>CM061040.1:158769792-159969792 GCA_030762985.1 Adelphocoris suturalis
ATGCCAAAGCTCAAAATACTCTGTGTCAACGATTTGCATACGATTAAAAGAGAATCATAGCTGATACTATTCCTGACACTGTAGTAACGTAAGCCATGTTCATTGCTTGTTTAGCAAGACACAGAACGTGCTCCTTCCATCTAAGATCCACAAAGATGCCCAAGTACCTTGCAGAGGCCACTCTTTCCGATTTCGGGCATAGACACGACTTTGAACCCCCATTATTGCAGCTGTGAAGTTTCAAAACCTACTAAAGTATGACTAAGTCAAATCTGACGATCTTCGAAATACCTGTTCATCGTTTAAGTTTTACTGCTCAGATATCCAATAATCACTGATTATACCGAGCGCCTCGGGTTCAGTTACCGTTTCAGCTGCTCAGTTAAATGAGAAATGGAATCATTCGTGACAGTTTATTGTAGTAAACTTACACCTCATACCGCCCATGTTTCTTTCTTTCTTGTTTGAAAATTATGGACTCTGATTCTGACTGGGAATAAATTCTGATTTTTCAGATGAAACAATCATGGGCTTTCTCGCATGGGTAAGAGCGAGACTTTGTCCAGATTGGTTTTTGGTAGTGGAAGATGTGGATTTCCTCACACGGTTTCATTTAGTGAAAGGTTTCTACATTATTTGTTCTGTTTTAGAAAATTAAAAATGTACCATAGGCAGGAAGACAAAGGTTATAGAATGTTGAGGGGTTGAATAAGGTAGGTTCTGCGTACTTACCTTCCCAATATGCGTCGATCTGTGTAGGTACAAGGAGGTAGGTACCTAAGCACTTTTCACTTTCCCAACGCCTCGAATTCCAATGAGGAAGCTTTGTAGCTAGCCTAAAAATCATTTTCTGGAACTGCTGAAAAGTTTGGGATGCATTAAAAGAGGGAGGGAGGGGATATATGAAGTTCATATGAAGGGTATAAAAAATAAATAAATAAATAAAGTGTTGTAACAGCTATCGAAAACTGTTACAGTGATCCGTTCAATGGAACGGCGTGCCCGTTGGTACCCCCAACGTGCACGGGTCCGCTTGCTCTTAATCGTTGTTCAACCTTCAGAACGGTGAGTTTACCTCTCTCTTTCACTTGCGTTAATAGCAATTAAGATTATGTAAACTCCCATTGTTTATACTAATACCTAGTCCATTGCTATCTCGCATACCTCTCTCTCCCCTGCGGTAGTTCTTTCATCTTTAAAAGAAGTGAATATCAGAAACTAATCAACCGACAGGATAGATAGAAAACCCCCATGATTACCTTTCTTTTGGAGCGACATAAAGAAAAGCGTAATAAATTATCCCAGTGATTTAAATCTTGTTCTACTTATTTCACTTGAGTCCCAAAATCACATCAAAAGATTGTAATATAGGTACTATAGAAGCCCAAGAATTTTGGTCACAACAATCGGTAGATTGTCACAGTGTCTACGCCTTTCATTTATTACAAATGTTGGTAAAGTACAGTGAAGCATTACATTGAACATCATGAGTTCATTTAGAGGTTTCGAGCTGGTATGTCTTTCAACATGGGGTAGCAGAAAGAAAAAAAAACATAACTTCAGTGATTCAAGAAAGAAAGGATTCACTATTGATAGTAGTGCAATGATGTAAGAGAAAGAGGTTATGGAAGAAAAATGCGCCTGAAAGCTGAGGCCTGGAAGTTGTTATGGAAACAACTAAATTCTGCACAGTGTTCCAACCTAATTTCGTGGGAATATTTTGCTGTTGTTTTAGCACCCCTGTTTTCCCCGTGGTAAATTCACGAGACGTTCCAGACCCGACGCGAGCAACAGCCATTCGATCCTTTTCCTCCCAACAACGCAACCCCTCAGTGTTACCAACCTTCGAAAATATCCGTAACTGTAGGGAGTTACCGTCAAATGCAGAAACAAAATATCCTGAATCGAAATTGAACGCCTGTATTTTAAAGCTATTTCATTTATTTCTGATTCAAGTAGTCAACCCATTAGTAAAAATTCAAATTAGTTGGTCAACTAGATCAGAATGATTTGTATACTTTGGTAGACTGAATGCTCGCAAGCTCGCATTTTAAAAATACATCACATCAAGAAGTCAATCCCTTGGCAAAATACAGATTAGTTAGACAGATAGATCAAAATGACGTTCTAAAATATGTTTCGGAGGTGAATTCTTGCAAAAATCGATCTCCAGTCCTTTGACTGAGTAGTGTGTTGTGCTATCCACTACTCTACAGAGGACTACAAGAACAAGAACCAGTGAACAGTCATAGAACATCGCTACTCATAGTCGGTCAGACTGTGATTTCCTCAGTATCCTAATTTCGCGCAGCCGCAGATGGCAGGCTTGTGACACTCTTAACAAACGGAGGGGAAAAGACAGTGGGGTGGGAGGTGCTCGCGTCGCGTCTGGAACGTCACGTGGTATATTCTGATTAGTTAGCAGTCATTTCAAGATTGATAAACGGTATGTGGAAGTACAACACATTTTAACCACTGATTATATATAATCAGTGGTTAGATAGCCAGAGATTTGACTGACCACTGATAAACCGTCCCTTAAACTGGAACAATGACACACGGGTCGAGAAAATAACAACGAAACGGTGCGTAAGATCAAACGATCTCTACATAGAATTATAAAACTTTGCGTGGATGAACAAGTCTATTCAATTACACAATGTAGAACTAAAACTGAACAATTTTTTTCACTCCCACAATTACAGAAGTGGATTGGAGGCTAAAATTATTTATGTACACCAGTAGAAATTTTAAATTACCTTTAATATCAATATACGCTCAATTTAGTTAATAAACTGGATTTTGTGACAGGGAAAGAGAAATAATATTACGTCAAGCTGTATTGGTTGTCAAGATATAAAAGGCCTATTTAAATACTATAATAGTGGTCAAACTACAATTATTGTAGTTCTACCATCATTTGATAAATTATTTGTTTTCATCCTGTCTCACGCTTCCATCTAGAACTCACGTACTACTAGATATCCACGAAAAGATTGAACCGTACTCTTTTGAACATGTTCCATGTTTCTTACTTGTATACGAAGTCTGAAAATAAACCGAAAAGGGGGTGGAGGCGGTGTAGCGCCAAAGTTTTTATTTATTTATTTTATTTTTTTGGGTGAGGTAGCCCATAAAAAATGTTGCACCGAGCCGAATACTTTTGACAAAATAACAATGGGACGGCAGGTTCTCTCCAGACGATGTGTGCCATTTGACCGAATAAAAGACCGGGAACGTATAAAAAATTCGAAATAAAATGCGAAGAGTTCGATGAATAAAAATACGCCCCCGCCGTGCCGGGGGACTTTCGTATAACGGACAGGAAATGGATTTTATTTTATTATTACTCGTATTTCGTGTTTGTTATGAGCGGTGGCACGGGGGAGGAAAGTTTGGCCGACGCGAGTTTATTATGTTGAGCGCTTTTCGTGCTGAATGAGAAGAGTGTGATTTGATAATAAAGGTTCCAACGGTGTGCTGGTGTGCCTTAGTCTGGGAGAGAAATATTATAAATAAAAATGTTTGGAATACAATTAAAATAATAAACCTAGGTGCTGTCAAGAAGCTAAAACGATAATATATTTGTTGGAAAACTTCTTCAAGCACTAAGATACCCACAGACATGCAGGCCAATCCTTGAGGACTGGACTAGAAACGCCGGCCTTCAGGTTTGGCCTAAAAGGTGGCGCGCACACACGCTGATTTTCCCTTCAGTTTGTGACAAGACATGGAGATGGCTGCGTAGACCCCCTAACACTCTAGATTTGATTGAATTTATATTTTTTCCTTTTCTTTTCCATATGCACTTTATAGATTTTTTTGATTTTTTTAAATTACACTGTCATTTGTGACGTTCGGCTCCGTTTCTTTTAATTTTGAAACTACTTAGTCAGGCATAAGCACCTTATCTTTTGGTACTATCGTGATAAGTTTTGCTTTGGTCTTTCTAAAGACAAGGCTCATGTTCATAAATGTTTATGAACTGCTACAACACCTAGCAGTCGTTTCTAAAATACTAGCGTACTTTATTGATTATGGAAGTTTTAATCGAATTCGAAACGAAACACACCGACCTCCAAACCGACGCGTATCAACACCAAAAACTCGAAACGGACTGAAGGAAATGACTCACGTACTGGAGCGGCCTGTGCGTACAGGCCTCAGAGGAATTCGGAATCGCGTTTCACTCTTTCCTCCGAGGACTGAAATCCTCAAGGCCTGGACTATACAGTCCAAATCATGAGGATCGGCCAGTGCGTGTGTGGGCATCTTAAGAACGAAGCATGAAAGACAAAAGAATTGGCACAGCACTCCTTCTAGAGTGAAGATGCACTGCACTCCAACCACAGGGAAAAACGAGAATAGCTACTCCAGTAGAAGCAGTCTGAGGTACGTCATTCGCTTCAAAAAGAGCTGCTGAGGCTGCACCTGATGTCATTGATCCAGCTTTCGCCTGAAGAACAGCATGTACCTATGTCGTGCCTACTTAAGTAAAAAGTAGTTCCCGCTTAATAAGCAGATGGTAAGCCGACCGATTTGCAACCAGAAGCCTGGAGAGAGATTGTTGGTAGTCGCCGAAGTCAGTACTTACAAGACATACGGTGATTGTTAGTTGTCTCTGAACCTTGCCTCCATATATTTGGTACTGAGAGTGAATGATGGAAATCTTGCCGCTGATAATAAAGTACTATCCTATCTCGTTCTATGGCGATAGCCTCTGTCACCAGGCAGTTCCTACTTCAACCACCAATCAAATTCACTCTCCAAGTCTTAATTCACTATATCTAATCAAGTCTGTTTGAACTACAACCTAATTTCAAGTATATTACAAGTTAATTCACAATAGTACGACTTGCAAAATAACGTCCATGCAATTACAATGAAACGGAAACCGGAGAAACATTGAGCATGAACAGTAGAAATTTGAATCAAACTAAAACATTGATAGGTAGGTACCTACATTAAACCGTCCATTCTTCGACTTTAAATCGATTCATTATTCTCGGACCGTCATCCAAAATTGTTTTGCGTATGCGCAATAGTTACCTATTATTCAAGGTAATGCTATAAAATACAGAAGGCATTATCCTATACCCAACAACCTCTCAATTTTGAACGAAATCGGACCAATGATGACAAAAAAATCGACATTTTATGAAATTAACGTTTTCGCACGCGCATACACTACAATTAATCCAACGGAAATGAATGTTATAGGGGACCATCTAGAGGCTAACCCGCACAATTCCTTTCAATGTTATCAAAATATTACCCTTAGAGTCGGAGTTATGCCATTGTCATCCTCGGAAGCTATATACAGGGTGATTCCCTCGCAGATGCAAAAAAATTTTTGGGTGAACCCACACCCAAAATGGAGTAAAATTCCGCCAACCGCATATTTTTATCTCAATCCGTACTCGAGATATGATTTTTTAAAGGTTTTTTCAGGAATACCGTGTTTTTTTCATTGTGAACTCGGATTTCTCCACTTTGCCTCATTTAATTTTAACTTAACTTCAACTTTCAACCTCACTTTCGGTATCAGCATTGAATTTCCTATAAGAATAGTGTACCTACTTGGGTTCTTAAAAAGTACCATCCAAAGGCCCTCACATCAGCTCAAACATTGACGATTTTGAAAAAATAATATTTCTGAAAATCTTTAAAACTTTACTACTTTTTTAAAAAGAATCCTGGAAACTGGCAAATCTCATGAAAACTGCTTCATCTAATATGCTTTCCAACGGTATTATCAATTTTACTTTTATTTTGTTATTTAGGGGAGAAAATAATGTTTTAATGTTAAAAAAGTGGGTTTTTCAATGAAATTGTTGGTTTTCTCGATAAATGATCCTCTATGAACCAACGAGTATGGGGTCTGTTTCTACCTACGTATTTTTTCCAGCTGAATCGAATAGTAACACTAGCAGATTTCTCTAAAACCGTTATAACCGAGTTTTGCACCTTAATTAACTATTTTTACCCCATAAAACAAATACACTTCAGCATAACAAACATACTAAACATTTGTGAGTTTAAGTATAAAACTCGGTTATAACGGAGTTGGAGAGATCTACAAATGTTACCATTCGATACAGCGTGAAAAAATACATAGAAACCGACCCCATACTCGTAGGTTCATGGAGGGTCATCTTTCGAGAAAACCAACAATTTCATTTAAAAACCCACATTTTTTAACATTAAAACATAATTTTCTCCACTAAATAACAACATAAAACTAAACTTGGTTATACCGTTGGAAAGAGTAGGTATTAGACGAAGCAGTTTTCATGAGATTTGCCAGTTTCCAGGATTCGTTTTGGAAGAGTAGTAAAGTTTTAAAGATTTTCAGAAATATTCTTTTTCCAAAATCGTCAATGTTTGAGCTGATGTGAGGGCCTTTGGATGGTACTTTTTAAGAACCCAAGTACACTATTCTTATAGTAAATTTAATTTTGATTCCGAAAATGTGGTCAAAAGTTAAAACTGAATGAAGTAAAGTGGAGAAATTTGAGTTTAAAAGGAAAAAAACACGGTTTTCCTGAAAAAACCTTTAAAAAATCATATCTCGAGAACGGATTGAGATAAAAATATGCAGTTGGCGGCATTTTACTCCATTTTTGATGTAGTTTCACCCAAATTTTTTTTACATCTGCGAGGGAATCACCCTGTATATATACCTGTCTATAGTCCATCTACTAGTAACCTAATAATATAATAAAATAAACTAGATTTCTAAAAGTATTTAAAAATCATAATTTAAAGAGAAGTTTATTACCCGTAATTATTAATAATAAAACCTTTTTTATCTTCCATTTCCCATGCTAACCATATCCAGATATTATATATGCCCATATTAACAGCACTAGATGAAGCGAATAATGACATAATGAGCGACTTAACTGATTCACATTTGGTCATGTAATTTCATTACTTGGACAGGAGATCAATTTATAGCTCTGCAGATGAGAGTCGTAAGTACGAATTTGCTTATCAATAACAAGTGAAGTTATCAATGTTAGTCTCACTTCATTTGTTGAATCTAAAGTGTTGAGTTCACCTACTTCACTTATATACATATACCCCATTTCGACCAATAGTTATTTTGATGACATACAATTGTATCTATTGTAGCAGTCAAGGTTGTGAAAATGAATTCTAGTGAAAGTTGATATAGTTGACATTTTCATGTCTTTGCCCTGGCACATTGCACAAAAAACTGTCACGTAACGTAACGTAAATATTTTGACGATTTCCGCTTACAACCGAGTCGTTGCTAGGGAAATGGTACTTCGTCGTTTTTCATCCAAAAAAATTCGTTGACCATTCGTTCGAAAGCTCTCGATTTATCCAACCATATCATGTTTACTACTGCGAAGTGCGTGGCCAACAAGCTGAGTTATGAGCAAGGTTATTTGAATAATTGCGTACACTCAGGTGATCATTCTCAATAATTGATATTGTGAACATGATTGCCACCGCTTGTTAATTTCTGATGATTTCATTGAGCTGGTGTTTCGATGATTTGATTCATAGCAGGTGATCCAAATATTGCGAGAACGGTTTGATTTGTGAAGCGGTGGTTAAATCATTTTAATAAGTAATTTCTATGCTTTACACTCTAGGAAGCTGTAATTTCTTATGTAGCCTCTTTAGGACATTGACTTGACGATGCCCAGGGTCCGGATCAGATGAGTGGCTTTTGAAGCTAATTTCTATGTTTTACACTCTAGGAAGCTGTAATTTCGTATGTAGTCTCTTTAGCACATTTACGTGACGATGCCCAGGGTCCGGATCAGCTGAGTGGCTCTTAGAGCTTGCATACGAGTCTGCAGGGGGGTAGGTGATGTAGCCTGGCTCGAATTCAATGAAGTACCCACGGGTGTCGGAACAATGAGTCAACACGATCGCGAATTCAATTAAGTACCCATGGGTGGGCGGTTTCTCTTATGGCCCATTTAATTGATTTGTACGCCCCGCCGTGCGATGCACGGGTGAGATCTGCCTAGTAATAAATACAATAAGAAAACACACATGAAAATGTCCCAATGTGTTGCAGACTCGTATGCAAGCGTTTCAAGCTGCTTTGTCTTTCTTATGATTTTCACGTACAACCAAGCCGTTGCTGGGGAAATAAAACTTCTTTAGTGTTTATGGGGCCAAAATCGTTCTCCATTTGTTGGAAAGCTCTCGATTTATCACGCATTTCTTTCTTTCTGGACAGTATCACAATTCTGTTATATAAGAACGCGAAATAAAATACGGTGCATGGAACCGAGAGGGAATAACATAAAAAAATGTAAACAAACTCAAACCAGCAATATTCTGTGTTAGAATATTTTTGGTTTATTTCTTATACTCGGTTTTATTTCAATCGGATGGCATAGTTTGATTTGACTACGAAATCGACGTCTACGTTAAAAGTTTCAAGAGACAATAGCAGAATTCAGCCGAAGGAACGCAGGAAGATGGCGCGACAGGACGTGAGCCCGATAAGCATTGGGCAGGGTCATGCGGGCAGAAAGGTTGCCTATCTTTTTTCTACCTATATGTCGCTTATTTTGTTGTGATAAAATACAACACAACACATTCTGACATTTCCTAGTATCTATGCGCTCAATTGTTTGTTGCTTGAGAAGACGAATTTGGACGTTTTTTCTGAGGGCTCTTCTAATCACAACCATTTCACCAGATCTCACAAAAACCTCCGAAAAATTAGACTTAATTCTACAATGATTTCGAACCCCAATCAAATGGGATGCGTATGTTTAATCTACCTGAAAGCAGGCTGTGGTGTCGGCCATGTTTTCTGCTCCCATAAGAAATCAACGTTATTTTCCCGACGAGATAAATCCTCGAATTATGCACCAATTTCCATGATTTTTTTTTTTTTTTTTTTTTTTTTTTAAATCTTCAAGTGAAACCAATCATTAGCAATCCGTCGAGGCGTTTTTTGAGAAAAATGTCACTAGAAGCTGCAATTCATCAACAAAGTCACTGCTAAGAGGGTTACTCTATTCGAGTGATGATTGCTTTATTGGATGATGATTTATCGCAAATCTGCCCTGACGGATGTCTTCCTTAGATTTCACGCTTCAATTCAAGTGTTCAAACGACAAAATCGGTTGATTTCGGTCACTCGCTCCTCTTGGCCAAACTTGGCTAGTTAAAGCTTTTCACGCCGAAGGACATGGCGCTGTTTTGGCAGCCCGCTCTTAACAAGGAGACTTAAGAGCATTCTTTGAAACATTTCAAGCGCACTATACAAAGTGAACTCATTGAGCAAGAACTGTACCACACTAGCGATTTTTTCAAAATGAAATGTACCATTTTTAATTAGTAGGTAGTCAATTTTTCAAGCAATCAAAAATCAAGCAATAATTTTTTTTTGACTAGTGGGACGTTGTACTCCACTTATTCACTGTTAGATAGTTTTTATCTTGTAGCCATTGTTAATTTTATGTCAGCAACCGAGGAATTTTATAAAAGTACTCGAATTAGCTTTTTAGGTATTTGTAATGAGTTTGATTAAGTTGTTGATTCTTGTTAATTGTAGAATATTTTTATTTATTTAGATTTATATAAGTTGTATGAGTGATTGTCTTAGTGTGTTTGTTATTTATTGAGTGTATGGCTTAATAGCGAGCTAATTGTTTAGGCTCTGGGGTGGTCTCGCCTGGTGATTTTCGGTTGCGCGATTTATGAATCGCAGCAAGGAGAGCTTACCAAGAAATAGGTGGGCGTCTCCGGGAGGCCGCCATGGTGGGTCGGGTCCGGGCTCGGGCTCGTTCGGGAAGCCCCGGCCCAGCCGCCTTTTAGGCGGGTTAATGATCAGCTTTCACTCTTTTATTTCATTTTATTAGGTATTGTTATTTTAATTAATCTATTTTTTCTCTCTCCTTTATTGGCTACAGGAACGTTAATTTACCTACTACGAATTATGTTGACAATTGTCCTACATTCTATGATTTTGATTTGATTTGAAGGCAAAACATCAGTTAGTTCGAAGGTAACAACATTTACTCAACGAATGTCGAGCGTCACATTCTATCAAATTAAGAAATCAAATATATTATATAATTATTAGGGCTTTTATGTCGATAATATCAAATATTTTCGGGACTCACCGTTTCGGTCGAACACAATTTGTTCGCAGAAATCGCTGGTGGAGTTGCACCGGTAGACGGCACCCCCTTTCGTGACTCCTCTCTGGTTCGTTTGGTCTTCAGGGGCACCAACGATTATCCTGAAATAAAACATACCTCGTTATCTTACGGAATCAGGGCCGGCCTGAGGGGTGTGCGACGTATGCAGCCACACACTCGAGCTTTTTAAAGGGGCATAAAATTGGCCAATTTTGGTTTAAAAAAATAAATTTGGCAAATTTTTAGAAATCGATTTCAATGTTGAGCAGAAATAAAGTTTCGTCATTTGACCATTAAGTTAGTATATATATATGTGTGTGTGTGGGTACCGAGTCACGTGGGTATTTATGGCAATGAGTGTGCAGATGCCCTTGCATCTGATCTGTGATATATTTATATACATCTAGTCGTAGTTTTATTTCACTTTGCTGATTGTCCTTAGGATACAGTTAAAAATTCCGTACTTGCGCAAAAAAAAAAAAAAAAAAAAAAAAAAAAATCAAGTTTTCCAAAATAAATTATTCGTTTGTTGGCTAGCACTTTTTGAGCACATTAAATTGGTCAAATTTAATAAAATGTTCTAAAGAAAATCACTATAAATAGTAAAAAACGGCAAAAAAAAATTTTTTTTTTTTTTTTTTAAGCAGAATATTGTTCAAATAAAGTTAATTACCTATAAAATAGAACATTAAAAAATTTGTGTACAAAATTATGTTGAAAAATGTACTTAAATTTATTAAAAAGGTAATAAAAATCGGTAAAAACAGCAAAAATTTAAAATATCTTTTTGAATAGCCGGTCATTATTTAGTTTTTTGTCTTAAAATTGGAAACTAACATTTTCTTTTCACTCTAAGTGCCCAATTGTCTAAATAATGTAACATAATAATAGTATAATAATTTACGAAAATTCGCGCATACGATCATGCTGCATGACTGGAACTTCTTTCATTACAACTTTGTATACCCAGGGCCGACCTAAGGCGAAAATCGCAAGTGTGCAAGACACACATTTTATGCCCCTACTGGGGGATATGGAATAGGGTGCCCGATATTTTGAGGAAGATGGAATTTTGATGTCAACAAAATGACCCCTGAATTTTTTCAGATTTTTAGCATAACAAAACCTACGCCGGTAGCTAGATTTTTCTTTTTGAAATACACATTTTTTGCCAATATCAGACTTTTGAATATAACATTTACAAACTGAAACTTCGTAGACTTACGTTTTTGGGGTCGTTGAACTCGAATATGCTGACAAAACAAGTCGACAGCAACAACCTTTGATAGTTTGGAAACTCAAAATCGTCAAATTCAAGTCAAAAACTGACAATTTTTCAAAAATCATTGTAAAACTATCTAAATTTGTAATCTTAAAAATTTGCTTTTTTTGTTGAATTTAATAAAAATTCTCACAGAAATACGTAAAAATACAAACTCTCATAATTTTACAAAGAATTTTGAAAAACTGTCATTTTTTGACATGACGATTTTGAGATTCCAAACTATCAAAAGTTGTTGCTGTCGACTTGTTTTGTCTGCATATTCCCGTTCAGCGACCCCAAATACGTAAGTATACGAAGTTTCACAATTTTACAATGAAGTTTTATTCAAAAGTCTGATATTGGGAAAAAAAGTGTATTTCATAAACCAAAATCGAGTTACCGGAGTAGGTTTTTGTTATGCAAGAAATCAGAAAAAATTCAGGGGTCATTTTTTTGCCATTTTAAACCGAATTTCGGGTGGAGGTCATCAAAATTCCACCTTCCTCAAAATAGCGGGCATCCTAGTATGAAATAACCCCCCCCCCCCCCCCCCCTTTCCCGAATGTTTGAAATGTAAGGTCTAAAAACACAGTTTTTGTGCACATTTGGGCCTTTTAGAACATTAAATGTATGTAGCTCAATTTGATTTACTATTAATTGACTCAATAGTAACTATCATGTAGTGCCTTCATTAGTTCATTCTGGTTACTTAGCAATATTAGTTTATAACGTAGCGTAATAAATCAGCTTTCCTCGATACTACAGCGGCTCATGGGTCAAAAATGATGTGGTAAAATGAGAGCATTCCAATAAGTGGCGATCGATTTCCCTTTACTTGTTAAATTTATCTTTTTTTAGCAGAAATTTAGTCAAAAGAAGTTTCTCAACGATGAAACAGAACATAAAAAAATGGACGCACAAAATTATGCTGAAAATGTAGGTACTTGAATGCAATCAATATTCTTTGAAAAATTGTTAAAAACTACCAAAAAAGCTAAAAATCAAAAAAAATTTTTGAATTGCAAAATATATTTTAGACCTTTTTTCCCATAAAATTGTTAGTTAACACAACCTGTACACTAAAAGTGCTCTAATTTCAAAACCAATGTAAAGCTATATCATACGATAATTTACGGAAATTCGCCACAGTATCATGCTGCATGGTTGCGACTTTTTTTCCCCACTTCAACAATATTCAGTAAGTAAATATTTTACTCTCACAGTGCAGTGAGGTACCTTCCTACTTACTGTGGTACCTATTTGTAAATGACGACATTAAATCAATATTATTTAAAACCAACGAAGGAAAAGTTGAGGTAGGTCGGTAAGTTCCCCGTCAATTCCCTAAAAAGTCCCTCCACTCCCCCAAATTCTCATTCATGCAGCATGCTACCTAGTAGGTATATGAGCAAATTTTCATAAAATATTAATTATACAGGGTGCCCCCAACCCCCCTTCCCCCTCGCTAAATTGTTAATTATGGGTAAAAAATATATATACCTATATATATATATATATATATATATATATATATATATATATATTTATTTATTTATTTATTTTTTTTTTTTTTTTTTTTTTTTTCAATCAAAGTTTTTTGTAAAGATCTCCAAAACGTCAACATTGCGCATTGCGCACGTGCGTTATTTTAAATTGGAACCCCCATTTTTCATTGAAGATTTTAATACTTCGTAGACTTTCATGAAAAAATTACCCACCACTCGATTTTTTAAGTGAGCTCAAACGGGCGCAATTTCGCTCCAAAAGTGCGCAATGCCGCTCTAAAAGCTGCAAAAATTGTGAATTACTGAGTTTTGAAGATACTCAATTGCCACATGTAATACATGATTTTGGAGTACTATTTCGTGCTGAACCTCGTAATGATGTTCATTTATTAATATGAACAAAAAAATTATTTTAAAAACCCATCATTACCGAATTTTACAAGGGGGAGTGGGGGGCGTTTTTTGGAACACCCTGTATTTCTGTAAAACTATTTTGAAATTCGTGCAACCAGTGTGCACAAAAAACTATTACCTATCAATTTTATGGAACAAAAACACCTTCTCTATAAAATTCTGCAATATTTAAAACAAATTATTGGATTTTTACTATTAGTTACAGTTTTTTTTAATTTTCAGCACATTTTAATAAAAATTGACAGCAAAATTTTAGGCACAAAACAGTCGTACATTTATAAATGTACGTTTTCTGAGTATCATTCTGTTTTAAATATATATATATATATATTGGGAACTTGGAATAATCAGATTCATAGGAACTCTTCCTCCAAAGATAAACCTAGGTGTTAACAGAAACTGTCGTAAAAAAATAAGCTATTGCAGCGGCATACGTATATCTTTGCTATTTATAAGAATGAAACTCCATCTGTTTGTCTGTCGTGTCTATGCACGGCCAAACGGCTGAGTGGGGGGAGTCTACGAGTGGGGGGATCTTCTTAGGATTATCCGAAAGGGGGAACGAGCGAATTTAAAATTTTCTAATCCCACCCGAACCATGGGCCGTAGGGCGGGAGGGGGTCGAAGTAAGAATTAATGTGCGCTTTTTGGACTTCCCCGCTTCCTCTACCCCTCTAAACGGCCGTTGAAAATTCCGGAAAAATATCCAATAAATGGGTACGTGTCATTCAAGATGATCATTAGGATTGAGATAAATATTCAGCTATTGCACCCAAAAATTCAATTAAGTTTAAAAAAGTTTCCCAAATTAAAGAATGAATTTGTTGGCCAGCACTTATTGAGCTCATAAAATTGCTCAAATTTCAAAAAATATGCTTAATAAATCACTAAAACACCTGCTGCTTGGCTGGATTTTTTTTTTTTTTTTTTTTTTTTTTTTTTTTTTTTTTTTTTTAATAGATAAGAACTTGGAGTAATTAGATTCATAAGAACTCTTCCTCCAAAGATAAACCTAGTTTTTAGCTAGTGGCTCCATAAATTTTAAATTGACATTTTTGAAGAATTTCTTCATTGAAATCTGTTTAGAGTTAGAGCTTAACGCTTTCTCATAGGTAGATATCCAATATATGCGTACGTGTCATTCAAAATGATCTTTAGGATTGAGATAAAAATTCAGCTCATCCACCCAAAAAATACAATTAGATTTTAAAAAGTTTCCCAACCTAAAGAATAAGTTTATTGGCCAGCACTTATTGATCTCATTAAATTGCTCAAATTTCAAAAAATATGCTTAATAAATCACTAAAGCAGCTGCTCCATGGCTGGATCTTTTGTTTGTTTTCAATTCAATAAAAATATTAAATTATTG
Organism: Adelphocoris suturalis; assembly: GCA_030762985.1. Taxonomy (NCBI): domain Eukaryota; kingdom Metazoa; phylum Arthropoda; class Insecta; order Hemiptera; family Miridae; genus Adelphocoris; species Adelphocoris suturalis. The sequence continues at coordinate 158,784,493 of CM061040.1, forward strand.
TAATAAATTAAATTGAAATTACTGACCAATTTTGTGTCCTGTAGCTGTGTTGGGCGACCGTGAACCCGAACATGGAGCCCTGGCGGCCTTTGTACCTCACCAGATGGTCCACATCCAAATTGAAGGCCCAAACTGACCCTAAACACGAAACTGTCACTAAAAACCAAATTTGAAAATGAGTCATTTTGAAAACACAGGCGCTGGGGCCAAAATATCAACGGGCTATTCTTATGACAACGGGATAAATCCGAATGTTTTGTTTATTATTAATATTATTATTTTTTGTTTTTAATTAAAAAGAGAAAATGGTCAGTTCTTTTTGATTGAAATTTATTTTAGTTCACTTTCGAAGGGCAAGAAATAAATCACTGATTTCAAAACACAAGGGGGTGAAATGAGTTCGAGGGGGTGAAGGGGAGCGGGCGACGCGGGAGTGCGACGAGCATCAATTCGCCGGGCGGAGGTTCAACGCGGTGATAAAACGTGCATCAAGTTGCCACGACGTGCATCAATTCGCCGGGTGAAGGCTGAACGCGATGGGACGCGGAAACAACTGGTTGCGCTCGCGATGGGGTCCGGGTTCGGACTGAAGGCGCGTGCCCTGCGACTCCCCCACTAGGGAGGGCCGGGCGAGGGCGCGAGCGCCTGGGCGGGTTTACAACCTTTTTCGGGTGGATGATGGGTCGTACCTACTGTGTACGACGTGTACTGTGTCCTTATTGTACTATGTACGACGTGTACTGTGTCCTTATTGTACTGTGTACGACGAGTATTGTGTCCTTATTGTACTGTGTACGACGTGTATTCTGCCGTACTAAGAATAGATCCCGTATCTGACCAAACCCTACTTTTGGGAAAATGCGTCTCTAGGTTTTGAGCCGAAATTTCCTGATATTAGCTCGATTTTACGTTGACTGGAGCTCTAAAAGCACTCATTCCAAAGGAAATTTCTCGCTGAATCGCGAGGTGTGGCTGGAAAAACATTATTTTGGTCAGAAAATTGCAAAAAAATGTGTAGAACGTACATACTAGGCGATTTCCTCGTATCTGGTGCACATACGAGTTTTTGTTTAGCAATGAGATTGATACGATTTTTCTAATACAAAATTAGTACAGCTCTACGTGGCGAAAAAAAAATAATTTTCTCGTATATGCAGGATACTGGGAGAAATTATTGTGGTTGCCAACCTCCGAAAACCGTTTCTGATCTGACAATAGATCAGGGGTTCCCAAACCTTTTTGTACCGTGCCTTGCGGTAAAATGAAAGCCTCCCACGCGACCCTTACATAACTAATGAATGAATGCGAAAAAAATGCAAGTAATTTTTTATTTGCTATTTATACAAAACACGATTTGATAAAACGTAGCTTTTATGAAATAGCCTTTAAGATAAAAATAAGTTAATCTTGATGAGATGGATGGGCTTTTCTTTACTAGCGCTGGTATTCTTGGTGAAATTTTGGCAAGGGCACAACGTAAGTCACTAGCAACATCAAGTTTGTTCCGATTCTTTGTTTTTATTGATAGGAGTGTTGAGAATGCTTTTTCACACAAGAAGGTGGTTGAAAAAGGCAAAAATAACCGAAGAGCTTCCTGTGACACTCTGGAATACACTTGGAAGTAGGTATTTGCCATTTTTTCGAAGTAATATTTGGAAGAAGAATCATTTTTTATTTCCAAAAATTCTTCTTGCAGGCCTTCTGGAACATGTTCAACGTTGACATGGGAAGGATCTGTTGAAAGTCTGTAAATATGTTCGTCAGCAGTGTTAGGGAAGTAAGTATTTCCCGATTCATCAGTGAGCGTCTCCAAATCGTTTGACACTTGTTGTGACAAGTTTTATGCTTCAAAAACCTCCTTGAAGCGTGTTTCTTCGGAGGTTGATACTAGTTTTGAGAAATTTGAAAAGTTGCAGAGGTTTGCTGATACTTTTCGTCTCCAAAGTTGTAGTTTCTCAACATACGTCTTGATGTCATCACGATGAGTTATGACATTTGAGTCTCCACCCGGCAATTTTAAGTTAATTCTGTTTACGAACCATGACAAATATTCCAACATTACTTGAGAACTAGGTTTGCTGAAGTTCATGCTTTACTGATTTTGCTTCTGGTTTTCCAAGAACGAAGTTACTTCATCTCGGAGCTCAAATAGTCTTGCCAACATGTTTCCTTTTGAGAGCCAGCGTACTTCTGTGTGAAATATCAGTTTTGTGGTCAATTCCTAAATCTTCACAAAGATTTTTAAACAGTAGGGTATTTAGTGCACTGTTTTTTAAGTAGTTAACTATTTTAATACATAATTTTAATACGGCATTGAGGTCGTTTGGAATAGTTTTGGCTGCCAAGGCTTGCCGGTGTGTAAAGCAATGAATCCCAGTCACATCAGGTTTTTTTTTTTTTTTTTTTTTTTTTTGTTTTTTTTTTGTTTTTTTGTTTTTTTTTTTTAGAACCAAGCATTGAAGGGGCGCCATCAGTTTTTGCCACGAGAGTCCATGATTATCAAAAAAAATCAGACACTGCTTTCATCACATCAACAGCTTTTGTAGTGGTCTCCAGCTCTGTTGAAAAGAGTAGCTCGTCTTTTATTGATTCATTTTCAACATATCAAACGTATACAACTAACTGAGAACATTGAGCAACGTCTGTACTCTCGTCTAGCTGGATGGCAAAAAATGGTGATAGTTTTATTCCATCGACTACCTGGTTTTTTATGTCTTCAGCCATATCATCAATGCGACGTTTCACTGTATTGTCGGACAGTGGTATTTGAGATAATGTTTTCCTGCTGTCAGCCCCAAGGATGATATATGATAGTTTGGGGCAAAAACGAGCCCCAAAGCCTGGAGTTGCCCCTAAGAATGGTCGAATGGTCTCACGCCCCCCCTAACCGGTCTTCACGCCCCCCAGGGGGGGCGCGCCCCCCGGTTTGGGAATCCATGCAATAGAAAATACATTCGTGTGATCAAAATACTGGGAAGAAAAATCGTATCTGCCACCGATTTCGAAATCGTATCTAAATCGAGTCCGAAAATACTAAGAAATGAATTCTTAACTGGAGTGTCGCAATTCGTATGCACCTGGATATTAATAGAATAATCGTCTCTGACGCCCAGATGCGGGTTTTTGCTCTAGAAAAAGCCAGTTACGGGATTTTCATTAGTAAATCGAACCAAAATGCAGTTAATGCGATAGTTGTAAGCCGTTTTTGAGGGATTTCCCGTTGAGATCCGACTTCGAGACTAGTAAAATCTAAAGAAACCATCCCCCCAAACGAGGGGTACCATTAACTCTATATTGCCAAAAATGCAGATACGGGATCTATTCTTAGTACGGCAGTACTGTGTCCTTATTGCACTGCGTTCTTATTGTACTGTGTACGACGTGTACTGTGTCCTTATTCTACTGTGTACGACGTGAAATGTGTTCTTATTGCACTGTGTACGACGTGTACTGTGTCCTCATTGTACTGTGTACGACGTGTACTGAGTCCTCATTGAACTGTGTACGACGTGTACTGTGTACGACGTGTACTATGTCCTCGTTGAACTGTGTACGATGTGTACTGTGTACGACGTGTACTATGTCCTCGTTGAACTGTGTAAAACGTGTACTGAGCCCTTATTGCACTGTGTACGACGTGTACTGTGTCCTCATTGAACTGTGTACGATGTGTACTGTGTCCTCATTGTACTGTGTACGACGTGTACTGAGTCCTCATTGAACTGTGTACGACGTGTACTGAGTCCTCATTGTGCTTTGTACGATGTGTACTGAGTCCTCATTGAACTGTGTAGGATGTGTACTGTGTACGACGTGTACTGAGTCCTCATTGAACTGAGTACGATGTGTACTGTGTCTTTATTGTACTGTGTACGATGTGTACTGAGTCCTCAGTGAACTGTGTACGATGTGTACTGTGTCCTTATTCTACTGTGTACAACGTGTACTGAGTCCTCGGTGTACTGTGTACAACGTGTACAGTGTCCTCGGTGTACTGTGTACGACGTGTACTGAGTCCTTATTGAACTGTGAACGACGTGTACTGTGTCCTTATTGCACTGTGTCCTTAATGTACTGTGTACGACGAGTACTGTGTACGACGAGTACTGAGTGCTCATTGAACTGTGTACGATGTGTACTGTGTCTTTATTGTACTGTGTACGACGTGTACTGAGTGCTCATTGAACTGTGTACGATGTGTTCTGTGTCTTTATTGTACTGTGTACGACGTGTACTGAGTGCTCATTGAACTGTGTACGATGTGTACTGTGTCCTTATTCTACTGTGTACAACGTGTACTGAGTCCTCGGTGTACTGTGTACAACGTGTACAGTGTCCTCGGTGTACTGTGTACGACGTGTACTGAGTCCTCATTGTGCTTTGTACGATGTGTACTGAGTCCTCATTGAACTGTGTAGGATGTGTACTGTGTACGACGTGTACTGAGTCCTCATTGAACTGTGTACGACGTGTACTTTGTCCTTATTGTACTGTGTACGATGTGTACTGAGTCCTCAGTGCACTGTATACGACGTGTACTGTGTCCTTATTCTACTGTGTACAACGTGTACTGAGTCCTCGGTGTACTGTGTACAACGTGTACAGTGTCCTCGGTGTACTGTGTACGACGTGTACTGAGTCCTTATTGAACTGTGTACGACGTGTACTGTGTCCTTATTGCACTGTGTACTTATTGTACTGTGTACGACGAGTACTGAGTGCTCATTGAACTGTGTACGATGTGTACTGTGTCTTTATTGTACTGTGTACGACGTGTACTGAGTGCTCATTGAACTGTGTACGATGTGTACTGTGTCCTCATTGTACTGTGTACGACGTGTACTGAGTCCTCATTGAACTGTGTACGACGTGTACTGAGTCCTCATTTTGCTTTGTACGATGTGTACTGAGTCCTCATTGAACTGTGTAGGATGTGTACTGTGTACGACGTGTACTGAGTCCTCATTGAACTGTGTACGACGTGTACTGTGTCTTTATTGTACTGTGTACGATGTGTACTGAGTCCTCAGTGAACTGTGTACGATGTGTACTGTGTCTTTATTGTACTGTGTACGATGTGTACTGAGTCCTCATTGAACTGTGTACGATGTGTACTGTGTCTTTATTGTACTGTGTACGATGTGTACTGAGTCCTCAGTGAACTGTGAACGACGTGTACTGTGTCCTTATTGTACTGTGTCCTTATTGTACTGTGTACAACGTGTACTGTGTCCTTATTGTACTGTGTACGACGTGTACTGTGTACGACGTGAAATGTGTTCTTATTGCACTGTATACGACGTGTACTGTGTCCTTATTGTACTGTGCACGACGTTTACTGTGTCCTTATTGCACTGTGTACAAAGTGTACCGTGCACTGTGTCCTTATTGAACTGTGAACGACGTGTATTGTGTCCTTATTCTACTGTGTACGACGTGTACTGTGTCCTCGTTGAACTGTGTACGACGTGTACTGTGTCCTTATTGCACTGTGTACGACGTGTACTGTGTCCTTATTGTACAGTGTACGACGCACATTGGAAAATATGAAAGACCTAGGTGGACAAAATTATAGAGGGTGGAACCGGATACGTGACGAAAATTTTTGTGTTAGTCTGCATCAAAAATTTAGTAAAATGCTGCCAACCGCATATTGCTTCCGAGTCTACCTAAAGGTAGCAAAATTATTGTCTTCACTTTCGGGAGAAAAAAAATTTTTGGTCTTCAAAATCAAAATTTCCACTCGCATTTTACGTTTCAGACATGCTGAACAACTTTGGTTGAGGGGGAGTGTCGCCGATATAGTAACTCACATCATCACAATGTTCCACGATACTTTGGGCATTAAAATGGCAAAGTACAAAACCACGTTTAGACAGTGATATAGCTGTAAATATAGCAATAGATGTAGGAGGTGGATCTATACTGTGATAAGACTCCTCATTATCCGAGCTGAGATAGAGGTTTTCAAGACTATGGAAGGATTCATCTGAGGAGTCAGAAGGCACGGAATCATTTGCATCCGTGAAGCAGGGCGAATGTGGCACTTCAAGGCCACAGGACTTTGGTCCAGTGTGTCTGTCTGTCATGTGTCCGCGAATCCTTTTAACAGCTTATTTTCCACAGTTTTCATCCGATTTGGATGAGATTTTCAGGGGATGCGCGGGAGTAGACGGTCCCCCATCAGTTTCATCGTTCTTGACTCAATACCTCACTCTGCGCATGCGCAAACGTTAATTCTACCAAGCATCATTTTCTCACGCCGTAGTCGTCCGATCTCGCTCAAAATTGGATGATAGTTGGGGGATGACAATTTAATCATCTTAAATATCAATTTCAACATGATTGTATTATTAATAGCTACTGTGCTTGCGCCAATATTAAATCCTTGTAACAAGCCTATTTTCCACAGTTTTCAACCGATCTGGATGAAATTTTCAGGGAATGTGGGGTGAGAATGCGTGGGTTAGTTTGTAGATGGTCCCCTATCAGTTTCATTCTTGTCAAATCAACGCTTTGTTCTGCACATCGCAAACGTAAATTTCATTGTGCTCCATTTTGGTTTATTATTTTCGATAATAAGCCTATGTGATCGTATAGCAAAAAATTTTTATAACCCCCCCTCAAACTTTGTCATTTTACGTTTCAAAGTGCGTAGAATCCAAATTTGCAATGTCCGTCCGCCGTCCGCCGTTCGCCGTCCGGGCCATAAAAGGCCTTAGAATTGACTTAAAAAATCCGTTCTTTCGCACATAGACTCCACTTGGGGTCTAGTTGGTCCTAACTTCTCGCCAGCTCGATCGCTCCACACCCATGGGTGCTATGAGCCAAAAATAGGTGAAAAAGTGTCTTTTTCGAGGCTATAGAAGTATAGGTTGTGGCAACTCGAAATAGGACACGCCGAGGAGTCTGGACGGGCCTTATGACGTACGCAAGCCAACTAAAACTACGATCATACTCAATTGAAAAAATAATAAACCTTTGTGAAATAATTTGCAGCGTTTTTTCACACTGTTGTCATTCAATTTCGCTTAAATTTGGATGATAGTTGGAAGAAGATGACTTGATTACCTCATATCAATTTCAACACGATTATATCATCAATAGCTACTGCGCATGCGCCAATGTGAAATACTTGTAATGACCTTAAATTCCACAGTTTTCATCCGGTTTTGATGAAATTTTCGGCGAATGCTGGGTTTAGATAATAGATGGTCCGTACCTATTTCATTGTTTTCAACTCATCGATTCATTTTGCACTTACACAAACGTATATCACATTGAGTATCATTTTTTAGTTTTTAATTGACCAATTATGACAATTGACGCTACTTCTTGATTTACTCTTTTCCGCTATGGAATTTTTCAAGCTCATTTAAAACTTTTCAATGATCTACACATTCATGATAGGTAAACGAGGAAGCTATGTGACACACCCAACTTGGCAGACGAAAATGCCGCCAACTGCATATTTTTATCTCAATCCGTACTCGAGATAAGATTTTTTATAGGTCTTATCAGGAAAATCGAGAATTTTCCTTTAAAACTCAAATGTCTCCCCTTTGCCTCATTTAATTTCAACTTTTGACCTCTTTTTCGGAATCAGCGTTGAATTTCCTATAAGAATCGTGCACTTGAGTTCTTGAAAAGTACCTACCATCCAAAGACCTTCACATCAGCTCAAACATAGACGATTTAAAAAAATGAAATTTCTGAAAATCTTTAAAATTCGGCTAGTCTTCCAAAAAACAAAATCCTGGAAACTGGCAAATCACATTAAAAAATGCTTTATTCAATACTCATTCAGACGGTTTAATCAATTTTAATTTTTCTTTGATATTTAAGGGAGAAAATTATGTTTTAATGTTGAAGAATGTGGTTTTTTCCATGGAATCGATGGTTTTCTTGAAAAATGACCCTCCATGAACCTACGAGGATGAAGTCAGTTTCTACGTATTTTTACAAGCTGAATCAAATTGTAACATTTGTAGATCTCTCCATCTCCGTTATAACAGAATTTTACAATTAAATTTTCAATTTTTTAGTTTGTTTGTTACTGTTATATGAATGTGTGTTATGGGGTAAAGCTAGTTAATTAAAGTGTAAAATTCGAATATAACGTAGTTGGAGAGATCTACAAATGTTACCATTCGATCCAGCATCGAATGAGCCAAAATTTCGATGAACATTTGAGCCATTGGTCCAACAAGGTAGAGTAGCATAAAGATTTGAACTCGCCAAAAGAGCTGTGAAAGATATCGATTTTGTATGACAAAATCAACTCAACTCTCTCAAATAAATTGTATGACAATACGGATCTATGACTCAACATTGCTGTATGAGCTGTAGCCCCAATGGAACGGAATAGCATGTCTAGAATGAAAATACGGTACCTACCCTAATAGAAAAAGTGGCTAATAGTTCAGGGCAATTTATAGCACCGGAGAAGATTTTGTATAAGAAAGATAAATCTAGCCGTTTACGGCGCACAGATAGAGGAAGTCCATCGAATCTCTTACATTGGTCTGAATAATTAGCTCTTAGGTTATATGCATGTGATAGACGATAATCGAGATATTTCAGGAAACGCTTTTGAATAGTTTCAAACGAATTAATGTACTTGGGGTAGGATGGTGACCAGATCTCCGACCCACACTCCAAATGCGGCCGATCGAGAGTGAGAAACAGAAGCTTCATGATGTCAACATTCTTGGGCTGCTGAAAATTCCTGATCACCATACCAAGCATCCTGGTATCTTGGATTTTAGCCATATCATGTCCCAGACTAATTAGAGCTCCTACAGGATGTAGTTTAGGTACCTACTCCTACAGGATATAGTACGAAATCTTTTCCTTTTGGGGAAAACATTTTTATTCTAAAATTTTTGCAGTCATTAATAGTTCCATTTTATACGAAAGCATTTTTCTAGTGCCATAAATGTATGAGATAACCATTACGTATCACAAAACCACTGAGGAGAGGGACAATATTGCAGTGAATTCTATGTTGCCCAACACACATATTTATGTGTTTCCCAAGGTACGTCGATTTTATATTTTAGTTATAATTCATACATTTGACCATATACCTATGTTCACCTTTAATATGTAATCTCTTATCTATTAACCCCTCAATTTCTTTCCCTTCTGGCATTATATGTACCTTAGACTGACCCTATTAGGTGATATTCTCGAGACTTGGACACTAGCGAAACCTTACATCGAGGCAAGGCGAAATCGAAGTTATTTCACCTTGTTGTCATGGTGACGAGTAAACATATGCGAAAATGCGCCATTTGTAGCCACAGCTGGACAACAGCATAACATAGTCTCACCTAGTTCCGAGTCAATATTTTCATTATTTGTAATATGCAAGGTGATAAATTGTATGCAAATTACATCAAGTTATTATCAGGTGTTGACCTCAAACGCTACGAACGCAAGATTTAATCTGTGGGGTAGAGATCCATATGAAATGTGTGTTGGGGAGTTGACATACAAGTGTTCTAGATGATCCAGACATCAGCCGCAAAGATGTTGTGGATTACCTATCTAGTTTTAGAACTGTTCTTTGAATCAATTGAAACTAAAAATCTTTAGAGTACCTACTGTGAAAGTGGTCTTGTGAAAGGATGTGTTATGAGAGCTCTGTTAGGCGGGAATAGTAAGTTGTATCACATGTGGAAAGGTAAGTACCTAGAGGTAAGGTATACCTACATACTTTCCGTAGGTATAGTATTACTTGTTCATGTAGGTACTTCATTGATCAAAACGAAAGTAGGTACCTAATTACCTTTTTTGTCCCTAAAATTTGCGTAACTGCAATACTGGCGCAATAACTGCACTGCCAATGCCGTCTTTATGAAATCTTACTTTCAGAGGAATGCATTTCCAGCTTCGTTCTCAGTGCGCGTTCTAACAGTTCTCGAACTCATGAGAACTGGGACGGGGAGTCCCGGGGAGTTCCGGAACTTGTGGAACTGCGTTCTGCACTGCGAACGATTTCAGAACTTGGAAGTGGAATAACCTGTGTTGTGTGTAACCTCACTCAACTCGTGTTACCTTCCAGTACTCCCTTTTCGAATATGTTTAGTGCCCGTAGATATAATTCTTGATGCCTATTACTAAAGTATTGCAATTAATAACAAACCGGCAATAAAAAAATATATATATATTCCACGATGACTGAGGAGTATACTTTGAATTATATTACTTGAGGAGTAAAATGTTTGAAAATTTTTTTCATTGAAATCCGTTTTGAGACATTCTGAAACGAATCCTAGTGTTTAACGCGTTTTCATATATGTATACACGCATGTGTCATTCCAGAAGATAACTATCCTTAGGATTGAGATAAAAATCCCTTTACTACTTACATTTCATTATTATTTGCTGAAAATCGATAAAAGCTCCCCAAAAAAGCTAAAATTCCCAAATCTTTTTTGAGTCGCAGATTATTATTTAGAACGAATTTTGTTGCCATAATGTTGGTTATTACGATTTCAAAGTGTTCTAATTTCAAAACTATGTACCTACCTAACGTAATATAGGTACTAAGATAATTTACGAGATTCGCTCGTACGATCATGCTGCATGACTGGAACTTTTTTTTGCCATACCCCATACCTTGCCATAAGGACCGAAGTGGTGATGGAACTCTTCCGCGAGCCCACGGCTTATTCTAAAGTGGTAAACGAACTCTTCGTCGTCAAACCTTGGCACGATTTTCTCAAAAAAATTTGAGTTTCTTGGATGTAGACGAGATCCAACTATAACTTCGATCTCGTCCTCATCGTCTACAAACCACGGAACACCATCGTCGAAATTATCGCTATCTGTACTTGACGAGCTAGTTGACATTTCGAATTATAGAATAGTTTGGTAACGTACAGAGACTCAAAGAGAATGAAATGAAAGAAAGAGAATGAAGCTGAAATTGTTATGATCGATGAAGCGAAATAAAACGAGCGAAATAAAACGATATAAGGTTGTTTAATGAATAAAGTCGATATAGACGAAAGTTGTTTATTCCACGAAATCCGAAAAATAGTGAAATGCGCATGCGTTAACTACGTCCTTGCGTTTGAGTTCTCACGGTTCCGAAAAAAAACGGGAACTGCCAGAACCGTTCGGAACTGGGTTCCGAAGACACTGCGAACGCAGAACTCGGCGTTCTTGGCGTTCCGGAACTGGGCGTTCTGGCACTGCGAACGACAAAACTCTACTGCGCTTGCCCAGAACCGTTCCGAACTCCCAGAACGCGCACTGAGAACGAAGCTCCTATGTTTTTTCTAGGGATGGGTATCGATGAACAAAACATCGATGTTTGCACATCGATGTTTTTTTTTTCAAGGAACATTGATGTCTAAAAAACATCGATGTTTTGACACATCGATGGTTTTTTTTAATGATAGTACCTACATAAGTAAAATCGCAGAAAAGTAGAAAGAAAATGTTCTCATTAAAACACTGACAAATTGTAAAGAAGTTGTAAAAAATTAAATGTTTGGTTTACAAGTTCCAAAAACGGTCTTCTGCTTCGTGTAAAAATACCAATTTTGACGCCAGTTCCATCATTTTTACATTAACGACAAAAAAACACATTTGAAAAAAAAAAAACATGGATGTCTGGGAAAAAACATCGATGAAAAAACATCGGTGTTTGGGGAAAACATCGATGTTTTTGAAACAAAGATACATCGATACCCATCCCTAGTTTTTGACTTGCAGCTGGTTTCTAATTCATGTTGCATATTCCCTGATTCGATATTTGACAAACTTGCTAATCAGCGGTTGTATTCGTCGGCAAAGCAACAACCATCTACTTTTTTTAGGCACTTTAAACCAACAGCAAATCTGGTAGGACGTACGTAGGTACCTACCTTTGTTTCGTTTCTTGGTGTAGCAACAACTTGCCTTGTTTATTTTGACAAACTATCAAATCTCTCCTTTTATTCATTCAATATAACAAGTAAAGCTTCCTCAGTTAAGCAAAGTACTACGAACTTATAATAAAACGCTGATGAAGCTACCTGAGCAATGGCCTGAGCAATGGCCTACACAGCAGTACAGACACCTGAGGAATTGTCAATCATCTTTTCTTTACTATTTTTCAGGTTAATTATTCTCAAAGCCTAAACGAATGAAGTTCTTTAGTTTTCTGGCACTGATTAACTACTATAGTTAGTAGGCTCCTAGTCCAAATAAAAACTCGTTCACGTTAGATTGGTATTGTTGACAGCAATCTACAATCAATTATTGCGCTGGCAGGCATGATTACTATAACATTTAGTCGAATTGAAACTTTGTATTGCTACAATATTATACTTTCTTTTTAAATAACTGTTGAAAAATGGCCTTATAACCACGAATTATGTTGACGTGAGACGGCAAACTTCTTGTGAGAAACAGGTTGGTTGAGTAGCGATTCATTGACGTAGGGCGGTCTCATGGCCGACTTTGGCTGAAACGCGAACCTACACCAAGCGTGACGTCACGAGAATATGGGCCATAGTTTATACGTCTATTTAATTCTTTTTAGTGCCGCTAATGTGTGTGGTTGCTATTACATATCCCAATGCCACTGAGGAGGGGAAAGGTATCTGTGAGCCCAACACACATTTTTATGTGTTTCCCAAGGTATGAAGTTTTTAACCATGTTATACAGGGTGATTCCCTCGCAGATGCAAAAAAAAAAAAAAAATTTGGGTGAAACTACATCAAAAATGGAGTAAAATGCCGCCAACTGCATATTTTTATCTTAATCCGTTCTCGAGATATGATTTTTTAAAGGTTTTTTCAGGAAAACCGTGTTTTTTTCCTTTTAAACTCAAATTTCTCCACTTTACTTCATTCAATTTTAACTTTTGACCACATTTTCGGAATCAGCATAAAATTTACTATAAGAATAGTGTACTTGGGTTCTTAAAAAGTACCATCCAAAGGCCCTCACATCAGCTCAAACATTGACGATTTTGAAAAAAGAATATTTCTGAAAATCTTTAAAACTTTACTGCTCTTCCAAAACGAATTCTGGAAACTGGCAAATCTAATAAAAACTGCTTCGACTAATACTCTTCCCAACGGTATAATCAAGTTTACTTTTATTTTGTTATTTAGTAGAGAAAATTATGTTTTAAAGTTAAAAAAATCGGTGTGCGTCGGACCACACGGTGGAAGTTATACTTCTGTGGCCATAATTTATAATTAATAAATAAATTATGAATAATAATTTATAAATTATAAATTTATAATTTATAATAATTATAAATTTATAAATTTATAATAATTTATAATAAATTTATAATTATAATATTTATAAATTTATAATAATAATCTATAAATTTATTATAATTTATTAATTATAATTTATATATTATGAATCGATAGTTCTTAAAAATTTGTTCTTAAAAATTTGTTCTTAAAAATTTGTTCTTAAAAATTATAAATTTATAATTTATAATAATTATAAATTTATAAATTTATAATAATTTATAATAAATTTATAATTATAATATTTATAAATTTATAATAATAATCTATAAATTTATTATAATTTATTAATTATAATTTATATATTATGAATCGATAGTTCTTAAAAATTTGTTCTTACTTTTCTTACTTTTCTTACTTTTCAGCGTGACGCGGTTTCTCGACCAACATCCCATCCCAAAGGGTCTAACTCCTCCTCCTCCTCCTCCTCCTCCTCCCTCACTCCTCCTCCTCCGCCTCCCTCCTCCTCCCTCCTCCTCCTCCTCCTCATCCTCCCTCCTCCTCCTCCTCCTCCTCGATTAATCGATAGTTCTTAAAAATTTGTTCTTACTTTTCAGCGTGACATCCCATCCGATAGTTCTTAAAATTCAGCGTGACGCGGTTTCTCGACCAACATCCCATCCCAAAGTGTCTAACGGGCGCAAAGAAGTATAACTTCAAAATGTGGGTTTTTCAATGAAATTGTTGGTTTTCTCGAAAGATGACCCTCCATGAACCTACGAGTATGGGGTCGGTTTCTATGTATTTTTTCACGCTGTATCGAATGGTAACATTTATAGATCTCTCCAACTCCGTTATAACCGAGTTTTACACTTAAAATCGCAAATGTTTAGTTTGTTTGTTACGATTTGTATGTGTGTTGTGGGGTAAAACTAGTTAATTAAAGTGTAAAACTCGATTATAACGTAGTTGAGAGCTCTGCAAGAGTTTCCATTCGATCCAGCGAGAAAAAATACGTAGAAACCGACCCCATACTCGTTGGTTCATGGAGGGTCATCTTTCGAGAAAACCAACAATTTCATTGAAAAACCCATATTTTTCAACATTAAAACATTATTTTCTCCCCCAAATAACAAAATAAAAGTAAAATTGATAATACCGTTGGAAAGCATATTAGATGAAGCAGTTTTCATGAGATTTGCCAGTTTCCAGGATTCTTTTTAAAAGAGTAGTAAAGTTTTAAAGATTTTCAGAAATATTATTTTTTCAAAATCGTCAATGTTTGAGCTGATGTGAGCTTCTTCGGATGGTACTTTTTAAGAACCCGAGTACACTATCCATATAGTAAATTTAGTGCTGATTCCGTCAAAAGTTAAAATTGAATGAAGTAAAGTAAAGAAATTTGAGTTTAAAAGGAAAAAAACACGGTTTTCCTGAAAAAACCTTTAAAAAATCATATCTCGAGTACGGATTGAGATAAAAATATGCGGTTGGCGCCACTTTACTCCATTTTTAATGCAGTTTCACCCAAATTTTTTTTTTTTTTTTTTTTTTTGCATCTGCGAGGGAATCACCCTGTATAGGTACATTAGACTGTATGTCTACTTTACAGTATGGTAATATTATTTTGTACATGACCCCCTCCTCCGTTATTATTTTTTCTTTTTCTCTCTTTCCCCCTTCCAGTCCCCTAGATTGCTTCTATGTACATTATACTGACTACTGACCCCATCATTTATAAGTGGCCTGATGAAGAGCGGACATTCCTTTTCCACTCGAAAGCATAGCCTTACAAATAAAGGAGGAGTCGTAATTTTTCATCTCAAAAATTTGTGGACCATTCGTTCGAAAGCTCTCGATTTATCCAACCAGATTAACTATCGCGATGTACGTGGGCAACAAGCTGAGTTATGAGCATGGTTAATAGAATAATTGTTTACACACAGGTGATCATTCTCAATAATTGATATTGTGATGATTGCAACCGCTTGTTAATTTCTGATAATTCACGTCTTTTCTTCTTCTTTATATTATTTCTTCTTCTTCTTTATATTAATAAAGTACCTATATTATTACTTTATATTAATAGTAATATAAGAATAGCACATTACTTTATATTAATAAAGTAAAGTGTCTGTATGTATGTATGTACCTCCATAACTTTCGAACGGATTGATCGATTCGCGCGATTCTTTCTATCATTTAATAATGATTAACAGGACGTTTCCATTTGTTTTCGTCACGTCACGAGCGTCACGTCACGGTGGGGTTTTCTATTGATTTTCACGTACAACCAATGCGTTACTAGGGAAGTGCAACTCCCTTAGTTTTCATAGCAGGAAAATCGTTAGCCACTTTTTGGAATGCTCTCATTTTATCACAGCATCTCATTATCCCTAAGCCTCTGTAGTGTCAAGGAAAGCTGATTTATTACGCTCAGTTATAAACTAATATTGCTAAGTAACCATAATGAACTAATAATGTGTAAAATTAATCATTATTAAATGATCTGACTGTAGAACCGTAGGTCTACCGTCCGTTTTTTTAATATGGCCAGCCACTTCCGGCGCAAAATATAGGCCACATCAAACTTGCGCAACCCCTGCTCAGTAAGGGGTAGTTGTGAGGAGTGGGGGTAGAAAAACGGGTGTGGTGAAAACCACCCCCTCTTTTCAACAGCCCTTTTCAGGGCTACCAAAAAGAGGTAGACATGGCACACAAATGTTTATAAGACGTCGAGTTATAACTCCGTCAAACAAAATATTTCACCAGAGAGAAAATGCGATATTCTCTCCCAAAAGTGAAATATTATCAAATAACATACAAGGCGACCTCCCTAAACACTTACTGGGCGAGAGAGACGCGACAAGTATCTCGAACCAAGTCGCCTTGAATGAGAAAACTCAAACAGACAATCAAATGTCCTCTAGAACTAACAAGGACGGTTATAGCAAGCCTACACGCCAATCAGAAACTCTGATTGCGCGAGAGACAATAGACGAACCAACCAGGAGGCGGCAAGCAACCACCTCTGGTTCAGAAGCCACCCCGGGGACCCCGTCTCAGCGACGGACGCAGAGAAGCCACCCCCGGGGACCCCGTCTAAACAACGGACGCAGAGAAGCCACCCGAGGACCCCGTCTAAACAACGGACGCAGAGAAGCCACCCCGGGGACCCTGTCTCAGCGACGGACGCAGAGAAGCCACCCCCAGGGACCCCGTCTCAGAGACGGACGCGGGGAAGCCACCCCCAAAAAACCAACTCAGCTATCATATTCACAGATTCTGAGAAAACAATGTGCGAGCCAATAAGAAAACACATGGTGAACTAATGAAATTAAGTGGACCAATCAGGGAGCGGCAGGAGGCGGCCACCTCCCTATAATTACCCCGCACGGAGCCCTCCGAAATTCATTCCACTCACCGCTCTCGAGGACTACACTCTACCAGTACGAAGTTTCTACACGCTCTACGCTGACGACCCTTCTGCTCACGAGTTCTTCTCAGAACGGCATTTTATTGCTCACAAGGCATACCTTCTCTCCTCACAGATCTCGCTTTGGCATCTACGAGTCCAGTGATCCTTTATCCTGCTCATTGCCCAACGTAGTTCTTCTGTCAGAACGCCACCCGGTACATCTATTGATATCCTCATTAGATCGTACGCCCGCTGGGACGTTCGAGACGTGTCGCCCGGGTTTCGTAGCACTAAGCTCGTTACCGACCGCCGGGGCACGCCGATAAATTACTCAGCTCATCCGCTCTAATTTATCGTCCAAGGAAGCCTTTTTCAAGGCTACAAGGTAGGACCCTGACATCCGAGCAAAGGAAAGAAGCTCTGTCAAGCGAGTCCACCTTCCAAATCCTGCATCCTATACGGAGAGGTATTAAAAACGGGTTAATCAACTCGGGTACATCGATGGAGCGCCGCCCGTCCTACTTCCTCATGCAAGAGGAAGCAGAGCACGGCGCGGTCGGGAGCTCTAGCCCACGAAGCGCTCCCTACCCGATACTCGACTCGTCCGCTGGTCCTAGCGACAGACAAAGGCTCGATTCTCGCGAAGAGATCGCCTTCCTACCTAACATATCCGTGAAGGAAACGTTAGGCCAGGCCTCATACACACAAAAGTTCGAGGATCCCTTCCAGACTCGCTCTGAAGTCAATCATCGTGATTCGACAAAGATATCTGAATATCCACGATATTCTACGCAAGGCTACCCGGCCGATCCGAGTGTCAAACTCACTCCCAACTTGCTCAAAACACAGGATACTTTTCAGTACCTCAACCAAGCCCGGTATATTCCCCCTACAGATATAAATCTTAGGCCGGAATATTACACAACGGCTCAGCACCAAACAGATCGGACCCAGCACGCACTAAGCGAGCCCAGTGCTCCACGCGGCCAGTACACAAACTATCCTCAGGTTCCGCCCGCCAAGCAAGCTGACCTTGGCGATTTCGCTCACATTCCTTTCGGAAATATCACGGGAACTAACCCGCATAATCAGAACATAAACGTCCCACTTGGTCTACCTACACCAAGTCAGACATATATAAATCCACTACAACGGGAAAATCCGTGTGTGTGGGTTCAAACGAAAGTACACGACTAGGGGGTTTCAATTCCGTACACAAGCAATATCCCCTACACACGTTAAACATACCCTTAGGGATCTACCGTTTGCGAGCGAAGCGAGAAAAATCCCCTACATTTCAATTGTAATACACCAGTATATGAATGTATACAGGCACAATTCGCTCGCAAGGTGTGGCTGTGCACATGCAATGGTCTTTAACCCCCCCATTCAGGTGTTTTACAATTGAAACATGTAGGGGATGTTGCTCGCTTCGCTCGCAAACGTAGATCCCTAAGGGTAGGTTTAATGTGTGTAGGGGATGTTGCTCGCTTCGTTCGCTCGGTAATTGAAACCCCCTAGTCGTGAACTTTGTTTGAGCCCACACACGGATTTTCCAGTTTTTCTACCCCCCCCACCCCTCACAACCACTCCTTACTTATTCCTTATTTATGGTAGCTGGAATTAAAACCCCCTAGTCGTGAACTTTTGTTTGAGCCCACACACGGATTTCCCAGTTTTTCTACCCCCACCCCTCACAACCACCCCTTACTGAGCAAGGCGATTTTGATGTGACCTATATTTTGCGCTGGAAGTGGCTGGTCATATTAAAATAAAGAATCGCGCAAATCGGTCAATCCGTTCAAAAATTATGGAGGTACCCACATACAGACACTTTACTTTATCAATATAAAGAAGATGAGGAGAGCTTTGCTGTTTGGTACAGCAAACAGGTAGATCCGAAGATGAGTAAATTATCTTTAAAGTACGATTTCCTTAAATATTTTTCCAAATTAGGTAGAAAAAAATCGATCAAATATGTCCGCGCTAAAATCGTCTTAGATTGTCGAGAAAGGTATTAAGGAAGTTTTCGAACCAATTCCAGTTGCTACTAGTTGATACCTTAGCCTGCAGGTCAGTTTTTCAGGTCCAAAGTCCGTACCTCTTCACATAGGTAAGTAGTAGTAGTAGTAGTAAGTTGTTTATTGTATTAAATCAATGATTATTACAAAGAGTTCAGGTCCACTTACACATTATCATTAGAAAAATATATAATAGCTAAGAAATAAGTCAAATATCTTCTTCCTAATCTAGTTAGGAATGAATGCTCGTTTATGCAAAATAAACGAGGTAACCGATATGAAATTAATATAAAGAATAATAATCCGTTATGAATCCATAACATCAACGCTATACCTGTGGTACTCGTACAATATCCACAACAAGCCTATCCTGTTGTACACTATACAATGCTAATGCTGTACATATCAGACACCTATTCGGTGAGCGCAATTGATTGAAGAGCTAGTGCACTAGAAACAAAATGAAATAAATTCAACATTTTCTCCCTATCAACACCAAAATCGAGCAAATTAGCCAGACGATCCTCAACCACTGGGAGCCCACAGATGTATTTCGAAATGAATTGCCATCGGTACGGTTTTAAGATCCGGCAACGTAGACAAAAATTGCAGAGGGTTTCAGTTTCTTTCATATTGCATATATTGCATAAGCTCTCGCTTCTAAACTTATGAGAAGTACTCCTATAATAAACAGTTAAGAAAAACTTTGAAGACAGGCGCAACTGGCACAGCACCCTCTCAATCTGGACATTTTGATTGACTCCCAAGTACTTCTGCCTACCTGAATAGTCCGCTATCCTCCTATAGAACATATTAAATCTGGCACTGTAAACCAGATTGATGTCCTGGCACCAAAAATGGTTGTAGAGTTTTTCGATTAGTGACGGTAGGATCGATTTCAAATTTCGAGGGTCCTCAGCTGTTAGGATATCGTGGGAGCCAAGGACAGCAAGCATGTTAAAAATGCAGGTATACCAGTTGAACTGGTTGAAGAATTATGCATATTCTCCAATACCCTAAAACAAATCTTGGGCCACCTACTCTCATCATCATAGAAATCCTGACCCAGTAATTAATTGCTCTTTCATAAACAATGGCCTTAAGTGCAGGGAAAGTCCGTACCTCTTCACATAGGTAAGTTTGGGATACTTTTCGTCCACGTCAAGATCAATGTCCAGAGACGGAAGTCCCTTCCATTGGTTTCGTCCCTTCCATCGAAGACTAATATTTCCTTTTTTACAAGCAGTATTATTTTCATTTTTAAAATATTAAGCGAAAACGAATTTTTTAATTTTTTGCTGTCAAGTTATGTTTCTCAGTAAACGGAATACCTACCTTGCTGATTTGTTTGTTTGTTTCTAATTATTTCTTTTTATCGCGAATGTTTAACGAAATCCCCCACACACAGTGTAAAATTACAATTTGAGGAACCTCGCAAATCAGCTACGCGAGCTCTCGAGCTAATTTTGTTTCTATTTAACTAAGATGCCGGAATTTGTAACGGAACCTCTCTGGGTGAGGTTAAGTATAATTGCATGCAGGTACTATTTCCCTGCAGTACTGACCAAATGATAGAAAATGTATGTGATCTTCATTCAAGTCTTGGATGAGCGATCGAAGTGAGCAGGCACAGTTGGTATTTTATACAAATTATCCTTAGGATTATTTGCTTGCAACTAATGACGACGTTCTGAGCACTAACATCTAAGACCTTTCAGATAAAGTCGTGGAGGTTAAGGGATTTTCAGAAGGAAAGCACGACACAGACAGATAAATATATGATTTATTTTTTCTTTTAAAACTAACGTCGAGGCAAATGCACGTGACAAGAATTTGAATATTGCAAGTAGATTATCAGTTTATAGACCGAGTTTATAAGATTGGCTTCCATACAAAGTAAATATTCAGCCGTAGTTACACGTATTGCTACACCAAGTTATCACAACTAAACTTGCCTTTGTCAAGCCATCAAATTCACACATCATTATGAAGTAGGTGGATCGTCATTGTAAAGAAATTCACCATAAACTAACATATATCTAGGTCAACATATTGAAACGGATTTGATCGAAATTGCACCAACACTTGATACTAACACCATTTGACTTCACCACCCAGTGATAGCAAGAATTAACAGCTGAAGCCGTAAGCCAAGGCAATCACAAATTTCGGGGCTCCTGTCTTGTTCATACTTACTCGTACCAAGCGAAAACTAAAAATTAATTATTCACCTTCAAATCTTTGGTTTCACTTTAGAACGTAGACTGTACTCTAGGTCTTAAAAATAAGTGCGTACATAGACAATGAATAATATCAACCTATATCATTTAAACATAGGAACCTAACATTAAGACATAAATATGGCTACCCAGCGGAGAGTTTTGGCTACCAGTGTACTTTTAAGGTACCCTTTTATTCTGAATCTCTCGTTGATGTCATTACAAAGTTTCTTATACAAACTAAAGCCTGCTTCATTGCCAACCCAATAAACACCCACTAATTAGGTTGATGACAAAGACAGATGTGGAACAACTTTTTTACAATACCTAGAGATAAAAACTAATTTCTAACGAAATCCTTAATTACGCCATTCATAACAATAAATTATTTCAATAATCATTTCCAGCGAATCGAGTGAACAAACCAAAAAAGTGCTATATCGTAGGTATGATGAATTAGCGAGATTCAGTCCAACTTCCAACAGTCGCATCGGTCAAATGTCAAAATGGCAAGAGAGATTTTGGAATCGGATTTAAAGTAATTCCAACACCGTTTAATCATGAAAGCTTTACAAATTAAGACGAATTTATAAAATACAGTACGAAACGGTCAATTATGAATTCAACAACTATTAATCGCTGTAGACAGTGGATGCGAACTTAACTGGAAATTATAAAGGTAATATTTAACTGGAAAATAATAAAAATAAGCGTCAAGTTTTCTCACATACGTATTGAACAGCAAAACTTGCCACTGAAATTAGTGTACTCAACGCATACTATCTGATTTCTCTGACTTTCTTCTAATGGTCGAGTCTGATTCAGCTATGGATTTGGCTTCCCGTCAAAATGTCAGCTATTGGATCACCTTGGCCTCACCCGTTTCCAAACAAGACACCCTTGCAATGGAGCTAAAGGCTATAGTACTGGACACCATACACAAACGATTCTCAGAAGATGATTGGCAGCGGGTAAACACTGATGGGATAGACATTGGAGTAAGAGGAAGGAGAGCGGTGCGGATGTGAACTTAGTTATGGAATCAATTGCAGTGCCTTTCGGTGGCTAGGCAAGCACTTTGTTGGACAAATCCGTGCAGTGGTGATTGCTCTAGAGTGCTCCTGTCCATCAAGTTCTCCCAAAGTGATCCTGTGTGACTTCCAGGCTTCAATCGTGAGCCTCTGCATCAAAAGCCCAACAAACTCTGGGGAAAGAAACTGCTCAACTCTAAATAACTGCTTAGAAGTGGATCCGTGCTCTTGTAGACATTCGGGAAAATGCGAGGGCCAATGTCCTAGACAAAGAGGGCTCCCAAAAGCCTATTCCTGATGCACCAATTAGTTTTGTTGCTACCAGAGGATTGATTCATTGAGGCAGCAACGAATAGGCTTCAATGGGGGAACTAGCAGTTGGCTGAATCAAGCAGTGGGCCTCTCTCCTCAACACTGCTGATCGCATCCTCACAGATATTCCTTGCCATAAGTCAGTCATGGCATTTAGGTGTATCACTGGCCATGAGTACCTAAATGCCCACCTCCACTGACTTCGACTGAAAGGTGATCCATCCTACTCACTACGCCAAAGTTCATCCTTTTTACTGTCCTCGACTTAAGGGCATTAGAATTCGATTGTCCACAGGCAAGACCCAATGGTCGATAACACCAAAACTATATTGAGCAGTGATGAATCTCGTGGCTGAAGAGCCTTAGTGATCGGTGTAAGGAAAGTTCAGACCAATGACCTGAAGAAAATAGTTTTCTAAATCATTGGTAGAGTGTGGTAAATTCGAACCATTGGTGAGTACTGATCATCTTGTATTGCCTTGATAGTGACGTATTCATGTTAAATTCCATTTGTTTGCAGAACAGAACAGCTGATTCATCACTATATGAGTAATACTTGATTCTGTTCATTATAGCTGCAGGTAGCTATGGCAAACATTTATTATGTATGGTTTGACCGATTTGAGACGTAAATATGCAAAGTTCCAGACCTCTTCTTTCCAACCTTTATTCTAATAACAGAACACCTCTAGTTCAGGGCCAAATTCGTCAGTCCTGCAAGATGGAGAGTTCACCATCAATTAGAAATAGAAACAAGAACAGAAATACAGTCACACAACATAACGGAAAATGGATCACTTTTTGGGACAAGAATCCTTTGGGATGAACCCAGTAACATTCGATTAACGCTTACACCAGTCCATTCTAATTGAAGGCCAGATAATTCCAAGTTCAGCAGTGCCACTAACTGGGGGTGAATAAACACTGACTTGACTTACTGCGGGTTCCTTAATCGACAATTAGTTGCACTATTGTTAAACCAACCTTTAATTGCCAAGTTGTGAGTAGAACCACCGATTCAAAAGTAGTACAGTTCAAACGCCAAACTGTGTTGAATTGCTGAATGCCTCAGCAATCCGAATTGCAAGGGTGCAATATGAAAATAACTTTCGCCTGGAAATCAATGCTTTTTTTATGATTTTGTACAGCGAGCATGTAGTCAGATGTAGTGAAAATGTAGCATACGTGTCTAGCCCCATCAGCAGCAGGAGAAACGAATTCAAATATATTGAGATGCCTACAGCAGTTTTCATAACAAGAAACGAGTTATAGTACTCTGCTGTGCTAATCCGACAAATTGACTTTGTCATTCGACTTCAGAACTGTTTATAGTAATACAGTTCTTGGAAATCACAAGTCGGTTCTATACACTGGACTACGAAACTTTAGCGGCAATTAGAATAACTAATAATTTGACAGGGTCAGAAAAAAATTAAAAATCTGCAGTAAATTTCATTTTGTGGAAATCACGTTCAAAAACAAGTTGATAACTAGCCATGTTCAATAAAACGCCACACTGCTTAACTTTCATTATAAAATAAACACAATAAATTAGCCTTTAGTTAAGAAAAAGAGAGAAAACAACCTTAGCAATATAACTAAATGAGCAAACAATTTATTGAACAAAACAAATAAAAATAAATAAAGGTGCCGCCTGACCTTCAAGGCAATTTTTAAGGAAAAGTGTGAATTCCCCACTTTAGTGAGGAACTGCTGCAGGGTGGCCCTCAAATGGAAATTTTAAATTTCCCTGATTTTTCCCTGACAAACTTCAGATTTCCCTGACAAAAAATAGACATTACAAAGTCAAATATTATTAGTTTCTCGTCATTTTAATGTATTACGCGAAACCTTCAATGCTTCTAAACGAAAATAGCATAATTTGATAAATAAAAAGTTCCAGCCATGCAGCATGATCGTATGAGCGAATTTTCGTGAATTATAGTATTGAATAATGAGACATTGTTTTGAAATTTGAGCTTTTGAGTGCAAAGGAATAGTTAACTATAAAATTTAAAGGCAAAACCCGTATTTTAAATAATAATCTACCATTCAAAGAGATTTTAGATTTTCAACTTTTTTGCAGTTTTTATCGATTTTTTTTAGCAAATTTTAATGACATTAGAGCAAAAAAACTTCTTTTTTTTCAGCAAGATTTATTGACGCTATCCAGACCCAATGCTCTACCAATTTTCGAGATTATGCATCTTCTTGACCCGAATTTTAGTCCAGTTGTGAAAAAAACCTCGGAAATTTGGAATTTCAATACGGAACGGGAAAAATAGAGGGGGTAAAGCAGAAAAAAACGCATTTTTGGCAAATTTTGTCGACGCTACCCAGGCTACAATTCTCAAACAATTTTCGTGATTCTTATTAGGTTTGTTTCCAATTTTAGTCTAGTTGTGCAACGAACCTTGGGAATTTAGGATTTACTGATGATGGTGGGTGCAGGCTGATTCATTGTTAAGTCTTCATATCAACCTAGTCAAATTCGTCCTCAAAAACCAATGTTCTAACCAATCCTCTGTGGCTCATTTTCGTGCATGTAGGAAAACGTAGGAAAAAAAACTAGGGAAATGTAGCAAATTAGATGGGAAAACGTAGCAAAGGAGGATTTCGGCCATGTAAACAAAGATGGCGAAAAGAACTACCTTCCTGGTAAATCGTAGATCTCAACGCTAACCACCCAAATTCGGCTGGTTAGTTTTGATCGTTGATTTAGGGCCGCTTTATCAATGGCTGGTTAGCACGATTTAGAGGACTGATTAAGAATGATCAAGCGGTTACGAACGAAGTTGCCTTTATCAACCGCCGGTTAAACCCTAAGTGATGACTAAGTTTAGTCAACGCTCAGAGGCTCGGTTACGCAATAATCACTCGACTAATATTATTGACTAATATTTTACCTGTCTCTATTCAAAAAGTTGGTTCAACTTACGCAAAACTGCATAAGTGTTTTTTAAATTGTATTAGTTTATTTTTCATTTTACTTTACTATTTTTACTTTTTTCAATTTCCAATTTTGGTGAGCTCGAGACCAACCTCAGGTTGGAAAGAAAGAATTATTGTTCTCGAGATAATACCCCCCCCCCCCCCCCCCCCCCCCCCTCCCAAGATTCTAAGCATTTTAAAATATTTTGAAGAGAGGGAGAAGGGTCAATTTCAAAGGTTTATTATTGAAAATAAAACACCAAAACGAGGCTTGTTGCTTGCCAGGTGTTTCAATTAAAGCTTCATATATCATAAATATCTCTTCAATCCACATTTCGAACGAACCAGTACGTTCCAGAAGGTTCTCAAGCAGTACCTGAGTTTGGGACTGTATCGCATTAGCAAACTCCTTACAAGTTGAGAAACTTGGAGTGATTGGTTTGAAGAGCGCCTTTCCCTATTGATTAGGAGTACTTATTGAGTACGTTAAACGATCATCGATCTATCATGTAAAATGCGTACCGCTCATGTAAACAAACCAACACGAAACACAGCCAACGCGAAAAATAGGAGCAAGATGAACGTCTATTTATATCGATATTGTTGATAACTGAGAGATAACGCCCATGAATAATCGATTAAAGTAACTTCGATATGATTTTCTGGCTCTAGGGACAGCACACGGGCGCTCAACCTCTTAGTCTGCATTTAGAGTTAGTCAACAGTTCCTCCCTAAATGATAAAGGTGTCTGCTGCTCTAACCACTGACTAGCCCTAACAGCTGACTTAATAGTGAGGGATTTAGTCAGGGTATTGATAAAGCGGCCCTTAGCGTATTTGATCATCGATTTATCTGAAGTGGAGTTGGTGAAATTGAATATCGTTGTTTAACTGCTGATATCTTCGGTTTAATGAGTAAACGTTGATTAAAAACGTTGGTGAAACTGGCCCTAAATCAACTTAATTCAGTTGGAGGCGTGTCTGAAAGTGATTCACCTGTTTCCAACTTTAAGACGGCCGCACCTTCTGAACCACAGACACCATCCCCCCAACGTATTTCCATTCCACCAACTATTTTCGCCACACGATAGATGGAATACAAGAGGTGGATGCCTGGTCTGCTCCTCTTCTAGGTACATGCAGACATATGTATCTGAACGGCTGATCATGAAAACTGCACAAAGGGCATTCGAAAGTTCTTGCATTAAAGTAACTACCTAACTATTAGAACAAAGCACGATTTGCTTGAATGCTAACTTCTAGCACCCAGGTGTTCCCTTCTTTTATCTGCATTCCATCTAATCTATCTACTATACACTTATCTTGGAGGTAGTTACAGGAAAAATTCCTTATATGTATAACACTGAGAATAATTGCAAACATGGAGGCGGGAGTAATGTATAGTCCATTAGTTCTAAATTAATGGTCATTAAACCATGTGGCCATTGATAGCGAATTTCCACCCACTGATTACCTCCAACTGTCCTTGAAAATTTTGAAACCAGGCCCTTGAAATCAACCTTGAAAATCAAGCTAACGATCACAATCAACCTCAACGATATGTTTTTATCACATAAACACAAAATTACACACTAAAGAAGTGATATAACAGAGAATGCGTTTATGGCCATTATGTTAATTATCATGGATGAATGAGGTGAGGTAAGAAGTCCATTGTTGTTGGCCTAATCCAATAACAATACATCATTGAAATCTATTTATAATATGATGAAAATGAGATCTTCCCAAACATATGTAGCAAAGTAGAAATCATAAGCAGCTTGTGGGTCATTAACATAAAATCTAATAGCTTCGTGTACAAACATTATTTGCAAAAGCCTTCAGGCGAAACAGGAGGAATGACTGTAGTTCCCATTAAAATATCACATCTACAATATCAAAAGCTCGATTCGCTAAAGCAGTGTGTGATAAGTTTCACAAAATTTTCAAGTCAATAAACGAACCCAAAGTTGTTTCCCACGTTACAAAATGATAACGCAAAAACAATGTCCTCTATAAAACTATAGAATTCAAATGCAATATTTGGTATAGACAACATCACACAGATCTAGAACAGAATAGGTCAAACTCGCGAACTATTTTGACACACTAAATACTAAATGTATCCTTATAAACTCATTCAACTCTTCTCGTACCTTCCATATTTCACAAAATAATAACACTTTGATACATTTAATATATTTTTAGAATTTCTATGACTTAACAAACAAGTTATAATATCCAACTTCACAATAAAATTTCATTCATAACAACTAGCAGTACGTTTTGTGGTGACTTTTGGATGAGTCATTAATTATAATAATAATATCATCATAAAAAATTATTGTAGAATTAAACGAGATAGAAATTTGTAATAGTACAAATAAATTAAAATATAAAAACCACAGATAAAAATACATTCCGAAATTACGCACGACAAAATATACACAATTATACATAAATATACGAATTCAAACGAAAATGTTACATTATGATAAAAATATCTACATAGTAATTAAATTTAGTGGATAATAATATTGATATCCTTATAATTAATTTACTATCGCGCTGTAGACGTCACATAATTAATCCACTGAAATCTGAAAACAAAAATTCAATAACAAAATATTACACTACCCTCGTGAAAAGGTTATCCGCAGCATCACATTTTGGAACATAGTTTAATGTTGCTTTTTTATCGTTTCAGTGTGTGATAGAAAATTGCTACGGGTATCCAATATATAGATAACGTAATATATCCTTTAAATTGTAAACTCCAAGACCAAAGTTAGAACTGATTTGCACCAACCACTAATCACTCCATCACCATGGAGCCAATGTTTCATACGGTTGTGCTATTCCAATGCATGGTCTAAATTCAAATCGCTCATAACATAGACCAAAAAGTCCAGTAACTCTGTGATCTTTTAAAAGGATCTTCAAGATATGGCAACCATTGAGTGATTACCGGAATCACACTCAACTGCTCTTTAAAGATCTCACAATGGTACAACCTGTTAGCCACAATGGGCTAAGCTGTATGGGTGGATGCTGTAATGACTTTGAATAAGCTGATGATCGCCTCTGCCATGGGTTTTTACGAAAGACTGAAAGGAACCAGTGTGGCCACGATCTGCAACTACTTCCCTCCTCTAAGACAAGAAAAAAAGAAAATTGGATAAGGCAGCTCATCAAACTCCCGACGACGACCCATACCAGTTCGCAAAGAGAGTCAGTGGGAACTTTGGGACGATCTTTCATAAATTTTAATTAATATAATTATTAATAATTGATTATTTTGACCATTTAATTATTGGCCCAACAAGCACATCCCCTTATTAGCATGCACATGCTTTAGCCATGGGTCCCCGCTCTGAAAACGACAGGAAAAAAATGTAACACAAATATGACACGGGAGTTTTCTATTGATTACCACGTACAACCGTTGCATGGAAAGTGTCGCCACTTGTTGGAAATCTCTCATTTTATCACAAAATGTCATGATTCCTAAGCCGCTGTAGTGTAAAAGGAAGTTGATTTATAGCGCCAAGTTACTGACTAATAATGCTTCGTAAACACAATGGCAATTTATGTCTTGATTTTCTCCCTAAACTAATCATTGTAGGTACCTGATGGTAGCCTAGTGATGTAATAATAGTATCAACTGTAATTGCTTAGTAATTCTTGGATTTATACCAAAGCATCAACACTGAAACCACTCAGAAAAACAGCATTTAGCCAGATGGCTTAAAGCATGTGCTTGTTTTCAATCATTTAAGCTGACGGCTTTAAGTAACTAGCAACTGTGGGGAGGGGAGGGTCAAGGGGGGGGGGGGGGGCTATGTAATTACCACAAAATGCCCACAGCTGAGCACGGGTACACAGTTAGTATATAAATTCATTCATTATGTAATGGTTTTTACCTACACTAAACCTGGAGGATGGTTCCACCAACAGTTTCGCTCAACGCGTCGATGGCCTGATCCACAGGTTTATTTGATTTTGACACTGTTGGGTTCTCAGCAGCTCTGACATCGACTGACTCCGTTCGAGCTCTGTTTACTTCAACAGCAGGATCCCCAGGTTCATCATGGGGGACGTCTGTCCCAGTTATCACTGTTGGGGGAGCAGTCGTCAAATTGGACCACCAGTTGCTCAGAGCTCCTTTTGCTTGAATGATCGCTCCACCTGTAAAATTATGAATGTGCGTCTAGTTTCCATCTTTCATTCCATGGGGCATTAACTCACAAACTATGTACAGGCATCAAGATAAGTATACAAATGCACCTACCTATACATGCACGCGCGTGCGCGCACGCACACACATACACACACACGCACCCACCAACCCAGCCAGCAGCCTAGTGGAGTTTGGCCCCAATGATGACCAGTGTCGTCTATCAAACCTATTTTTGTTTGATTTTCAGCTTACACGACACTTCATAATTTTTAGTTATTAGCAAAAATTAATCTTATAGATCCCAAACCTTGACATTGTTTTCCATCAGTGCAAAGAAGTTTCTTTTCAAATTTTGACTTTCTAGATTGAGCTCATACAGATGATCTACAGGATTTTACCTAATTTCAAGTATTTATTTGTACAACTACAAACACAAATTTGAGGGAACTTTGATCAGTAGTTCCACAGGAGTAGCAAGGACAATATTTCGTTCATTTATATATGAAGAAACCTCAATTTTAATTGACGTAACAATCAATCGTCTTTCAGAAACTCCGTGTGCAATTATAACTACAGGTTCTATTCGTGGTACTGCTTGAACGGAGATCTCTATGTACTAAGTAGGCTGCTAATAAAGAAGTAACTCTGTATTTACTTCCCAATTTATGTCTCCTGTGTAAAAGAATGAGGAGAACAGTATTAAACATAACATACCTACAACCCATCAAAATAAAAGTTACTTATTCAAAACAAAAGCAGGTATTAAATCTAATTTTTATTTCCCCTTGTAATAATAGTAAAATTATAATTTACATCCCTTTTGGAGGAGTCAGTCGTCACTAGCAAGTAAGGTACCACGAGCAAGTGCTTTTGATGTAAAGACATCATTTGATGTAAATGATGTAAATGACCATGATGATCATGTCTTTACATCTAAAGCGCTCGTCCTTGGTACTCAACTTGCTAGTGACGATAGACTCCTCTGAAAGATAAGTAGATGGTAATTAAACAGCGCAGAGTTTTGGATTTGTAACCTAGGAAAGCATGAACTTACTAATAAATGAACATTAGATTCAAGTAAATGTAGTCCGAATGTTAGAACTGTATAACATTTTTGAATGTAACAAAATGATGTCACTCACCAACAGCACGCCCAGTGGATGATGTAGCTTCGATCAGTTTCCTTCCACCTTCCGTGGTCTGCATCGTACTGGAAGAATGAGGTTGACTAGATCAAATCAAATAGATATTTGACAAAACGCATAGTGTAAAGGTCTGGCCACATTGGACAATCTGTAGAAACAGGCAGTGATTTCTGACAGCCCCAATCCATCAATACATTTGTATAAAGCAACATGACACCATCCCTGTCACATTTGAAGCGATCCATCGCAGCAACTCAGTCTTGATTGCCAATACAAGTGATCTGGTAGCACAACAACACAAAATTATTGCGCATTCTAGGCGGCCTGAACCAGTTTTATCGTGGGTGATGCTTCAACATGGGTTATTTAACACTAGATTAATCACTTGGATATTGCTTAGTATGTCACATAGCAATAAAGCCTACCACCAAGAAAATCGTGCGATCGCTGCCCACCACGACAGATCGTGTTCCGAGTGGCCAGACCTCAACAAAATGGAATGAGTGCGCATTTTTATTAAGGTTTCGGTTGGACAAAGATACCGTTCTTTACATTCTAACACAGATCGAAGATGAAATTAAGTCCACAACTTACTGATCACAATAATTCATCCATAATAATTCAGGTTGCAATATCGCAATTCGTGTATTTCTCTCTCTAGAAATGAAGCAAATGACAAATGGCAAAAATGTGGTGGTTTCTTATATGCCGAGCTCGATAGCATGATGGACACTGTTGTGTTGTAGACGTCAGACCCGGTTTTTTAATAGTCGATCCATGAAGAAAATGTAGCTTCTACTCTTCTCTCTGGTGGCTCCATGTGTAAATCGCCCTTATTTTGTCCCCTACAGACACCAATGAGGATGCTAACATTGCTATCTGCAGGACAGAATTTATTTGAGGGATAATTTTATCCGCTAGGTAATTCGGCATTTATAAACGACTCACATTCTTTATCTGGAGTAGAGTGCTATACACAGTATAGCTATCCTGCAGTTAATGTAGATAATTGACAAACTGGCCCTAGGACATCAATGATCTTATGCATTTTATCAACTTTCAATTAAACAATTCAAGAAGATATTCAACTAGTTATTCCTTAACTGTTCGAAACTACCAGAAAGCAAGTTCATTAATTACTTACTGGGCTAATCGGAGCTTCACGTCAGCCACACTCAGCTGTCCAGCAAAAGGATGCCCAGGAGCGGCTTCCAATACGTTTCTGTGATCAGGATGCTCCCGCCAACGCTTGTAGGAGCTTGTTTCCATAAATGCGTTCATATAGAATCTGTTGAATTGGTCGAACTCCTTACTTCCTTCTATATATAACAAGGAACATTGAAAACACAAGTTACCATTATGATAGTGAGTCATCAACAGGAACCTGAAAAAGGTAGTGGCTTATATACTTTTAATGATGTGTCTACCAACTTGGAAACTGATTAAAATTTCACTTAAACACGAAAAGATTACATAGTATACCTGGTAAAAGAGATGTTCTCAAGAGAGCCAAAGTGTAAGCATGGAACTGAGACCTGATCCATTCGTCACCACCTTCCCAAGGAACCCCGTCCGTATAAGCATCATCTGAAGATCTTGTTCGTCGATCAAGGTATTCGCCAAACCTGCCAGAATACAAAATATGCATGGGTTCATCAGAGCATTACTAAAACAGCCTGCCGATTTGGGAGGGCACTATAGTTTTCTCACTTATTGTAATATGGACGTATATAATGAGTTGAAGAACTTATATTCAAATCAAAATAATTAAATGCAAAATAGAACAGCAATATTGTAATATGCATGCTACTATGAGAAATAAGGCTATAATTCGTGTTTGTGGCGTCCTCTGTGGCCTAGTAGTCCAAGGAGTTGAAGCCATTTGGTTGAGTAGGTAATCCCAGGGTTCACTGGCTGGTAAAAAATTTACCAGGTCTGGAGTCCATGCCCATTAATTGCGAGATTCCGTTTGGGGAAAATGAACAGTAAATTGAGTTGCCCTTTGAAGGTAAACATACAGAAACAAAATTTTATTCATGTTTGCGCATGGACACACCCTGCCATCAATACAATGGCTTTACCATCTGAGGTATATAGGGGACCAACTGAGATCCAATCGGGACCATCCTTGACTATTTCATAATAATTGGACTATCAATCACAGAGTTTCGTCTGTAAAAACCAATTTCAGGAAATTCGACTGATGATAGGTGGTGAGAATTTAACCTTTTCGATGCTACGCCCGAATATATTCGGGGCGGGAGTGCATTACATGCCATGCTATTCCGGAGAATACTCGGGGCTACTCGAGACTGCTCGATGTGCTATGCACGAATTTATAAGTGCTCGCTCCCTCGACCTACCGGTTGCGTTTATAAGTCTTTATTTCACCAGTACCCCTACAGGGAGCAGCACTGCTTGAATCCAACCATGTTTACGGACAATTGTTGCCACCTTATCTACTTGACAACAGTTTGGTTTGTTTTGATTTCCCAGGCATTCAGAAAAAGAGTGAACTCACGATGTTGAGCTGCGTTTACACTGAACAGGAAATATTGAATATTCTCGAAAATAGTGATGACAAAGATGAATTATTTCGTGATTTGTATTCTAATGGTTCAACCGCGAATGGTTCCCCTTCGATGTTCCCTGTTGAGTTACCTGTTTGCCGACGTCCCAATGATTCCAGCAGCGATTCTGATGACAAAGAGGAACCAAAAGCTGAACAAGTAAGGGACTATATATGGGATAATTCCGAACCAAATATTGTTTTTCACTCATGGACAATAGAAGTGGGGTTCTGGCCAGCAACATCAATGATCAATCATCCAGATTGACCAAATTGCTTGTTGCTAGTAAAAAAGTATTTAGCACAGAGAACCTGAATGAGCGTTGAAGCATGCAGATAGCCGGCGCCAGCTGGCCTCAGCAGCTAAAAGGTTAATGTTTTGGGAGAATCACATTGGCGCAAGCGCACACAATAGTATTCATATGACTGCAATGGTATCGATAGGCCTGACATTTTCATCAAAATCGTTCATTAATCTCCTAGTTTCACCTGTGAACCAATTTTGGCTTTGCACATTAACCATCACTTTTACTCAACCAATCACGATAAAATTTAAAGGACAGTATCCTGAAACCTGCGCCCGAGTATCCCACGAATTTTATGTAATAGGAAATCACGTTTGGGCTACCACTGATAGATATCGGGTTTCGGTACTATTGATGGATGTGGATATCTATCCAATAGTATAGTAGTATAATAGTAGGATACTGTCAATAGTAGCGCACATGTGATTTCTTGTAAGGTTGTTGGTTATAAGGATCCGACGGCAATGAAATTTATAGGGGATCATCAGGTAACTCGCACCATCCCCAAAAATTCAATCAAAATCTGACTAAAATTTGGTATAGTTTAGGGCGTGACAATGGATTGGCACAGATACACAGACATCCACAGAACCGAAATTGACCAGCAAACTCTGGAATGCAAAAAGCAAGTGGACATTTTGAATTTGAAGAGCAAATATTTTTTCAAATTCTTGCACATTTTGAATTAAAAGAGCAAACATTGTTTCAACTTCTTGCACGAACACAAAACATTCCTACCTTCGATAGTGAGAGAGCAAAGGAGGAAAATACAAACGTAGGTAAAACGAGAATTAACCGAGGTATTAAATTTATTTAGTTTGACCATCTAGTCCTCAATCATCAAAAATGAAGAAATCTGAGTTCCATAACATTTTCGATAGCTACGATTTAACTTTAAATATAATGCATAATTCCAAAACTCCTTAGAAACAAAATATAGGTAGTCACAACAAATAACTATTTCTCAAGAATCAGGCTACTGCTTCTTGTTAATGGAATTCCATGATCAGAACTGCCCTATGTTGTAACTACACATTCAATATAATTTCTATGCAATGCACTTCTGGTTTGTGATCAACAGTGATAATTCTCCATTCCAACTTACTGCTTACCTTACTTAACCAAACTACGACAATGTCAAGCTTCAAGAAGAGTAATAGGTTTAATACTAAAGTACTTACCTCAAATCCTCTGTGGATAAGTGGAGCATTTTTTTCAGCTCTGGATCAGAGGTTTCAATTATTCTGCTTTCCAACTGCAAAACAAAAGCATGTCTTAATTAAAATCTGGCTGCAAAATGGTGAACTTTGGCGAAGAGAAATCATACTGTAGCCATATTATGATGTTAGAACAACAAATGGAAACGCTTACTTCAATAATAACATCTGCTATATTCTTCTTCTGCTTGAAGAGAACGTTTGTAGCGCCTAAAATGTAACCTCTGATGTTGGGATCTGTTAGTACATCCATGTAGGGAAGCGACAAGTATGGCAAACAAAGATAACCCTAGAAAAGAAAAATTAAGCTGATTATAGTAAACGTGGAAATAAAATCTTCCGAATTGTGAAATACTTCAAACAAACTTTAAACTTACCTAATCTAAACTAGCTATTTGAAATAAGAGCGAATCAAGAATTTTCCCAAAACCCTAACTGTTATAAGTATTGTAATGAATGGAAGATAGGGAGAGAGCGGCTTTCTTTGAGAATCGAATAAACGCCGACGCCCCTTCCTATTCCAACCGTGATTGGTCTGCAGTTTCCGATAGAGCAGTACGAGAAAAACATCAAAAATATGATGCTGCAGCTGAAGACCTCAGGGGGCTCCTTCACACCACTTGTCATATTATGTGAAGGGGTGATGCACAGGGAGTTGGCAATTTTTGTGAGGAAGTTAGTCTCTACCCTAGCAAGAGAGGTGGCAGAAACCATGGTCAGTAATCACATGAAGGGTAAGAGTAAAGCTACAGTTGACAACCATCCGAGCGATTTCCTTGAGGCTGTGGGAATCGAGGAAGCCACTTGAAAGTATGATCCCACAGGATTATCAAGGAACAGTGGAACTAGGGCTAGAAGACGGAGCCCTGCTGCCTCTGCTAAGAGAAGAATGATGAAAAAAGAAAACAGAAGCTGACCGGCATATCACAACCCTATCACAAAAATTTAGCTCCAATAAAATCAAGTTAAGTTGTAATGAATATCTTCACCAATCTATAACCACAAGATACAAGATAGAACACTGAATTCATAAGCCTCAGACAATACAAAAGACAAACTCATTTTAGACGATTTTATGTTCAGATGGGCATGAATGATACAAAATAGCTCCACGTTCCATTTTTAAAAAGGCTTGCACTACTGCTGTCTTGTGATCTCTGAAGGTAATTTCTTTGTTCTATTCAACCAACGGAGCTAATTTCTTTGTTATTCAACCTACATACGAGGCACGTCCAGAAAGTAAGAGTACTGACGCTCATACGTGTGGGGGAAATTTTTGTTCCCAATGTTGGTCACACAATGTTGATTAGGAGGTCCTGCTAAACACGAGCATTGAATGACCTCGGTAGTATCAAAACTCCCTTCGTGGTGACCGTTTGCATGAAACGTAAAATGCCGACGGAAATTTTTTCACGGATCAAATGAGAAGGTTTATCGTGAAGGTGTCATGAACAGAACAACTATTGGAGAGTTTTTGGCGACTTCAACTTAACGTCACCCGTTACCGTAGTCTTGAGGGAGCAAACGAAGATGCTAACCCAAATGGAATTGGGAGAACGGTTGCCTTAATTTTGATGTCACGTTAACGGTGGTTGGGTAACGCGATAATTTTCCCCCAGCTGTCTTGTTGTCTACTGGTTGACTAATCAATTTCTTCATTTCGATATGAAACGCCGATTTTCAATCCTGAATTCGAATTTCATGTTAGTTTCAATACAAATACGGGCTAATTTCTCATTTTTAGTTTTCAATTCGTAAACAGGGGATGGATAGTAAGCCTCAAGTGTGGAACACCGCGGTTTAGTTGCACTTATAGGTCATTAGTCGTTACGAACTTCATGTTTTTGGGTTTTCCGTTGGGCAAATTATCAACAAGTATAACAAGTATTTATCTCTATGACAATGAAACAGGATTTTACCTGATAAAATCATCAGTGGAGGCAGCACTTCACGCAATGTTCACGAGAAAATAGCTGAGAGATCAGGTAAACTAAGAACAATACTGTGAAGAAGTAGTGTCTTAAAACTCAGTTTTCTTATTTAAAATATGTGAAATAATAATAGAAACAAGGCTGTAATCGACCAAATAGAGCCTGAGCGCAAAAGAACCTTTAGGTCCTAAACGGGTGACGTTGAATGAGCCATTCTAACGTACGACGTTGCTAAAGTCCCCTCAAGGTCACGTACTCTTGGGTACGTTAGGGTGACGTTAAGGGTACGTTAGTGGTCACCAAAAACTCTCTATTGTGACTGGAGATGAGAGCTGGGTGGCTCATTACACTCCTGTGTCGAAAAGACAATCGTCTCAGTGGTGACTCACGTCTTCTCCCTCTGCCAAAAAATTCAAGACCTTCATTTCGAGCAAAAAAATCATGGCCACCATGTTTTGGGAACAAAAGGAATCATTCTGGTCGATTTTCTGCCCCGGGGGGTGTGGGAGATTAATGCAGTTCGATACTGTGAAACCCTTGAAAAGCTCAAGAGAGCAATCCAAAACAAGCGGAGAGGAATGTTGACAAAGAGAGTGTGCTTGTTGCATGAAAACGCCCGCCCTCACACAGCCAACGTCACCAAAGAGCTGTTGGATTCATTCGGTTGGTACATTGTGAACTACCCTCCGTATTCCCCTGAGTTGGCTCCTTCTGTTTTTCATCTTTTCACCTCCCTGAAGACTCACATGGGCGGAAAATGCTTTTCAACCGACGAGGAAGTGAAGGAAGAGGTCCTGAACTGGCAGAAAGAGTTGGTGAGAGAATTCTTCGAAGAGGGTATCAAAAAGCTAGTGCCGAGGCTCAAAACTTGCATCGAACGGGAAGGCGATTATGTAGAAAAAAACGCTGCAAATTATTTCACAAAGGTTTATTATTTTTTCAATTGAGTATGATCATAGTTTTAGTTGGCTAGCGTACGTCATAAGGCCCGTCCAGACTCCTCGGCGTGTCCTATTTCGAGTTGCCACAACCTATACTTCTATAATTATATACGCATGTTTATATTTCTCGATTTGAGCTCCTATCTATTCAAATAGTTATTGCCTTAATAATATCATTATCTAAGCACGTACGAAAAGTCGAGAGGATATGTTATTAAATATGCGTAGGAAAAGCTTTGGTATTAACACACAAATATGACCTTGAAAAAAACATATTCATGCCTCGAAGGAACGCCGGCGCCGTACCCACCACAAGGTGCCGCGGCGCCGGCGCCTCCTCTCACTCCACCTCCCCCCCCCCCCCCCCCCCCCCCCCCCCCCCCCCCCCCCCTCATCCCCCCCTCTCCACCCACCGTGATCCCCTGCCAAGCGTGCCAGGCGTGCGCGCGTCAAAAAAGACACTTTTTCGCCCGTTTTTGGCCCATAGCATCTATGCGAGTAAAGCGATCGGGATGATTAAACGTTAGGACCAACTAGACCCCAAATGGAGTCTATGTGCGAAAGAACGGGTTTTTTAAGTCAATTCTTAGGCCTTTTATGGCCCGGACGGCGAACGGCGGACGGACATTTCAAATTTGGATTCTACGCACCTTGAAACGTAAAGTGACAAAGTTTGAGGGGGGGGGGGGGGGGGGGGGTTTATAAAAATTGTTTGCTACACGATCACATAGGCTTATTATTGGAAATAATAAACCAATAAGGGAGATGTTAACCTACAAAACACTGCTTTTTTTTTTTCTTTTTTTAATAGAAAAATCTAGTACTCTTACTTTTTGGACGTGCCTCGTATAAAGCTAAAATTTGAGATGAGGAACCCTTGGGTTGTCTAGAACCGAATCATGAAGTCTAGAGGCTCCCTAGATCAGCTGAGTGAGATCCGGAGCTAGTTTCTTTGCTATTCAACCTACAAAGATGAAATTTGAAATGGAGGCCTGTTGGAACATCTAGAAATGAATTATAAATTATGAAGAACCCTAGATCAGCTAAGTGAGCTCGAGAGCATATTTCTTTACTATTAAAAATATGAAGCCAAAATGGAAGGAGTCCCCGCCCGTTGGGACATCTAGAAACGAACCATAAGCCCCGATGCCCCTTAGAACAGCTGAATGAGCTCGGAAGCTAATTAATCTGCTTTTCAACCTATAAATGGCTTCTTGAGGTGGTTTTAAAACATAAAAACATGGGAAAGTTGGATGAAACCACATCCAGATATTTTTGCCTCAGAACCCTGTTCTCAAGGGTGTGTGCTTTATATTAAAGTTACCAATTTGTTGGGAACATCTTATATCTATAAGAAAATAACACTAACGTAGAGTAGATAATGACAAACCTCGGCGAATAGTGACATAGGAAGAGCACAAGATTCGAAATCCACATTGGCAAGAGCTGTCATGGCAGCCTGATAACTAGCTTCACCAGCAAGGAGGTCCATAGACGGATCCCGGGAAAGAGAGCTACTGTATTCTCGAACTGTTCCAGCATCTTCTCGTTCACTCGGACAAGAGCCATTGCAGATTACCTCAGCTTCTCCTGCAGTTGGAATACCGTTGAGTTTCTGAAAATAGAGGTTGAGTTTAATACCGTTGCATTTGGAATACTGTTGAGTTTCTATAAATAGAGGTTGAGTTGAATAATGTGGGAAGCATCAATATATCAAGAAATATTTGAATACGATCAAGTGCAGAAATTACTCATAACTTCAACTTCTTCATGTCATAATTATCACAATATTTATCAGCTCCTCGTAGTAGTGACAAATTAAAAGGATTCACTTGGCCAGAAAACTTTGCCAACATTGTGTTTGGGATCAATTTCGAGAGTAGTTGCTCGATTTATTTGATCAGCATATTAAATCTTATACCTATGTCAAGAATGGGGAGGTTAGCAAATGCTTAGGATTGGCCTTCTGTCCTAAGGGTGATACAACATTCTGAGATTCTGATATTGGAACGGATCATACTCCGTGGATTAAGAAGGGATCACTGATTTATGGGGGAGAGTGTTACCATTCTCTGTATATGATAACAGCAATAAGGGCCCACACAAAGTAGGGGCTGTACAAATCTCTACTACATCACATGATGCAACACACGGTTAGTGAGTGCTTATGACTTTTGCCATGCCTTATCTTGTTGGTGGGAATTCACAACACTTGCAAGCAGAATAGTACCCTGGTACATATGGTAGGAACGACATGTTCTCCTACCCTAGGGAACAGGAACAGCATGCTCGCCCAGAATAAAGGTTGTAACGAGACGTTCTAGTGCCTGGTGAGAAGGCACTAGACTTTCAGATGGTTACAGATTCTAGCAAATGGTTAGTGGCACATGGTTTCTGCTAGTTCATAAACACTCAGATGGTTTTTGTCATCCACATAACCATACCAACGACCACCCGATCGGGATTGCTGCCGCAGTGCTCCTCTGGGCTGTGTATAGACATTCAACTACAATCCAATTGAGCACAGTGTTAATCAATCACAGAAAAAATCATGACACGGTGTGTACTGAATTGAGATCTTCAATTGAAATAAGTGGGGGAAATTTATCACCAGCTCCTTCAGCTGGGCAGGGGGGAAGGGGACTAGGATCTTCTTCTGGGCGCTGCTGCATTGCCTGGTTCTAAAACTTTACTGTACCAAGCAGGGGGTCTGGTGCTCTATTTTTAATCCATCCCAAACTAGTGGAAGGTGGAACGAGGATTTTCGTTGGAGGGAGAGTCACACCACCCACCAGGGGAGAGGTAGGGATCGTTAGATGATGACGATAGTAACAAACTGGGCAGTAGGCTTGCAAAAAACAAAAACTTTTTGCCAAGGTAAATCAGATGGTTTTGGAATTAATTACTCAAAAGGACAAAATGAACGTCTTATAAAGATTTTTTAGCAAGAAAATATTTAAGATAAGAAGGGATTGGTAATCTTGCAAGAAGTAGGAAGATAAAATACTTCATATTTCGCGAAAAATAAATTTGACCAACAGGTAGTTTTTGAAAAAGGGTCTCCGAACCTGCGGGTCACTGATCCACTACAAGAACTTCTGCCAGTCTTTTGGTGTTATTTTATAGAGCTGACTGTCAATTTATTTGTTTTGCGAGAGGTGATTGTGTACGATACATACCTACTAAATAAGCAGAGAAAGAGAGATGGAAAAATAAAAGTAACACGTAAGGAGAACTCGCACCCATGGAAATATCTAGGCATAATGTTAAGGAGGGGAAAACTCCTCGAAAAGTCATGGTCAAGGCAGAGGGTTTAACTGGTGAGTGTGGTGGTACATACCGCTGTTTGAAAACCATCATGGCATAACTAAACCATTCTCTTTCCTATTTCCAGTTTACATTATCGAAAATCTGGCGACATTAGCGTTTCTAGTCGTTAAACCGAAATAGTAACTGTAATAATCGATCGATTCAGGGTGAAATTCCACGTAAAAATGAGAAAACCCGAAAATGTGAAAATTTTATGTCATGATGGTTCTTAAACGACGATGTACTACTTAACGTGGTAATTAATTATAAAACAAGAATGATTAACAAATAAGATTAAGATTGAGTTCAGAAGTTTCAGTAACACGAAAACAGCGAATCAAGTCAGAAATATAAGCTTTGTTCGCAGTGCCGGTTGGAAACGGTTACCAACCGTTGGCGACCAGGTTTGTGATTGGTTTAGTGCTCATGCGTGGCCAACACCTAATTTCAAACCGTTTGTAACCACATCCAGTGCGCGAACGGGTTCGACTAAAGTTAACCGTCGCATAGCCTCCAACAGCTATAACCTGCTTGGTGGGCTCGCCTCATCCTTTGAATAGGTAAAC
This sequence comes from Adelphocoris suturalis, assembly GCA_030762985.1. Lineage (NCBI taxonomy): Eukaryota > Metazoa > Arthropoda > Insecta > Hemiptera > Miridae > Adelphocoris > Adelphocoris suturalis. Next base: position 158,825,800 of record CM061040.1, read on the forward strand.
ATTTCATGTATGAATAAAGAACCTGAACCGTAAAGAGATGGCCTGCAAGACAACAGACAGGTTGAAAAATGAAAAATATTCATTGGAAACAAACCTTCCAACAGGAATAAGAAATCCATGCTCAATCTTTTCTTGCCTCCAGCTGATGATTTTGTGGGAGAATATAGTGTTTATCTCGCGGGAAGAATTTAAATCGAAGTCGACCGTCGTTGTTAATTTTTAATGTTAATAGCTTAACAAATAACTCTTCAGTTGAGATAAGTAATGACATTTTACTGTTTGATTTTGTATTTTGTTGCTATTCAGACAAAGATTCCCATTCTCGTCGTTGTCACCAATGATAAGATTTTTCATATCACACAACTAGTAGGAAACTTTCAATAAATAACCGTAGAATTAAAACGAGGGTAAATGCAAAGGTAGAACTTAGTGAACAGTGCACGTCATGCAGATGTCCGACAGCTTTCTCATCTCGTTCTCTCAGCTCGCTGAGCTCCCGCTACCCTACATCTCACAGTGGAATGATTTGATTGGCTACTTCGAGTAGCGGTGTGGTGGGGGACAAACCGTCAGATCGGTCAGCAGAAATTTCTCTGACCGGTCTAACTGATCCACAACGCGTTTCAAACTGGTTTGGTGGTCACTGCAAACGGACCACTATGGATGCTATACAGTCATAGATTTCCTCAAATGTACACTGCGAACACCCCAAACGCGTTTCCAACCATTTCTTACCGGTTTGATGGTCACTGCGAACAAACCTATAATACACCCACTCTACACTCATCTTACAGAGAATTAATTTTCAAAATTAATTGAAGGGTGTCATACTTACTTGACCGTTAGAAGGACTAGGAGATACTTCTTTAGCTTCATGCCCAACTGTAATAATCCCATCTTTGGCTTCATTCCCTTCAGATTTGCCTTCCATCACTTTTACTTCAATGTTCGTGGATGGAAGCGGTTCGGATGGAGTAACAATGAGCATGTTTCGATTTGTGTTCTCAATTGCGAATGAGTTCTCTTGAGCAGCTCCAGTCGAAGGATCAACCAAACGACTTGTACCATTGGACGCTAAGTTGCTGTCACCAGAATTCGGTGAGCTGGAGGCAGCAAATTGGGGTATCGGTGACATTGGGCGAGATGGCCTGTTAAAGGTTAGAAACATGGTAGATTCAAGACATCAGACACGTATATAGTGTACGAATGATGCAACTGAAATGACATTACCTTCCCCACCGATTTGATAGAAATATTCTAGGTTTATTCATTCAATTTTCAACTTTAATTTTTAATTTATTTATAAGTCCTATTAATTTCATGTTATTCTATATTTATTTTTTAATAAGACACAAATCGGAAGTACTAGCAAAACTTTTTAAAACGCTGCAAATTATTACACAAAGGTTTATTATTTATGTATTAGACAGCCCTTCTACGTAGATCTCTGGTCCATAATTATTAAACGCCGCTTATAGTATATTTAGTATCGGAACTCGGAGCTTCAGACCTCACAAATGGGTTCAATCCATTACAGCAGCGGAATCTCACAATTTTACGCTTTTTAATATAGTTGATAAACAAAACAATTTATTACCAAGTCATCTTTCCAAAACATAAAAGTGTTACCTATACTGTATATTGATATCATCTAATTGGTCAAATTTCAAAAAAATGTGCTGACAAAATCACTGAAAATGGCTAAGAATTGTTAAATTGATATTTTTTAGCATAAGAAAGTTTATCAACTATGAAATAGAACATTCAAAAATTTATGTACGAAATTATGCTAAAAACTTGAACTTCATTAAATTTTGTTTTAAAAAATCTATAAAATTGCAAAAAATAGAATAATATCCAAAATCTCTTTTTGAATAGAAGAGTTTCATTTAGAATACTTTTTTTCCATAAAATTAATAGCTAACATTTTCTTTTCACTCATAAATCTCCAATTTCTATACAACTTGAAATATACAAAAAAAAGACACTTTTTCACCTATTTTTGGCTCATAGCACCCATGAGAGTGGAGCGATCGAGCTGGCGAGAAGTTAGGACCAACTAGACCCCAAGTGGAGTCTGTGCAAAAGAACAGATTTTTTTAAGTCAATTCTAAGGCCTTTTATGGCCCGGACAGCGGACGGCGAATGGCGGACGGCGGACGGACATTTCAAATTTGGATTCTACGCACCTTGAAACGTAAAGTGACAAAGTTTGAGGGGGGGTTATAAAAATTTTTTGCTATACGATCACATAGGCTTATTATTGGAAATAATAAACCAAAAAGGTACACAATTTTGGCTTTTGAGGACCCAACATCACATTGTTATCTGGAATTGTTTTCAAGACTGTTTCTTTGTGGTAAGAATTATACAATGAAGGAAGAGTTGAAATTATTCAAATGCCAATTCTATAGCGAGGCTGGTTTCACATTTATCCGGCAGCCATGTAAACGGTTTTGTACCGGCCGTGGCACCTGCGATCCATCTTGACGTTTTCTAAGTTTGTCTCGTACGTTTCATTTTCAGATGCTTCCTGACCGCCTTGCTCGATGGATCATATGAATTGTTAGAATTGTTGGTGCTTTATTGACGAGAAAAGATAGCAAGAAGAGTCAGAATTCACTGGGTTCATCCCATCAATGTGAGAAGAGACGAGATTCGGGGATTCTACGTACTTTTCTACCTATTAAGATTTGAAGATAAATCTTTCAACTACACCAAAATGAGTATGGCTCTACTAAAAAGTTCCAGTCATACAACATCATCGTACGAGCGAATTTTCGTATATTATCGTATTATATTTATATTAAAATAATGGTTTTGAAATTGAGCCCAGCAACTAAGCATTAACAGGACGGGACATTTATATACCTAATTTACCTAAATCTTTGCTCCGAGAGTGATTGCAGCGTTTCCCATCCCGAGTACGATAACTGACCACTTTTCCACGGCCCTAATTATGCCACTAAAAACCCATCTGAGCCGCAAGAAAATGTACAATTTGAAAAAAGTAGATGAAGATAAACTTGGAATACTACTTAGTGAAACTAACTGGTCAACAGTAACCAATACCAACGATGTTAACCTTGCTGCAAATGAATTTATAAGATTGTCAACTCACAATCCAAAATTCATTATTTACATTATCCACAGAGCGCTAGAGGGCCAAATGAAAAATGCTCACAGATTCACAAGACAAAACTACAAGAAACATATTTTAACCTGGCTTGTAGAAAACAGGGAAGCGGGATGTGAAACTGTTTTAAGCAGTATTTATGTACAGTGATTATTTTACAAAATATCTTCTCTTAAAAATATAAGAACATTATACTCATAGCATTATATTTCTAAGTACCGTTTGTATCATAGAGCAGATAGATTGTAAGACATGAGCGAATCACCAAGACCTTCCCCAACAACACGGGCCAAGCCTATCGTTGGGAAAGAAATCGAAAGTTAGTAGCTTAAGTTGTTCAATTTGTACCATATTTATAAAATGCATAATTATATAAATTTATATAAATTTTATATAAATGCATTGTATGATTAAAATAAATAAATAATAAATCTAGCCCAGGCTGTCACCGCCCCATCCTGTGACAGGTGTGTGGAGGGGCTAGGACAGGAAGGCTGCTGCCGTTAAGGTGAATTAGATACATAAATGTCCCGTCCTATTCCCGGCCAGTGTGTGGGGACCTTAACACTTTCAATGCGAGTCTGAAATGGGTGAACACACCCCACACGGGTGTTTCATCTCAAAATAATGGGGGGGGAGCCACCCTGATCACTCTTATCTGTGCCCTGACTGACTGAAGGTCAGTTTCAGAAAACTGCGACCTCTGGTGGGTAGGTAGGTTCCTACTGAGTAAATCGTGCTGCCGAACGGCCTTCTAAACCTTTCCTATCCAACACACGTGGCTTTTGAAAGAGGCACTATCGTTCTTTAGGCTCTGTGTCATATGACACTGCCCGTGTGAGAGAAGAGCAGACTTGTGTCATATGACACGTCCCGCATTGAAAGTGTTAAGTGTCAAACGAGCCTTTTACTGAGAAATGAAACATGCGTTCATTTTTAAATGTACAGTTTTATAAGGCATATAAACTCCTGTTTGAAACACAGTCAACCATCAAATAGTAAGGCGAAACGGAATCTATATTTGACAGTAATTTGTACTACAAGAGCTTACTTGAAACAAGCAGATTGAGATAAACCCATTTCAATCATCCCAGGATGCAGAGACAGAAGTGCCAGAACTGATGAACAGAGAGGTTGAACAGGAGATTGGAAAAACAGAACTTTCTTTTCGAGAAGAAGTAATTTATAGAGCTGGAGAACTTTGTGACGAAGTGTCAAAATCAGATCTCTTGCGGACAGACCTAAGAACAAAAAATCACAATTGCAAGGCACAAGGGTAACTAATAAGGTCTCAATAAACATAATTTTGAATTCCCAACAACTGAAATAATAATTTACTCTCAAGAGTGAAAGCTGATAACAGAATGTCAATATCTGAAGGTTGTGTGACGAATACGTGGAAATCAATCATACATGAACAGGGGAAACAATGAGGGCTAGGAAATGATGAATTTTTTATCGTGAACTTTGAACTTCGTTCTCAGTGCGCGTTCTGACAGTTCTCAAACTCATCAGAACTGGGACGGGAAATCCTGGGGCGTTCCGGAACTTGTGGAACTGCGTTCTGCACTGCAAACGATTTCAGAACTTGGAAGTAGAATAACCTGTTTTGTTGTTGTTTGTAACCTTACTCAACTCGTGTTACCTTCTGGTGCTCCTTTTCAGAATGTTTTTAGTTCCCGTGAATATATTACTTATTATGCCCGTGAATATTACTTAAATTACCCCATGGCAATAAAAAAAATAAATTAATTAATAAAATTCCACGATGACTGAGGAGTATACTCGAAAAAATTGAGTTTCGTGGATGTAGACGAGATCCAACTATAACTTCAATCTCGTCATCATCATTTACAAACCAAACACCATTGTCGAAACTATCGCTTAACCATCGCTTTCCGAACTTGACGAGCTAGTTGACACTTCGATCATAGAATAGGTATTTATACAAACGTATAGAGACTGAAGTATGATTAAGTAGGATTTCAATGAAAAATAAGAGAGTTGTTTACTCCAAGAGATCCGAAAAATTGTGAAATGCGCATGCGTTAACTATGTCCTTGCGTTTGAGTTCTGACAGAAACGAAAAAAAAAAAAAAATGGGTACTGTCAGAACCGTTTGGAACTGGGTTCGCAAAACACTGCGAACGCTGAACTCGGCGTTTTTGGCGTTTCGGAACTGGGCGTTCTGGCACTGCGAACGACAAAACTCGACTGCACTTGCCCAGAACCGTTCCGAACTAGCAGAACGCACACTAAGAACGAAGCTATAGTGGACTGTTCAGGATTTGGAGGTGGAACCAAAAAGGAGAGCACTGAAGGAATTTAGTATGAGCTACATTATTCAATTATCGCACGTCATAAATAACATGTAAAACGTGTTAATAAGCATAGTGAGCCAGTTAGCACAACATAAAAGTTCTAGTCATGCAGCATGATAGTATGAGCGAATTTTCGTAAATTATGGTATTGTATGTATCGTTTGAATATTAAATTGGTATGATACTTGAGCTTTTTGAGTGCGAGGAAATTGTTAACTATTAATTTTATAGAAAAAAGTCTTCTAAATAATAATTTCGTATTCAAATGTTTAGCTTTTTTGCAGTTATTATCGATTTTATAGCAATTTTTTAAGAATTTTAAGTACATTTTTTCAGCATAATTTTGTACATAAATTTTTTAAAGTTTTATTTTATAGTTAATCAACTTGATTTGAGCAATATTCTACCAAAAAATATAAATTCTACGATTTTTAGCCGTTTGTAGCCATTTTAGTTATTTTTTAGTACATTTCGGAAATTTGACCAATTTAATGTGCTCAAAAGTACTGGCCAACGAACTCTCCTTTTGTTTGGAAAGCTTGAGTTTTTGGCGCAAGGAGGAGCTAAACGGAGTAGCCAACCAGTGCTGATAGCCATTTCACTGCAAATGAGGCACTTATAAATAACTAATTAATCTTCCCAAGGGGAAAATGAACAATATCAAGTTTTAATTAGCATTTACTGGCAGCGCAACTAGCAGAGATCATTATTCCACAACATTTATTTTGAGCATAAGTGACAAATAAATTTTAAAATGTGTGTAGAATTTACTACACACAAATAAGTTGGCTTTAGGCACATTTCGGCAGTACGGATTTTAACGATATCGCATATAAGCTACCAACATTGCAGTAACATTACAGTATGATGACAGGTTTCATCATTATGTTACAAGTTAAACAACAATCCGAACCAGATATATTTATAGGTAACAATAATCGACAATTTAAGCGTTGATGTTCTCAGTAATTACCAACAAAGAGCTGGGAAGATGAATGCAAGTCTCCCATCTGCTTTATGCATGCATTCAAGTGAGTGTAGGTGTCTTCCAGGAGGTTGACTTTATTAAAATCCCCTTCATCAAAGTATGCATGCGTAATTAGCTCCATTTTCACCTACAAGAAAAAAAAACGCTCGTTAGCAAGTGGCTGGAGAACTCAAATCTCTCGTGTACTGCGAATATTATAATGGAACAGGGGTCGATAAGCGAGTTTTAGGGATACATCACCTGAATTTGTCCATAAAGTGGAACAGTACTAAGGACGCAAACGGCTTTTTGTACAGTACCGCGAGTCATATCTGGAGTTCTCACTTTGAGTTTCTGCAAACATCCAACACAATACATAATTGGCACCTTTACATTATAGTTTTTTAGGCGTGAAGAAGTGAAAAACAAAGTTGAGAAAGTGAATAAAGATTCATAGGGGGAAATGTCGTTCTTAAGGAGGCGGAACAGAAAATTTCTTCGCACTTTGAATTCAGTTAAGGTTTAAGTTAAGTTTTCAAGTTGGCAATTAATACAAGGAACCACAGTTGAAGCTAAGAATCAGGAACCACAGTTAAAATTTACAACATTTCAATTTCAATTTCATTAAGTGTGACTGTTACCATCTCAACTGGGAGTATGTGTCCACCCCGTAACTAATCGTGGATTTGAACGTGGTTTTTATTACTTTTATTTGCAGTAATTGTGGATATCGCAACTTCTAACAACTATTCAAGGGCAGCACATTAACGTTCTCACTGCTAGAGCCTAAAATGAGAGAATTATCCGTCTGTACCAGTACCACCAGGAGATAATTTCATGCGTGCATTCATTTTTTTTAACTTTTTATCAAAATAGTGTGTTTATTTTTCATCATGCATCAAGCGCACACACACATTACGCCCTGAGGTCACCGGCAGCCGTCAAGGCACATGAAGGAAACAGTTATCTTGGGTGCCATGAGGTCGCCGGTGGACTCAAAAAATCACAAAATCACCTAGTGTGCCTTGAGGTCGCCGGTGGATACCTGGTAGACTCACTCATTGCCTTGAGGTCACTGGTAGACTGACTCATTGTCGCATAGGTACTACATCATAAAACAAAGCTGAGGCCACTGTCGACCTCATGGCACAGTAGGTAACTCATCACATTAAGAACAATAAAATTGCTTCAGATGCTCAAACCTAATGTATCTTGGTAACGCATTAAAGAAAAATAACCCATGGATGATTCAAAAGTTAATTTTCATGCAAAATCACCTAGTGTGCCTTGAGGTCACTGGTAGACTGACTCATTGTCGCATAGGTACTACATCATAAAACAAAGCTGAGTCCACTGTCGACCTCATGGCACAGTAGGTAACTCATCACATTAAGAACAATAAAATTGCTTCAGATGCTCAAACCCAACGTATCTTGGTAATGCATTAAAAAAAAAAACCCATGGATGATTCAAAAGTTAATTTTCATGCAAAATCACCTAGTGTGCCTTGAGGTCACTGGTAGACTGACTCATTGTCGCATAGGTACTACATCATAAAACAAAGCTGAGGCCACTGTCGACCTCATGGCACAGTAGGTAACTCATCACATTAAGAACAATAAAATTGCTTCAGATGCTCAAACCTAATGTATCTTGGTAACGCATTAAAAAAAAAACCCCATGGATGATTCAAAAGTTAATTTTCATGCAGTGATTGCCTGAAAACCTGTGAGGGCACTGGCGGCCTCAAGGCAATATTTAAGAATCGGCTTTGAGGTACCAGCGACCTCATGTCAGTGAGAAGGTTAAGCACTGCCAAGATCACACACCTTAGCCTTTATTGATGGCAGATTTAGAGATTTAGTCCATTGCCCCTTTCACCCAAATTCGTCCCAAAAGTAAAATCCATGATATAGACTAACCACTGAGCCTGTCCAAACTTATAGGTATCTTGACAAAGTTCCAACTCATACAAGAAACGACCTTTCAGACCACACTACTGCCTAGTCTGATTAATAAAACCTCCCAGACAGTTAAGGTGAGGCTGCATTACATCCGGAACTGAACAAACTCATCTTGAGCCACCGACTGGACTCCATTGCGGATCCGTTGTTGTTGGGTCAGGACCTGACGCCACCGCTGCCACTGGTTCCCTCTCTAAAACTAAGTGTACGATGAGACAAAATCTCGATACCAATCTCAGGGAGTTGTCCACTTGAGACCACATTCGCTCTCGAGACTGATTTGTGAGACTCAATAGCCCAAGGAGTCTCGAGACATGGAATGTTTCATTTCCACGTGCGAGTCCGTGCGGTGACTGCAGTCGTGCAGATAGAGATAGTTTTTGTGTAAAAACAGTTGTGAAATTTTCTTGAATGGATTCGCATCAAGCCCTTGCTTTTATAATAGCGCACAAAATTGCTAAAAAGCGGAAAATAAAAAAAAGGAAGTGTTGGGTGAGGAAATGGGTGGATCGGCAGGGTGAAATGGGGGTAGGTTCCCTACTTGTTGCGACTTCAAGATGCCCAACAGTTCCGGAATTTCATTCGGATGTCGGCAGTGCAATTTGATCTGCTTCTGGATTTGGTGAAACACCAGATAGTTAAACAAGATACAAAATTTCGAGATGCGATTCCTGTTCCTGGATTAGCTCCATCACTTCCTCATCAGTCCACTCCTTTTTGCCCTTATTCATTTTTATTTCAAAAGAACAACAAAAAACAGTCGGACAACACAAATATGTCAGTATGAACCTAAGTCAAGCCTCTGAGACCTTGAAAAATGTTCTGGCGCTGGCTTGTTACCTGTGCACTCTCGGAGACATGTTCGTACTTGTCTCCGATACTGCTCTCCGGGCAACGTCCATTTGCGATTCGAGTCTCCTGATTACTCTCGAGACTGTTTTGTCTCAGATGTACACCTAGCTTAACTCAATTTTCACCCCCTCGCTCCCTTCACACCACAAGCCAAGGCAGCTAAAAGAGAAGATAAAGGTCATCGAGGCAACACCCACTCTTTTGTGACGCCATGATATCAACTCAGTAGCCGACAGCCTGACGGTCTACATAGTCTAACTCAAAATTTTACATTTCTGAGAGATTTCCTAATCTCTCATCATTTTACTCTGAGTAACCATAACAATTTTATGATACCTTTGGGTGGCAGGTGCCCATAACAAAGAATATAATACCTACGCAAGTACAAGAATTCACTAGCTAAAAGATAAGATAAAGGTCATCGAGGCAACACCCACTCTTTTGTGACGTCATGATATCAACTCTGTAGCCGAGAGCCTGACAGTCTACATAGCCTAACACAAAATTTTACATTTCTGAGAGATTTCCTAATCTCTTATCATTTTACTCTGAGTAACCGTAACAATTTTATGACAGCTTTGGTTGGCAGGTGCTCATAACAAAGAATATAATACCTACGCAAGTACAGGAATTCACTATTTTACTGGATAAAAGTACTTATGTTACTTTGTTCGCTTGATGCTACTTGCAGATTTTAGGGTTAAAATAATTCCCAACAGCTTTCTCTGTTCTTTTTCCATGACTTTTCAATATTTCCAAGAGTTACAAGGTCACAGTGCAGGGCCGTGTTGATCCACCTAAACGCGAGGGCTGCTGGGGCGTAGTAATTACTTTAAAAAAATAACTACTTATCGTAGAAGAGCAAGGTTGGTGTCAAAATTCTCAGGATAGGATCTAGTTTCACATAAAAATAATAATAAATCACTTTTTCAATACGTACGCACACTCTATTGCGTGAGCCTGCTGTTCCTGTGATTAACAGTTAAATTCACAAACATATTTCCATTCAGACTAACCTGAACCAAACGTTTAGATGTATCTGGTTCAACCGGTTTCAAAAGTAGTTCCTACTAGATCTGAACTGAATATTTAAACCATGAATGTAGAGAATGGAAGAGGAGGTTGACATGCTTGATGAAATTTTACAAAAAGCTATAAAAAATGTTCTATAAATAAGAACAAAAATCTTGTTTCGAAAAAAGATAAATAATCATGATGTGTTCATGGCAAAGTGGTGACATAGTTTTACCAATCGATACATGATTTTTTTTTTTTTTTAAATACAATCATTAATGTGTTTTATTAGGTGAAAACTGGAATAATGCTGTTTTTTTGTTCCCAATGGGTTAGAATACCACCATTTGCCCCCTGGATCATTTAATGAGGAGTATATCTGGATTCACTTTTAAAAATGTTTTGAACAATGCAATAACGGCTGCTTTTTTGTCACTTGGAACTGTGACGAACTTAAAGTTCGTTGAGTCAGACATGAGACAGTTGAGTCATACCTTCTCTTTCAGCTTCCTTGCCACGAGCCACCCAACACCACTGACCTTCCCTCATTCTGTTTTCAGTCTGCACGAAGTTTATTTCGTGGTTCCCAAGATTTCATTCATGAAGTGAACATCAATGGATCGTGCAAAGAAGCTCATTGAGCTCTTTAGAAATGAGCGAGTCGTATAATACACGACACCTTCCTCTTAAAAAGGCTATAGAAATAAAAATTTTGAAGCAAAACTTTGGGCCCGCACTATTTACATACGATTAGCTATGCTGTAAGTAAATAACATTATATTTATATTCAACATTGAGAAGTATTTACGAATGAAAGGACCACCATTGCAGTTTGTAACGATTTTTCATTATGCTTCGGTCGTTTTTTGAAAAACTCATATATTACGAGTCTATTTACAAGAAATTAATACTACCTTCCGAAAATGGGGATGATGGGAGTAAACTGGGACAGTAACTGATCAGGAGTGGTTTGAATTTGCTGGTACCCAACTTCGTAATAAACAACGATTTGATTAATTCATAATCTATTTTCATCACCTATCAGAACAAATGCCACCTATCCAAGCCTTTTTTGAATACTAAACGAGATTTAATTTCCATTTCAGCATCAAAGTATATATACCTATTACTGTATAGATTTTTCGGAAAACGGATGATCTGCCTACAGTGATCCTAGTAGTAGAATTTATGAGCGATGACAAGCTGGAAATGAGTTTTCAAACTGTGCAATGTATATTGCGATGAACTGATTTACATTTATACAAAAAATTCGCCTCCCTTGAATAATATGTACCTACATATTTATAGCATATATTTACCATATTCAAAAAACTCATACGAACCTCCACTGGAATTTGTCGGAAACATGATATGCCAAAGACTGTTTCGTCTGGGGACTCAAGACTGGGAAGATGGAAGAAAACTGTATCCTTGTCATAGTTGTGAGATCCATCAGGAAGTGCTAGAGTAGGTAAGTATTTCCAACCAGGAGGAGGATCGTGGTTTTCTGGTGAAGGGTTCGTAACCAATGGAGGATATGAATATTCCACCTGTCAAAGTAAAAATATACTTAAAATTAGGTTATACAGAATAGGTTGTAAAGATACTGTGGGGCTTCAAATATTTCCTCTTCCAAGATACCATCAAAAGAGAGTACCAAGTAACAGAAAATATATATTCCAGCAACAAGAGACAGACGATGATAGTACGGAGATGACCGTGCGACTGGTCGATAACATACCAATGCTACCTAACTAAGATCGTTGACCTTGGGTGGAATCTTGTCCATAAATCGAAGATTCACTTCAGAAGAATCATCATCAGATCAGAGATGATTGTGAAACAGCGCAGAGGAACACGCGTGATTTGTCAATTTATTGATGAGTAACTAAACGATGACAACGAAGGTACATACCTGACACCCTTTTTTGTGATGGAACCCTATCACTAGAACGTGAAGTATCGGCCCTTTCTTGGATTGTTCCATTTCCGTAACACTTCAACACAAATTATGCATCATTGTCCAGATAATAAGGAAGAACCTAAAATCGTCAAAACTGAAAATATTACGGAAGAAACACAACTAGACAGATCAATCAAAAAAATGTTGGGTCAGATGTTGTTTTGAGCTGCGAAAAAGAAAAGGAGAAACTCAGAAACAAGATCACTGTTGCCATCAGTTGAGTGACCGACACAGAATTGAATTCACATGGAACGTTTCTTCTGATAACTGCCGCTAGTTCGCACTCTCGGAGCAGAGAATTCGCGATTCCAAATAAGGATGCGAGCCTAGCGGCAGAAAAATAAACTAGGTAGATCCTGACTCCGACTCTCGTGTCATTAAAATCGTATCTGTACCTAACATTCTTTGAGACTTCGTTTCTCTCGTTTTATTTCCATACATTTTTTCTGTGATGGGGAAAGAGTCTAAGGAGCTTGAAGCATTCTTAATTTTGAAGACACAGAGATGTATGCCCTAATTAGAAATTGTTTTTGGTTAGATGGTCGAATGGTGCCTCCCTTCCCCTAATTGGATAGGGTTACCTACGTATCTACATACGAACCATACATTATACTCAAAAGTTGAAGTTTACCTTACTGAGGAATGACAGGCAATATGAAATCTAGCAAATTTGGATTTAAAAAATCGACCAGAACACAAGAGCCCCTCTCCTGTTTCAGACTTTGCAAAACTACCTGGTAATAACTGGAACACAGGGATTCAGCCAAACCAAAATCCTACAATTGTGAATGTAGTAGGTACATTCCTATCATTTCTATACACTGCACTATTATTATGAAATTTTAATAAGAATAGGTAATACCTACCAGAAAACCAAGACTGCTACTAGGAAGGTACATGCTTACATGATCTGCTATTCCCAGGTTCGCAGCTGCATTTGAAGTGGAATATGGGTGATATTCTCGAGACTTCGACACTAGCGCATCCTTACATTGAGGCTAGCCGAAGTCGAAGTTATTCACTTTGTTGTCATGGTGACGAGTAAACTACGCGATATGGCGCCATTTGTAGACATATTGAATAACCTAATGTTACCTATCTAGTCAATATTTTCATTCAAAATTTTTCAATATTATTTTTAGTATAGAAGGCGGTAAATTTTATGAAAACCTACATTAAGTTATTGTCAGGTGACGACCAAAAACGGTATGAACGAAAGATCAACCCCTTCGCGACGGGCGTCGTTCAGCCACTGCAACGCCCCTGGCCTGGCTGCCTCGGAGCCTTCTAACCCCCCTGCCTGAATAATTGGCCTTCCATGCTCGGTGAACCACCTTCGCTTTTTGGAACTGGATCAAGAATATTAGAATTTGAAATTTCCCAAGTATCTTGATCACCATCATCGAGAAAATCGTCAAAACTGTCGTCTTTGAGTTGATCCAAAAAGTTTGTTGAATGAAATTCCATTTCAACGTCAATCACATCACTCCCTAACTCACTGTCACTCTCGGTTATTATTTCTTCAAGAATTTCTTCATCCGTCCACCTGCGGTGGTCCATGGTGAGGAATAAAAACGCAAAAGAAACTACAAGTATGGAAACAGGTATAAGTAAAATTATGACAAAGACCGAATGCGGGCAAAAACAAAACAGTGACCAAGTTAACGTTTTTCCTGCTATTTTGATGAGAATAGAAACTCTCAACAACGTCTTTGATCTCATCGCATTCTATTAGATACTAGACATAAATATTAGTTATAATGCCTCTCAACGGATGGCATGAGAGTCGATAGAATGGAGGGAAATTCAAAAACGCCAAAATACGTCAGCAGGCGTTACGGAGCACTTGATGGCCGACGTATCAATACGTCGTCAGGCGTTACGAAGCACTTGATGGCCGACGTATTAATACGGCGGCCGTCGCGAAAAGGGTCAATATGTGCGGTACTGATCCGTATGAAATGTGTGTTACAGAGTTCACGTACAATGAAGAAGTTCCAGACATCAGTCGGGAAGCTATAGTGGATTATTTAGTGTTCAGGACTGACTTTTATTCTTTAAAGCAACTGAAAAACTTCATATCTCTAGAATCCCACAATTATATCACAAGCAGTCACGTGAAAGGAGTCGCGACAAGAGCTCTGCCAAATGGGAAGATTCTCGCCTTTGGAACGGTGTGTGCATACCTACTTTCCATTTTTTATTAATTATGATGTTCATGTAGGTACTGCAGTTTCATTCGTCTGAACAGCAATACATGAATTCTGTAGTTTCATTCGTCTGAACAGCAGAGAACAACCTACCTACTTTGTTTACTTTTGATAAACTAGAGCATCGGTAGGTACGTACGTACCTAAGCAGTTTTGTTTCTTGGTGTATCAACCTCCCTTGTTTACACCAGTCAACTACAAATCTATCTTTTAATTAATCAGTAAAACAAGTACAAACTACAGAAACCTTCCTCAATAATTGTAACTTGAACGTATAAAAGTAGGTAGGTAAGTAGGTGATGAAACTGCCTGCACAGTGTCTAAGATCTACATCGTAGTACAGTCATTTGAGGAATCTTCGTTTCATTTATTTTGACATTGAAAATGTCTTAGTCGACGGGTCAGCCAGAAATTTTGTTTCACAAAGAAAAAACGTCACGCAACCTATAAACAAGTTAGGTGCTGTTTTCATCTGATTTTCACCGACAACCAAGCTGTTGCTGGAGAAACGAAACTTCTTTAGTTTCGGACAAAAATCGTTCTCCGCTCATTGGAAAGCTCTCGATTTATCACGCACTTCTTTCGAACTTGTTCTTCTATTCATGTCGTAGTTTTATATTTATTTATGTTATAAATGGATATTATAGTAAACATTGCCGCTTCTTTTGTTGTTACTTGGTTGAGAAATTAATCATGGTTATGGTAATTGTAGACGCGCACCATAACAGAAAATTACCTACCTGTGAATTCATGTTCATGGAAGAATTGGGAATCGTCGAGACTGGCTTACAGCAAATTCAGTAATTGTGTGTCAATAATTATTTTACGTTTTCTAATTGTTATGTAATTTAAAACAATAAAAAACATTGAAAAAAACTGAGTCATTTTCAATGCTCATAGTTCTTCTCTCATGAGAGAGAAAATACAAGCGTTCTGCCGCGTTTTTTCCCAATTAAAAAAAAAAAATTTCCCAGGTTATTCATTCACTAAGGGCCGGATTCATAAACGGCACTTGAGGCTCGAAGTGCCTCAAGTATCGCTGGAGGAGTCCTCCAGACGCCAACGGAATTCATAATCATCACTCGAGCAGTGGAGTCACACAATTCCTCGAGCGGAGCCTCAACTCGGGGAGAGCCCGGATTCATAAAACCAACTCGATGTTGAAGTCAGGGCAGGCCTCGACTTCAACAGCCAAAATCCCAAGGTACCGCCTTAGCTACCTTGAGGAAGACTTGAAAGTTTATTTCATTGCTTTTATGTTACTCTGTCATCTTTGCTATAGTTTTGGTGTATATTACATCGTCATTTTGTCATAGTCAACTTCTCAAACGGAACATAGAATGATTATCGAAGATCAGTGCGATTTGTTGAATGGTGCGAAAGAACCATTAAACGCTTGAACCCGGTGCGGATTGCCTATCTTGTCCGCGGTAGGCGTCGCTACATTTTGCTCTTGTTTATATGGCATGTCTTATTTGGTACTTTAGTTCTCTTGCTGATTATAACCCGTTGCTCTCGCTCTCCCGTATTTTCCCGTTTTTCTTTTAATATTATTTATCCCCATTCCCGATTTATATTGCTATCACGATTGCTTGAAAGGTTAACAGCACAGTTTGAAAAGTTTAACATCACAGTTTTTAACCGTTCTATTTGTCGTTATCGGTCAGCAATTGTTCGTTCGTTAACTTTTTTCATTTTATGTAATGCTTTTAATTTATGTTTAAAAATATCGAGAAAACGCTGTTCAAACACCATTCAAAAATGTTCGGTGTAGGTTCTGATTTTCTTTATACTTGTCACCTTCCTACGAAAACGGAGGATACCTAGATCTTTCCAGTTTCAGATCAATTCCGTGATGTACCTACCTCAGGTTACTTGTATAATTTATAATAAACATTCGCTATATTTGTTCGAATTCGTTCTTCTGTGCTGTGAGTTGTTAAACTGATAATGGAAATAAAGAAGTACAGTAGTACCTACCCTGTCACTGAACTCCATGTACCTACCTAGAATACCTACATTACCTACTATTGAAGGCATGTATTGTGGTATGGATGGCCACTAGCCTATCCTCGCACCTTCAACTATAAAATACCTATATTGGTAAGTAATGCATGCCTGCAGTAATGTAATGCCTGCAGACAGGGACGACCCTATCTGAGATAGGTATGTATCTGTACCCCTCCCATCAGTATTATATTTATAACTTGGAATGGTATCACTGAGGGACCAAATACTTCGCGCAAACTACATAGTAAAATAATCGAACGAAAATCGGTTAGGTATATATAACTTATATAGAACAGTCCATTAAATCAAATCCCCAATTTCTTGCATATATAAGGATAAAAAAAGGGAACGAATAAAATATGATTTACTGGAATCACCCCCTCCATTAATTTCCACCGAACATAAATTTGAAATTCCATTAAATTATTTTAACGGGACTGATACAAAAAACTATCACGAATATCACATGAGGATACCTAGCGAAAACAAAACCATTTATCAGTAGGTATTAGGTAGAAACCTCTTCCACAATGAAATTTGTAGCTCCTGAATTACGAATCGGTAGGTATATTCCAAACAATAAATTCATTGCACAAAAAAATACGGATGTGAGTTAAGGTTTGGGCAGCATAGACAAGATTTTATAGGGAAAAACTAGTTTTTTTAAAATCATTATCCACTTTATTTTGTCTATCCCATTGTAAAATTAAAAAGTTCCCAAGGTTTTTGCACAACTAGACTAAAATTGGCACCAAACGAAAAAAAAAAAAAAAAAATCCCAGTTCTGGGGAACCATCCGAGTTCCCATTGCAGTGCCTGTTTTTTGGAGGTATACCTGATTTCTAAACTGAGGTATAACTGATTTCCTGGACCCCCCGGATCTTTTCTCTTTTGTACTGCGTAGAAAACGAGGATAATTTGCTATGCAATTCATAGCGTGGGGTAACCAGGTGAATGAGTCGATTGCTATGGTTGGACGATTGGAAGCCATGTGATCTATAGCAACTACTCAACTACTCGGTTGTACGTGAAAATCATCGTCACGGACATTACAAATTCACTTTTTAGGTGCGTGTAGCGTTGTTACTTTTGAACAGTTTAACCATAACTTTGATAATTATTTTTGTCATTCACCTATGAAAAAACGCTTGCATACGAGTCTGCAACACATTGGGACATTTCATGTCTTTAGTTGCAGACTCGTATGTGTTGCAGACTCGTATGCAAGCTCTAAGAGCCACTCAGCTGATCCGGATTGGGCATCGTCTAGTAAATTTCCTAAAGAGGCTACATACAAAATTACAGCTCAATGAAATCATCAGAAATTAGCAAGCGGTTGCAATCATGTTCACAATATCAATTATTGAGAATGATCACCTGTGTGTAAATAATTATTCAAATAACCATGCTCATAACTCAGCTTGTTTGCCACGCACTTTGCAGTAGTTAACATAATATGGTTGGATAAATCGAGAGCTTTCGAACGAATGGTCAACGAATTTTGTGGGATGAAAAACGACGAAGTACCATTTCCCTAGCAACGACTCGGTTGTAAGCGGAAAGTATCAGAAATTGAGCATATTTCGTTACGTAACGTAACGTGACATAACGAAAATTTGGTTGTGTGCCATAGCAAAGACATGAAATGTCAAAACTGGATTCTAGAGCCACTCAGCTGATCTGGGATCGGTCAGTTGTGTTCAAAAGTCCCTCAAGTGCCCACATACCAAATCTCAGAATCGTGGGATCATTAGGGAGAAAACTGGATTCTAGAGCCACTCAGCTGATCTGGGATCGGTCAGTTGTGTTCAAAAGTCCCTCAAGGGCCCACATACCAAATCTCAGAATCGTGGGATCATTAAAGAAAAAACTGGATTCTAGAGCCACTCAGCTGATCTGGGATCGGTCAGTTGTGTTCAGAAGTCCCTCAAGGGCCCACATACCGAATCTCAGAATCGTGGGATCATTAGGGAATCTCCGCGTAACGCTCTCCGCGTTTCGCTCCCCTCGTGACGCTCCCCGCGTGACGCTCCCCCGCATGACGCTTTTTCATTTATGTGCCATAGTAAAGACATAAAATGTCAAAAATCATATAGCCAAATTTCAGCTATAATCATATAGGTACCTACCTACCTCACTTCTACAAATCATAATAATCATTGAGCATATTTCGTTACGTAACGTAACATAACGAAAATTTGGTTGTGTGCCATAGCAAAGACATGAAATGTCAAAAAATTGTTGGGGGTCGGGCTAAGAATTGCATAGCAATCAATATATTAATTGCTATGCAATTCTTAGGCCGACCCCCAGTAATTTTTAACATGGAATCATGTTCTAGCGATGGATCCCCCGCCGAAAAGTGAGACTATAAAGTGAGATGAAAGTAGCGCCAATAATTGTGATGATTTCCGCTTACAACCGAGTCGTTGCTAGGGGCAAGCGGTTGCTATCATGTTCACAATATCAATTATTGAGAATGATCACCTGTGTGTACACGATTATTCAAATAACCATGCTCATAACTCAGCTTGTTGGCCACGCACTTTGCAGTAGTTACCATAATATGGTTGGATAAATCGAGAGCTTTCGAACGAATGGTCAACGGATTTTCTTGGATGAAAAACGATGAAGTACCATTTCCCTAGCAAGGACTCGGTTGTAAGCGGAAAGTATCAGAAATTGAGCATATTTCGTTACGTAACGTAACGTGAGATAACGAAAATTTGGTTGTGTGCCATAGCAAAGACATGAAATGTCAAAACTGGATTCTAGAGCCACTCAGCTGATCTGGGATCGGTCAGTTGTGTTCAAAAGTCCCTCAAGGGCCCACATACCAGATCTCAGAATCGTGGGATCATTAGGGAAAAAACTGGATTCTAGAGCCACTCAGCTGATCTGGGATCGGTCAGTTGTGTTCAAAAGTCCCTCAAGGGCCCACATACTAAATCTCAGAATCGTGGGATCATTAAAGAAAAAACTGGATTCTAGATCCACTCAGCAGATCCGGGATCGGTCAGTTGTGTTCAGGAGTTCCTCAAGGGCCCACATACCAAATCTCAGAATCGTGGGATCATTAGGGAAAAAACTGGATTCTAGAGCCACTCAGCTGATCTGGGATCGGTCAGTTGTGTTCAGAAGTCCCTCAAGGGCCCACATACCAAATCTCAGAATCGTGGGATCATTAAAGAAAAAACTGGATTCTAGAGCCACTCAGCTGATCTGGGATCGGTCAGTTGTGTTCAGAAGTCCCTCAAGGGCCCACATACTAAATCTCAGAATCGTGGGATCATTAGGGAAAAAACTGGATTTTAGAGCCACTCAGCTGATCTGGGAGCGGTCAGTTGTGTTCAAAAGTCCCTCAAGGGCCCACATACCAAATCTCAGAATCGTGGGATCATTAGGGAAAAAACTGGATTCTAGAGCCACTCAGCTGATCTGGGATCGGTCAGTTGTGTTCAAAAGTCCCTCAAGGGCCCACATACCAAATCTCAGAATCGTGGGATCATTAAAGAAAAAACTGGATTCTAGAGCCACTCAGCTGATCTGGGATCAGTCAGTTGTGTTCAGAAGTCCCTCAAGGGCCCACATACCAAATCTCAGAATCGTGGGATCATTAAAGAAAAAACTGGATTCTAGAGCCACTCAGCTGATCTGGGATCGGTCAGTTGTGTTCAGAAGTCCCTCAAGGGCCCACATACCAAATCTCAGAATCGTGGGATCATTAGGGGAAAAAACTGGATTCTAGAGCCACTCAGCTGATCTGGGATCGGTCAGTTGTGTTCAGAAGTCCCTCAAGGGCCCACATACCAAATCTCAGAATCGTGGGATCATTAAAGAAAACACTGGATTCTAGAGCCACTCAGCTGATCTGGGATCGGTCAGTTGTGTTCAGAAGTCCCTCAAGGGCCCACATACCAAATCTCAGAACCGTGGGATCATTAGGGAAAAAACTGGATTCTAGAGCCACTCAGCTGATCTGGGATCGGTCAGTTGTGTTCAGAAGTCCCTCAAGGGCCCACATACTAAATCTCAGAATCGTGGGATCATTAGGGAAAAAACTGGATCCTAGAGCCACTCAGCTGATCTGGGATCGGTCAGTTGTGTTCAAAAGTCCCTCAAGGGCCCACATACCAAATCTCAGAATCGTGGGATCATTAGGGAAAAAACTGGATTCTAGAGCCACTCAGCTGATCTAGGATCGGTCAGTTGTGTTCAGAAGTCCCTCAAGGGCCCACATACCAAATCTCAGAATCGTGGGATCATTAGGGAATCTCCGCGTAACGCTCTCCGCGTTTCGCTCCCCGCGTGACGCTCCCCGCGTGACGCTCCCCCGTGTGACGCTTTTTCATTTATGTACCATAGTAAAGACATAAAATGTCAAAAATCATATAGCCAAATTTCAGCTATAATCATATAGGTACCTACCTACCTCACTTCTACGAATCATAATAATCATTGAGCATATTTCGTTACGTAACATAACGAAAATTTGGTTGTGTGCCATAGCAAAGACATGAAATGTCAAAAACACGAAAATCGGTAGGGAATTCTAGCCTTGGCGGCAACGGCGAAACTTGTCTTGGACATATCTATGGTGTTTTATTCCACGTATTCGGCATAAAATTTTTTTAAAGAACGGTATCAAGTCCTTCTTTTTCTCGTGATCGGGAAAATTCTAATAGGACCCCTTATTGACGAAGCATCGCCTGTATGTTCTTACTTCTGAGGTACCTACGTCATTAAAAAAAAAAAAAAACATCCCTCAGCAGTCCTTTTAGATTATGATTCTTTGTTTGAAAAGGAATGATGAGGGATGTTTCTTTAGGACGTCCTCCTGGAGCAGCTATATTATACCCGCGGTAATATGTATTTCTTCTAAGAAAGGTCATTAGGCTTAGGTTGTAACAGGTACCTAGATCAAGGTGTCAGTTCAAAAATCCAGTAAGCAATTCGCATTTTTATTTCAGACCACACTTTTCTAGAGACGTCCTTCAATAGAGTTGTTTTTGTTCAGAACATGGAATTCCGAATCGGTAATGTTATCCAGCGAGGGTAAAAGAAATAATGAAAGGGGGGAATGTGTGGTACCATGTCCTTATGTTACAAAAGCTTCATCAGACCTCAAACTTTCACTTATTTGAATAATATATAACTATTGAATTATTCCATTGCTCGGTGAATATAACTATCTAGAAGTGTATACTACTCCGTTGGGATTTTCCTGGTATTTTGTAAATACGTTGGAAGGAACGTACACGTTTCCTTCTAGCCTCAATTTATTGCCGTTTTTTAAAATTCATACTTAAATACCGGAAAAAAAACAAGAATAAAAGCGCGTTGTTATCAGCAACGTGAACAATGAAGTAATAAACAGCAGATGAGAGCGTGAAACTTTGACTATGAATGATATTATATTATAATAATAGATATACCTAAATAAGTACCCAATGATATTTATTATTCTCGAAAGCCGAAGCCACAAAATGGTCAAAATAAATGTATAAATCTCATCGTCTTCTCCGATTATATGACCAGACAACAGTCATGGTGGTCACATGGTGGAAAATGAACCTGTTTTTAGAAGGTTTTGCCATCAGTATTGCCAATATATCATGGAATTCGGTGTGATAAGAGCGTGAAGTCAGTCCTCGACTTGGCATTCATTTCAAGTGAGTCACTCACTTACTCAAGTAAGTGTCTGACTTACTCACGTAAGTGACGATCTCACTCCATCTATGAATACCAATCTGGAGTCTTTCACTTACTCGAGCCGTTCCTCCACTCCTGTGAGCACAAGTCAGTTCCCAACTTGAGAAACGTTTATGAATCCGGCCCTAAGTTTGAACCAGACCCCATTGAAGTGCTGGATTTTATTAAAGAAAAATGGGGTGGTGATTTTGGGACACTGCAGTTGTATGGCAGTTATGTACAACCAACAACCGCACAGACAGGCATGATTATTGCAATTCCTATTTTTTATCACTACAACATTCAGCATTAGTTGCGATTGCAGCTGTGTAATACTACAATATCGTAAGTAGCGTACACGAATGTGCTTTTGCAAAGCGAAACTGTTGAGAAATGACAAGGTTGCTACCATTAAGCAGTGTTGCCAGGTTCCGGAGGGAGCCCAGGGGACCTTTAGAGGGGAAAAAAGGGGGAAAACGGGGGACTTTCTCAAACAATAAGGTGAACTTTCTGGGGTCCTTTTCACTGCTAAAAACACGGTTTAACCTTATATATATATATATATATATATATATATATATATATATATATATATATATATATATATATATATATATATATATATATATATATATATATATATATATTTTCGTACAGTGGCAGATTCTCAACAACAAACACATACACACTCAGTTCATAATTGAATCGTTTATTTCAGAAACCACCTAAGTGCGTTTTTTTCAACTTTTGGAAAACTAAAAAAGACTGTTTTGCAGTTCAAGCTTAGGTATAGGTAGTAGGGAGTAGGAGGCTTAGGTTAGGTAGGGGCTTATAGTATCCTTCAAATATGTTTTTACCAAATCAAGAACATGCTATTGGAATTATCTATATTGTTAATATTTTTTTCTTCAAGTTTTTGAGTTATACATTTTTGAAAATTTTGCACTTAGGTGGTTTCTGCCAAAGTGATTTTTTAAAAATTATTATTGAAATTAAGTCAAACGATTAATTTTTATCTGTTTTGGTATCAAAAGTAAGTAAGAGACACACCTAAGTATAAACAAGAGTGGTTTTTACTAGGCATTAAACGGAAAATACTTGTTCAAGTAGACTACACGCTTCAGTGCGCTTGGGCTACAGCGACGGCGTTTGGGTTCTTTCTGAAATAAACGGATTCTTTTCAAGGCTTTCAAATAGCATTGGTGATATGGAACATTGGTTATTTCGGCACTAAACGATGTATTCACCTCTGAAGTGAACAGTACCACCAAAACAACATATTTTTCAATTTTTGTTGCTTAGGTGGTTTCTGAAATAAACGTTTAAATTATTTTCGCTGTCTTGAGTCATAAGGATTTGACAAAATTATCACATCATACAGTTATATCTTGATAACTGATAATGGGGGAACTGTTGTTGGTGTTGGTGACCGGTAACTATACTGAGTGACTAGAAAAGGTTGGTGACACTAATCTAGCAAATTTTACTTCATGCTTTCATTTTTCGGGGTAAAGGGGGGACCTTTCAATAAAAAGGGGGAAATATTGAGGTACCCCGGAGGCCTTCAGGGATCGGGGTAACGGCAGACTGAAAAGGGGAAAATTCCCCCTTTTGGGGTACCATTGGCAACACTGCCATTAAGGCTGGTCCATGCAGGCTGAGGCGTGACGTCACGAGAAAATGGGCCAAAACTGAAAGTACGCACTCTGCATACGTACTCTTGTATTTTCCATTCAGGACATCCCCTCAATCATCCATGGAGAAACATGGATTGCAGTACAACATGGGCGAGGAGAAGATCGGGAGAACCATTCATCTTGTGCGAGGAGAGCCAATTAAATAATGTGGTTCCAGCCGAATACCTGCTCCTTCCGTGATTGGTTGTTGCTTCTCCTCCTCTTGCTCCATGTAACAGCTCTTATCCATTGTCTGGTGGTTGGACTTCGGAATTCTAGTCAATCTGTCCCATTGACCCAAAGAGCTTATAATAGGATAGAGAGGGCATGTGTCTGTTAAACTGTGGGAGCTCATGAAGCCAGTTTTCTCTAAGGGGCGGGACCTACAATCATATGGTCGGGAATAACCTCCAACACTGTTATAAAACCTCATTTCATCGTTATCGTTATTTCATTGGCTACCTGGTTTCAGTCCCTAACATGGCGGAGTCTCAAGTGGCTTCTTCCCCCTTCATGACCTGTCCTCTCTATCCTATTATAAGCTCTTTGCATTGACCGAGTCTATCGCTCGGTGCCCTCTGTGTTTGGCCCTTAATTTGGTTAACTTCCCCAGTTCCTAAAAAACCCCTTTAAATTTCAACAACTTTTTAATTTTCACATAGTAGCTCGTATTTTTTCAACCTCACTACTATTCCATTAAGAAATAAAAATGAGGATAAATCCCTCATTGAATGTTTGGAAACGAACATACCTAATATGCAACATCATTGTAATCGATGCTCGATAATGTCGGACATATCTCAGTCGTGTTTATGGACAAAACATCGAACTTGATTGACTGTGTAAAATTTCAACTTCCTAGGGCAAACAAAAGAATTTAACACATTTAGCTGCCTGATTGGAAACAGCACAATATTTAAATTGTCTCTTATATCCCAGAGAGGAGCTATTCCTGCTGAACTTGCTATTTTCTGACAAGAAGAGATAGAAATTAAAAATTAATACTCGAAACATGAGAATGTTATTCGTTAAAACCTTCAGGAGATTCATTTCAGTCCGAACCAAGATGATCAGAAGAAGAGGAAAAAATAAATAGGTTTTCGATTTCAGAGGGAAAATCTCCTTAGGTGTTCCGCACAGTAAGTAGTTTTCTATATTTAGTGCGTTCAAGTGGGGGCATAGAGTTATCCTGAGAAGGTTATTCTTAGTAAATATAATCGATTTGAGACCTTTACCTTCCACAAAGGTTGCTGAAGACAGTTTTTCGAAAACTTTTATTTTGACTTTTTTCCAGCTGAAACACATTAGTCGAAACACTGCGCGGCGTGATTCTTTTCTGTACGTTCCCTGGCAAAAATTTTTTTTCTTCTGCCTTTCCTGGCCTAGGTCTCATTTAAGGCATATTTGCATCTGGTACCTATACACTAATGTTAGTTATAATGCCCGCCTAACATAGTTATCTCATAATTTAATAGAAACCGTCCTACATTTTGAAAACTTGGCAAAAAACAAGTTTTTCTTTTATTATTACGTATGAAGGCTTCATGTGTGACCCATCATGTGGCGTAGATTAGTTCAGCATTAAATATTCTTCATGATTAACTTTTTGGGTGTATTATACAACGTTTCGGTATATTTATATATCGTCATCAAGGCTTGGAGAATTTATACAGGTTTTTACAAGGTCATCTTGTAGTTTGTAACACATTCATGTCATGCACATACATTGATTAGTGAAAACATGTGACAAATCATTTTGATTTGTCACATGTTTTCACTAATCAATGTATGTGCATAACATGAATATGTTACAAACTACAGGATGACTTTGTAAAAACCTGCATAAATTCTCCGAGCCCTGATGATGATGTATAAATACATCGAAACGTTGGCTTTGAAGACCTGGTTTTTATTATTGCCTGACCGACTCTCAAGATCCCAAAACTGTGGTAATTATCACCTAGCGGTCAACAAACTAAACCATACCATGGAAGAAGACTCTCTTCTTCCATGACCATACTGTCAAAAATGTCTAGCGTGAACCTACTGTTCCTCATCCTCCGATCGGTGACAAGTAACTGTCTCAACTCCTACAAAAAGAACGGATTGCAGAGCTAATACCGGATCTTCAGACAACAGTTCAAGATCAATGGTTCTCCCGATCCTCTCCTTGTGGCTAAGGTTATTCCACTCGAAATGTAACAATGACAGAAAGGTTACGTTTATGCGTTTAAGAAATGGCTTATGTTGTGAGTTTGTGTTCAAATTATATAATTTTATGAGCCACAATTTATTATTTAATCTTTGCATTCCATGAATATATATTATTCAAATGGAGTAGAGACAAATTTTCAAATTATCTGCTTACAAAAATGTAAATTTTATCGCTCTAATACATTCAACTGAAATTTGGGGGTGCTTGGGAATCCAAGTTGTGCGGCTTGTGAATCTTTCTTACTTGTTTGTTTACTGTTAGTACTATTTCGATAGTTATTCCAATCAGCCTAAACATTCAAACCTGCTATGGAATTGGAAGAAGATTCTGGCGTATTCCGGTTGGAAGGGAAAGAGGATACAGGAGGCGGATTGGTGATTAAGAAGAAACCCGCTCCCCAAGGGAATTTCGAATTCAAAGTTCCAAAAACGTCACTTTTGGGACTTGATCGTCTCGCTGGTTAGTAATATAATTATATCAATAATATTGTGATTTTTAAACATCGACGCTATTCAGTGAGAATGGGAAGTGGTCCATTCGTGGTTTCGCTAAATCGCAATACCCCACAGATTTTGGAAGGTATTTGAAGAAGTATTTGGGAAAGAAGTTTCCCAGAAGAATTAAATTGGTCGGATATGTTGAACGTGATATAAATAGTATATGATAAGCGTTGGGCTTAAAATCAATTCAATGGGTTTCACTGTGCTGGAAAGTTACTCATGTTACTTGTCCCTGAGCCATCTTGAAAAGAAAACACATTAAAAGCATATTAAGGCTGTTCAAGCCCTCCCTTAATTATTAAGTAATTACGTAATTATCTACTACTTAATTTTAAGTAGTTGAGCAATTTTCAAACTTCAAAGCTTGATTATTTCAATTTCGTTTGTAGTTGCTCCTAAACCAAAGAAAATTGTATATATAATCACTAAATTTGATTATTTTCATGGGTTTTCAACGCTTTCTCTGGCATGTGTGGGTAGATTTGCGTGAAATAAATCTCACTGGCTTCTATTTTCCATCCTCTTTCCGCTAAACCAAAGAAAACGGTCAATTCACGAGTTTGGTAAATTGGTAGAAAATGACCTGAAAACTGCGTCACTATACCAATCTAACGTGAACGAGTTTTTATTTGGACTAGGAGCCTACTAACTATAGTAGTTAATCAGTGTCAGAAAACTAAAGAACTTCATTCGTTTAGGCTTTGAGAATAATTAACCTGAAAAATAGTAAAGAAAAGATGATTGAAAATTCCTCAGGTGTCTGTACTGCTGTGTAGGTACCTAGCCATTGCTCAGGTAGCTTCATCAGCGTTTTATTATAAGTTCGTAATACTATGCTTAACTGAGGAAGCTTTACTTGTTATATTGAATGAATAAAAGGAGAGATTTGATAGTTTGTCAAAATAAACAAGGCAGGAAGAAACGAAACTACTTACATAGGTAGGTACGTACGTCCTACCAGATTTGCTGTTGGTTTAAAGTGCCTAAACAAAGTAGGTGGGTCGTTGCTTTGCCGATGAATACAACCACTGATTAGCAAGTTTGTCAAATATCGAATCAGGGAATATTCAACATGAATTAAAAACCAGCTGCAAGGAAAAAACCTTGAAATGAATTCTTCTGAAGGTAAGATTTCATAAAGACGGTATTGGCAGTGCAGTTATTGCGCGAGTTTTGCAGTTACGAAAAGTGTATGGACAAAAAAGGTAATTAGGTAGGTACATACTTTCGTTTTGATCAATGATGTACCTACATGAACAAGTGATAATATACAGAAAGTATGTAGGTATACCTTTCCTCTAGGTAGGTACTTACCTTTCCACATGTGATACAACTTACTATTCCCACCTAACAGAGCTCTCATAACACATCCTTTCACAAGACCACTTTCACAGTACTCTAAAGATTTTTAGTTTCAATTGATTCAAAGAACAGTTCTAAAACTAGATAGGTAATCCACACTTCTTTGCGGCTGATGTCTGGATCATCTAGAACACTTGTATGTCAACTCCCCAACACACATTTCATATCTCACAGATTAAATCTTGCGTTCGTAGCGTTTGAGGTCAACACCTGATAATAACTTGATGTAATTTGCATACAATTTCACAAATGGCGCATTTTCGCATATGTTTACTCGTCACCATGACAACAAGGTGAAATAACTTGATTTCGCCTTGCCTCGATGTAAGGATGCGCTAGTGTCCAAGTCTCGAGAATATCACCTATAGGTCGACCAGAGATGGTCTGCGTTCCGAGGGCGAACTCTGCTGGAGAAAAAGGAACTACTTATCTCCATTAATTCAAGAACTGTTGACGCGTACGATATTTTTTCAAATTTTTTTTCCCTCACGAGTGTCTTTATTTCCCTCCGTTCCTCTGCAGGAGCATCTGCCGTCAAAATCAAACTTTGTTTATAAAAATGAAATTATGCGTAAATTGCGTTCCTGCTTTTTTCAATACTGTAGACCGCAGGACTTTTCTGGAATGTGAGTAGGGAAAAACATTTTTTTCCTTGTTTAGCGTAGGTAAATCGTAGTGCACGGCCTTCCCGGAAGGCTATGAGAAGGGAAATAACATCCCTTGCTCCTCTATTCTAAGAATCAATTACCAGTGAATCAATAATAAAAGAACTAGAAACATTCATTTTCTAGGAATGACGTTTGCTTCACAGGATTTTAGATACGGATAGATTGTTGTTACAACATGCACTGACAAACATACTCGGAACTCGAAGCTGAGAAAAAATATACTTTTCGATTGTAGTCAACAAATAATGGTACTAGTGCATTATAGAGAGATATATATAGATTATTGAGATAATCGAAATATGCGATTATGTATTCTATATTCCGCCATTTTCCAGCGGTTTTATAATTTCTACTGTTTTTTCATTTTAACTTTTAGGAATCAATCATTTCTAATTTCTACTGTTTCTAGTCTTTTTTTCATTTCTACTGTAGGGTTAGATAGGGATTGACTACTTGATGTTATGTATTTTTTAGATGCGAGCTTGTGAGCATCCAGACCACCAAACTATACACTTCATTCTGATCTACATGTCCACTAATCTGCATTTTTACTAAGGGATTGACTACTTGATGTTATGTATTTTCGAGATGCGAGCTTGCGAGCATCCAGACCACCAAACTATACACTTCATTCTGATCTACATTTCCAACTAATCTGCATTTTTGTGGGTGCGTAAACCAACCGCATTTAGTGGTTGCTCGTGCACAACACTTCGGTTGGTATGACGCGGACTTTTTGCAAAAATTGAGCTGCAGTGGATTCACTATTGACATCGCGCACGAGAGATTTGAAAGATATAAAATCCTTGATTCGACGAGAAAACAACACTTAACACGACAACTAGAAAAACGACTGTCTGTAAAGCAAATATGGCCGGCATCCGGGAAAAGGATAAAACCTCGAACGGAGCACAATCGATACATAATCGCATATTTCGATTATCTCAATAATCGAACCTTCTGGCCCTATAATGCACTAGTACCCAAATAATGAATATCTTACATAGTTACAAAATTTATACTCTATGTTTATTTAATTAATATACACATGGGTACCATTAAATGAAATGATAAGTTAATTTCATTACTACTTCCTACCTTTATTGAATTGTACCTTCTGAAGGAAGTCTGGCCAGTTGTCTCCATCCATGTTAGTATAAGTATTCTATGTCTCCATCATCCGCCTACCTTCACTTGTAATCGAACTAACTGTTCTAGCAAAAATTCTCGTGGCATCACTTGTCATGTGACAAATATTCACCTTAGGATGCTCTTCAGTTTTCTTTCGGGAAAAGTACTCAACGAAATTGTAAACAATCTCCCGAGCTTGGCACCAAAGTGAAAGGACGAAGGACGTCCTGTTTTAGGGGTGTTGTTCATAACGAACAGATGAAATTAAATAAGACAATATAACTAGCGAAATAAAACGTTAAAATAATGAAGGAAGAATGAATCATGAGACGTAGATAACGGTTGCCACGAAAGTTTACGAGTGTAATTCCCTAGTGTCTCATCACATTTTGCTGAAACTTTGAACATTCATAAAAAGCAAAACACTCATTGCAGGAAAGTGGCTATAGTGTCAAAATTCTCAGGATGAAATCGACATTATAATATAAAAATAGTACTCACATTGTTGTTGGACCAATGGATAACCTTCATTGATAATAGAGATCAATTTGGTTTTCAAAAAAATCTCTCCACTGAAGATGCAATATATAAACTCACAAATAATATAATAGAAAATTTTGTAAAAAGATCCAAATCAATCGCAATATTTCTCGACCTGCGTAAGGCCTTTGATACTGTAAACCACAACATCTTACTGAGAAAACTTGAAAACAGGCATATCCGGCTTATCATTGGAACTTTTAAAAAATTATTTGAGTAACCGTCCACAGTATAATAAAATTGAAAATATTAGAAGCTCAATGCGGCTAATAAAACACGGTGTTCCGCAAGGAACTATATTGGGACCAATTCTTTTCCTAATCTACATAAATAGTTTGTGCTCATTGGATGTGGACGGGAATGTTTATTCATATGCTGATGACACTTGTATAGTTGTTTCTTCGGACTCATGGACGAGCAGTAAAACCAAGGCTGAAAAATGCATGATACAAATTCAAGAACATTTGAACCAAAATTTACTTTTATTAAACCTTCAAAAGACTTCGTTCATGTGTTTCTCTACTAATAAAAGAGGATTACCAAATGAAGAATTTACTCTTCAATACCATCTTGACCACTGTAGTCGCCTAAATGACCTATCTTGCAATTGTCCCCCCATGACAAGAACCACAGCTACGAAATATTTGGGAGTTTTGATGGATGGCCGCCTTAAATGGTCAGAACATATTTCAAACCTTGCGAAAAAATTAAGAAATACTTCTTTAATTTATTATCGACTTAGAGATATTTTCACCATAAAAACCCTACCCCTGGCGCTCGCACACTCCCATCTAACGTACGCAATAATTGCCTGGGGTTCAGCTCTGAATTGTCACTTGCGCTCACTTCAAATAGCCCAAAAACTGCTACTGAAAATATCCAAACTTCAATATAAAAGAGACTTAATTCCATCCATTTCCCAAATTTTTCGACTACAAACAATAAAATTTTACTTAAAGAGACCCGAACTGCTGACGAAAGTAACCACCCGGACAAATCCTCGCCGCCCCATGAAATTTGAAATACCCTACAGACGTACCCAAGTTGGCCAAAACCACATTTCATCTCTTGGTCCACGATTTTTAAATAAACTACCTGATGACGTGATGAGCAATCACCAAGATTGGACAAATTAAAAAACTAAAAACATTGAACTTAATGCACTTATGGTTGTGATATTAAGTGTTTTTAGAGTACTATAGTGCCTGCCTCAAGCTGTTTTGTATACCTATATATGTACATGTAGTAGTGCTAAAGAATAGAATGTATTCAACTGCTCTGTGAGAAGTTCTACCCCATTGAAAATACCCACACACAGGCACCTGCCTATGTGGGATTTCAGAAAGATTTGACAATTATAGTTCCATTTTCTTTTGTTCACATACATATTTTCAAGCACTGTTCTGTCATTGTTATTATTTTCTGAAATAAAAATACATTCTAATCTGAATCTGAAATCTGAATCTGAGAGGGAAGCAAATTTTTATAACAAGGGACATACCTTCTGGATAGGTACCGTGGGTACTACGTTAGTTATTAAAACCTCGATAATGCGTAATGAGCAACTATCAGTGGTCCCCTTGTTAGGTTATATGTTATTAGGCGTGTTCCAAGCACCCGTCTGAGTTCATGGGTTCCACGAGTTCACGAAACTTTTAGGTTCAAGAACCCGTCAGTGGGAACACTATAGTTCACCTGACACTCAATGCACCAACCAGCTCTAGCGTCGTCTTTAGTAACGTGAAAACCTCGTCATCGAAATCCTTTGAGCATTTTGAAGAAAAGGCCAAAAAGGTGCAAAAAACGGCATTTTCAACTTTTTTGAAGGTTATTTGCTAATTGCCACCCTCAGACTATTTTCCCAGGTATGAAGGGTATGGGATGTCATTCCTACCCAGAAGAAGAGTAACTGTTCAAAATTTCATCAAAATCCCTCGAGCCATTATTGAGAAAAGAAAAAAAAAAAAGAGTGCTAAACGACGTGTTTTCAAGTAAGGTAGGGTGGGCCAAGTGTGTACGAGAAAAACATTAGTTTGACTTTGCCTGCCAATTACCAACTACCCTTGAACAAATGTTTTCTATCTATGTGTTGACAGCTGATTGTAATAATTATTAGATGAAGCAAATTGCAAAAAATGTGAAAAACGATAACACTGCAAGCATCAAGCTGGCTAATGACAAGGCATTTAGCATGAAGGTTTGCGGTGAAATGAATTTTCGGAAGGTTCAGAAAGGTTTCCTTCAGTTAGAGTGCTCAACCCTATTCCCGAGCAGGTCTGAAAAGTTCATGAACCCGAGGCGGTGGGAACTCCTTAGGCGGGGCTTACACCTGACGGACGCGGGCCCGGCCCGCGCCTTTCAGCGGGTCCGCATTTTTGGAGAACCCGAAGAAATAAGGGTATCGACTTACACCTGAGCGAGAGCGGGGCGATCCCGCGACGGGGAAAATTTCGCCCGCAGCATGTTGCGGGAGCTTGGTGCCCGCAACCGACGGGGCGGGCGAAATTTTCCCCGTGGCAGGAGTGGCGAACACATAGAAATGAATCTCTAGTCCTACAAATGCCGCCGACGGGGACGGGCGTTTTTCAGTTATTCCAAACTGAGATTGATTAACTGTTTTGATGGGCGCAATTTCAGCAACAGTTCATCAAAGGACTTCACTGACATTTTGAAATAAGAAAAACATTTCTCCTCGTGGTCCAGAATTTCAGTAAAAAATTTACTGAATTTCTTTTTTGCGTCCCTCTCAACATTGAAAGGATGGACCCAAAAACGTCTAGAGGTCGAATTCTGATCCAACAGGCCTTCAGCAGCACATATGAGATGTTGCTGATTTCTTCTCCACAGAAGGGTAGCGAGGTCCATTGCACAACAGAAAAATCACAACTGCGTAGAAGCATCGAGAGCCCAGGAGAACAAAGTTGATGAAAAATGGAGGTATGCAGAGTGGGAGTGACGGGCAAGTGTAAGTGGAACACTACGACGGTGTTTCCCCGTCCGTCAGGACGGTGTTTTCCCGTTCCCGTCAGGTGTAAGCCCCGCCTGAGCGAGTGTTGAGTTCCTGAACTCAAAACGCTTGGACCACGATTCACGTGTGCATAAGGTTCGGCGCCGAACCAGTTCCGAAAAGTTCATGAACTCGCGATGCTTGGAACACAGCTATTGATATCCTGAATTACAGGAAACCAAAGGTGTGAGAAGAAAGTGTTCAACTCTACGATAGGTCATGAGGTATTCACTCGCTCTTGGTTGAGACGGCAGCCGTCACAAGAGAAGCCATTTGTCTCTCAACTGAATGGTCTAGTTCACGTTTGTCTAAGCTGTATTAGGATAGTAAAACACCCGTATAATTTTAAAAATCCGTATTTTACTTTACTTACAATATAGAAAATAATTTATATTAAAATATCTGAGCTCACTTGAAAGAGTATCAAAATCTGAAGTGTGAGGATTATTGTCTGGCAGCCAGGTATTGTGTTAGGGTTGGCTAAGTGATTACGATTCAAGTTTTTAGTTACACATATTAAATTTTGTGAAATACTGTTATAGATTTCATTATCTTGAAATAGTAATTAACAAGTTGTAGTGTTGTATCCATTAGGTCTATTATGTATTGGTTACAATTTTTCGGTTTTTCAGCACTAAAAAGAAAAGAAAAGTTGGAAGCGGAAGCTGCTGATGTGAAAACTAAATCTGAGGATGAAGGAGAAGCAGACGACAAGAAAAGGAAAACCGATGAGGAAATTTTTAAAAAACCGGAGTCTCGTGACAAGTAAGTCCTGATTTTAGCTTAGGGACACAGCAATGATTAACCCCTTATTAAGCTACTCATCACAATTTCGTTTCTTCCAGAAACTACAGAGATAAAACTCAGGAGACACCAACTCACACTGGAGGTGTGACTAAAGAGGCACGGGAGCGGATGGCCCAGCATCGTTCAAAAGATAGACATCGCGGCTTGCATGTGACAAAGGAAGGTAAGTCTTCACTTATATGCTCATATAATGAAGTGATTGGTTGGGACTCGCTCAATAAAAATGTGTGCGATTATTAGTGAATGAAACTCATGTGATCGATGATTGCTATTGATTTTGACATTCTTGGACTATGTTCAGGTGTCAGATTGAGGGTGGGATTCACAGACAAACCCTGAGTCTGTGTGTTCACTCACACTCACGTAAATGGAGGGTCACCCTCCACTCACAATTCAAATTCATAATTGAGTGGGGTGGTTCACTCAGCAGTTAGGGACACGCTCAGATTACACGAGTTTGACTTTGCACTCAAGGGACACTCAACGCTTTTTCTACTCAAGTTGGCAGCCCTGACTGTATGTTGTAGCGGAAGTTTCCCAAGTTTGAGGGGAAAGGGACAGGAAAATCCCCTCTCACATTCAGCTTTGATCAATAACAGTTCTCAAAGGTTCCTCTTTTCTTAGTGTTTTTGCTTTTCGTGCTATCATCCTTATTTCTTGAGGAGCCAGGACATAGGTCTTATCAAACAAAGCCCAAAGTCATTAGTCTTCCTGACTGGATCAGGCCAGCCGCAGTTGAATTGAATCCTTGTTGCTTGTTTGTTGAAGCGCTGATAATTTGTGTTTGTGTATAGAGTTGTGTTGGAAATGAAGTGAGAAAATGAGAAGACAATGATTTGCCAGTTAGTTTTGAAGGACAAAGTTGTAAATAATTAGTTATAATATGAGACTGTTGGACAAAAGGAAGACATGTGGTTTTAGGAGAGATCCAATCAATCACATTTTCTTGGAATACTCATTGGTTGTTCTAACCTGATGAATGGAACGTAGGTACCCACCACCAACGCATAAATCATGCACTACAAACTTAATTCATATGTAGAGATCGCATAAAATCAAAGAGTGAACAGCACTTTCAGCTGTTGTGGTTATAATTCCACTTCATTCATTTTAGGCTCCTTCGGTAGTTGTCCATGACTGTCTCTTTTCTGAATCGGAATAGTCTGCGAAACATTTTGTTGTTGATTGTATAACATTCGAATGGGATCTGCTGGCCATATCAGACATAAACCTATCAAAAATCTTGCCCGAAAAACTCCCGCCGCTGCTTTTTTTATGCCCAAATTAAAAATTTTTTTGGTTAGATGGTCAACTAGTGCCTCCCTTTCCCTAATCAGGTAGAGTATCTATCTACGTAATTATATTCTATTGTACGTAAAAGGTGTGAAGTTTACCTTACTACGAAAGCGGATTGGTAGAATGGTAGGTAGA
This sequence comes from Adelphocoris suturalis, assembly GCA_030762985.1. NCBI lineage: Eukaryota > Metazoa > Arthropoda > Insecta > Hemiptera > Miridae > Adelphocoris > Adelphocoris suturalis. Next base: position 158,861,265 of record CM061040.1, read on the forward strand.
AAATCGTTAAGGAACATGACAGGCAATATGAAATCGAGCCAATTTGGATAAAAATTACACAGGTATTGGGAATAAATTTAAATTAGTAACAAAATTTTTATTGTTATTTTATTCATATATTGTTTTCAGATAAAAGAAGGGGCTCTGAGCATAGTAGAGACAGAAATCGTGATCGTGGAAGAAGAGACTCCAGGCAGGAAAGAGAGCGAGACAGGAGTTATGGGAGGGACAGAGATCGTGACAGAAGGAGGCGGGATAGAGGTGGTTCATCCCGCAGATCGGATTGGGAGTCTCCACGTTTCAAAGATGAACCTCTAACTCCAGCACTTAGTGTCAGAGATAGCCCTTCAAGGTATGCCAATCTTGTACAATTCTTTAATAGAAGCATTATTTACCAGATTTTTGTAAGCTATCCTCCCCAAGCATACTCCCAAAACTGGTGCTCAGTTCCTCAGACTTGGCGGTCAAGAGCACTGTCATACCCCCCACCACCAGCCTCCGTATAATAAATCGGTCTCCTTATAAACCATAATTTGCCTCCGTATAATGAAACAGGCCTACGTAATAGATAAGACTGATTTTTATAGTTTGGTGGTCCGGATGCTCGCAAGCTCGCATCTAAAAAATAAAAAACATTCTAAATCAATCCTTTTAGCAAAATACAGATTAGTTGGACAAACAGATCAGATTTACGCCTAGAATGATGTGACGGAGGTCGAGTATGAAGAAGAATTGGATCTAGATGACACTGGTGATGGGGGTTTGGACGTGCTGCTGAATGTCTAGTGTTCGTCAGTGCCGAAATCTTGTCGGAACGTGTTTTTGGATTGGTTGTTATGGTGAAATGTTGCAGACCCTGGCAATCACTCTAATTAGCGAATTTTCGTAGAAAATGAAGCTATTGTAAAGGCTCGGAAAATTTTAAAATAAAAATTTTTGAAAAATTTCTCCATTGTAATCCGTTTTGAGGCATTCTGAAACGATTCCTGAAGTTTGCGCTTTTTCATATATATATATATATATATATATATATATATATATATATATATGTGTGTGTGTGTGTGGGACCGAATATATATATATATATATATACTTAGATTTTTACATATAATAAATTCACAAAAGTGAGACTCACTGTGAGACGTTTCGTTATTCGTTGTCAATCAACTAATATTCTCCTAGTCTTGCAGGATTGCTTCTTTGAAATTAGCTCCTAAGCAACACAGTACCAGCATTATTGGTGACTAGGAGGGAGTTGGGTATATATATATATATATATATATATATATATATATATATATATATATATATATATAAGTTAAGGGTTGATCTTCGAGAAACCACTTTTTAAAAAAGAACTTATTTATTGTTACACACAAAATATGAGAGTAAAATAGAGCAACAGGCCGAACTACTCGCTACGGGAACTAACGACGAACTGGCTCGTGAAGCGAGCGTTGGAGGGAACCTCCGATGAGAGTGGGGCATGGGTTCTGTCGAGTACGCATAAAATGTGCATGGTGTCAGCATAATATGCGTACGTAACTCCTCCATCCCCAGAGGAAACTTTCGGGCAAGTTTTGAGAAAATTTAAAATTTTGAAAAATTGAAAGTTTAAAGTTAAAAGTTTAAAATTTAAAGTTGAAAGTTTAGTTAAAATTGATCGAAAGTTTCCTTTACAATTATTATACAATCTGAAATATCATACGAGAAATACGTGTTGTTTTAATTAATAACATTGTGTCAATAGTCCGTAGGAGAACCTAACAACAAACAAGGGTTATTATACAATAATGTGTGTATGATTAAATATAATACATAAGTAAGAACCTGGTTATAGTAATCATAATAAAATACAATACACATAATATCATAGGGTAGCAATAGGGAATATACCTAATAAAAAGGTGTGCTGCACATTTCCTATGCAGGGAAAGCGGGCCAAATTCAGGCGTTTTGAGTATCCGGATGGAGCCTTATACTTCGTCTAATTTTGAATATACGATAAACATTGTAACCAATGCAAGTCATTATGAGAACGTATAGCAACACGGTCCATAGGCTGGGGGTTGCGATAGTTCCTAATTCGATATGAGGTATGGGTATGGTTGCATGGGGTTGGATAAGGTGAAGGTCAAGATCCTGGAGTTGGATTTCGAATTCAGGTTTTTGATTAGGGTCTAATTTGAAATTCAGATTTTCCATGATTAAGGGTTGACCAACAATTTCTTTCTGCGCCGCGAATAGGGTATGATTTTTGAATTTTATGTGGCTTTTGCTAGGGCTTATTAAGTAAATACCTTTCAGTCGGCGAATCTCTGTTCCGGTCGGGTCAATTATTTCTATTTGATCTCCTTCAGGAAAAACAAGAAGGTACTGATTTAATTCAGTCAAGAGGGACACGTAGTTTTCTGGGATATTTAATTTAAGGTATTTGCAAAATTGAACAGTACCAGTAGACAGGATACCCATTTCACATTGGGTTTTAGCTTCTGCTCTCAGGTGATTAGGACAAAGGTAAATATGGTTTAATTTACATGTTTCTCTAAGCGGAATTATTTCTGAGTCTTGTTTGGATTTCAAAAAATATTGAACTGAGGGGATGATCGTGACGTATTCGGAATCTACTCGAGTAGGTACCGGTTCCAAATGATAGAAGTCGTAATCCTTTCCGTTCACTAAGGGTATGTCTAAGAAATAAATAATTTCTTCGGTACTAATGAAACACTGCACCCTGATAAACGACTGGATTTCAAAAATATTTTCACCCTGAAAATTTAAAAATCTATTTTGATAAAAGACTGTTAGTTTATTCAGTTCTTCTATCAATGACGGAGAATCGATTATACTGGGATGAAGTTCACCTCTCTTACAGAATGTGATCGAATTTTCTATATCTTGTATAGTATTAATGACTAAATTCAGAAGGATTTGGTAGTGTTCGAGGATATCGTTGGCGGGTCCAACTTGCGCTTGATCATATTTTATTGACCTAAAGCGGGCAAATTCCCTCATAATTTGTTTATTGTTGAATGCAATTGTTTCTATGGTTTTATTAAAATTTTCCATTATGGCGCGGTTGATTGAATACTGGGATTTTATCTGGAGTTGTAGCTCTTCCTGATTGCTTTGCAAATGGTGCGTTATCCTATCGTACTTCGCTCGGTCCTCAGAATCTAGATTTCCTGTTATGAATTTTATTATTGAACCTAAGCCATTCACTAAGCCTCTTTTGGTTCGAGATTGGGGGTTTCTAATAATAATGTTGTTTAGCTTTCGGTTGATCAATTCAAGAGTGTAATTAATGGATCTGGTGAGCATCTCGGTTCGTCCGTATAGTACTGATTCTGTCGAGTTTCGTAATGTTTTAATAGTTGTTTCATAGTCAGTTTGTATTTTTCTTACATGGTCCACAACTTTAGACAGGTCGTAATAGTGGGTCAACGTATGGTAGCCTTCGACCAGCTTGGCGGGTTTTAATTTAATCGGGAGCAGTCCAGGGTTCGACGTCAAGTTTCGTATTTCAAGTGCGTCCGTTCCGATCGTCAGGAGGACGATGAGGGTCCTGGAACAGGAGAAACGTCCGTTTGTCGATTTTTATCAGTCTCGTCGTTATCTTTGTCAGGTGTTTTAGGCCTTTTACGTGGGCGCTTAATGTTCGACACGTGGATCTTATCCTGGGTGTTATGATGTCTGGGGATTATTTTAGCGGTCTTCCGGTCTCTGTCAATCGTGGCTACTTCCTCTTTGTTGTATTTATTTTTTGTTTTCCTCTGAAATTGTTTGTTTTTGACATAAACTTCTGAAGGGATTTCAGGAATTTCTTCGCGGTTTTGATTGCGTTGAGTTATCACATTTTCTTTAACGCGCGAACTCCTATCATGAATTTCCGAGTATAGAACATTCATCTTGTCCTTGTGTCGTTCAACATAATCGTTAATTACTCTCTCTTCAAGATTAAGTTTAAGGAGAGTATCACTATCAATGTGGCCGTATACAATTTCAAAAGGGGTAAACTTCGTTACGGAATGAATGGAATTATTGTAGGCGATTAGGGCGTAATCGACTTTGGTTTTTACTGAATCTGTGGAAAATTCCTCTCTGTTATTAAGTAGTCTGAGGTGTTCCACAAGCGTGGAATGGAACCTTTCGATTGGTCCATTAGAATTCGGATGTTGGGAGCTAATGAAGTGGATATCGATTTTATGTAAGGCTAGCCATTCCTTGACTAGGTTTGAATTAAATTCCGCTGCGTTGTCAAACGTGATCATTTTAGGTGTGCCGTGATGTGCGAAGAATTTAACTAGGGTTTTAACGACTTCCAGGGTATTTCCTGAGGACAGTAGGTATGCTTGAGCATACTTCGAGAAGGTGTCTATAATGGTCAGGAATTTCCCTCCATCTAAAGTAATTTTGTCAACATGTAACAATTCGAAAGGTCTGGTGGGAGTAGGAGTGAGATTATATGTGGGTTTAATGGGTGCTCTGTCATATTTACAAGTTAGGCACGTCTCACACTGATTAATGAATTCTTGAATGGTTTGTTTCTGGTTTGGCCAAAAGTAGAATCTTTTTATTTTTTCATATGTTTCGTTAATTCCTCTATGGTTGCATTTGCCTAAATGGTAGTCGCTAATGATTTCGCGTATCCTAACGTCGTCTTCGACGTCTTCTAGTAATTTTGAATATTTTGTAAATTTAATTTCGGATTCTTTGAAATTTTTCATCATAGCGTTTGAGAACTTTTTGTAAATGTCAAAATTATTGTCTTCAAAGAATAGAGCATATTTGACATTGGGTTGGATGAATTCTTTGACGAAATTAATGATGTCTCCTTCAAAATTATTAATTGAAAGTTCAACATGGAATCTCTTTTTAGAGTCAAAGACTTTAACTATTTTTACGGGTTTTGGGTTATTCTTTACCTGTTTTATTATTATTTGATTAGTGCTATGGTTGACTGGGCCATCATTAATCGGTATGGTCAAACATACGTTGCCTTCTGCATTTGAGTGTACTGTCGCGTTCGAGTCAATTTCGGGGAGTTCTGGTCTGGTAGACTGTCCTGGGTTTACATTAAGGGAATTGTTGTCGTCCGTCGGTTCAGTTTGGGGTACTACCGGATCTAAAGCGGATGCGTGGTGCCTATAAGCTGCTTGGAACAGGTCATTGACTATCTCATCCGAGTCATCTTGTGCTAATGGAGGCGACGTATCGTTTGCATTAAGTTCGATCCTGGAAAGCGCATCAGCAACATGATTGCTTTTTCCGGGTTTATACTTAATATCGAACTGGAATTCCTGTAATTTGATGCGCCACCTGAAGAGTTTCGATGTTGGCTCTTTCAGAGTGTATAGCCATTGTAACGGTTTGTGGTCCGTATACAAGGTGAACCTTTTACCGTATAGGTAGGGTCTGAAGGTTTTAGTGGCAAACAAAATCGCTAAGAGTTCCTTTTCAATAGTCGCGAGTCTTTTTTCAGATTCGCATAGCGTCCTGGATGAATAGGCCACCGGTAATTCTTGGCCGTCTCTATTCTGACTCAGAACAGCTCCTAATGCTATGTCGCTAGCGTCACAAGTTACTATGAAGGGTTGAGAAAAGTCGGGGTATATCAGAATTGGTTCGTTCGTTAGCAAATGTTTACAAATCTCGAAACATTCCAGGTATTTAGGGTCTTGTTTATTTATTGTTGCACCCTTTTTTAGGCATTGCGTGAAAGGTTTTGTGATTTTCGCAAAGTCCTTGATGAATTTTCTATAGTATCCCAGTAGACCTAAGAAACCTTTGATCTCTTTAGTTGTCCCGGGGAGGGGGTATTCTAGGATGGCTCTAATTTTTTCTTTATTTGGTTTGACGCCTTTATCCGTAAGGACGTGTCCTAGGTAGCCGACCTCTTTTCGCAAGAATTCCGTCTTGTCCAACTGAATCATGAGGTTTGCTTGTCTGAGGCGGTCAAAAACTTTCCTCAAATTGACAAGGTGTTCCTCTAAGCTCGAACTATAGACCAAGACATCGTCTAGGTAAACTAGACAACATTCGTTATTTATTCCTCGCAGAACGTTCTGCATTAGGCGGGAGAAGGTAGCAGGGCTGTTCTTCAAACCCATGGCCATTCTTCGAAATTCGAACAAGCCATAAGAGCCTGCTGAGAAAGCTGTTTTTGGTATGCTTTCTTCATCCATCTCCACTTGGTGAAAACCCGAGGAAAGGTCTATGGTGGTGAAATAAGAGCTTCTCCCTAGTTTGTCTAGTAGGTCGGTGATGTTGGGCATGGGAAACTTGTCATCTATAGTTTTTTCATTTAGTTTGCGGTAATCCACTACCAATCGGAGTTTACGTTTCCCGGATGCATCCATTTTCTTTGGCACAAGCCATAGGGGTGCATTCCAAGGTGAATGACTTGGTTGGATTATGCCTTGTTCTAACATGGAATCGATTTGTCTCTTCATTTCGTCTTGAAAAACTTGCGGATAGCGATAAGGTTTAGAGTAAACGGGAATTTCATCCGTTGTTCGGATATGGTGTTTGATTTGATGCGTAAAGGTAAGGGGTTCGCCTTCGTGGTGGATTACATCCGAATATTCTTTCAACAGATTTATTATAGAATTCTTTTCCTCAGAGTTCAGATGGTTCAATCTTAATTTTGAAAGATCTAACTTTGGTTTATTCAAGGGTTTACTAGTATCAAAGTTATTGAAGTCGGGTGAATTTTGAATTTCTTCCTCTATGTTATAAATTTCAACTTCAGCGGGTTTTGATTGATTAATTTTGACTGGAGCCTCTGTGGGGTTACTAACAAGAATATGGGCGAATGAGTCCTTTACCTTTACCAAACATTGGGGAACTTCCACAAAATTTCCGTTATCGTCATTAACCTTAAAACAGGGGATTATTCCTTCGCCATCTCGCATATTGCCAACTCGGATTTTTATCTGACTAATCGTTCTAGGTTCGATGGTGAATATCTCGGGATGTTTATTTTCGGAGTATAGCAGAGGAACAGTTACATTGGGAGCTCTTATTAAGTCGAAATCTAGGTCAATCATTGCGCCTATCATCTTTAAATTGTCCACTCCTAAGAGGAGATCGAACTTCTCGTGAAACTGGAAAATATGGAAGGGTAGCCGAAGATCGGGGGACTGAAAAATGTCTCCACAGGGGATCAAGGCTACAAAGTCTATTCGAGAGTTTCCATGAACAGTATGCACGAGGAATGGATCTACTTGGAATTTTGATTTGAAATATTTGTCATTAATTTTGGGGTTGATAAAACTGGTTGTACTTCCCGTATCTATTAGGATTTTTAAATTTAATTTTGGCATTAAAATGTACGGGAGTCCAATGAGTCTTTCGTACGTGTTCATGAGGTCGCATCTTTTGGGAGGCTCGGGCTCTCTAAAAAAGAACCTGGTTGAGGAGCTGACGGCTTTCCTTCGCAATTACCCAAATTTGGGGGCGCGACCTGCGGGTTGTCAGCGGGTTGATCGGGATACATGTTCATAGTCTCAAATTGATCGGTCATGTTATTAATATCGGTTTCCGGGTAGTATTCGGGGAAGTTCTGACAATTTCCGTAATAATCTGCCTCTACATAATTATTTTCTCCGTAATTATAGTCGTAGTAGTCGTACGCGATCGGTTCCTCAGGGGCGTATTCTCCGTAATTAAAGTTGGAGAGGTTGGCACTCGTTTTAGTGGTGCTGATGGACATTGGCACTGGGTAGTTCCGTGTCACATTAGTATTATTTTGCGTGGGCCGTTGGTTATTCTGAAAATTATTGGATCGGTAATTGTTCTGATACGGGGGCCGATAGTTGGGAGTAGGTTTGTACGAGTAATTTTGTTGAGGGTTCGGGCCCTGATATCTCGTCTGACCTTGCGTGGGCGGACGAGGTGCAGTGGCCACCTGCTGACCTGGTCGTGGCGGATAATTTTGATAAGGAGGACGGTACGGGAAATGTTGATGCGGCGGCCGTGGTTGGAATGTTTGTCCTTGCGACGCAGTAGCACGTCTAAGTATGCCCATTAAGTCTTGGAACGTATCTTGCGGGCGCGGAGGAGGCCTTTGGTTGGGGTTTTGAATTTGTCTCGTCACAGAATTATTTTGACGTTGAAGATTGAAATCATTGGTGATCATCACCATTGCCGCGTCTAACGTTCGCGGAGATTTCGTCCGCAAAAGGCTGCCTAATGGTTCGTGCAGCCCTGAAAGGAAGGTACGAAGCGCCAGGGTTTGCACAAAGGGTGTTAAATAAGGAGATAAATTTGCCATTTGGTTCTGTAAATAGGCAATCTGGCAATTTAACATTTCTATTACGCGGTCGTAATATTTGAATACATCTTCCCCTGGTTTTTGTGTCATATAGCAAAGTTCTTGGACTAGCCTATAAATATCTCGTTTGTCCGAGTACGACGCCAAAAGGGCTCTTCTCAACTGTGGGTAGGAAGTAATGTTGTTGGCAAAAATCCTATTTGCTGCCTCACCCTTGATTTTCGCCGTTATCGAATTTAGTAAGAATGTATTTTGGAAGCAATTGGGGTTATTCTGATCGTGAAATTGGTTGTAAATACTATCGCAATTTTTGATAAAGGTGTTTAGCAGTAATTTTTCGCCATTGAAGTCTGGTATCATTTTTAAATATTCGGGTCGGAGGATATTGTAATCATTGTCTCTTCTAGGTCCTGGTACAGGATTCGGATTTGGGTTTGGTGGATTAGGTTGTGGCGAATTAGGGAATAATGGAGCTGGATTCGGTTGTAATGGATTTTGGTGGTCATTGAAATTTGGATCGGGGTTTTGGGGAAACTGCGGGTTCCCATACCCCTGGTTATTTTCATCGCCTTCTGGAACCGATTCTAATGCTCTCTGTAGCATTTCGGCTACAGGGTGTCGGTCCATTCTGGGTCTTAGGTTGTAACGGAATACACTCCCTAAAGACGGCGATTTGTTAGGTTTTGACTTGGGAATTTTGGGAGATTTGGTTACAACGTTTACAGTTTACAATTGGGGTCGAGTAGGAGAGTGTGTGTTGTGAAGTATGTAAATTTGTGTACAATGCTTACTCTAACGTGCACAAAACAAAAAGAAATTAATACGTACAGTGAAATAAAATGAGTATTCAAATTTTAATTATAACAGCAAACTTGATTTATGTTGGATCTTTCTTTTGAAGTTTTCGAGGCTTCGTTACGAAATTTTAAGACAGATACAATAGTATTTAATATTCTTATTTTCAATAGCTTTTAATTCAGTTTTCAATTCAATATTTCTTATTTTCAATACTTTTATTTAATTCAATATTTCTTTCAGTTAATATACTTTCATTCGATTCAATAAAATTCTTGTTTCAATATTTCTTATTTCTTGTTTCAATTCTTATTTCAATTTCTTACGGCTACAGGCCTAAGGGGTTGCCTGATCTTAAGTCACGAGAGGATGATGAGTTTTACTCACAATACCAGAGCCATGAGTGATCCTGAGCTGGAACTGGTTCAGGTAGAGATCCTCCCGGAGTTGTCTAGTTCCCGGAGCTTCACTTAGCGGCAGGTCTCGGCTGCGATATGCCCTCGCAGAGTTGCAGCTTCGTGATGTCGATTTCTTGATCGGCTGTGATCACAATATGCCCTTGCGATCTCAGACCTCTAGCGAAATCGGCGTGCTCTTTGCGATATGCCCTCGCGGTGCGGTGAACGGTCTTCTTGTTGCTTTGAAGTTCAAAAATGTGGTTCTCTTCCTGAGGTCCTTTTTCCGTCCGCTTCTGGAGTACTTCAGAAACTCTGTCAGGAAAACGTCCAGTACCGACTAAGCCAGTTAAGGGTTGATCTTTGAGAAACCACTTTTTAAAAAAGAACTTATTTATTGTTACACACAAAATATGAGAGTAAAATAGAGCAACAGGCCGAACTACTCGCTACGGGAACTAACGACGAACTGGCTCGTGAAGCGAGCGTTGGAGGGAACCTCCGATGAGAGTGGGGCATGGGTTCTGTCGAGTACGCATAAAATGTGCATGGTGTCAGCATAATATGCGTACGTAACTTATATATATATATATATATATATATATATATATATATATATATATATAAATATATGTCATTCCAGACGATAACCCTCCTTAGGATTGAGATTAAAATCTCGTTTTCGAGCACATTAAATTGGTCAAATTTCAAAAAATGGCCTAAAAAAATCACTAAAAATGGCTGAAAACAGCTAAAAAATTTTAAAATTAAATTTTTCCGCAGAATTTGATTGGAAGTAATTGTTAATTAATTTTCCAACTATAAAATAGAACATTAAAAAATTGATTAACAAAATAACTGAAAAATGTACTTAAATTTCATTAAAATATGCCAAAAATCTATACAAAATAAAAAAAAGCTAAAAATTCAAAACCTCCTAATAGTAGATCATTATTTAGAATTCGTTCAAACTTCAAATCAATTTAACATTATACCATACGATAATTTACGAAAATTCGCTCATACGATCATGCTGCATGACTGGAACTTTTTCTTTGCAATCTACGTTGTGATACCTCATATATACTGGTTACATCACATTTTGCCCAACATTTGGCTTGAATTCACCCTTGGGATTTCCACTAACAAGTGTTGTTAGGGTGCGGCAGAATAAGCTCCCCAAATGCTCACAAAAAAAAAAAAAAAAAAAAGATTAAATAAATAAATAAATAATGAATAAATAATAATAATAATTAGTTAGATAGGTACACTTTTTTTTTTGTTATTTTAATTTCTAAATCTACATATAATGCAGTTTTATTTTACGTGGTTTTAAAAATTATGTAACTTAAATGCTGCCTTCCACCGGTGATGCACAAATTTATTCTTTCTCGAAATTTTGCATACCCCCTTTGGGTCATGCCAGGCGGAATAGCGGCCACTTCAAGGGTTGTCACAGCCTTCTAGTCCTCCAACGTTCTCGAACAATTTTGGTAAACTTCGGTCTTCCAATGACCCCGCAAAAAGAAGAAAAACAGAAAAATGAATAAATAAAAATAAATAAATAAAATAATAATAATAAAAAAATAGAAAAATCACATGGGGTCTGGTGAACGTGGAGACCGCCCGATGTCACCGCACATGGAAATGAGATGCCCTGGGTACATTTCCCATAAAATGCCAAGAGAACGACGAGAGGTGTGGGCTGGTGCTCCATCTTGCTGAAACCTCTCATTTTCCTCTCCTCGTTCAGCAAAAAGGTCACTCAATTTCGGCCGAAGTAAATTTTCCAGCATATCACAGTCAGACAGATGTGCTGATCAGAGGTTACTGATAATAGTCCCAAAGTGGTATTGTAAACTTTCGTGAAATACTAAATTTGTGCATCGCCGGTGGAGGGCAGCATTTAAGTGACTTAAATTTTAAAACCACGTAAAATAAAACTGCATTATATGTAGAATTTCGGAATTACAAAAAAAGTTTATCTAGCTAAATTTTTTTAAATATTAGAATCCTTTATCAGGGAGCTCTTTCTGCTGCACCCTGTACTGTGATTATTGGAAAAGGAAAAGATTTATGTTGTTTCTTTTTCAAACGAAGAGTTAAGTAAAACTGGCATCTTCTCTCGTACTGCAGCCCCTGCTAATCTCTATTCTTGTTTCCCTCCTTTTTTAAAACTCAGATCTGGATGGGAAGAAGACGACGTGACACCTTCTCCAAGGTCGTCATGGGATTACCCGACACCTCGTACTCACGATGAAAGAAACAGCGACTGGTCGGAGAGGTCTCGACGTCCAACACCAGCACACAAGTTCAACTCATGGGCCGCCGAGCGGAAATCTTCTGGGGCGACTCCCGTTCCAGGAAAAGGTGAGCTTTTTCAACCTTTCTTAGCTATATGAGAAACAAATATACTCTTGCTGTATTTTCGAATTTGCGAACATAGTCAGTAGCCACTATAATTGCAGCAATACAGTTCACTGACTTAGATGCCTTACATCTTTCAAGTTAGGGTACTTTTCCGTTATACCCCCCCCCCCCCCCCCAGACAATTTTTCAACACGCCCGCCCGATGTTTCTAGGCATTCCTTCCAACTTAGATTACATATTTACGTAGAATTGGTGACAATTTCAAGCTGTGAGAAGAAGTTATATTATTAAAAAAATAAATAAATAAAATTAAAAAAATACCTACCGTGTTTTCAGAACTTGCCGATGTCTGTGAGGATTTGTTGAAACAAATTGGCCTAGAAACATCGGGTGGGCATGTAGAAGACAAATTGGCTGGTGGGGGGGGATAACGGAAAAGTACCCAAGTTAGCATGGAACATGCTTTAGCCATCACCTAACTGGGCAAAAACGTGACGAAACCGTGGAATGAAAGTAGTGGGGGATAACTTATAGTTATAGTAATTGTAGACGCGCACCATAATTTACCTATTTAGGTACTCTGTTCTAATTTCGATTAGTAAAACATTTATGTCGAATTATTAAAACATAATTTTCTCCACTAAATAACAAAATAAAAGTAAACTTGATTATACCGTTGGAAAGAGTATTAGACGAAGCAGTTTTCATGAGATTTGCCAGTTTCCAGGATTCGTTTTGGAAGAATAGTAAAGTTTTAAAGATTTTCAGAAATATTCTTTTTTCAAAATCGTCAATGTTTGAGCTGATGTGAGGGCCTTTGGATGGTACTTTTTAAGAACCCAAGTACACTATTCTTATAGGAAATTTAATGCTGACACCGAAAATGAGGTTGAAAGTTAAAATTAAATGAGGCAAAGTGGAGAAATCCGAGTTTAAAATGAAAAAACACGGTATTCCTGAAAAACCTTTAAAAAATCATATCTCGAGAACGGATTGAGTTAGAAATACCTATGCAGTTGGCGGCATTTTACTCCATTTTTGATGTAGTTTCACCCAAATTTTTTTTTGCATCTGCGAGGGAATCACCCTGTATATATGTAAATAATTGATTAGGAGAAATAAGTCCACCATTTCTCTTTATACTACCTATTACGAAAAACTTTCGCATATTGAATTACTTAAATATTAGCAACCATGAGTTTTAATCTGAATCCAAAAGTAACCCTGGTCTCTGAATTATGTTATTTCAAAGAACGAAACAAAAACTATCTCGTTTGTAGTTTATCATTATAATGTTGCTGAAAACGACAATTTTCGTCATAAATCAAATATTATGTATACGCAGGGTGTCTACAGGTCACGGATTCCCGGAAAGTCACGGATTTAATAGTTAGGCACGGACATTTCCGAAAGTTACGGATCTTAATATAGAAGTCACCAATTTTTATGGCGTCGGTAACCAAATAATCATAATATAACGCCAGTACCGGGATTCACAAAACATACTTAGGGCCACTTTCACCAACAACATAAACGAGTTTAAGTTAGAAAAGATTAACAAATAACGAAGATTCCAGCTAATTGTCTTTCACCAGACCACTTAACGAGTTTAAACTCCTAACGAGGTGGCTTGAGGTTAATCTCCCAAGCCCCGGCCAGTTACACTTGCCAATCTCAGATTAGTGATAACAATGATATCGAGCAATATGGCCGCGCACCAACAGCTGATACCTCTACAGTTTGATTCACACTTGAGGTTTGTTCCATCCACCTCACCGCGGTTAACCCACGGTCAGCACGCGGTCCACAGCCTCTATGATCGCGGTTGGACGACCGTAACCACGATCCAACCATGGATGGAACGCTCAACCGCAAGTGAGGTAAAATAGCGTTACACCAGTCATTTCGTGTGACTCCACTCCATTGGAAACATTTTCATCGCCTTGACAACAGTCAAATGTAAACAACAACTCGTTGTAGTGATTTTCTATTCTCATTTTCAACAACTCATTGTAGTGATTTTATATTCTCATTTTCTATTTCTGGCCGGTATTCATTTTTAAGTTCTCAACTTCACACACGAACACAGAGTACAAGACGAACGAACTAGGCACACGACGTACAACGAGTAGTATTTAATATCAGGAACTGTCCGAAGAAAAGTGATAGGAAAACAAAACGTTCCACGAACAAAAGCAAGAAAATTAACGAATAGAACTGAAACAATGAAACAGACTCTTACCTAAATGAATTTCTCAGAATAAAATAGAGAATAGAGAATAAAGAAATGAATTTCTCAGAATAAAATAGAGAATAGAGAATAAAGAATTTCCCAGAATAGACCTACACGCATTGACGGTAAATTCGCAAGTGTTTTATCTTAGAAGAAAAACATATGAAATAATTATTTTGGGAAGAAACCAGGGAAAAATATAAATCAATACTGTTTGGGATTCAAAATTCAAATAAATCTCTATTTTTCAATCTTGAAGCCATTTTTCACAATTAGGTTAAGGTGTCCACCCACCGAGCTCGAATTTCAAATGGGGAAGGTTATGAGTAGGTTTCAATTGCGTGAGGTTTCCTATAACAACCGGAATGAACCGCACTCCATCGGGCGGTCGGTTTTGGTTCGACCGCGGTCGACCCGTGGTCGACCACGCTGCAATGATGGAACAGCGGTTCAACCGCTGTGTTGAGCTGATTGTTGGGATGGAACAGCGGTTGAAGTTACTGCGCATGAGTCGGTCGACCACGGTCGACCGTGGTTAGGTGGATGGAACAAAGCTTTGAAGTTTATTGTTATTCAAGTTTTTGATGATGAATTCATTCATCATTTATCGCTCGGATTAATTTTTGATTCCTCGGATGAGGACGATGTCCCGCAAAGACGCCCAAGGACGATCCGACGGCGAATTCCACATTTTTACGGGTTGGACGACGTCGAATTTCGGCGGAGATTCCGGCTCTCAAAACCGACAGTTTTGAAAGTCCTCGAGCTTATTGACACTCACCTGGAGTTCCCTTCGAACAGTTAAGTTGGAAAAAGGCTTCTACCATCAAATTGATGAATTATAATACGAAATTGATGTAGGATGATAGGGTAATAAAGTATAATCAATGATGATAGCACGTTATAATACGATGTTGAATTGCTATCCCTTGTACAGTATGTACCTACCTACCTACCTATACCACATAAAATAACTTATGTACATTTAAATAAGGTGATCAGCCGTCCTGCTTCCGTCAAATGATGTGTCACACTTTCTTTGTTGGAAGTCAACGAAAAGTTGCGAGTAGATAGTAACTAGATAAAACTCGATAGTAACTAGATAAATACAGCGCGGGTAAAAACGGGTCGTGTTGGTGATTCACTGCTTTATTGTCTTGATATGTCGGACACATGGCGGGTTTTCAAACTGTCGTTTCAAATAGTCCAATTTTTCCTTGGACAGTTTGCGGAATCTCTGTTAAGGAAACTCGATTATTCCAATCTCGGTTTAAACGAGTTTTGGGTTGGTGAAAGACGCCAAGGTTTGATCCTCGAGATTATATTTAATCGAGTTTGGCCAATTTCCGCTACATTAGTTGTTGGTGAAAGTGGCCCTTAATCAATAGAAAAGTTATGAAGATCTAATTTTATATAGGCTACTCATGATTACAGTAGATCTCCTGGTAAGTATATTTCGGTACGCTATTCCTAAAGAAATTAAAGCCTGTAAAAGGTCACCGATTTTAAAAATTTAGAACCCCAAAATTCCTCAAAAAGTCCACAATTTTTATTTTACAGATCTAGTAGCCCTGATACACTCTACATACTCAAGCACCCAGTTGAATTGAAAATCAGTTGAAACTTATTAATAAATAGTTTACTTTGGCTTACGTTTGCAGAGGACGAGTTGGCTTGGGGTTCTGGAAGTGATCGAGAAAATTGGGAGTTGGAGCAGAGGCGGCTGGACCGCGAGTGGTACGGGCTTGACGAGGGAGCAGATGAAGGGAGAGACCCATTCGGCCCCATGTCCGCAGATTACGTGAAGAAGAGGGAGCGACAATTGGAATCACGGAAAAACAAGAGATTGTCAGCCCAACAACGGCAGATAAATAAGGTGATGACCAATCTTAATTAATCTTTCCATTATCGTGGACATTCAATGGTTTATTTGAACGATGAAATTCGAGAATAATTTATGTGTAATAGGTATAAGTAATACTTTGGTGATTTATGGCACAATTTTGTAAACTTAGCTGCAAGTTTTAAAAGGGATGGACGTAAGTTGAGGGGATAATCATGTGGATCATCTTTAGAGCATAAATAATGAAATCAGATCATTTCTTCTCCTGTGATCATCGTTAGAGCATTAATAATGAAATCAGATCATTTCTTCTCCTGTGAAGTTTTGTTACCTGCGCTGGGCAGGCATAAAATGTTGATCTGTTCCCTCAAGTTCCCGGTCCAAAGATTCAAAAAGAAAATCATCCAATGTCGTAATTTTGATAATATTAATAAACAGTTGGAGCAAGATATTTTGTCCCGAAATTGGAACTCGATGTATTGCATGTCTTCTACTGATGAAATGACTACCTTCTATAACGATCAGGTCGTGGATCTTATTATTGATCACCATGCTCCTCTCCATGAGGTCATAATCAAGCAACGCAACAATATTTGTTTGACAACGAAAATCCGTTATGCTATGAGAATGCGAGATGTTGCTTGTTTTGAGTGGCGAGAGTCTGGGTCCGACGCGGATTGGGATAGGTTCTGTAGATTACAAGCCTGGGTTAAGAAATTAATTAGACATGAGAATAAAAAAAATCGGCCTTAATAAACTTGACCCTAAGCTTCCTCCAGCTGTTCTTTGGAACAATGTTAGTAAGTTTGGTCTCCGTGAGGATAAGCATGCTGATATTGGATCTCTCCCCGTTTGTGTAGATGAGCTCAACGCTCATTTCGTTGATGTTTCCTCTCTTCCTGTCCCTGAAACGCATTCAGAACTCACTCACTCAAGCACCAGTGTTCCTGAGTTCGCTTTCCGTAATGTCGATATTCCTGAGGTTGACATGGCAATTAGATCCATTTCATCTGATGCTACTGGGACTGACTCAATTCCAAGGAAGTTTCTTATTTTAATTTTACCTTTACTCCTCGATCACATCACATATTTATTTAATCATATTTTGACCACTTCTTCATATCCTTCTGCTTGGAAGTCTGCTATTGTCAGACCCCTAGCCAAGGTTTCTAATCCCTCTGTTCCTTCTGATTTTCGACCGATTTCAATTTTACCGGTTCTTAGTAAGGCTTTTGAGATAATAGTTCAGCTACAGATCAACGAACATCTCCTGAGAATCAGCTTATTGTCGCCTTTCCAGTCGGGATTTCGACGGGGCTTCAGCTGTGAGACAGCTCTAATGAAGGTTTTTGAGGATGTGCGGTCAGGTGTGGAACAAAAGATGTGTACTTTTATGGTGTTGCTAGATTTCAAAAATGCCTTTGGCTCTGTTTCGCATACGTTGCTCATCAAGAAGCTGAATGCCCTCTTTGGATTCTCTACCTCTGCCTGCGCCCTAGTGTCTTCCTACCTAACGGGTAGGATGCAGTACGTATCACATGGTGATAGCTCCTCCCAATCTCTCCCAGTCCTAGCAGGAATCCCTTAGGGTACAGTTTTAGGGCCACTGTTGTTTTCTCTTTTTGTGAATGATTTGCCAAATGTTTTGCGCTTTTGTCGATATCATATGTTTGCTGACGACTTTCAGGTTTATTTGCCTAGTAAACTTGGCGATTACCTGGTTGAGTCAGTGCATCAGCTCAACACTGATTTGCTGGCGGTTTGTAGGTGGGCCTTTAGAAATGGAATTTTGGTCAATCCTAAGAAAACTCAGGCCATCATATTGTATAAACACAATGTACCGACAGATCCCATTCCGCCAGTTCTTGTTGATGGTGTACCTGTACCTTACCTGTCCCGTGTTAGAAATCTTGGGGTTTACGTTGACAAGACTTTATCCTGGGAACACCACATAACTCATGTGTGCGGTCGAATATATGGTGCTTTGCATAGTCTTAGACGCCTGTCTCGTTTCACTCCCCATCCCCTCAAGAAAAGGCTTGCCACATCTCTGGTTCTCCCTCACTTATTGTACTGTTCTACATTCATATCTTGTTCTCTTTCTGCTGCCTTATTTAATAGAATAAAAGTTGCATATAATGCCTGACTACTTGAATTTGAGAATACTTAAATTTCTGTTTCTATTCCTGAAAGGTTCCCCTTCTCCTTACCTGCGTTCTTTATTTCATAGGTCCACCTCTGTGCGGTCTGTGGGTATTCTGGTTCCATCTCACGAAGGATTTTCTTTTCAGCAAGTCCTTGCAGGTGTATGGGGCTAGGATCTGGAACGCCCTTCCAACTTCTTTACGCTCGTTGCCCACCCTAGGGCGTTTCCAGTCGGCGGTCATCGATTATTTTATTACCAAGGAGTGAAATCCTGGACATACATGCAAACCCCCTCCCCTCCCCCCCCCACCCTTTCGATCATTCTTCACTTTTTATAAATTAATTTACCACTTATGTCTTTCTCTCTCAATTTGTAGTTTTTATTTTTATCAATAGCCGTCAAACACTTTTTTTATCACATTTTTTACATCCCTTCTCAACAATGTAATTCATGTCTGCATCATGTACTACTGTCTTTTACCCAGCAGAATAAAGGCTTATTATTATTATTATTATTATAGTTGAGAAGGGATGGACGTAAGTTGAGGGGATAATCATGTGGATCATCTTTAGAGCATAAATAATGAAATCAGATCATTTCTTCTCCTTCGATCATAATGACTAATGAAATCAAATAATTTTTTCTTTGGTGATCAGAAACTAGTATTACAATGCCCACATGACATCTGTCAATTTTGAGTTTTCTGGTTGGAAATCCTCAACACCGTTAAAATACATGCGTATTAACCTGATCGCTCCCACGGCCGTGTTTAAGCGCAAAACAACAGTGTCGCCGTCGTACCAGGCCCGTGTTTAAGCGCAAAACTCCGATACAGCCCCTGGTCCCAGGGCCGTGTTTATGCGCGAGCCACACCATCACGCGATCTGAACTCGTCTGCCATCTATCTACGAGGCTAATGAACTTATTTTTTAGATAGTGTTTACTTGGGTATCCGAGAGACAACGATGTCTCTCGCCTTGTTAGTTTTAGTGTCACTCGGAAGATCGCAGAAAGATCGGAAAGTAAACATCAGAAATCAGAAAGAAATGAGAAAGAGGGATGGGAAACACACTTATTCTCCTTTGCATAAACAACTATAGTGCATTCCGGCATTCCGTTTATTCATATGCTGAATCGTAATCTTAATGACTATATTCAGATGTTGAAAATAGAAATATATAAACAAAAAAGACAATGTAACTAGCGAAACATTGTTTGGTTATGAGTTATGATGAAACTTAATCCACACAACGAAAAAAAAAAAAAAAAAAAAAAAAAAAACGGGAAAAAACTTGTAGGTACTTATTTCAAAGAAAAACATCAAGTGAACAATTTGCTTGTCTAAATGTAACATGAAGTATGACGGGATTGGCGAAAATAGAGGGGAGAACGCAGCGCGAAACCGTCGGGAAAAGTCTGAAAAAGCTTGGGCTGGAGGGTGAGACGGCACCACAGTGTCTCGGGCTGCAGCGGGAGACGGGCGCGCGATCGTTTGGTAGGCATCAGGTTAATGACCCGAACTATGAGGTATGCTTACCCATAGCAATTGAAACTAACTTCTTCAAATGAACTGATTAGAACGATGAAGGGTGGTTGGGGTTCTTTCGATTCTTGGACCCCACCTCCCAACGTACCTCAAGTCGGCATTAGAGAGTTTTTGGCGACTTCAACTTAACGTCACGCGTCATCATAGTCATGAGGGAGCAAATGAAGATGCTAACCCAAATGGAACAGGAGGCAGGGTTGCCTTAATTTTAATGTCACGCTAATGGTGGTTGGCCAACGTGATATTTTCCCCCAGCTGTCTTGTTGTCTACTGGTTGTCTAACAACTTCTTTATTTCGATATGAAATGCCGATTTTCAATCCTAAACTCGAATTTCATGTTAGTATCAGTACAAATACGGGATAGTTTCTCGTTTCTAGTTTTCAATTTCGTAAACAAGGCATGGATTTAATGCAAAGATAGTAAGCCTCAAGTGGGAAACACTGCGGTTTTGTTGCACTTATAGGTCATTAGTGATTACAAACTTCATGGTTTTTGGGTTTTCCGTTTTGGTAATGTATCAACAAGTGTGAAAAAGCATTTATCTCTATGACAATGAACTAGGATTTTACCTGATAATCTTCAGTGGAGGCAGCACTTCACGCAATGTTCACGAGAAAACAGATGAGATATCAGGCAAACTAAGAACAATACTGCGAAGAAGTAGTGTCTTAAAACTCAGGTTTCTCATTTAAAATATGTCAACTAATAATAGAAACAAGGCTCTTATTGACCAAACAGAGCCTATGCGCAAAAGAACCGATTTTTTGATCGAGTTGAAGAATAGTAAAGCTAGATGGTGGAGGCAGACTTCAGATACCAGATTCAGTTTCTGCGCGACTTGAAACGTAAAATAACCAAGTTTGAGGGGTGTTCAATAAACCTACTAGCTACATCAACATAATTAGTTATGGGGCATTTGGGGAAAAACTATTGTTATTCACATCAACATATTCGAGAAATTTTGAGGTGACCAGTAGTGTTATATTTACAGGAAGGTTAGGCTGGTGTCGTGTGCCTTTAGGTCCCCAAACGGGTGACGTTAAATGAGCCATTCTAACGTACGACGTTGCTAACGTCCCCTCAAGGTCACGTACTCTTGGGTACGTTAAGGTGACGTTAAGGGTACGTTATTGGTCACCAAAAACTCTTTATTGTCACCTGACCTCCGTGTTGCCGAATTACAGGAGCCCACCACAGCCCCCGGCTTAGTATGAAGTTGGTTTCCTGAAATTTCAATCCCTGAAGAACCGAAAACTGCAATATATTGTTGATTTTTAAACAATGCAGCTTCCTTTTTATCACCCCTTATTTCAATGAATACTCTTTCTGATGGTTTAGTTGTTGCATAATTGAGCATGTCAATTTTATGATACTGAATTGACTTTTAGGAGTATAGAAAACGATAAATTATATAATATTTGTTACTACATAATAAATAAATGAGTAAGATTGGAGATTGGTTACAATTAATATTGTGTTTTTTCATATTTCCAATGCTAATGATTTTGTTCAGTTAGTGGAATCGCTAGAACAGTCAGAGAAAAATCGTGGACGAGTCAGGAATTTTGAAATGTTGATTTGTTGGCCACCCTGGAAATGGGGATGATAGGGAAAACTAAAAAATGACATCGTATCATACATGCTAATATCCTTAATATTTTATCCTTTGTCTGTGTATAATTACGAGGGTCGTCCAGAAAATAAGTTCCTTTTTTTTTTTTTAATCAAGTTTTTATTGAAAAAATTTGAAACTTACAGGTATTGTAGTTGAACATATGTACTATTTTTCCACGTAATCCCCGGCGACGTCAATACATTTGGTATATTGCGAAATGAGCTTCGAAATTCCTTCCTCATAAAAGCTTGCCGCTACCTCCTTGGTCCACTTCGTGACAGCTTCTTTCACTTCCTCGTCACTTGTGAAACGTTCTCCCGCCAATTCCGCCTTCATTTTGGTAAACAGGTGATAGTCTGAAGGGGCCAAGTCGGGACTGTAAGGTGGATGGGTCAGAACATCCCAACCAAACTCATCCAAAAGTTGCGCTGTGGAATGAGCAACGTGAGGCCGAGCGTTGTCGTGGAGAAGGCAAACACCGGAGGTCAACATTCCTCTTCTCTTGTTCTGTATCTCCTCACCATTGACTCACTCATTACACCTTCTCCATAAACAGAAATGAGCTGTTCGTGAATTTGAACTGATTTGAAACCCTGTGCATACAGAAATTGAATCACTCCGCGCACAACAACTCGAGAGGGAACGGGGATAGAGGTGGTGGGACGCGATGTGGATGGCTCCATTTCAACTACCTGCCCTGACGTTGGTAACTGACCGACTGAGGTCACCCACCTCTCATTCTATTTCCCCACCTCTCCTCTTTCGAGCGGTGTTACCAGATTTGGCAAAAGCCACTCCTACCACCCTACAGATCAAAACGGAACTTATTTTCTGGACAACCCTCGTACTAGATGGTGCCATAAACTGTGTATATATCATCGATGTTGCGGTACTTAATTACTTATTAGATTGGGCTTTGAACTCTTCTTTGATCCATAATGTTAGAAAAACATTTTAGTTGTAGTATGGTATATAATTTGGGATGTGCTTTACAGGATAACGAACTATGGGAAAGGAATCGAATGCTGACGTCAGGAGTTGTTCAGTCTGTAGATCTGGACGAAGATTTTGATGAAGAGAATGAAGCAAGAGTCCATCTTCTTGTTCACAATATTGTTCCACCTTTCTTGGATGGTCGCATTGTTTTCACCAAACAGCCTGAGCCTGTAATCCCAGTCAAGGCAAGTCAATATATATTCAAGTTTTTGTATCCTTTGCACATCTGTCTCGTTACCATTAGAGTTAGTTTTGCAGTGTTCTTTAAGTGATGTCCTAAACTCGAATATCTCCAGAATATTAACCACAAGTTCTCATGAGTTTCAGTTGTGAGACATTTTTAAGGTACACATATAAAGAAAAGATGTAAAAACTGTGTTATTCCACAGGCTATTCTGTAGTATTGTTTCTGCTACCATTTAGTTCATGTTCAGGTCATCTTGCCCATGCACAGTGAAAGATGTGCAAGAAGTAGGTCGTTTATGTCCTTGATTCATGTTTGGGCCAAGGGTGTTCCCACTAGCCATAGGACATTATCCAAACATGAACTGGCTGCTGCTGTGGAAGACAAAGGGCAGCTTCCCCCTTGCTTTCCTCATGGATACTGTATTTATTTGGAATATCCAAGCTATCATTCCCCCAAGCTTTTGCACCGTCTCCTGCACCAAACACTCCAAAAGCTGCCCCTGATCAGAACCTGACATACAAAGCTGGTATGTTTTGTAATGCGGATGTGTATTTGTAAAAATATTTATTGGTAGTGATACCACTCTAATGAGCAAAATAATTAGTTGATTGGCAAATATGTTTTTACCATTGAACATTTTATTTCATACGTTCTTTACCCATAAAATTACTTTAAGCTACTCAAATCATTGGAGTCAACAATATTTATGAATATTACAGGTGGCTGGTCCTTATGATTTGAAATCTACAAACATCTACTGATGAAACTGTTCATTCAGGCAGTATGCCTTTTGTGTATCTTCTTCCTTCTTCCCCCACATCGTTCAAGTTTAGGCTAGTCTAATTTTTGCTGAAATTACTAATTAAATGAATGTTGCAGGACCCCACATCTGACATGGCGTTGACGTCGCGAAAGGGTTCTGCTCTCGTGAGGACGTACAGAGAACAGAAGGAGAGAAGGAAAGCACAGAAAAAGCACTGGGAAGTCTCTGGGACTACCATTGGCAATATTATGGGAGTTGAGAAAAAGGACGATAAGGTGATTGTTTAATTTATTATCATGGACTAATTTTTGGGCTCGGGGTGAGTTAATACATTTTGTCACACCCCAAAATGTATTGTGATATGGATACATCAATATCAAATCATAGGTACATAAAGTATCACTTTATTGCTAGAATATCAATGTATAATGTGTACAATGTAGTGTAATGTATACTTTAAATATACGTTGTTAAATTTTCAGTTACATTCACAGTGAATTCGTAAATTCAATGGTCAAAATGTATAGATGATTCAATGTTTTTCCATGAAGCAGAGAAATTATATGTAGATTTTATTAAGACACTATATGTCGGGGATATTTGTTTACTATCATCTCTTTCAATCATACGTATTATAGGAGAATCTTGCAAAATCTGCTAGTGATATCGCTAACAATGAGTGAAAAGTATGTAACATTTTGTATTAATTCCAACCACTGTGAAAAACCGTATCTGATATCTGTAGCCAAGGTGGGAAAACACCAGTAAAATCCATGTCAAGTAAACTTGCTTTGGGAAAATGGTGTCATGTTAATTAACTGGCTGTTTTATTATTGTTCACTTATTTAATTGCTATACACCCTGTAATTTGGAATGCAAGATAGTGTGGGGGGAGGGGGCTAGGCTAGATTAAACTAGTGTACTCCCACGACTGGTACGTAGTGTATCCTTTCCCCCCCCCTCCCCCTTATTCGGAATAATTAACTAGAGCCCATTATTGAACAATATACTAATGTGTATAAAACCAGAATTATTTCCTAGGCCTCAAAAGTAGATGTGCCATAATCCAACATAAGTCTATTACATATATTTGGTGACTTTTATTCATTTGTTAATATTGTTCTGTTGTCGTTGGGAAAAACGTCCTAATGGAGCCATGAGGTGGAAACTCATTTGTAATAAATTGTATCAAATCTTATTTAAACATGATTATGTTATGTTGCCACTTGCATGAATTTCAAATATTGGCTCCAATAATTCCTCAATGGTTTATCTCTCTTGGTTGGAGAAAATTAATTTAGGAAATGTTTGAATCTGGTAGCTAATTACCGTACCACGGTTGAGCCAGATTCCCTAGTGAGTTTTACGATCTTATTTTTTTATGATGGTGAGCAATATTATTAAGGTATTTTGAGTACGATTTCCTCTGATTTAGGAAGCTGAAAAGGAGGAGGGTGAACCGGACGCTGACTATAAAACTGGACAGAAATTTGCTGAACACATGAAAGACTCAGCACCCGCATCCAGTGAATTTGCAAAGAAGAAATCAATAAAGGAACAGCGGGAGTATTTGCCTGTGTTCGCAGTACGGGAAGAGGTAAGTTCATATACTGATTTATTATTTACTAATTCCTTTATAAGTTCCTTAAAAATATTCTAATTCCGAGCTCCCTTAAAAAAGGGGTTTCAACCCCTGGAACGGTCTCAGTCAATTCAACCTCAAGTGGCTCCTAGTTTTGGACACCATGGGGAGTCAGTAAATCAGTCTGGGACCCATCTCAATCAACCCAGCGTGTCAGAAAGCATAAAGATCTTTCAAGGAAGGAGTCTCTTTGGCGACTCACTCGAGCGGTTTTAGATTTTGTCCTAAAATCGTTTTCATACCGCATTGCGGTGGTACGATTTTTTAAATTTAATTTTTTGGATTCCAAGCATCTGGATATGTAAACCAATAAATTTATAGAGAGGGTACACTTTTTTTCGTGGTTAGAATGGGGTAATATTAAATCAAAAATCATTAATCGAAAAAAAGAAAAGAAAAAAAAAAAAAAAAAAAAAAAAAAAAAAAGCAGTAGTATAAATCGATCTAAACAATAGATTAAAAGTACTGTTTCAACGGCGTGGTGATAATGTCTTTACATCAAAAGGAACCACCCCCCCCCCCCCCCGGTACTTGACTTGCTAGTGACGACGAGCTCCTCCAAAATGATTACGGTTGGTAAATCCAATACAACGGTGTTAATATACATAGTTGGTTTGAAAAGAGAATGCCTAATTGACCACCAAGCTTGTCGATGTCAGACTGGAGCTGGAAATGCCCCCTCCACAACCTCTACTCCACCCACTGCCCCGCCTTCCTACTCACCTGAAAAATTTTGCGAATTTAGTAGAAAAACCACTAGAATGATATTTATCAAGAGCAAGGAAAGAATAGCTGATTTTGGCTGAACATTCAGGTGAGCATGCTTCAGAAGATGATTGGTGAAGGCAGGGCAGTGGGTTGTGAGGTGTTGTGGAGGGGGCATTCCCAGCACCAGTCTATCTTCATTCTCTTTTTGGACGAGCTATACACCAAGCATCTGTGGGGTAGTTTGCTTTGAGGAGTACATCCTAGAGTTGTTGAGGGTGAGAATGAGAGTCAGCTTCTCGTATTAGGTACTATGAGGGTCATCCCAAAAGTAAGTTTCCCTATTTTTGAAAAAATCGAAAAAATGCTTTATTGACTAAAATATTTACATGGTTGGAAAGCTGCAGACCTGAACTATTTTTCCACATAGTTGCCGAATTGTTCTTGGCACTTTGCATACCGTGTGGCGAGTTTTTGTAAGCCAACAGCATACCAGTTTCTGTCCAATCCGTGCAGCCACTCGTTGACGGCGCCCTCAACTTCTGGGTCACTGGAAAATCGCTGGCCGCCCAAAAAAGTTTTCAATGCCGGGAAAAGATGGTAATCACTCGGGGCGAGGTCTGGAGAGTACGGTGGGTGGGGGAAAACGTCCCAATCAAATTTTCTAAGCAATTCCTGGGTCAAATTTGTGGAATGTGGCTTTGCGTTGTCATGAAGAAGCAGCACTTTCCTCTTCAAAAGTCCGGGTCTTTTGGCTTTAATATTTTTTCTCAGTTGTTCCAAGACTTCACAATATCTGGCAGCATTAATGGTCTCACCTTTAGGTAGGTAGTCAACCAACAGAACACCCTTGGAGTCCCAAAAAACTGTGGCCATAATCTTTCCAGCGGACGTCGCAATTTAGGCTTTTTTTGGTGCTCTTGGGACTTTTCCAGACCATACTCTCTCTTTTTAACTCTGGGGTATTGTGGAAGACCAAGTTTCATCCCCAGTCACTATTCGATCGTAAATGTCGTCTCCTTCATCCTCAAGCATCTCAGAAAAGCGGTTTACTGCCTCCAAACGGTTTTGCTTGTGTTCGTCAGACAAGAGCCTTGGAACCCACCTTGCAAACACTTTTGACATCTCTAAATCTTCTTTTAGGATTCTACCAACTACAGAGCGAGTTAATTCGTTCTTGGTATGAACACAATTCACAATTTCATCAATTGTAGGGCGTCTATCTTCATCAAGTGCTGCGCCAATGGCCACAATCGCCTCCTCTCGAGTCGAACTCGACGGGCGTCCACTACGCTGCTCGTCATGCACCGAAGCACGTCCTTCCTCAAAACTTTTTCACCACTTTCGGACCATTTGGACACTCATCGCATTGTCACCATATGCTTGACAAAGTCTACGATGAATTTCAATCGCGGTAACCCCCTCCTTGGTCAGGAATTCGATCACAGAACGCACTTCACAATCGGACGAAATCGCAAGGGGGCATCCATGTTTCTAACTGAATAGGTTATCAACATACCGACACAGCGACCTGAAACTTTTATAGGACTACCACTACATCAAAAAAAAAAAAAAAAACTTGAGACCATCCGTAGGTTTTTTTCAAGAAAATAGGGAAACTTACTTTTGGGATGACCCTCGTATATTTGAGCTAAGCGCTTTCCCCTATTGGCCTCGTCAGAGCTCTATATATAAGTCTTTCAATTGTTATCGTTGGTTAGGGGGACCCATCCTCTTGTCATTTTAAAATTTGTTAAACTGTTAAACTGTATATTTTAAACTGTTGTACCTTTTAACATGTTGAAGGTAGGGGTTTAATTTTCGTTTTAAAATTTATAAAAGATGCAAAATAGCTCAAATATAGTACCTAATACGAGAAGCTGACTCTCATTCTCACCCTCAACAGTTCGAGGAAGCTTAGCATCAGGAATCAACACATTCACTTTTTTTCCTTTCATGAGGTTATAATCTAAAGACCTTCAAAATCTGTGGTGGGGAACATGGAAGTGAAATTATTCTTATAGTTCCACAGGTTATTGCTAACTTTTCTTCCCCATCTTCTTTGACGTATTAACACCAGTTTCCTTAACCTTCCGACGGGCGTGCCTGAACGAGTCACATGAGTGGGCGTGTGCTGCACTCAATACAGCTGTACATAATCTTGTATTTCTGTCAATTAAGATTCGTTTTTCTTTATGCTTTAGAAGTTCTTTTTTTATCAAATAAAGCAGTATTCTGAATGAGCTCTGTTATATTTGAAAAAGAAAAACAATTGAACCTCCATGCTAAGACGCTACTTTTAAAATAATTACATATTTTCATTATTAAAAATAGCAATTAGTTAACTAGAAATAAGGAACTCTTTTATCTTCATCACAATATTCGTATGTACCTGTAACTACCTACTAAACAATTACTTCGAATTCTGATCAGCTAGAAAAAACGTTTGCAATAAACATTTTGAAAAATGATAGGAAAAAAATTTGTTGAAAAAAGTGTTGAAAAAAAATTTAATATTTGTTGGTTTACGTTTCAAAATACATAGAATCTAAAAATCGAAAAAAATGAATAAAATAAAACCCGACTGTGCGCCATATGCCGTCTGCCATCCAGAGCTTTTTTCTAAAACTACCGGACCAATGTTTATGAAAGTATGCTGAAAAATCATACATTGGCCAGGGATGTGCCAGTAATATTGGCCAAATAATCGAATGAAATCATCCAGAGCTCAAACGGTCGATCGCGATCGACCAGTCGATTGCGAGTGCTTTTTGAGTAGATCTCGAGAAGAAAAAAATTTTTAATAAGTAGGTAACTAAACTACAAAAATTTATTACGTAATAACACTGCTTGCGGCAAAAGGCGGCTTTATCAAAGGAATGCGCAGTACTTGTCAAAGAAAAGCCGCGTTGTCTTCACACGGGCGTCAGGTGGTTGAGTCGCGGAAAATTCCTAGAAAGGTTTCAAGAATTATTGCCCGAAATAACGGCTTTTCTAGACGAAAGAGGTGATGATACTGAGATGTTGAAAAACGAAAAATGGCTGACTGATTTGGCATTTTTGACTGACATCACAATGCACTTAAATACCATTAACTTGGAGCTTCAAGGTAAAGGAAAAACTATTATTGAGATGATTAGCGCAGTAAACGCATTCAAAAGTAAATTGCAACTTATGATAGATCAACTGAAAAGAAAGGATCTGAAACATTTTCCGTCTTTGAAAGCAAGGATTCCTCAGTTGAATTATGATACGTATGAGGCTGAATTATCAAATATTTTGGGACAATTCGAAATGCGTTTTTATGATTGCAGTAAATTGGCAAATATAGCATCATTTATGAGTTATCATTTTTCATGTAAAAACATTGAGGAATTAGCTACTGAAGTAGCAAGTCAGTTTAATATGAACTCATGTTCTGTTGAAAATGAGTTGGTGCAGATTATATCAGATATACATCTCAAAGCTACAGCATCTGATACAAATTTCTGGTGTTTTTTACCTGAAGATAAATATCCGAATCTAAGGCAAATCGCGCTTCAACTGACGGCAATGTTTGGGTCAACTTACTTGTGCGAGTCTGCATTTTCTGAAATGAAGATAATTAAGTCAAAATATCGCAATCGACTAACTGACGATCATATGTCATCATACTTGCGATTGGCACTCAGTGGTTATGCACCATCTTATAAAGTATGCTGAGGACATGCAGTGCCACGCTTCAACATCCAAAGTCACTCCTAATTGCACGTCTTTCCGTTTGCTCTCTGGCTGGGATAAAGGAGCAGCAACCCTATGATTTTGGGTGTAATCCACTAAGTTTCATCAATGACGGCTGGATAGTGTTAGGCTTGTAGCAGATGAGTGGCAATAAGCGGCATTTCATTCCGTTGTTACACCAAGTTATGGCACCGCATCCACTCATGTTGAATAATTACAAGGAAAGTTTAGGTGTGTTATTTAATTTGATTTAATTCTCTTCAGTAGGCGTCTGCATCTATGCAGATATATTAGATACCTACCTAATGATTGGTTTAATAATTATAGACAGGTGTTCTGTGTAGAAAAGCTATACAATACACAAATAATGAACATTTGTGTAATAATTTGTGGCGTTTTCGGGTTCAAACCACACAAACTTATCGGGCAAATTGTGGACGTTACCCTCTGAAGATTTTTTCTTTACACCTACCCTCTCCGACTGCAGACCCACCAGAAGGTTAAACGTAATGATATTAGAGATTCCCTAGTAGGCCCTATCGTAACTCATGGTATGTACTATGTCTTGGGCAAGCAACAGCAGATGCAGTCCAAATGGTGGAGGAATTTAAAATACTATGTGGGGTATCTATGATCTGATCAGTCATAATCTAAATGATGTGACGTGGTATTACAATTAGATTGTAGATACCATGCATTGTATCATTGTGACCGGAAGTACTTGTAACTTTCTGTTAGCTCTTACCATGCCAAACGTATTTGGTAATTAAAATCAAGTTTCAGTCAGTTTCAGTGTTTTATTTTTTCTGGCTCATGTTACAGCTTTTGTCCCTATGTCATCAAAGTAGTTTTGTATACCTAACGAACATAAGATGTTTGATTTATCATATTTCCCCAGCTTCTCAACATCATAAGAGAAAACAATGTTGTGATCATCGTTGGAGAGACTGGTTCGGGAAAAACTACCCAGCTGACACAGTATCTCAAGGAAGACGGATACTGCAAGTGAGTATTTCTTTACTACACTTTGCTTTCAATATTCAATCTACTATTGTTGTATATTAATATTGTATAACGTTGTATACTTTGTATTTTCAACAGTTTGTCTAATCTGATAAAATCTCTCCCAATTATTATTCCATAGTGAACCTCTAGCCATGTATGGAATTCATTTAAAGTAGTTATTACTCAATCATGCTTTAACACTCTATCATTTAGGTATACAGGGTGGGCCCCGGGAATAGACCAAAAAACAGTTAGGCATAACTCTAGGTATTTTAAACGTACAACCATTTTATTTACATTTTCATGAAGGGAAATGAGTGCCATTTCAAGTTTTAAAAATAACATCCAGCATATGGTGTCCATCTTGTTCGTAGCATGAAGCAAGCAAGTCGTTCCAAGAAGTTTCTGTGGACGAGCTCTAGCAATGCATCCTCAATTGAACGAACTTCGGTTGTTATTGCATCCTGCGTCCAAGGTGCGCGATCCTTAAGGTACTCAAGTCAGGTGACCTGGGGGGGGGGGGGCAAAGCACGTCCCAAAAACGTGATACGACGTGATTGGGGAACATCTCCAGCACCAGGGCCATTGAGGCAGTGGAAGTGTGAGGAGGGGCCCCATCTTGTTGAAACCAAACATCCACTGGCTTGACAGTCACGGTGATTCCTTGTTCCTCAAAAAAGAAGGGGCCGATGATGAATTTTCTTGAAATGGCAAACCAAACAGTAACTTTAGGGCTGTGCAGGGGCCGTTTGTGGAGACTGAGGGTTTTCTGCTGCATAATACCGGCAATTTCGCCTATCAACAAAACCGTTGAGGTGAAAGTGCGCCTCATCACTCATCAACAGCACCATATCATCATTCACTTCGAACAACGAGAGCATCTCTAGTGCAAATGAAGAACGCTGAGCGTAATCACTAGGTTTCTACTGTTGAACAGTGGCCAACTTGTATGGATAAAACTTTAGTTCTTTTTTAATGATTCGTCGAACTGACGTGCGTTTCATTTGCAGGGCCTGAGCTTGTTTGCACACAGAACGCCCTGGGCTCTGGAGAACAGCTGCTCTTACCTTCATCGTGTTCTCTGGGGTTATCACTGTCCGTGCAGGGCCAGGTGGTTTTTTGTTCATAATGTTCCCTGTCGAGCGAAAAGGTGTGACCCATCTCATAATTGTTTTCCAAGTGGGAACAACTCCGCGACGTCCAAGGTTGAATCTGATTCTGGAAGCACGCTGCACCGCAACTATCGAATCATTGTTTTTCACATACGCGTCGTAGGCAAATACACGATGAACCGCATTCCACCGATTCATGATGGTAACTAAACGGCATCATATAATGGTTCGAATGAGCCCTCACAGACCTTCCTACCCCTACCCTGGGCGGCACAAGGGTGCTCCACTTTTTGGTCTGTTCCCGGGGCCCACCCTGTATTACTTGTTTGTGATGGGTTAAAAATTAAAATAAATAAATAAAATGAAAATTTAGCCGAGACGTCTGATATTTAACTTCGGCAAAATGTTCATTACAGGGAAAACTCCCACAGTAGAAGAGATTTGATTTCACTGGCCTTGTTAGTGCATTATAAAGTGGCGGTCTTTTCAGACCTTTTCCTCTGGTTCAGGAAAAGTTATGATTTTGAATTCTGACAAGCTATCACTATTTTTGGGCAGTAACAATTCTAACGATTTAGCTTTGTGTGCTGAGCATTTGAAGAGCAGATGAGAGGCTGCTACTTCATCCTCAGCACAATCTCCAAGCTGGTTCACAATAAAAATATCAAGTTTATATTAACAAAGAAGAGAAAAAGAAAATAATTTGTTCCAGTATAGCCCATATTCTTGTGACGTCACGCCTGGAGTAGGTTGGCATTTCAGCCAAAGTCGGCCATGACTAAGCTATGTCAGTGAATCGCAACTCAACCAACCTATTTTTCATAAGAAGTTTGCCGTCCCACGTCAACCTAATTCGTGGTTATAAACTCATTTTTCTAGTTTTGTTTTGCGAAAGTAATATTGAAGCAATACAAAGTTTCAATTCAACTAAATAGTTACAATAAACGTGCCTGACTGCGTGATTATTGGTTGTAGGTTCAATCTAAAGGTGAACGAGTTTTTATTTGGACTATGCACCAACTAACTATTGTAGTTAATCAGTATTCGAAAACTAATATACCTACTTCATTCGTTTAGGCTTTGAGAATAATTAACGTGAAAAATGGTGAAGAAACAATTATTCAGGTGTCTGTAGTGCAGTGTAGGTACATGGCCATTGCTCCATTGGCCATAAAAGGAGAGATTTGATAGTTTGTCAAAGTAAACAGGGCTGGTTGTTGCTACACCAAGAAACGAAACTATTAAGGTAGGTAGGTACGAACATCCTACCAGATTCGCTGTTGGTTAAAAGTGCCTAAACAAAGTAGGTAGGTTGTAGCTTTGCCGACGAATAAAACTGCTGATTAGCAAGTTTGTCATACATCGAATCAGGAAATATGCAACATGAATTAAAAACCAGCTGTAAGAAAAAAACCTTGAAATGCATTCTTATGAAGGCAAGATTTCATGAAGACGGCATTAGCAGTGCAGTTATTAAGCGAGTTTATGCAGTTACACAAATTTTAGGGACAAGAAAGTCAAGTAGGTACCTACTTTTGTTTATGTCTATGAAGTACATGAACAAGTAATAATATACGGAAAGTGCGTAGGTATACCTTCCCTCTAGGTACTTACCTTCCCACATGCGATACTTACCTAATATTCCCGTCTAGCAGAGCTCTCATGGTACATCCTTGCACATGACCACTTTCACAGTACTTAGGTACTCAAAAGATTTTTAGTTTCTTAATTGATTCATAGAACAGTTTTGAAAACTATATAGGTAATCCACAACATCTTCGCGGCTGATGTTTGGAACATCTAACACTTATATGTCAACTTCCCAACCCACATTGCATATGGATCTCGACCGCATAGATTAATCTTGCGTTCGTAACGTTTGAGGTCATCACCTGATAATATCTTGATGTAATTGCATAAAATTTATTACCTTGCATACCTATTACAAATGATGAAAATATTGACTAGGAACTAGGTAAGACTATGTTATGCAGTATGTCCAGACGTGTCTACAAATGGCGCATTTTCGCTTAGTATACATGTCACCATGGCAACAAGGTGAAATAACTTTGACTTTATCTTGCCTCGATGTAAGGATGCGCTAGTATCGAAGTTTCGAGAATATCACTACAGTGAGTGTGTCTCAACCCAAGCATCATCTCCTGACTCCAGGATAAAAGATATTCCGCTTTTGTTTACTGTTTTTTGGTTTGATATGATGGCATGAAGCATTTTTCAGAGTCGGTTTCAATGCTTCTCAAGTTCAAAAGGTCAGATAATGCAGCCAGATAATGCTGACGTGATTTCTAACTAGATATTAATCTTCATGGGTAGTCTATTACTAATTTTTTAGTTGATAACCGCACAAAAAATACGAGCTATTATTTACATAAAGCTTATATAGCATTTTCGCATTGATTTAGAATTGTTCCTCTTAGATTTAGACTGGAAAAGGTCTACATCTAGGTGGGAAAAGTTTTAACCCAACTGGAAAAGGTGTAAATCAATGCGGAAATGCTATATTTACCTGTTTAATTGAATATCTCATTAATCAAGACGTTAATTTATTGATGTGCAGGTATGGAATGATCGGGTGTACACAGCCTCGACGAGTTGCAGCTATGTCAGTAGCCAAACGAGTTTCAGACGAAATGGGTTCACCCCTTGGTGACACTGTTGGATATGCTATCCGATTTGAAGACTGCACATCGGAGGTGAGAATTAATTCTATTATTTTTAATCTTAACCATTCTTGTGGCAATATATACTAATAGACTATCTGCGGATCCTATTGGAATAGGTGGTTTGAAATCTCCAAGGATGAAAATGATTGACTTTTGAAAAAGACATGTTTAGTCTTTAGTTGTATGTACTTGTCGTACATCATCATCAACGAGTCAATCAATTGAATATTTTGCATTTACATTTTTCTTGTATTATAAAAATTGCAAGCTTCTACTCATTCAATCTGAAAACTTCATTGAATTGCGTCTGTTTCAGAACACAGTTATTAAGTATATGACTGATGGTATACTCCTCAGGGAATCTCTGAGGGAGCCCGAATTGGATAATTATTCGGCTATCATTATGGACGAAGCCCATGAACGGTCTCTAAACACAGACGTGCTATTTGGACTTCTCAGAGAAGTAAGAATATCGCTGTGAAATATATTAATGACTTTTCTGTAAAAACCTAATCCTAACCTTCATTCTTCTTTCCATGCATTCAATTTATGTCAGGGCTAATGGTACTCACTTCACAGGTATTTCCCTGCCCAAATCTGGAAATAACCAATGTTTTGTAGGGTTTCAAAGATATATTAGATCACTTTTATAGAACAGACTGCCTGTAACTGGTTGGTTATAAACCTGTATGAAATTCATTCAAAAACTTCACTTTAAGGTTGAATCCATTAGACTCAATACTAAGCTCAGTGAAAAAAATCAGCTGTTGAGAAGCGCATATTTGTAAAAACCAGAAAATAATCAATATTAGTTATTAGGAAAATTCATATTAGTTAGGTACGCTTCATGAAAAGACTTATTATGAACAATTTCTTGCTTGAAACCACTCTTGAAAGCGGCTCAGGATGCGATCCGAATTTCATTAAATTGTGTTACAGATTACTCAGGAAAATACCATTAGTGCCCATGTTAAATCATATTAAAGTTTGGAAAGTTATTTGAAACCTCTCACTGGATTTTCAACTCTGAAGGACATATCTTGACCTAAATGGGAATGAAAAAATTGAATTTCTTTAACACCATTAGTGAAAATAAAATGATTTGTAAAACCACAGCTAAATCTTTCACTAACAATAAAGCATGTGTAGCTATCAAGGAATTCTTGTGATTTTTATGGAATTACTATTTCATTTTTTTAGGTTGTAGCTAAGAGACAGGACTTGAAGCTCATAGTCACATCAGCCACTATGGACGCTACTAAATTCGCTTTGTTTTTTGGAAACGTTCCCGTGTTCACAATCCCTGGACGGACTTTTCCCGTGGAAACATTCTTCAGTAAAAATCCTGTCGAAGATTACGTAGACGGAGCTGTGAAACAAGCTCTTCAAATACATCTACTGCCTTCTAAAGGTAATGCTGGATTATCAAGATGGTATGAAAATGTAGTGTTGGTTTCGGAGAATGATGCGCATAATGCCTAAAAATGAATAACATTACATAGGTTACATAGTTAGCAACGAAATAGTGGAAATAGATCAATCTCTTCTAATCAATCTTATAAATCCTATATATTATAAAAATGTCCTTCATTTTTTAAAGAAAGGTATTTATGCATAGAATTGTCATCAAGCACTGAAAATCAGATAACTCAAATTTGTATAGCTTTGTCCGTTGATATCTCAAGTTCTAATTGTGATACATTGCTCGTTTTGGTCTAAGAACGCTGAGTGAATTATGCCCTTTCATTTGGTTGAGTTTCAACTCAATCGGTCGAGTTTGACAGGATTTATGCGCAGAAAACCTATTCTGTTACAGCCCAATAATTCTATATAATAAAACTGCACTGAATGATGATGATCAAAAAGATCGCCCATTTCGGCTCAACAGAACCCAAACATATTGGTACTCAAATTCAAGCCCTGGACCTCCTGACCAACAGAATAATCTTAGTTTTCCAAATTTTCAAACCATATTCGTTTAAATTGCGAATGTGTGTCAATAAACGTGATTAGACCATAAAACAAAGGGTGGCCCCCTTTGTTCGAAGAGAGTAATTTTCGCGACCTTCTCCGCCCGCCTCCTACTTCCAAGGTGCGGGTGGGCCCCGTCTTTACATGCACTCCTGCCACCACCTCCGTGACCGTCAGGCCACAATGGTCCAGCCTATCAGGCCAAAATGTCGGGGATTGGAAGGTGAAGCCTGCAGAGGCTAGTTTAAATTGAATTAAATCAAAATATTAATTTAACTTTAACTTGAACAACATTTTATATTGAACTAATTGTTATTTGACTGCTGAAATCCAAGAATCTTTTTTAGGTGCTCCGTAACTGATTTTAACCCTCCTAGGTCACACCTTTTTTTGTGTGACACGGTAGACACTCTGGGGTCAAAATTGACCCCAAGTGTATTTTAATTTATGTATTATACTCAATAAATAGTTTCCCAATAACTAACTATTTAAAAAAGTTAACCCTGACCTATGATAGCCCATCAACTAGACACATTTACCCAGTTGAGAATCTTTACCTGAGTCACCTTGTAGGAGTGGTCTAGAAAAAGAAATACCTACTGACTACAAGATTGTAAAAATACTTATTTTCTATGAGAAATTTAAGTGAATTATGATATTATCTGACTTACCTTTTGAGGAAATCCAAAATACACTCTGGGGTCAATGGCTACCCCAACAGAACAAAATTAGGAACGCAGAAGACACACTGGGGTCAAAAGTGACCCACATGAGATTCACAACCCTCTAGCTAGAGGTCACAACGTATACTGCCAGATATTATCACTTCCTCGCCTAGCCAATGCTACCAACCAAATTTACAAAATATCCCTTTTGGCTGAAAAAAATTTTAAAGCCCAAAAATCATACAAAATATATTTGGTAGGGTCAATTTTGACCCCAGAGTGACCTCGAAGGGTTAATGATGTATTCTTGAAAAATTAGATTTTTCGTAACATATTTCTATCGGACCTTGACTCCCCTTAAGCTAGTCCCACAAAGCTCCCCAGACTGCACATTTGTCCTGGTCCCTCTACCGGTTTTTCTTTCGATCAACAGAGATATTAGCAATATCGGGACAAAGTAAATAAAAACCTCATAACGTTATGGCGCACAACTGGTTTTAATCCACAAATGTGTATTATAATAAATTATAAATGTTAACTGTTTGTTTTAGGGGATATACTCATCTTTATGCCTGGTCAAGAAGATATCGAAGTGACGTGTGAGATAATCGCAGAACGACTTACAGAAATAGACTCGGCACCTCCACTATCTATCCTGCCAATTTACTCCCAGCTGCCTTCGGATCTCCAGGCTAAGATTTTTCAGGCCTCGCCAGATGGCATTAGGAAATGCGTCGTAGCTACCAATATAGCAGAAACATCTCTTACAGGTTTGTGCATTGTACCATGAATGAGTAATGGGCTGAAATACCCTATTTGCTTGCCCTATTAGATTGAAGCAGCTTTTTCAGCATATGAGTAACAACCAATTTTCAAGATCAGATTAACTTTTCTATAAATCCGCTTTGAAAATGATAGAAGATCAGAGTGTTCTGTATTAATCTCTCTTATTATTTTCTTATTAGTTAGTTGTTTTGGGGCAACTGAACAGTTGTAAGGATCACATGACCTAATGTCAAGAAGAGGATCTGGTGCCTCTTCAGTCTGTAGCAAACACGTCTGTCTATTTACCTTCTCTAACTGTGGCCCTGGGAGTAAATCAATGGCAATTTTCTTGTGCACAAAACTTTCGGTGTATTAAGGTGATTCTTGGTACTCTTTCAATTTTTGTCTGTTCTTAGAATTAAACGAGTTTATCTAAAAATATATTGCTGTGGAACACGATTTGCCTACATTTTTGAAAACAAAGTGGAACGAAACCTCTCAAGTGCTGGATTATTTGCCACTTTCATTCTCACTTATCAGTAAGTAATTACATGTACTTATGTATGTTCTTTTTTAATCAACAGTTGATGGAATAATGTATGTTGTGGACTCGGGGTACTGCAAGTTGAAAGTTTACAATCCGAGGATCGGCATGGATGCGCTTCAAATCTATCCCATTAGCCAGGCCAATGCTAACCAGAGGAGTGGACGAGCAGGACGTACAGGCCCTGGAAATGCTTACAGGTTTGTATAACCTATTATGTGTGACTTTTGGAGTGTTAGGGAATTCGTTAGGATTATATTTATGTACTGAGCTTAAAGTAGCTAGTCAAAAATGAAAGTTACCATGATGCATGATAGAGAATTGAGACTGGTAGATTTACTCTCAGTTTTAAAATAAAGGGTTACAAATTATTAGCATCAACAACATCCTTAAGTATCATAAACAAATTCGATAATATGTAGCAGACTGTATAGCTTCTTCACGTCATGGTTCAGGGGGCCTATGGTTTCATATTGATTGAGGTACACTTTGTCTAAAACAGTAGGTAATAAATTTATAAAGACTTGAGGGAAATTACTATTTTTATTGCGTGCACTCCTGCAATCAAGGAATCAACGAAGGATGAATTAAAAACCTTAGCTCAAAAGATGGTTCAGAAACCTTCTTTGGAAGACAAATAGTAAATACCGCAAATGATTGAATGTAAAATATTATTGAAGTGTAAGGAAGGTGGTGTAAGGTAGCTGGTATAAGGAAGATGTTCAGATTTCTGGTCTAGTCTGATCAAGTGAATTACTTCCTTTAACCTACAAACTGAATCTAATTATTGTGTGCCACCTTAGGGAGGAATGAATCTTCAGGAGCGTAGTGTGGCACTGGGGCGGAGGGTACCACACCCGACCCCCCTTCCCCCCATATCCAAAGTCTCCCACTAAAGAAAGGTGTGTAAAGCAGTTTTTAGCAAGCTGATTGCTCAAAAGATCTGTTAGTTAGAAACCTCAAAAGATTAGTTTTGATTGCACAAAATATTGCTCAAAGGATCGGTTAAAAACCACAAGTTCCCACGTAGATAGCCAGTATCATGTCTTATCAATTAACTTTCTTTTTTTTTTCGAGAAACTTATCAATTATGAGATCATGAATTACCGTTCATGAATTTCTTTACCACCAAAATCCTTGTCTTTGTAATGGATAGTTGAATAGTTTTTTAGCTGATTAGAGACGAATCTTTTGTAGGTTGAAACAAGGACATTGAAAGCAACTTGGGGAACATTCCAGATTGTTCCGAGTCCAGAAGAGCGACAAAACCGAGAGTTTCGAAATTTGCAAACCATTGGGAAATTTGCATGATAGCAACGTCTAGAATTTCATTGATAATCTGTTTGAAGGTCGCTTCTAGTATGTTAACTCGATACTTTGGATTGGATAAACTTTCAACTTCATCCGTGTATCAGTTAACTTGAGCCAAATTGGAGAAAAAACTTCGTATTCCATGAATTTTTCTCGTTTGATTATAGCAAGCCTGGAAAGCAATGCAAACGACTATTATAACTACAGCCAGATAACCTCTAATACCACTAATTATTGTAGTTTTTGATTAAAAAATGTCTTGTATATTCACGATTGCATTCCTTCACAACAGCTGCCAGATTCGGTGGTGGGGACGTTGAACGGCCCATCCTGATAATGTCACACTTCTGTTCAAAATTACACAAACTGAACGAGCGACGTACTATATAACAATTCACGCATCAATTCTGCATCCTCGATTTACGAATGAGCGAAAAAGCTGTGAGACTAGTTCAGAGATGATGGAAAACGAAAGATAGACCCAAACAGAAACAGAAATAGAAGCTATAACCTTCCGTCTTTTTAAACCATCTACAGAAAATCCTCGATAGCATCACACAAAACAATCAATAGCAAAAGCCTGTGTGATCACAGGGGAAACTATATGCGGTGACCGTCTGTCATCATGAAATCTAGGTAACTGTGGATACCCAACACATACACACACACACATGAATACATGAAATAGAGACTAGGTGACACACTGACAGAAGCTCGGTACCACAGTCGAGGAGCTTAACCACCGCCACCTCTTGCGCCTACTTCTTCTTCGATCCATTTTGCTCCATCATCTATCGATCGTAGTATCATTCAGACAAAGTATTCATCTATCTCTAATTCGAATCCACGAAGTATCAATAGAACCAACTTAATCAAATCAACCAGAATCTGCCCGAATTCAAGTTTTCGGATTTTTATTCTTTTAGTTGTTTGCCTACCTACCTACCTTTTTAAGTAAAATGCAAGAAACAAATACACAGCTAATATGTACACCTATAATGTGTTGTTGAGAGAAGAAACAACATAAGTCCTAAATAATCACATGGGAAATAAATAAAATAATTGAATATTTATGAATTTAGCGGTTCGGGAAAATTCGGTTTTAACAACGAATTCGAATTGAAATTTCTGTAACGTATATCGATGCTCCAAAGCCATCGATAGTAGTTATCGATCCATAAATATCGATGATACTGCTATCGTTATTTCATTGGCTACCTGTTTTCTCTCCCCGACTGGGCTTAAGTCTCAAGTGGCTTCTTCCCCCTTCACGGCCTATCCTCTCTATCCTTTTATAAGCTCTTTGAGGTTGGGTCTTGCATGAAAGTGTTCCACATTCGAACGCAGCTTCCAGGTATTGTATACATGTCTGGGAGCAGCGTCTTTCAATTTCAAAATTTTTTTATAAAAATTGATTTATTAATTTTCTACTGAAATTCGCCTAAAATGTAGGTGTGCAACGGGCGGAAAGTGGAGAATTTCATTCCTCATTAAAGAAAACCCACCATGACAACATCAAACAAAAATTCAGAATGTTTTTGTACTACGTTTTGAGCGGTTCAAGTTTGTTGTATCACTCGTAAACAGTGACCTAATGATACAAATAATACCAGCTGGGAGCCTATTGGCACTCCTCCTCAAACTAAGAGATCATTTATTGAAAATTCACTTGCATTTTTCTATTCTGTTATCTGCACGAGGGAAATGAATGAGTTTCGAAGGTTCCTTCCTCTCCTTTGTTATGCGGATAGTATACATCACATGGATCTTATAGAAATGCATTCAAGAAATGGTGAGCTAGGGAGCATGCTGCTGCAGCGTCCCCAAGACACTGAACACAGACCCTTGTGCTCTATGCATGATCTCTCTGAAGCGATGTACATACTTTCAGAAAAGTTGAAAGGAAAGAAGTTAAATCCCTAAAACATTAGTATATCAAGCCTTTATTTGTTGTACCTATTTAGGTAGGCATCCATAATCCCTGAAAATCTCATCAAAATCTGATGAAAGGGTTGGGAATTATGCGTCTTAAAAGAATTAAACGTATTGAGAATACAAAGATTACCTGTAGTTCAAACGCCATGCATTTTATGTAGGACCATAATCTACAGCATTATCTCTGAAAATTTAATGAACATTGGATAACTATTAGGAAAATAGAGTGAGGATCATGGATTACAAGTTAGCACTTGCACAAAGACTGCCATTGATCAGGGAGCTTGTTCTATTTGTATTGCAGAGTGTTGGAGTGTCGAACTCGAAGGATAGATCAAAGAGATTTGGGTTTGGTTCCCTTTTAGTTTTGACAATTCTTCCAATAGAATACGATACTGTGGATTCTAGGGAACACAGTTATTGCAACAGTTCCATAATCCTACTTTCAGTGGGAGGAAGGAACATCCTTTCACAATCCAAGTACACACTTTTCCATCGTTTCGTCGTAAATTAATTTATTTTCCCTTTTCAGGTTGTATACAGAAAGACAGTTCAAAGAAGAACTTCTTGTCTCAACTGTACCTGAGATTCAAAGAACCAACCTGGCAAACACTGTTCTGCTTTTAAAGTCACTCGGAGTTGAGGATCTTCTTCAATTCCATTTCATGGACCCTCCTCCCCAGGTATCCTTTATTATGATTATAATTATGTATATATAAATGTATACTTTTTTGTATTCATCCAAGATTCAGATCACCTGAGTGAGCTCAGAAGCTAATTTATTGTTTCCCTATTGAACTTGCCAGAGTCTCCTAGGTCTGTTGGGTTTCAATGAATAGGTGCCAGAACGCTTTGTTCAGCTCATGGACGTCTAAAAGTTGCTTCCTTCCTATTAAACATACTCGTACAATGGTCAAATTTAAAATGGAGCCCGCAGCGTTTGGGGCATCTGGATTACACTGAAGGACTATTCCTTCCTATTTCGACAGTGAGAGTTTTAAGAGAGCCGATTTGCCCCCCCCCCCCCACCCCCCATTTTGAACGTCAAATCCTCTAGCAAGCCTAGTAGAGACTTTTTGCAGCCACCAAGAGGCGGTCTACTACAGTACCGTATTCAGCGAAATGGTTAATGCGCAAGCGCGACGTACGAACAGCCTGGCGTCTCGTCATCACACGCCGTGCAAAACCGCAACCCTACGTTGTTCCATGACGGCTTCTCCACGACGAGTTCACACTGTGTTGAGCTACCTAACCTGACACTTTATGAACAGTACCATTACTTATTTACCTTTTGTCGATGTCTCAGTCCTCAGTGTTAGATTTTCGATTTACTTTTTCATTCATATTCATATGATCTTACCTTATCATATATATAATATAACATCATACCTATACATATGACCGTTCTGGTTGAGGTGCGGCTCAAACTATTGAATAAAAAATAAAATAAATCGTCACATAGGTAGTAGTCTGTATCATGTAATTACCACATCAAATAGCCATTTTTCACCTTTTTTTTTTTTTTTTTACCATCCTACCATTTTTCGATAATGGATGAACCCAATCGCCTGCTTCGGCTTTTCAATGAAGGGTTGATTAATGGAGGGGATATGGACGAAGCTTTTGATAGACATATCACAGTTATTATATGTGGAGAGGAGGGTTCCGGAGTGAGAGGTTTGGCGAGTTCAGCTCAGAGCAACTGACGGACGAAGAGATCGTTGTATGTTAAGATCTCAATGGGAGCAACTACCTCTATTGCTAAATTTATTGAAAATACATATTTCAGTTTGAATGAAGAATATGCTCAGTTGACGGGTATGAAGAAACTATAGGTAGGTACCGCTCACAAACAACTCATTTTTAGCGAATGTTAAAAAATATTTTCAGCTATACTCAACTGCATTTGTTCTGATTTTAATTGGCTGATTTATTTGTTTCCTTGGTTGTCCGATTTGGAACCAAGGTATAATCGGAATGTCAGTTGGACAGCAAAGAGTAACAAAACACTAAAATACTGGCTGCCTTTG
This sequence comes from Adelphocoris suturalis, assembly GCA_030762985.1. Lineage (NCBI taxonomy): Eukaryota > Metazoa > Arthropoda > Insecta > Hemiptera > Miridae > Adelphocoris > Adelphocoris suturalis. The sequence goes on from CM061040.1 coordinate 158,904,520, forward strand.
ACTTCAATAGTTCAGCCATTTAATGTTCATGAGCTTCAAGCTTTAAGTCACGCTAAACGTCTCTTCTACGGTCGTCGTGGTTGTCACAAAACCGTGCAAAAAAACAAAAGATCCAGTTAGCATCCCTGTGCTCGCCTTATCTCGGGGACTACGGTTTGGACGGTTTCGTTCATGGGTCGATTGCAAAAAGTCTCTATTCAGTAAAACGTTCTTGTATTAGGAAATCTTTTTAACATGTCACTATTTGTTAGTGAGACTTAGTTTTGTTATATATTCCTTGAGGTGCGAAGGATTGTCTCTTGATATGGCCTGTTATATTTGATTTGAACGTTTGTACGCCAATGCTGAATTTATTCGTCTGTTTTTATTTATTTGAGAAGTTGTTTAACTCGATCGCGTTATTAGGGGCTATCTGCTTTAGGATAAAGGAGTAGTTTCAGGGGATTTTGAAGTAGTTGTAAATTGCTATCAGTAGTGGAAAGTACGTTGGGGAAAAACTGTTAGCATAATATGCTGATGATCATGCTCCTTCGTATTATATGACTGTCTTGTGTGTTATACCATTTCCAGACCAAATTCAACCTTTTCCAGACCAAATTGAACTTTTTCCAAACTGAATTAAACCTTTTCCAAACCACCAATTATTAAACTTTTTCCAAACCAAATAAAACTTTTTCCAAACCTAATGTGGTTTGGAAAAGGTTTAATTTGGTTAGGAAAAAAGTTTGGGTCTGGAAAAGGTTGTATTTGGTCTGGAAATGCGATATTACTGGAGATACTATGCACACCAATTATTTCAATTGTTTATACTGTTTCATTAAGCTCACAATGTGGTTTTTTATTATTTTCTTGATAGGACAACATTCTGAATTCGCTTTACCAACTTTGGATCCTCGGGGCACTGGATCATACTGGTGCTCTCACTCCCCTTGGGCGACAGATGGCGGAATTCCCTCTGGACCCTCCCCAGTGCCAAATGCTTATAGTCTCACAGCAAATGCGCTGCACTGCTGAGATTCTCATTATTGGTAATTCTACTTAATCAATATTCAACCATTCCTCTTGAAGATTGTTTTAACTAATGGTTTGCTTGGTGAGAGTTCTGCTGCCATTTTTGAACAACTATTTGAAAATTATATGGTTGCCAGGATTAAGTTCTACTCATGATTTGTTTTATTCATACTAGTCTGAAAGATGATAAAATCTTATAATATCTATAAAATCTAATAATATCTTGAAGAAACATCTACATACCTAATAAATCTGACAGAAAAATGCGCTTTGTGAACTGAATCAATTAACGCTCGAAAAAAAGCTAAGATGGAAGAACAAACTTGCACCAAGATGCACTTGAAGTGCTAGCTCAAATTCTCAGCTAGAAACACAAAGTAAACTAATATTTTATGGAATTTAAACTGTTCAGTGCTGAAATTTCTCTGAGAAAGGAATCATATTTAAATTTCCTCAGTTGAATCATGGAGGTGACTGAGTGATTGGGTTGGTTGATCGCACTGGAATTTCACTTCATACTTTGTTTCTTTTCAGTTTCAATGCTTTCTGTTCCCACGATATTTTACCGTCCAAAAGGAAGGGAAGAAGAAGCTGATGCCGTCAGGGAGAAATTCCAAGTGCCAGAGTCCGATCATTTGACGTTTTTGAACGTTTATAACCAGTGGAAACAAAATAAGTGAGTGAGGCGTATTCACGGATAATATACTCTTGTGAAATGTTAGGACATATTTAGGCATAATTTCTTGATTCAACATTCTAACCTTATCACTTGTACAGCTACAGATTAATTTTCGTTTCAGGTATTCAGCGTCATGGTGTAATGAGCATTTCATTCATGCCAAAGCCATGAGAAAAGTAAGGGAGGTGAGGCAGCAGCTGAAGGACATTCTTGATCAACAGAAAATGGAACACTCTTCGTGCGGTACCGATTGGGATATCGTTCGAAAATGTATTTGCTCAGGTTAGTCATTGAACAACAATTCATCGCAATTATGTTAGTTTTCTCGACCACTTGTATAATAATGAAGTTGAGGGTTAGCGAGGGTTGGTCAATAATTCAAAAAATCTTCTACGCCGACGTTTCGCTATATTTTTATAGCATCTTCAGGGCTACAGTACAACAGAGGATAACAAGTGGTACAGTCTGGCAATATAGACTATAAAGACAGCAAAACTGATATAACATAGGTACATAATGTTAACCTATTTACTAAAATTCTTATGCAAAATCTGATACATGAATTAATGTGAATTAATGTGGCTACTTATAATGGAACGTTTGACTAATTAAATGAAACTAGAAAGGGTTTTAAGTAAAATAATGAATAACAAAGTAGCTAACTGGAGACTGTTTATAATACATAATAGAAATTTGATGAAAATTATTAAAGAGGATACATATTGCATAGAAAATACCACGTGGGGTTGTTTGTCTGATAACCACCTATGTTATATCAGTTTTGCTGTCTTTATAGTCTATATGCCAGACTGCACCACTTGTTATCCTCTGTTGTACTGTAGCCCTGAAGATGCTATATACATTTAGCGAAACGTCGGCGTAGAAGAGCCAGGATATGATTAGATCAGTATAGTTAGTGGTATAATATAAATTCTGGAAACCTACTGCTGTTTACACCAGCTAGGGCAGTTGGTACATGATTGGACTTGATTTCTAAAGTTATTCAAATTCTCAGTGTTGAGCATCATTAGGGTTGTAATCAGCCATGCTAGCTCAGCAACTATAGGATACCTCTACACTTCAGTATATAATATGGAAATAATCCCACGTCTGGAATTATTCCAGAAGTCGAATTCACTATGAGGCCACTTTGTCAAATCTATTCTACTGTGAAAGTTCCTCACACGTAACATTTCCACAGAGTCAAATATCAGCCGTCCAGCTGAATCAGGGGTTGGGCAAATGATGGGGTGAAGCTACTGACTCTTCAGTTACTCAGAAGCGTACAGAAAAAGTATACAGAAAAAAAGCCTCAGTAAAGCAAAGTCATTGTCATAATCATAATGTGATGAATTCTACAAGCTTCAAATTTCAAACCTAATGTTTTTGAAGGAAATTCATATAGCTTCAAATCAGACTAACAAACATCCATGTCACGTTTCAGCTTATTTCCATCAGGCAGCAAGGCTCAAAGGTATTGGCGAGTATGTGCACTGTAGAACGGGAATGCCTTGTCACCTCCATCCTACATCTGCTTTGTTTGGCATGGGCTTCACCCCTGATTACGTTGTTTACCACGAGCTCATCATGACAGCCAAGGTAAGTCTATTTCTGCTAATTAAGGTCAATAATAAGTTAAGGGATTTGGTTTTTGTTAGCACGCCTCTCTTGACCCATTTCATGAGGGCAAGGCTTGGTCAATAACAGGGACGGCCTATTATAATTGATCCATAGGGGGGATGAGAGAATGAGAGAATAACCGAATATAAATCCGTCGACTGAACACCTGGATTAACCAAAAGTGTGTCAGCGAACGGGAAGATGAGCTTATTGAAAGGCTTAAAATTTCTGCTTTTTGACTTCGTATTCGGCTTTAGCTTTCAAAACCCCCAGTTACTTATTTTCACCTCAAAAATCCATTTGGTTGGGCCATAAAGAGCACTTCAAGCTCTGGTGGTTTGGAGCCTGTCACTATCTGGAAACCCCTCATGTAGCACCTTTTTTGAAAGTGTGGGTCCATCTCTGTCTTTTGAAACAATAAAAGTATCGATTCGACTTTTGCAAACCCTCAACCTTTCAAAAAAAAAACAAAAAAAAAAAACATGGGTAACATAACACTCAGCAATCTTTTTATAAGATTTATTCCAAAACTTCAATTATCAGGCTTTTTGGCTTGGTAGTAAAGCTAAAACGATGATGGTAGAATCGGTATAAAAATAGTCTCCAGGTCACAAAAAGAAGGGACTGGACAAGGTCCCAATAGGATCATCTGAACTGAACGCTCTAACCCAGGAATGATTATAAAATTCACGACTCAAACGAATGCAAGTGTAGTGAACACATGGAACTTGAGTTTTTATAGCAAAGATGACAGAGTAACATACGAGCAATGAAATAAACTTTCAAGTCTTCCTCAAGGATGCTAATGGAGTGGTCCTTGGGGATTGGGCCTTGAGATTTGGCTGTTGAAGTCGAAGCTCGCCCTGACTTCAACAGCAAGTTGGTTTTATATATCCGGGCATTCCCTGAGTTGGCGCTCTGCTTGTGTGACTCAACTACTCGAGTGACGATTATTAATTCCGTTGGCGTCTCGAGGACTCCTCCAGCGATACTTGGCGCTTCAAATCCCAAGTGCCGTTTATAAATCTTGCCCTTAATAATGATTAACAGGACGTTTCCTTCCTTTTTTTTCAAACGTCACGTCACGGCAAAAATATTGATTTTCTATCAATTTTCACGTACCTACTTGATGAGAACCCCCCCCCCCCCCCCCCACATGGACTTCACTTGGGGTCTAGTTGGTCCTAGAATCTAGCCAGCCCAAAACCAAGCTCAAGCTATGAACCGAGAATGGGCCAAAAACGCGTTTTTTTCTGCATATTTTTCCTCGTACATGGGTTTTTCTATTTCTATTGATTTACACGTACAATCAATGCGTTACTAGGGAAGTGTAACTCCCTCAGTTTTCATAGCAGGAAAATCGTTCGGCCACTTTTTGGAATGCTCTCATTTTATCACAACATCTCATGATCCCTAATCCTCTGTAGTGTCAAGGAAAGCTGATTTATTACGCTAAGTTATAACCTAATATAGCTAAGTAACCATAATGAACTAATAATGTGTAAAATTAATCATTATTAAATTATCTGACTGTAGAATCGGTCTACCGTCCGTTTTTTACTCAAAAACACAAAAATATTCAAGGAAATACCGAAACACCGAAATCTGAATGAAAAACCTCCTGTTCGAAGTGCTATCTATTATTTGCAGTTTCATCACAGATAATACTCTACAGCCGAAAACGACGAACTCTAGTGGTTAGGTAGGTGATTAAAGATGAGAAAAATCACGCTCACAACGCTCCAAACCCTTTCTGCTAGCTTATGAAAGTTCAAAAAGAACCTGGAACTTTTTTTTTGGAGATGGATGTCAAATGACATCGTCCGCAACTGGGGAAGAGTCGCTTAATGTCATATGATTATTTGCATATGACTATTAATTTATAGATATTGATTTTCTTTCTGTTGGATGATTACATAAATGTAGGATTTTGACACGTTTGTATCATGAAAGAAATCGAAAGTAAATCCTTAAAAACAACGGATTGGCTTCTTTCAACTCCACGTGACTATCAAGATATTAAGATATTATTCATCGATAAAAAAATTCAAGCATCTGCCAGAATAAGTATAGAACCTCTCAAGATGGATTTTTATTTAGGGAGATCACTCCTGTTTTCCTTTAATGCTTTCAATGGTTAAACACATTCAAATCGTTTTGGTGTTTATGAAGTTTCTCTCTGCAAATGAATTTGGTTGTGTAGATGGAAACCCATAGTAGTTTTCAAAAAATCTTATCTTTTGAAAATTTATTGGTTTTTCCTTGAGTTAGGCAATTCACCCAACACTTGTTATTTTCCTTTTACGATATTTTTTGTTTCAAATCTTATAAAAACGAACTGTTCAATCTTTATTATTATTCCGAATTAGGATGAACCTTACATCAGCGAATTTTCAAAGAAAAAAAATGAGCTATTTAGATGACTTCGAAATTTTACAAGTGGGTAGGAAGACTTGACTTACTTGTCTTAATTCCTTGAACTCCTCGTGGAGCATAGGGCATCCATAAACCGCCTCCATCCATTTCGATCCAAAGCCAACCTCTTCACCTCTCCCCAAGTCTTCCCGGCGCGTTCTATCTCCTTCTGGATTGAGCGTCTCCACGTGTGTTTGGGCCTTCCTGGTCTGCATTCGCCTTGGGGATTCCAGTCCAGCGCGTCTTTTTCTATGGCATCGGATTTCCGGAGGGTGTGACCGATCCATTTCCATTTTCTACGTAGGATTTCGGTGGCAATGCCGTCTTGACGAGTTGCTGCTCAAAGGTCTTCATTCCTTATTGCCTCAGGCCACCAAATTTTCATAATGCGCCAGAGACACCTGTTCACGAAGACCTGTAGCCGGTTGGTTATGTCCTGGATGACCCAGGTCTCACATCCATACAATAGGACGGATTTCACATTCGTATTGAAAATACGTATCTTTGTTTGCCTGGAAATATCAAGTGGGTAGGAAGGGTCGAGGAAAAAAAATGTACTTAACGTTGGTTACACAACATGTCCCACTGTGCACGCCCCTACTGAGCTGAATTGTAACTACGTTCTCCCAGTCTTCACGCACGACTAGGTTCCGTTCAATGAATTGGCGCCTCAATTTTTATTAATCTATGTCCGCTGCTATAATATAGATTAGTTGGACAAATGGATCAGAATGATTTGTGTAGTTTAGTGGTCTGGATGCTCGCAAACACGTATCACAACATTACCTAACATCATGTAGTTAATCCCCTAGTAAAATGCAGATTAGTTAGAAGAATAGATCAAATTGGCGTTTGTATGACGTAAAACATTTAAAATAATGACGTTTAAAAATACGTTTCGGAGGTTGAATTTGAATGCATAAAAATTTTATCCCGAGCTCGGGATAAAACTAGTGTCCCTCACCTTATAAGTCCGATAGGCTATCTACTACACCACGGGTGACATTAACAATTAATAAATAATTACAGTACTCAGCTGTCCATAAGTGAGCTTATTTCCATTGTTAGTTGACACTAGTTTGAATTCAGTTCAGCAGGGGCGAGCACAGCGGGACATGTTGTGTGCCAAGTGTCTGGTGAAAAATATTGAAAAATATGTTTCTTGACAAAATGGCATGTGGGGCGTCACACTCCAAGTATTTTTCAGCGCTGGGTCGATTGCGACCTCTCTCAAATCTCTAAGATTCATAATAAGTGAGAAGAATCGATTTTTAGGTGAAAAATGCCCGTTATTGACCAAATTTTCGAGTTTGGCTGTTTTTTCTAAAATTTTATTTTCGATCTCGTCACACGGCTGTCCCTATAGTTTTATTCAGGACATGGTTGGGATCAGAATTCAAGTGCCTAATTTAATGTTATCCACAACTTTTCTTTGAAAATTATTTTATTAGTCATGCTGCATGACTGAGTACTTTATTGGTACAATTGCTGGTTTTCATTTGCTTCCAGGAGTACATGCTGTGTGTCACAGCCGTTGACGGACACTGGCTTGCAGAGTTAGGACCCATGTTCTTCTCCGTCAAGGAAACCGGGCGATCTGGTTCTGCTCGAAGACGGCAAGCTCTGGAGCACCTTCAGGAAATGGAGGCGGCCATGGCAGAAGCACAACAGGTTTGAATTATTGTTGACAAAACAATTGCAATTTCCCCTTACGTTTCATAAGTTCCTACTTACAGCTTCCACCTTATCACTTAATCAACCTACAATGGCTGATATTTCACTCTATTATGCATCTCTTATGATTTTATGGCGTTTGAATCTCAATTCAAAGGAATATATTTCTTGTCTTGAGCAGAGTGAGCAAAAGAGCTACTTTCTCTATTCCTTTTTTGGAAACATAAGTTAAAACTCTATTCCGCCATAATTATCTGTTGCTTTTGAACCAAATATGAAATACATAGTATTGAATGTGAAATTTCCCAAATCTTAGTGTGACTTGAGTAATATTTTCACCTTTTCAATAATAAAATGTGGGTCTTCTACTGCTGTAAATGTTTGCTTTCCCTATACCAAAAGGGAAGTTTCTTGTTCAAGCAAGAAGTTTTGTCCTCCACTCGCTTTTTGTGTTTAAAGAATGTTGATCGATTTTGGTTCCGTCTCTGTCTGATATTTGTAGTAAGTCCTTGTCATACCCTAAACTTTACCAAGTTTTAATCCGATTTTGATGGAATTCAAAGGGGCACTGAAAGAGTATTCTGTGCACCAATGCAAACGTGCATTTTTATAGTAAACTAGAGGCCTGTTAGGGCTTGGAAAGCCCTAATCTACTCCGTATAACAGTAGTACCTAACAGGAACTCAGCTCATTATAGTAACGATATAAGTCCTACCTATTTGCGGCGTTATGTGACCTGGTGCAAAGCTAAGGCGATGTTATTAAATGATTAAAAAAGAGGAAATACCGATCAAAATGTAAGTAATGTTATAAAATAAATATCACCAGTTGAGGTGGTCCTTGCTACTATGAGACTAAACAAAAAGTTGAATCGGGGATTTCAGAATTTGGGCATGGTGAGATGATGGTGTAATTCTATCTCGAATCTTCTTCGTTTCTTTGTAAGCGTGTGAATCTGCGCGTCCGTGTCTTCTATCTCCTTCTTTATGTAGTTTGTATCTTGATCGGTAGTACTCGTAGATGTCGAACTGGTGTTGAGTTGTGTGTAGGAGATGCTACAGCTGTCTTCGTCCTGATGTGTCTGGTACCACTCCAGCAAAGCTCGTGCTTGTTCTGTGTCTGGATTAATTTCGAGTGTTGTGTCATATCCAATTTGTGCTTCGAATATATTTTTGAATTTTTTGGTTGTAATGAGGTGTGCTGCTACGATGTCATGTGAGTTGAAATTGAATTGTTTCCCCCATTGGATAAGATTGACGGTTCCGGTTTTATCCCTAACCAGGATTTTGTAAAGTGTCAACTCTTCGTCATTGCGCGACACTGTGCACACATCGGCGGGACCAACACAAATTACTAAAATGTTGACGTGTGTTGACGTTTGGAAGATCGGTGATGCTGGTATAAACATATGTTACCTGGTTGAGATCGTTTTGGGATGGTGATCAGAAAAGACCCGATCACTTCACTCGTCTCTTAATGTCCCAGAGTCTACCTATCAAATTTCAACTTCCTACAGTGAACAGGAAAGAATTTAGCTCACTCAGCTGATCAGAAAAGACCCCATCACTTCACTCGTCTCTTAATGTCCCAGAGTCTACCTATCAAATTTCAACTTCCTACAGTGAACAGGAAAGAATTTAGCTCACTCAGCTGATCAGAAAAGACCCCATCACTACCTTTCTTACTTACCGACACTTTTGCAACAAACTTGGGGCCATGCTGATTCGGAATTATATATAAAGACCGTTCGGAATTATTTATAAAGTCCGCTAAGTTCTTCAGTTTCAATTTCTTCGTTCAGAAATAACTCTCCTAGATGTTAGTAACTACACTACGTTTCTTACTTACCGTGAATTGATGGCAACTGTTGTTACCACCACAGCCTAATAAACAACTCTCGTTGATAAGGACTGCCTAGAACACGATCAAGGCGGACATAGAGACAAACGGCGACACTTTTGCAACAAACTTGGGGCCGTGCTGATTCGAATGAGCAGTCTAACACTAAAATCGGACCGCAAAGTTCTTGACAATTTCAAAGACCGTTCAGAATTATATATAAAGAATTACTTTTTTCATCATCTATGGGCTTCTTTCTAAGTCGATGGCTGACATTTTCATTGGTTGTGCGGGTTAGCTTCTCAATGGTGTCCTATACGTTTCATTGCCATTGGATCAATACTAGCGTGTGCGCATGCGTAGAACTTCTTATAACGTCTATTCCTCTTGACCTATCCGTTCGTTTGTGTTCAAACTCGGGTGGTAGTTGTATATGATATGTTTCAGTATGATGCCCTTTGGATTTTATCGTGATTGGTCAATTACTTATGCTCTAAACTAAATTTGGTGGACACGTCCAAATTTCCTACGCTAATGGTTCCATTTTGACGACATTTTCAGGGTTTGCTCAGGTTAGCGCCAAAAAAAAAGATAGTCTTGTAGTTCCGACGTCGAATTATCGTAACTTTTGAGTGAGCTCCAATGTGCATGCACGGAGATGCGGAGTCATTTACGAATTCGATTTACAATGGACTGAAGCCTTAGAAAGTCGAGTTTAGAGGTATACAATTAAGTTGAAATTGAAACGTTACTCACTGGAGGGCCGGAGAAAAATTGTTGTAATCTGATAGTCAAAGTTGATCCTAAACTTCGCTGGAAGATGTTGAAATCGAAAATGAAAATCCGCTTTTCCATGTGTTCAGTTGCCGACAACATATTTTTGCGGCGATGTTTTCATTGTTCTCGTTCCATGGCGGTCGAACTGACACTTGTAGGGGGAGGTTGACATGCCCAGTGTGTGCTCTGGAACACAAATATTCCGAGTGCACTTTTAAATCGGATCAAACTCGTCATAAATGCGTAAACTGCACCAACCATAACTCCCGAGTGTCGAAAAATGAACTAAAATTCGACCATAAACGCACGGCGTTCAGCCGCAACTGCCCATCTTATCCAGCCAGTGTAAACAGAATGCAACAGCTGATTGATTATGGTAATTATGATGACCGCCAATAGATCCCTCCACAATGCAGTTGGTATACTTTGCGGACAGCTAAACCTTCAACGCAGTAAAGCAGTGAGTGGTTGCCTATCCGAGCTTATTGTAAGGCGCAAAATACAATTATTGGCCCTCCAAGAACTATTTTGTAGTGGCCCGGTAGTTTGCGGATTGAATAAGGAATGGAGGGTTTTCAAAGCAGGAGACGGTCGAAAAAGGGCAGCTGTTTTGGTGGTGGACCCAAAGTTGGACGCTGTTCTCTTGACGAAATATTCGGATGAAGATATGGTAGTGGTTGAAATCACAACGCCGGCGGGGTTTTCATTTTTGATTATAAGCGCCTACTTCGATGGTATTCGAAACATAGAAGTGGATTTACGTAAAATTACCAGACTTTTACAGACCGTGAAGCAACAGAAGATGATATTTTGTGTGGATTCAAACAGCCGCTCCACAGCCTGGTATGATTCAATCACGTCAAGAAGAGGTGAGGCGGTAGAGGAGTTTCTCTCAGCAGAATCTTTATATTTGATGAATGACAACGATGGAAAACCAACTTTTGAGACTCGAAACGGATGTAGTTGGATTGACTTGACCCTCTGCACTGCATCTATGGTACAGCACTTCTCCAATTGGACTAATGAGGAAGAGCAGCTCTCAGACCATAAACTATTGACATTTGAGGTTTGTCGTGGGGCGGAGACAGTGCCTCCAATGGAGGGCTTGCCACGCTTCAAGATCAAGGAGGCGGATTGGCAAAAATTCGAGAATGAGCTCAGGAGACAAATGTTAGAAATTTTGGGGAACCATCTTGGTGATCGTATGGTGCTAGAAAAGAGGGATCTGGACGATCTGGTGGCAGTTTGGTTAAGATCAGAGGAGAACCTGAAGTTGGCGATGGCTCATTGCATGGGGGTTGTGGCTGTTGTTTGTAGATTGGCCATACCTTTGAGGTGAACTGAGACGTTCCCTGCTATGAAGTTGACCCTACTTAGAAGGGAACTGTGGTCAGCACGACAATTGTTCCAGAGGACTAGAAATTTCTGTGTTTGCATTCTGAATTGGAAAGTCGCTCTTCAAATTTATAACCAATCCTCATAAACTTCTAGGTTATCCTGGTGGGTAAACCTGTTATCAAGGATAGTGTAGTTTACCATTTATAGTTTGTAATTTTTTAGTATACACTGCTTTTATATCAATAATAATATTTTCAAATGTTGGATATGTTCTATGTTGTTGTTGTAGTTGTTCTATGTTGGATATATTCTTGGATATCTATTCTTCAGAAAAATGAAAACTACTATACTGTCGCGTTCTTTGTTTACAGAAAATTCTTCAACGAGAAGCAGAAAAGGAGGCCAAAGCGACGGCATCGTCTTCCAAACGCATCGAAATCGCCACTCCTGGTTCAGGTTCCAGCAAGCCCTACCGCACACCTCTTCGCATGGGATTGTAAAATCCCAACTCCCGCAATATTATTTGCCTCTTTATCTGAGGTCCTACAAAAACAGTACCTATCGGTTTAATTAAATAATTACGCAGTGAAGTAGCTGATGCGAGGGTCAACCTACACACTATGTAAATCCGTACTTATTTATTTATTTTTTCTTGTATGATAATTATATTTTGTTATAGACGCGAACATCGTTTATTCTCCCTGGTCCCTATGACGAATGCTAGGATATACAGGGTGTCCACAAAACGTCCCTCCCCCCTTCCCTGCTAAAATCGTTATTTATGGGTCAACAACAAACTTTTTTTTTAAATCAATATTTCTTTGTAAGGATCTCAAAAATGAATGCGCAAACGTGCGCAATTGACATAAACTTAGTTTTTTTTAAAATGGGAACCCACATTTTTTATTGCAGATTCCAATTTACGTAAAATTTAAGAAAAAATGATCCATCACTTTTAGTGAAATACTGAGTTTTTGAAAATATTCAATATACATGATTTTGGCGTATTTTTTCGTACTGAACCTGCTGAAGTGCAATTCTGGTCGATTTTTCGGTCTTTTCCCAAGTTGGTGTTGCAAATACTAATAAATGAACATCATTGCGAGGTTCAGCACGAAAAAAAATAATACCCCAAAATCCTGTATTATATGTGGCAATTGAATATCTTTAGAAACTCAGTATTTATTATTATTGCACTTTTAGAGCGGAGCTTTTGGGGATACCCTTTACATGTTGGTAATGATAGCTTTGTTCCAACTATGCTTCGAGAGTGACCCTCGGGACTCCTCCAGAGTTGCTGTGGGGTTAGCTCCAAGGTCGCCCACTTTCGTATTTTTTGGAACACTTCGGAGACTAATTTGATGACAAATGTAGTAGAGAAGGTGAAAACAGTTCAGAGAAGGTTACTCGTATACGTTTTTTACCCAAGGATAGCAGGCTGTTTCAAAATGCGCATGCTTAGGGCTCGGAGCTCTTGATGAGACCCTGTCAAAAGTGTGGGCAGGGTGGCCCCCAACGGGAAAAGTCAGGGAAAACCTGGAATTGTCAGGGAATTTCGTGCGACGGGAAAAGTCAGGGAAATGTCAGGGAATTTTGCAAAAAACACCAAAATGTCAGGGAATTTTTTCAATCAATACTTTGTGTAATAGTTTGTAGTGTTTTTAGGTTTATTTTAACTCCTAAACAATAAAACTTCAACGGCGTACTTTATCATACTACCTAATATTTTATAGATGGGTAATACGAATTAAAAAATAATTGTCGAGTCGTGGCACTGTTCAAAGAGTATCAACGCTACACACAGATACATTGCGACAAGGATATGTCTTCGGCTCTCCTGGTTACTACATCACCTATTAGTAAACTATATGTGAGAAAAATCAACAGGTTATTGAACTAGGGAGCAAACCCAACAGAGTAGTGGATTGATCCAGTAAGAGTCCCAACAATGAGTTGGTGTAATAAATTCATAGCATTCAAGCCATGTGTAATAAATTCATAGCTTTCCAACGAAAGATTTTTGTGTGATGGGAAATAAGGCACCGATTGGAAGTAGGTGGAAAAAGCGAGACATTTATTGCAGTCGGGCGAAAATTCGGAATTACCCACAGCTAAGAAATATCCTTGTTAAAAACCTTTTCCTTTTTTCAAGACAAATGATTACAATTTGAATTTGATCTTCAACGAATCGCTTCAGATCACAAATTGAGGGACCATAAAATATTAAATGAAAAGTATTGCAGCATGATTAAAGGCGAATTTTCGTAATTTGTCGTATTTCATTTAGGTTAAATTGTTTCGAAAATTAAGAAACAAGCTCCTTTTTAACGAATTTAACGTGGTACTGAAAATGTGTCGTCCACCGAACTGATTCTTTCTTATGAAATACTTCATTGCACAGCACGTGGTCGATTTTAAATAATTAGTTGTGATGAAATAACAATTTTATGTGAAAACAAAGCATTTATTCATTACGTACGTAGATAAAGTGTAGGTACCATAATTATGGTTCAGCAAAAGTTGTTTTTCAAACATCTCCTTCTAAGAGCTTCCAGTTAATTGTTATCATTTTGTGTTATTCTGGTCACTAGAATCTAGTGTTTTGATACGATAGTGTTTGAAGAACCTTGTGGCCGTTCGGCATTCGTTATTATGTTTTTGAATTCGAAATACCAAAACTGGGTTTTGAAACTTATTGTAGTGTTTTCCTCATTCTCAGTATATTTTTTACCTGAATTTACTGTGGAATATTTTATTTACCTTAAGTATGTAGTGTTTCAAAACCATTCTGTTCGTCTAACTGCGATTTTTTAAAAACTATTTAAGTAAATTCTTTCACAAATTCAATTACTTTAAAAGGTATCTTTTCTCCCATGCTTCACCTTCATTATTACTCCTGAAGTATTCTGTTATTTCTCTTTTAAATTATACGATCTTCATTTTGGAAGCATTAAAGGTGACGCTATATATATATATATATATATATATATATATATATATTTGATATTTTTTGTCAGGGAAATATGAAGTTCGGTCAGGGAAAAGTCAGGGAAATGTCAGGGAATTTTAAAATTTCCATTTGGGGGCCACCCTGGTGGGGCTGGTTGGGGGACCCCCGGAGCAGCTCTGGGGGCGCTCTAAAGGCCGCCATTCACGATGGAGCCAACGATCCAAATGGCCTCGGGCTGATCCATATTCCACCGTGTGTGGGGAAATTTCAAGTGGCCCTGCGCCACCTAGCGGCCTTGCTGGATTTTCGGACGGGCCAAAATCCATGGAGCCGAGCCATCGAGTGGACTTGCCGTGTGTGGGGAGGGATCGGCACGCCAAATGGACCGGCTCCACTGACTGGCTCTTCCGTGTGTGGGTCATCCCCCAGACCAAAATCCTTTCAGTGTACTTCTAGACGTCGAGGTGATAGCTACAGGTACGATGGCAAGTGTGAGTGCCGTGTCTTCATCCTGGAGGTGATTGAAAAATATCAGGAGAGACCATGCTTGTGGCAAGTTACGCACCGTTCTAATGTTAGTTGTTCAATCAACCTGACATGGTTTAATTTATTTCGAGCTGAAAACCATTCTTTCTGCCACTGCCTTTTTGGTTTCTTCTTCTTCTTCATATAAATGCAAACTGCAGCGGCAGCTAAGTTAACAAGTTCTCGTTGTTCATTCTGAAGTAAAATTGAAGAGGTTCAATTGATAAAGTTATGATGAAGTGAATTGGTGAGGTCAGATGCTCAAGCGCACAGCACCAGGACCGAAGAACGAGGAAACGCTACTGGCTCCCCGTAGCCCGCCCGTGTGTGACCCCCCTAATTTGGACCGGGGCCAAATGGACTCGAGCGAGCGGCCTCAGGCCATCTGGCTCCGTCGTGAATGGCGGCCTTAAGATCTGTTGGAACACGGAGCTCTCAACCCCATAACCTTGTTGGAACAGAATTTCGAACTCTGAGCTCCTCTAGGGTGCCCTTTTGCCCTTGTTGGAACAAAGCTAATATTAGGTCAAATAGCTATAATTCTTTTATATTTTGTTCACGGCCCATTCTTGTTTACCTACCTACTTCATTTCGCAAATTCAATCGTATTGTACCAACAGTTGCAGTAGCATGTTGGCTGATGATCTTCTCGTTTATGGAAACATTTTACCAAATTCTAGTTTTGTTGAACATGCATTATTTTGACTTTCGTTGCATTGATATTGCCTTTTCATATTGCCTTTTTGCATGGTGCCTACGAAACTGAATTTACATTTAGTGAGCACCTCCGCTAGTATGTATGACGATCGCGATGTCACATTGCGATTGGTATTTTTCATGTTTTCACAACAAAGAGCTCGTCGGACACTGAGTCATCGTTAGGCAAGATTTCGTCCTCCACTTCACTGTCTACTAGTATGGACAATAACGGACTGATTCATATTCCCAGTTTTTTCCACGGTGCAAACAGGAGAACTAAGTAACCACTAAGTATGTATGCTCTAACGATTGAAAATTAAGACAAAACATGTGAGTGAATGTGCCGAAATTTTCTTTTCACGGAAGTCCACGTGGGGTCCACTCAGACCCCAACAACGATTTTCATCAAACAGAAATGTATTCAAAAGGTACACTATCCTGGAGGACGATTACTACCTCGCCAACCTCTGGAGCAGTACTGAGTAGGAAGGAAGCTACTCGAGGAGCAGGCAGTGAGGGGCAAAGTGGCTATAAGGGAGGGGGGGAAAGGTGCGCATGGGGTCCACCTGGACCCCACGTGGTCGACGTTGGGTTAAATGTGCTAAGCTTCAAAAACAATCATCGTAAAAATCCAGACTTCACGATCTGTTAAGCAAAGCAGAGTCTGGAGTCTGCTTAACGTCGAATCTAGACCATGTTAAATGTCTTATTAATGCAAAATGGTGGAAAGCCAACTTGCCTTCAAAAAAGCTACGTCGAATAGGTGTTTTCCTTTCTTCATGTACCCTAGTGTTTGTAGTAAGTTTTGTTTTCAAATTGGTTTCCGTTGTTAAGTTACTTCAGTGACCATGGAAAAACCGCAAAAAGTGAAAGCACCTAGAACTGGGTAAAAGAGGAAACGGCATTGTTACTTAACAGGTGCTACAAATGAAAGATCAGTTTGAGAGTTTTCTTAACTATTGCATCAATTCATTCAGTTTTTTGGCTCTTTTGGCATGTTTTGGGCAATTACTTAGTCAACTCGCACACAAAGATATTTAGATTAGTCCAAAATGAAACGGAATCCCTCTATTTTAAAGTATAACAATCATGTAAGTAGAATACCTTCTGTGTTGTTGTACTCTTTTTACGTGCCTCGCAGGTATTCACCTTCTTTTTTACACAAGTCGCATCAATTCATTTAGTTTTTTGGCTCTTTTGGCATGTTTTGGGCAATTACTTAGTCAACTCGCACACAAAGATGTTTAGATTAGTCCCAAATGAAACGGAATCCCCCTATTTTAAAATATAACATGAAAGTAAAATGCAAATCGGTAAAAATATGAATGTTTTTGTTATGCTAAACTTCGTAAAATAGCGAAAGATTATTGTGATAACAGGTGTGTAAAAACACACCTGTTATCACAAAAATCTTTAGTTATTTTACGAAGTTTAGCATAACAAAAACATTCACATTTTTACCGATAGTCAGGCCAGCATTAAAACACTATTGAACCCCCTCACGACCTCAAAATTGGTCTGGAAAACAAAGAAATACCTGAAAATTTTGTTTCTTAACAACAACAAAATAACCATAAATTGGATTCCTGGTCATGAGAATCATAAAGGCAATGTTAATGCGGATGGTTTTGCGTGAGCATTTTCAGGACAACAGTTTCTGGGCCCTTCTCCTGCAATCTGCATTTCCAAAAAGCCTGTAAAACTAAAATTAAAAACTGGGTCACTCAGGACTTCAACATTCTCTGGAGTTGTTATCAGCTAAATATAGACAAACCAGAATGCTTGTTACGTCTTCTGATTCCAAACGAGCATATTGGCTTCTAAGTATAAGTAGAAATTCAATTAGAACTATGAATGGCATCCTTACCCGACATTATGATTTCTGCTGGATGCTAAATATTATAGATAACAACATCACACCTATGTGCCCTTGTGTACTTGAGGATGATTCCACAGAACACGTTGTTTGCAGATGCGACCGGTACTGGAGATCCAGGACAGAGGCATTTGGGCATCATATAATTGAACGTGCTTCCCTCAGAGATATTGAGTGGAAAAGAATTTAAAAATTTGCTGATTTAAGCAAAAGTTATGCTTGTGACGACTCCAACTCGGGGTAACTGGCGGAATCCTCTTTTAAATGAAAGGGGCCTCTTCTTGAGGGAGTGAATAAGCCCTGAAACTCTTTTCCAATGGAAACCGCGAGCAGTGAGTGAGTGAGTAGCATAACGGAGTTGACATGGAATCCTCATGATTCCTGCAGATTACGACGTTTTGAGGTGTAGAGTATAAAAGTATATAGTGCTGTCGACAGCAATGAATTACCTACTCGAATGTAAAACTGCTAACACTCTTCTCTGTCAATGTTCTTTCAAAGTATCTGGCTTACCAGCAGTCATACATATTGTTATTTCAAGCTTTATGTTCGAGAGGACTTTACAATTACTTAGGCTTAAAAAATTAAGAATCATTAGGAAACAATAAATATATTTATTCTTTAATAACAAACGTGGTCGGTACGGGATGAGGAAACTCGTCAAAAGGAACTTTGGAGATAAATATTTATGGGAGTTGATATCACAATAGGTTTTCTTCTCATCACGATCAATCAGTCGAATCTTCAATGTGGACATGATCATCAGGATTTAGTGTTTTTGGTTTCTTCGCAAGGTACACAATCACAGGATTTCGGGACTGGAACATACTTTTCGGCGAAGTATCCATCATCACAGAGGAGTGGGACCAACAGCTGGTCTAGCTCTTTCGGTTTGCAACATAAGCATTTGCTGTCGTGGCTTCCTGTGGCTGTAACAAACAAGATCTGATATGTAAAGAGTGGTGGGTAGTTTTATCAGAACATATATCCTCTTTATAACTTTTGGGAACGCTGTGATTATATGTATTCAACCTTTCTCTACTAATTGGGCTTGACAAAGTTAATTGTGATTCACGTGATGATGTCATAGCCCCTGAATCGACTCAACTCACAGAAGGAAAATAACAATTCTTTCACTTAATATTCATAAAAGATTGAACACAAGAAAATACCATTCGTGTCAGTCATTTCATTGCACTTGATATCAAAACTAAGTAGGTACTAGAAGTTGAATAAGAAGTTTTGAAGGTAACTGATGATATATTTAAATTTGCCTATCATTACCAAAGAGCGAGGAATTTTCAATGGGGTCTAGCAGCGACCTATAAACTAGACGTTAGAGCATCTCCTACCCAATAGTGAAGTACTGTGGATGTTCATTCTCTGCTGAGGTCCTCCAGAGCCGAGTGGCTAGCGATCTTAACTTTCCAGCAGAGAGTCGTCTCGGGTTTGAATCCAAAATGGCAATCAATTTTTTACTTTGTATTTCATTCTCCAAAACATATTTTTAAATGTCATTCTGATCGATCAAATCAGGATTTTTTAATATTATTTTTGGGATACGAGCGTTCACACAACCAAACTATATTCATAATTCTGGTCTATTTGTCCTAATAGACTACATCTTACTTTAAGAATTTTTCTAGTTTCTGTGAGGCCGCTAGAGTGCTCTGAAAATCAGTCATTGGTAATAGTCCCCGAGCCGAGGCCGAAAATAGGTAGTAATTTGAGAAGGTATGAGATTAAATTTTAAAAATTTATTCCGTTCTGAGTAAGAAAATCTTTGCCGTCTCAAACTTTATGGAATACAAAATGGCGGCCTCATCAAGATGGCTTAATTTGCCCATTTTAAAGTTTTCTCTAATAATTCCTAAACCTTTTTTTTTAAAGCCACTGAGACTGCAATGGCCTATTGTAGCCAGTGATTGTAGCTGGAGAAGGAGGCCGTACCTCCTCCCCATCCCAGACACTAGGTCTGCCCGGTACCGACAGCCCTGCCAAACCAAGCACTATCTGCCTGGTTCCGGCACTCCTGCCCGCCATCAGGCACTATCTGGGACCCGAGTGCTCCACACTCGGTAAGTTACTGGGTCGCAGCCCCAGTCTGGCTTGGCGCCATATCACCAATGCCACCCACAGCTGGGAAGTCAATCCTTCCCCACCACGTTTTGGCAAAAGCAAGGAGAGTCTTAATCTCCCCCCGTCTTAATGTCTTGGGGATCGATGGAGGTTCTGCCCCAATTCAAAAAGCGATGTCTTGCCAATATAGTGCAATGTCAGACCACATGACTCGCCGTCTCGTCTTCCGCCCCGCAAAAGCGGCAGAGAGTGGAGTCTGATTTGCCCTTTTTATGGAGATGGTATCTAAGTGAGCAGTGCCCAGTTAAGAGCCCCACAACCATACGTAGCTCCCTTCTCCCCAGACTGAGCAGCTCCTTATCTCTCTTCCTAGAGAAGTGAATAAATTGTTTCACCTACCTCAGGCCCTAGACATGGAGCCAGTGGGCAGTCCTCTTCTTACTCCCCCATTTGGTGAGCTCTCCGAGGAGAAAGCTCTCTGTAGTGGCCAGGAAGGGTTCTGGGCCCACAGGGAGAGAAGAAGCACCCTTCCTAGAAAGAGCGTCAGCTTGTTCATTCCCCTCCACCCCCTGGTGCCCAGGGCATCACAGCAAGGTAACTTATTGTTCCTGGCAAGGGTCTTGAGGTTAGTCAAGCACTCCCACACCAGCTTCGATGGGATGGTGAAAGAAGAAGGATTGAGATTAGATTTTGAATTTTTAGTCCGTTCTGAGTGAGAAAATCTTTGTCTATCATCTAGAAAATTGTGGAATACAAAATGGCGACCTCATAAAGATGGCTTAATTTGCCCATTTTAAAGTTTTTCCCTAATAGTTTCTGAACCGTGCATCCTACAGAAAAGTTTACACGTTGCAAAGTTGTAGAGCATAAAAAAACAAAACGATTCGATCCAAAAACTCTAAATTATCTCTTAAAATAAGCGAATTTTAAACAATTGAAAATCGGGCTAATTTTGGGCCAGCCCTCTCCTCCCCCCGTCAAGACTTTTGCCCTTCAAAACCCCATACGATTCAGGATTAAATACTTTCCGAAGTCCATATCCAGCAAGTTTTAGCTGAGACCTTTCTCCATCGACTTTACAGCCGAACTTATGAATTGTAAGTCATTTTACACGTGAAGTTCGCAAAAACGGCCTTTTACTATATACATTAATGGGAGACGGTCTGAGCAAAAACTTGCTGGATACGAACTTTGGAAAGTATTTAATCCTGAATCGAATGAGGTTTGGCAGACCTGAATCAGACCAATATTGAGGGGCTGCCATTTTGTATTCCATAATTTTTGAGACGGCAGACCAAGATTTTCTCACTCCGAACGGACTAAACTTTCAAAATCTAATCTCAAACCTTCTCGAACTACTACCTATTTTCGGTTTCTGCTCCGGGACCGAGTAGTGTAGTAAGATGGGCAAGTAGAAATAAATTTATTTACAGTTACAAGTAGTAAACAGCTAAGTAGGTAGGGTAGTTGTCGGTATTTAAGTTGTTTTATTTTAGTTTTTCAAAGAAATAATTAGAATAGGTTTGATTGTATGTTACGAAAAATGCACCAATGCACCAATATAATGCACCAAATATACAACCAATTATCTTAATTTCACCAAAGGAGAAAAACAGAAAGATTGAAAAAAGTTCCAATCATGCAGCATGATCATATGAGCGAATTTTCGTAAGTAATCGAACTATATGTTACTGGTTTGAAATTTGTTGCATTATCTTGAAATTCGAGCTCGTTGACTGCAAAGAAATAGTTAACTACCAATTTTATTGCCACGAAACTCGTTCAAAATAATATTCTGAAATTCAAAAATGATACGAAAATTTCAGCTCTTTGTGGGAATTTTTATAGATTTTTCAGCAAATATTAATGAAATTTGAGTTCGATTTTCTGTGTAATTTTGTGAGTAAATTTTAGAAGGCTCTGGCTCGTTGTTGATCAAATTTTTTCAGCCAAAATTCTGCTAAAATATAAAAATTTGACAATTTTTAGGCGTTTTTAGCTTTTAGCGAATTTTTGAAGAAAATTAAGCTATTGCTCTCGCCTCAAAATTTGTAGAATGTGAATTTTTGAAAAATCTTTATGCAGAAATCCGTTTCAGGCTATTCTGAATCATATTCTGAAGTTTAACGCATTTTTAGCGAATTTTTGAAGAAAATTAAGCTATTGCTCTCGCCTCAAAATTTGTAGAATGTGAATTTTTGAAAAAAATTTATGCAGAAATCCGTTTCAGGCTATTCTGAATCATATTCTGAAGTTTAACGCATTTTTTTATGTATGTATGTATATATGTATGTATATATGTATGTATATATGTATGTATGTATGTATGTGTCATTCCAGACGATAACTGTCCGTAGAATTGTGCTAGAAACTTCAAACAAATTTTAAAATGTTCAGGACACAAAACGAAAGTTCAAGTTCGTTGGCCAGCATGATCGGATTACATCTTCGGGTTGAAATTTTCAAAAATGGAGTAAAAAATTTCAAAATAGCCTGTTTTTTGCGATTTGTTGTGCGAAATAATTTTTTCAGCATACTAACATGTGGTATATTCGGAATCAGCGTAAAATTTCCTATAAAAATATGTATCAAGTTTTCAAAAATTTCAAAGTTGAAAAATCAGTCAAAAATCGAAATAATGCCGTTCGCTAGTTGTAAAAATCTACACGATCAATAGCGACTGAAATGGCGAAGATTTCTTCAAAAATTCGCTCATGGGGTCATGCTGCATGACTGGACTTTTTAATGTATGTATGTATGTATATATGTATGTGTCATTCCAGACGATAACTGTCCGTAGAATTGTGCTAGAAACTTCAAACAAATTTTAAAATGTTAAGGACACAAAACGAAAGTTCAAGTTCGTTGGCCAGCATGATCGGATTACATCTTCAGGTTGAAATTTTCAAAAATGTAGTCAAAATTTTCAAAATAGCCTGTTTTTTGCGATTTGTTGTGCGAAATAATTTTTTCAGCATACTAACATGTGGTATATTCGGAATCAGCGTAAAATTTCCTATAAGAATATGTATCAAGTTTTCAAAAATTTCAAAGTTGAAAAATCAGTCAAAAATCGAAATAATGCCGTTCGCTAGTCGTAAAAATCGGTAATATTTGTTCGAAACAGAGACTACAGTTTGTCTGTCAATTTCTTGCTGTGGGATACTAGATTCGAATGCAACTGACTTTATATCACTCGTAATATAAAGCCTCATCGTCGGTATGTTATTTTATTTTATGTCAAGATTTGATGATGTTATGATAGTATACTGTTAAGATTTCAACTGCCTTCAATACTGACCACATTGGACATTGAAATCTATGAATATTTACCTACATTTGTCTTTAAATCTACAAGATTAGTTTAATAATAATAAAGTATGAGTATCTCCTAATTATTTTAAATAATTTGATTCCATGTTTGTCAATCAAAATCATAAACTAAAATTTCTCTACACGATCAATAGCGACTGAAATGTCGAAGATTTCTTCAAAAATTTGCTCATGGGGTCATGCTGCATGACTGGACTTTTTAGTGATTTTTTTAGTAGGTACATCCAGGGAAAATAATTCTCACAGTCGAAGAGGGTTCATCACCCTGGCCTCCTATCTCAGATCGTTGGAGTGTTGCAACTATGAGTAATTTCTCGTAGTTGTAACAACGCGAGTTCGAACTCCTGTCGAGGTATCAAATGGTTTTTTGGCTGTCACAATTTTTACCTGAATTGTATTTAGTGTATGAGTCGCATGTGCCAAAACATTCCGTGAATCCTATGACTCCTTCTGTGTTGACACATTCACCATGAGTTTCAAGAACAACTTTGATGAGCCCCACAGTCTTGTTTGGCGCCAAGCTCTCAGTGGTGCACGAACCTGCAAGAAAAGATTGCGGGACATTGCTCAAATATTTGGTCCACAACAAGATCGATGTAATGGCGTAAATTGTAAAAAGTCTTACTATGGTTTTCTGGAATGGTAGTGTTACATTTCTTGCAGCATCTGTCGGCGTATACTCTGTCTGGAGGGCAGTCTGAGATGTCTGGACATTTTTCTTGTGATGATATGACCTGAGGCTAATAAAAAATAAATACAAATAATTAAATAAAGAAAAAACTAAACTTAGAGATATCTAAATGTATACATATTTTTTTATATTTTTAATCAAGCACAACTACATGTAATGAGGAAGAGAACAAGTCAGTGAAACGCGCAAGAAATTGGTTCAAATGTTTTGTTTAGTTTGTACAACAGCTTCATTTTGTACCTGGTTGTTGTCGATGATGCATTCAAAGGCAGTGCAGTTGTCAGGAGATAGCCATATTTCTCCAGCTTTATGAAGTTTTCCACTGACAATACATCCGACAGCTTTGCAGAATCCACAGCACCTACCATCTTCTGGTTTCTCGTATTCCCATCCCTAATACAACAAAAATTTCTACTCAACCAAGATTTTTATTTTTGTTAGTGATTACATATTAGTGTTGCAGTATCAAACCATTCACCTTTCTACTTACTCATAAGTTTCCTTTGAGGCCAAGATTTGAATAGTTTCGTAAAGAGGTTAGTGTCTACATTTACATACCAGCGATATATTGTTGTTTATCTGGAAAAAATGCAATCAAAGTTTGCAATCCCTAAGTACATTACCTCTTCGCAGTCTCGTTTGCAGGTTTCAGAGAGTTCAAGCTTTGTGACTTCACCGTTGTCACCCATTATGCAGCTGGTATTTACACATGGGTTTGATGTCGGCCAAACTTGACCAATCTATAAAAGAACCAATCGCACATGCAGTAAATAATTGTTCAAGTGGAAAACAGGACGATACAGGTAGTAAGTAAATTGATGCTGAAATAAATGAGTTTCCCTTCAAGACAAATACTTCGAACGTAACTTTTCAAAGAACCATAAACTAGAAGAGCTCCATTACCAACTAAATCTCTTTACCAGTATTAGCTCTGTTGTAATAGTTGTTAGGAGCTTACTTGCTATGCGTTGAGCCAAAAAAAAAAAAAAAAAAAAAAAAAAAAAAAAAAAAAAAAAAAAAAACGCCGTTGGGGGTGTCTAGCCGCCAGTGGTTTGTGTTCATGATGGTACATTTATTGTAAAATGAAATCTGGGGGACACCCCCAGACCCCCAGATTGTTAATGTTAGGATCAAGGATCAAACCAATGAAACACAGAATGTGTATTTCGGGGATTCCCCGGAGGGCTGGTGGCATTCTGGTAAGTTCGGCCGAAGTTCATTCCGCGTTCTTGGAATCCAGCGCCTTGGATTGTAGACCTACGTGACGTAGACCCTTCCCGGGGATATTAACGTTTTATAAGGTGGCAACCCTGTGACCAATTGTGGTGTGAACTTATGAGTTCCAAAGACTAATAGAAGCATGGAGACTCAGGCAAGTCGTTAAACAATCCAACTATCGTCTTTTTACTAATAAAATTTTCAATAAAGTGGGAGCAGTAAGTTAAAAAAGTCGTTAAGCATGTTAGGCATGGACCTATGTTTCACAACTTAATGTCCACATATTGCACCGCATTATACTTCTCAGTTACGAAATCTCCCTTCTTCCTTCGATGATTTTCCATGTAAGCCATTACTTTGGGCCTACTTGACCGACTGCTCGTCCCCTACAAGGAAGGGTAGGGATGGTTAGGAAAACCCTCTGGCCAGGAGACAATTGAGGAGCTGACATGGAAAAGCAGATAAGTCCAAAAATCGAAAGAACATTTTTTTTCGTCGAAGTGCAAGTAAACAGTCACGCCAACGGCCTTAGGTCCTCCCATCCTTGCTAGATCGCACCCTGAATAAATGTGTGACCTTTGCATGGAGAAGAGATTATGTTTAAAAAAAATCTGATAAGAGTTCAGAGGGAGTTCCTGTAAAATATGATTTTTGGACTTAACTGCTTTTCCATGTCAGCTCCTCAATTCTGTCTTTAATTAAAACACCCACTTTCTGATGAATTAGTCAAATAATCATAAAGATTACAAGCAATCCAACTATCGTCTGATTACTAACTGTCAATGAAATGGGAACAGTATGTACCTACCGGTCTTTCTTACCTACCGGCTTATTTATAGGTAATATTTATAATAATATTATAATAATGCTTGCCACTATGTATTATACCTATTATATGAATATTATATTATGGGTATCGTTTTTCAAGCCAAGCAAAAAAAGGAAGCCCAAGCCCCCAAAGAAAAGAATGAAGGAGGAGGAAGTTGATGTAGAAACAAAAGCAGAACCGAAGGAGGAAACAGTAGGTGGTGGAGCGGACGCGCGGTGGGGGTAGCAGCTCGTACGGGAGAGGGGTGGGGGTTAGGGGGGGATCTTACGGGACGTACGCGTTCAAACCAAATAACCCTCCGTAAAAACACATTCTCTGTTAAAATTGTGATTGATTCCTTTGCCACTAAATCGTGTCGGTAGGCACTTAATACAAAGTACATAATTCTATATTATGAAAGTGGTGGATTAGAATGTTCGTCAGATTTCGTTAATTACCTCATATATTGTAGTTCCAACTTTACAAGCTGTCCGCTTGTAGATGGGGCAACATTTCTTGTTCACTTGGGCGGGTGTA
This sequence comes from Adelphocoris suturalis, assembly GCA_030762985.1. Lineage (NCBI taxonomy): Eukaryota > Metazoa > Arthropoda > Insecta > Hemiptera > Miridae > Adelphocoris > Adelphocoris suturalis. The sequence continues at coordinate 158,930,589 of CM061040.1, forward strand.
TAGACATAGTGATCGCTCTCGGGAGGAGATTGACAAGTTGACAGAGTGCATTTGGCGTTGCCGCTTGGCTCACATTCACAGATCCTGCAGGGTCCATCGCTCCATGTATCACCAGCCTGAAATTATACGAAATCATCGGTATTTTCAAACTCTGCGCGTATGTAATAAAGGTTATGATTCAAGCCACAACTTCTCCACAAAAATTCATCGACGTTCAAAGCAGTAGGTACAAAATGAATTAGTAGCCTACTTACAGATTTTAGAATGGTCTCTTTCTCCATCATCAGTCTTGGTCTTTCACCGCCATTCAACCCAGAAGTGTAGGCCATTTCATACACGCACTTCCCCTCAGGGATTGCTAAAAAGATCAATTAATGTTCATTATACTAAATATCTATTGGCATGAAAAAAGTATTTTATTAAAGTAAGTATAGGTATATTTAACTTGAATGAACTATGCAGTTATATTGACACCTTACCACAACGATATGAGGGGCAGCACAGCTCTGTGTCTCTTTTGACTGCAACATGATGTTTCGGGCAAGTGGGTGGATTGGGACATGTCTCAACCTGACAATTGACCACTACTTTTGGGCAGCATCCTGAGTCATCCACTGTAGCTACCATTCCCGCGGCTCTAGGTGCTTTGAGTTCACCAGTCACGTCCGCACAGTCAGTTTTCTCCATACATTCTGAGCAGTAACAAAAGAAAATAGGTAGGTACTAAAGATTTGGAAATCGTCATGGTGAAACTTGGATGGTGAATGGTCATGGCCATGGTAAAACTAGGAATGACTATACTGGAAGAATATCATCTAGCTAGCCAGCTACGTACCCTACTGTTTGTTCTTTTCCTCAAGAAAGTGTAAATCTAGATGTGAAGATAGGCCAATAAAATGATGATAAACATTTGATGGACTGATTTCTAAATAGATTTTACTATAAAATTAGCAGAATAAACTTTCAACTCGGAAGGTTCCGAACAAACATGGGTAATGGAAGAAAAAATTGTGATCTTTGATTGGGAAAAACTGTTGTAGGTATCTAGTATAACCTGCTTGAATGCAATTTATAGTTTTGAAAGCAAGATTTCACACTCACGGCAAATGAACTCTTGGCAACCGTTATCAGAAGTTTCCAGTTTCAGTACTTGGCCAAATCCACACTGAGGTTGAATGGGTTCTGGACAGATAGCTCCTGGAGGTGGCTCAGCAACTGAAAACAACATTAAAAGCATTTGAAAGCATTGTGAACCAATAACAGCGACTCTTCCTTACAAAATCATTGGTTAAATGTTGAATCACGAACGCTAAAATACATTTTGGTTTATTATTTCCAATAATAAGCCTATGTGATCGTGTAGCAAACAATTTTTGTAACCCTCCCTCAAACTTTGTCACTTTACGTTTCAAGGTGCGTAGAATCCAAATTTGAAATGTCCGTCTGCCGTTCGCCGTCCGGGCCATAAAAGGCCTAAGATTTTACTTAAAAAACCCGTTCTTTCGCACATAGACTCCATTTGGGGTCTAGTTGGTCCGTTTAACCATCCCGATCGCTTTACTCGCATAGATGCTATGGGCCAAAAACGGGCGAAAAAGTGTCTTTTTCAAGGCTTTGAGTGTTAGACTTACGCACGCACGCCTGGCACGCTTGGCAGGGGGTCACGGTGGGTGGTGAGGGGGGTGAGCGGGGGGTGGAGTGAGAGGAGGCGCCGCGGCACCTTGTGGTGGGTACGGCGTTCCTTCGAGGCATGAATATATGTTTTTTTCTAGGTCATATTTGTGTGTTAATACCAATGCTTTTCCTACGCATATTTAATAACATATCCTCTCGACTTTTCGTAGTACTTAGATAATGATATTATTAAGGCAATAACTATTTGAATAGATAGGAGCTCAAATCGAGAAATATAAACATGCGTACATAATTATAGAAGTATAGGTTGTGGCAACTCGAAATAGGACACGCCGAGGAGTCTGGACGTACGGAGGCCTTATGACGTACGCAAGCCAACTAAAACTACGATCAAACTCAATTGAAAAAATAATAAACCTTTGTGAAATAATTTGCAGCGTTTTAGTAGGTAGTTTTAATAGGGATGAATTCATAGCCACTTGTGATTCAAATGACTGTTGTCGCATTCGATTTGTTTGAGAGGTCAAATTTGGAATTTAGTTACCAATATTTGGCATAATATATGTACATATCTAGAAAATGTGGTTATTGGTTTCCAGCCAATCAACAGCCCAATCACCAACATGAGTTCAACAGCTGAAACTTAGTGTTTACAGTCGATTGTACAAGGTTGGTTTGAAGATTGAAATATTCTTGAAAATTATAACTGAAATTATTTTCAGAAGTGCGAAAGAATAAACTAACCACATGTATGTTTTGGACAACATTCAGAATGATTGGCAAGTGTAATGGTTTTGAAGCCTCTAGCACAGATTGGGGCGTCTGGGCAAGTGACTCTCTTGCATTGAATGGACGAACTCTGGCAAGAACACTCAGTGCATATGTCGGGCTTCCACACATCGCCTGCATAGTGGCCTTCTGCATCACAAGGTTTGCAAAGCCGCTCTTCAATGCAAACGCCGTCATGAAGTACCTGGAAACGCGTCATAATTGAAAATAAATCACTCAATCGACCAAACTACCTTGTATTAAAATTTCCATTTTCAGTATGGACATTGGACAAGCTAATGAATAGGTATATTTCAGAAGATCGTCTCTTACTTTTCCTTTAGGGCAGCTACAAGTGTCTCCTAGAGAGGCAGTGCATTTGTCTGGAGAATTCCTTAGAAGTTCATAGTTATCGCACGTTTCTGTACATCCTAGGCCGCAAGGGTTGTATTCCAAATCTGCAACAAGTTATTTGAAATCAACGTTGATGATTCATACTACTGACAAAATAACACAATGAACAAAGTAATAATGTCATAAGGTCTACTCTTAACACATGCATGGTAGTGGTCAGATAGATGCTTTTATCACCATTTGTTTTAAACTGTCAAGAAGGTGTGAAAGGAGGTTCAAGTTTTCTAACTTCTATTCCACCTAATTCTGTGCTTGTCGATTGTAACTAAATGGTATTAAATGGGTTCCAGCAAAACTTTTGCATGAATAGGTGGGTACCGAGGGTGGTCCTCGATCAGATTTGACCTCAAAGTGCTTGCCCTTCAGATTTTCTTTCGAAATATGATTTGGGGATATGTTAGGATTATAATTCAGCAAAAACTGAAATCAAGCACTGGGCCGTTTTTTTTAATTCAGTTTTTAACTTTTTAATTGATACTTTAATCATGAAAACACGATATAATCGCCAAAATACAGAAAAAAATATTATTCATTATTTATGTGTCATTATACAATAGAATCTTTATCTAGTTTCATAGTTCTGGCCTACTTTGTGATCATATATAATTAGAAAAACAAAAATACAACATTTTATTGAACGAACTAATGATTATATTTGCATGAAGCTCTTAAGAAATGCCCGTGCGTGTGTGTCTATGTCTACACTTGTGTGTGAGTTTATAATGATTCATTATATAAATTTCAGCATAAAATATATATCTAAATTGAATAGAAGATAAAAATAATGGCATTTCAACAGTTTACATATGCAGAGAATTATATTCGCAATAAACATTGTCCATATTCAGGATAGATTCGTGATAGTTTATATTATTGGCCTTACGTCTCAGAAAAATCATGATGCACGGCCTCCATAGCCTGTTCACTGTAAAAGCCGAAGCCATTTCCTTGTTTGGTACAAAATTCTTCCACATAAAAGAAAACTGTGTGAGATTTTGGAGTGACTGGAATATCCAAAGATAAATATGATGCTTTGAATTCATTGATGTATTCAATGAATTTTGGATCCAGCCTGACTGAGAAAGATGCTTTGACAACTTCATTGAACTTCTGGAAAGCATCAACGTATTTTAAACAACCTATGCTACAGTTGGAACAACGCAATAAATGAAGTTTCTGTAGCAAAATGCGGCAACTATTTCCTTTTAACGAAGGGCTCCCATGGGTAACACCTTGTTCTCTCACATGTCCAAAGAATTTGAAGCTGAAGCTCTTCTTTGGGCAGAGGAGCGCTGTAGTGTTCAGCGTGAAATGACCCATATATGATTATATTTGCTGTATGCAAATATAACCGTTGAAATATAACCGTTATAACTGTTGAAATGCTATCATTTTTATTTTCTATTCAATTTAGATACCTACATCTTTTATGTTAAAATTTATATAATGAATCATTATAAACTCACAGACAAGCGTACACATAGACACACGCGCACATACTACACGCATACTCATAGGCATTTATTAAGAGCTTTATGCATATATATAATCATTATTTTGTTCAATAAATTTTGTTAATTTTTTTTTCTTATTATATTTGATCACAAAATAGGTCAGAACTATGAAACTAGATGAAGATTCTATTGTATAATGACACATAAATAATAAATACGGAATTTTGACGATTAAAGTATCAATTAAAAAGTTAAAAACTCAATTACAAAAAAAAAAAAAAAAAAAAAAAAAAAAAAAAAAAAACGGCTCAATGCTTGATTTCAGTTTTTGCTGAATTATAATCCTAACATATCCCCAAATCATATTTCGAAAGAAAATTTGAAGGGCAAGCACTTTGAGGTCAAATCCGATCGAGGACCACCGTGCGAGGGAATTGTGAGGACCGGTCATAGATACAACATCCGTGAAATAACAAGGAATCAAAGAGGAATACATTTGGGCCAACATTTTGCTTCCTCACCACCGAAAGTAGCTTAGTATTCGTGAAAAATTTCGAAAAATTGTTTTCCTTCAAAATCAAAATTTCGGTAGCGTTTCATCTAGGGCAAAAGTGGCCGAAACACAGTCTAACTGGGGAAATTGTGTGAATCGAACTGGGGAAGGCAGTCAAAAAGGCGACGTAACTGGGGCTCTTCAGTGCCGAAGTCATCATGTGGATGTTGGGGTGTGGAGAAATAAACTGCTTACTGCAGTCCAGATGAAAGCACTCAACCCAGGGTTGCCAGGTGTCCGGTTTTCGGCCGGACAGTCCGGTTTTTCACCAAGCCGTCCTGGCGAAAATTCAAAGTCGCTCTGAACGCGAAATGTCCGGTTTTCTCAGAAAGGACGACCAATGTCCAGTTTTCATTGGCCCTATCGTAGGTTACTGTCTTACGAAAGCAGACTCCTTGACTTTTGGAGGACCTACCTACATCGTTTATTTGGCAATCGACGATAGAAAGCTATCTAAAAATCCAAAATCATTTGTAGTCGTGTCCCTTCTTCCGTGAGAAGGCACTCTTTATCTCTTCTGTAAGCCATCACTTGTGCATTTTCTCTTTCAGTTTTAGTCTGAGGTAAATAATCTTGAAATATCGAGGATGATCTTAAGTTAGTAGTTCAAGTCGTATATGTAATGTTGAGATTTTTGTAGCGAAATTTCCATTTACCAGATATTTACTGATTCGAACGTTGCCTGCCAACCTATAGCATGTTAATTAGGTAGGTACGAGTTATAAAAGTTCTTTAATACGTACACTGATTAGTACTTTGAGAAACCAAAAACCCGAAAAATGATTAGGTATTTGAGCTGTTGATTATTTAATTAGGCACCAACGTGAAATATAAATCAAAGAATTGAAATTAGAACGCGTGCACAAATTTTGACCTCAGGTTCGTCTAATTTTATTTAACTGTCAATTAAAGTGTTGTGCGTCCTTGGTGGTTCCTAGATGATGGATAGCAACTACCTATTAACCCTCGGATAGGCGCGGTATCAAATTGATACAAAACATGGATTTGAAGGGTTGCAACGCCCGCTATCGCATTCGGAGAGGGGCCCCCTTCCCTCTACCTTCCTAACTTCAATCCGTCTTCAGAATCAGTTGACCTTCACGCGTCGAAGAAGTGAGCTACAGAAGTTACGGCTGATTTTAATCAAATTGATACACCGCGCCCATCCAGGTAATTTACAGATTACGAGATTGAAAATGTCAATGGCAATGATGAAGAACACTCTCAGGAACAGCCGATGCAACAACTGCGTGAGAGAGCATTTCCACAACCCACATCAGGGAAAAAACGAAAGAGATGCGAAAAAAAAGTAGATTGACGACTCACAATTGCGTACTATGTGAAAAATGTCTGTGTTCAGAGCACTTGAAACCTATTTGTAAAGATTGGTACCTACCTAAAAATTTCGCCTAACATACTTTTGTTACCGCAAATTATTTGCTTTACTTAAAATGTTCGTTCTCTTTTCTAGTTTATTATTTCGTTCCTTTGAGTTTACGAGTTTAGTTCCTATCTATACACTTGTATTTTTTCCGTAAAACGTTTGCTGTAAACACGAGTAAAGATTTAAACTTATCTGTGAAGAATGTTGCCAAAAAATTGTTTACTAAACAAGGAAATACTTAACAGTTACACCTAGCTCAAATTATTAGTTAGGTACCTAATTTTTCAACCCCATAATTTAATCTTGAATTTTCTCTACCTATCAGCTTGTTTTCTAGTCCAATAAAACTATTGATTTGAACAATGGTTAACTTTATACTATTTCCCTTAACCCATTTCCCCTCCTAATACCCATTGTATCAAAATGATACACCGCGCCTATCGCCGTTTTTTTTAGACCGCGCTTATCCGAGGGTTAATAAGCCTAGTCAGTATTTATTCAATCTTCTGGCTATACATTATACGTTCACTATTATCGTATAGGAACGAATAAATAATGTACCTTCTGGTTAAAATTATCGGTGCACAAAAATGTATTCAAAGTATCACATAAATATAATTTAAACAAAAATAATTTAAATTGAAGAAACTATTATTTATTAGAACGTATAGATAATTAATACAAGAAATGCATTGGGCCGCGAGCGTGGAATTAATTTCTGTAAAGTTTTTATTGAGTTGTTTAGTATTGTGAAGTGGTCACTACACGGGAAAACAATTTACCTGATGTTTATTATGCTACCAAGGAAGGAGACGAAAATGTTTATATTCGAAAAAGTGTGTTGTTGTGTTGAAGAAGAACTGCTAGATTTTGTGGTATAATTTTGTGCATATTTTCTGTTAATAAAATAAATAATTCTCTGTTCACCCGTGTGCTTTCCGCGTTACATTTGGTGTCAGAAGTGGGATGAATCAAGAACTTTCCATAGCGGATCGAGTGCGCTTACATCCGCGCCGACAACGGGGAAGACCCGAGGTGGAAGAGGAGGTAGGTAATGAACCCGATGAATTCTTCAACGCTGAAGATGCACCTGGAGGTCAAGGGCCTGTGGAAGTGGCCACCTCAATTGAAGAATTGTCCCAGCAGGTGGCTACGCTCAGTAGGGACTTCCGTTTATTGTTGAGGTCAAGAGATCAACAAGCTTCGGGGGTAGCAGGGATGGTGGACGAGAGAACTGAGGGAGCTGGTTTCCCTGGAGAGAGGCTCGAGGTTATTCGGCCCCCCACCTTTGATGGAACATCTCCGTGGGATGAGTATTGGGCGCAATTCCGGGCTATCACCTTGGCTAGTAGGTGGAGACCAACTACTGCAGCCATTCGCCTAATTGCATCACTGCGTGGTTTGGCTCTGGCAGCGGTATGCAACATTCCCGAGTCCCGCCGTGATATTGTATCGATGGAAGAAGCTTTAGCATGGAGATTCGGTGCCCAGGGCCAAGCTCGACTCTTCCTGGCCAAGCTTCGCCGGAGAGTACAAGGGGCTACAGAAGATGCTGCAGCATTTGCGGCTGATGTGGAGGGTCTTGCGCGTAGGGCTGTACCAGGGGAAGAGGCTCGGGAGGCTATTGCGGTTGAGCAATTCATTAATGGTCTACGAAGCCAGAGAATCCGAGAGTTGGTGATTAGTGGAGACCCAACCACACTACAGCAGGCAGTAACCCGAGCTGCAACATTGGAGGCAGGATTAACGCAAGGTTCCCACATGGTTCGTTCTGCAGATCTGGTGAATGATTCCGGGAATGAAGAGTTGCTCAGGAGGATTATTGATCAGCAGTTGCAGCAAATGAGCTCCTCCTGTGGTGGCAATGTGAGACGGGAAGAGCATGGAAGACAGGAGGAGCACAGGTGCTGCCTGGTTAGGGAGCAGTTGCAGGCAAAGAAGCGGGAGCTGAAATGCTGGAGGTGTGGGGGTACAGACCATTTTCTCCGTAATTGCAAGCAGCGGGATACTGGTAGAAATGGGCCTGGGTCGGAAAACAATTAGCCACCAGCTCAGGAGGCCAGAAGCTGGGAGGCAAACAAGGGCCTCAGCAGGATGGTGTACGTGTAAGTGAGCTATTATACCAAGTGAATCAAGCGTCAATAGTCCTGGAGGGGGCTATTGAAGGGAACCCTTGCCAAATGATCATGGATACAGGAGCGACTGTGACTATGGTAAATCCGGAACTATTGGGTGGTGATGTGGCTCAATCAGCCCCAGGATCAGGGCAACTGAGAATGCTGTCTGGAAATACCATTCCAGTGAAAGGTAAGTCTCTAGTCCACATACAGTTTGGTGGGGATGAAGCACGAAAACACGAATGCGTGATTGCTGATATTGGGGAACCCTGCATAGTTGGCATGGACTTCATGAGGGCTCATGGGTGTATTATTGATATGGGGCAGGGGACGCTCACAGTGGGTCGGAACTGTATTCGGTATGGGAGTGGGTTACAACAGACTACAGGGGACGCAACCTATCGCACACATGTACTCACAACAGTACCGCTACCTTTGCATGTTGAAGCAGCTTGTGAGAAACCATCGCCTCGGTTGTCTAAGTGCCAACTCCAGCTGTTCCGGGAGCTACTGTCAGACAACCTGGATGTTTTTGCAGAAGGTCCCAAGCACCTGGGGCGATGTAACCATGGGGAGCATGTCATTGACGTTGCAGGTCATCCTCCCATTAAGCAGCAGCCTCGAAGGGTGAGCCCAAAGCAACAACAGACAATTACAGACCTAGTGAATGAGATGTTGGCATCCGGAGTAATCGAAGAATCGCACAGTCCATGGGCAAGCCCGGTTGTTATGGTCCGGAAGAAAACAGGGGACTGGAGATTCTGTGTCGATTATCGGAGGCTGAATTCTGTAACAGTGAAGGACTCGCACCCACTTCCTCGAATTGATGAAACTCTGCAGGCATTGGACGGCAGCAAATGGTTTACAACGTTGGACTTGCAGAGTGGTTATTGGCAGATTCCCATGCACCCGAGTTCCCGAGAGAAAACTGCATTCTGTACTCGTCGAGGGTTGTGGCAATTTACGGTTATGCCATTTGGTCTAACCAATGCTCCAGCTACATTTCAACGGACCATGCGACAAATTTTGAAGCCCTTACTGGAGAGGGGGGTTGCTGAAGTCTACCTAGATGACATTTTGCTGCACACAGCAAGCTTTGAGGAACATATTCGGTGTCTTGGAGAGGTGTTTGGAATCTTGCGGCAGGCAGGGCTGAAGTTGAACATTAAGAAATGTGACTTTCTCCGAGAAACTGCCATGTACTTGGGGCATGTAGTTACAAGGGGTGGTATAATGACAGACCCAAAGAAAGTAGAGGCTGTGCGACAGTGGCCTATGCCACAGACGACCAAAGATGTGCGGGCATTCACGGGTTTCTGTTCGTATTACCGGTCCTTCATCCCAAAATTTGCAGAGCGGATGAAACCGCTCTACGAAGCCCAGAACCAGCCGGGAAGATTACAGTGGACGGGATCTTGCAGACAGTCTTTTGAAGGCATGAAGATGCTAATGCAGCAGGCGCCGGTTCTCGCTTATGCACGGCCAGATCTTCCCTTCATAATTGATGCAGATGCCAGCAATGTAGCCTTGGGTGCTGTTCTTTCCCAAGTACAGGAGGGGAGGGAGAGGGTGATTGCGTTCTTTAGCCGGTGCCTCTCAAGAGCTGAACGGAATTATTGCGTGACTAGGAAAGAGTTATTGAGTGTGGTGGAAGCAGTTAAGGCATTCAGCTCATATGGGCTGGACAATTGCCAGAAGCTCACAGTTCGCACGGATCATTCCTCCTTGCGCTGGTTGTTGAACTTCAAGCTGTTGGATGGGCAACTTGCCAGGTGGATGGAAAAGTTGGCTCCATATCACTTGGAAATCCAATATCGGAGTGGAACGCTACATGGCAATGCAGATGGGCTCTCCCGAAGGCCCTGTGCTCTGGCAGGGTGTAAGTTTTGTGACAGGCGGGAAGAGGAAGCATGGAAGGGAAACTCAGAAGAGGAGTCAAAAGCTGTGTTGGCAGTGAAACTGGAGGCCGAATGGGACAATGCGGCATTGAAAGGACAGCAGCTTGGTGATGCACATTTGAGACCTGTGATGGATTGGCTGCGACAGACAAAGCGACCAGACTGGGAAGGAGTTGCTGGGCTGAGTCCAGAGACCAAAGCATATTGGGCCATGTTTGAATCTCTAAGCCTTTGTGAAGGGGTAATGTACCGGAGGTGGGAATCACCCAATGGCCAGAAGACAGTGATGCAGTTGATCATTCCCCAGAGCCTGAAGCCCCAGCATATTGGGGAAAAGAAGACATTGTCTCAACTCCGTGCTCATTACTACTGGGTGGGGATGCACAAGGACGTTCGACTTTGGTGCCGGGAATGTGTGCCCTGTGGAAAGCGAAGAGGAGGATCAAAGTCACCCCATGCTCCCCTCCAACTATACGCAACTGGTGCCCCATTCCAGCGGGTAGGGGTTGATGTGTTTGGGCCACTACCTGAAACGGATCGGGGGAATCGCTTCGTGTTAACTGTGATGGATTATTTCACAAAATGGCCTGAGGCTATCCCCATTGCAGACCAGAAGGCTGAGACTGTGGTGAATGCGTTGATCCAACATGTCATTTCGAGGTTTGGCGTTCCGGAGGAATTACACACAGACCAGGGGACCAATTTTGGATCTGCACTTTTCCAGGATGTGATGGATCAGCTAGGAGTTAAGAAGACGCGGACGTCACCCCTACACCCCCAGAGTGATGGAATGGTGGAGCGACTCCATAGAACCCTGTATGATTGGCTGTCTAAGATGGTTCAGGAGCATCAGCGCGACTGGGATCTTCAACTGCCAGTGGCCCTACTGGCATATCGTGGTTCCGAACATGCTGCTACAGGTTTCACACCAGCCTACTTGATGTTTGGCCGTGAACTTACAATGCCTCTACATTTGCTGTTTGGTAGGCGACCGGACGAGAAGGAGGTGCATGAGTATGCCAAGAACCTACGATCACGGTTGGACCAAGTTCATCAAGAAGCCCGGGAGTTACTGCATGTGAGGGCGGAAATAATGAAACGACGGTATGACGTCAGAAGCAAGAACCCCCGTTTCAAGGAAGGGGACAGCGTCTGGTTGCACAACCCCCGGAGGAAGAAAGGGAGAAATCCTAAATTGCAGTGCCATTGGGAGGGCCCCTTCAAGGTCGTCAAACGGCTCAATGATGTCGTTTTTCGAATTCGAAGTTCCCGAGGTGCGCTGCGCGTTGTTCACAGTGATCGTTTGACTCCGTACTGCGGAGCGGAGCTAAATGAAGGAAAGGGAGAAGTGTAAAGTGGTCACTACACGGGAAAACAATTTACCTGATGTTTATTATGCTACCAAGGAAGGAGACGAAAATGTTTATATTCGAAAAAGTGTGTTGTTGTGTTGAAGAAGAACTGCTAGATTTTGTGGTATAATTTTGTGCATATTTTCTGTTAATAAAATAAATAATTCTCTGTTCACCCGTGTGCTTTCCGCGTTACAGTATGCTTTCCATCCCTGTCCGGTTTTTCTCCCCATCTCACCTGGCAACCCTGGCTCAACTTCATTCGTCGTCCTGTGGTTGAGCGTTGAAAGGCTGGAGCGAAATTCATTTTCGTCCACATCCCAAATTTATTTATAGATTTTTTGGTAAGGCCTTGCTTTTTATCTTTCTTATTTCACCTGGTTTTTTAGTAGGATAACAGATTATAATGTAATCATTGCATTATGATTGCTCATGTGATCTTTGCCCCGTTGGATTGTCTCTCTTTCGTCAACATGACCTAAGTTCCGCTGTCTCTCCCAGGCCCTCCTAATTCCCGATTTCCGCAGTTAGAATGTGGCCAAAATTTCCACTTGCTTTTTGCGTTTCAGACCTTGCTGATCAATTTTTGTTCCGCGCCTGTTTGTCTGTCTGTCCGTGGAAAATCCTAATCACGCCCAAAACTATACCAATTTCCAGTCCGATTTCGATGACATTTTCAGGGATTGTGCGGGTTAGCTTCTAGACGGTCCCCTATAACTTTCGTTACCATTGCATAACTAGTGGTCTGTGCGCATGCGCAAACTTTAATTTCTATTATAGAGAAACGATAATTATATCACATCATGCATGCGTAAAAATTGATCGTCACGGACAAAACTCCGAGAATAGTGGACCGACTTTGGTGAAATTTTCAATTATTGTTAGGCCTCTAGTCAATAGGTTCATTCGGCTAAGGATTCTGGACGAGTTCAGGAAGGGATGGCATTCAGAAAGGGGAGGGGATAGGATCAGTTCGGTACCGCCTTTAACCGAACGCCTCCTGAACTCGTACTGAACTGGTAGCCTACATTGACACCTCCCTTCATTTTTTTAATTGTATTTTTTACGGTATTTGTCTGTTGTCTTCTCTCGCTTTTATCGAAGGTATCCTCTGTACCTATTAAAGGTATCACTCGGAAATGTTCAATGAACTCATGTTCATTTAAAAGAGGGACAATGTCTGTTAACAAGTTTTCGTTTTTTGGATGGTCACGAAGAAAATCAAACATTAATTCTTCATCCGATTCCGAAGCTTCATCGGACTCGTAAAAATCTGAGTCAATCATTATAATTCAAAATTATTCAACAAAAATGACAATACGCGTGTACGCAAACAGTAAACAAAAATATTTAGATGATAAGTAAAATGATGATAAGACGATGTGATAAGTCAAAATATCTAGTGCGCATGTCTCGGACTGTCAGTCCTGATGAAAATCTCAGGACTGGTTGAACTAGTACTGGACGGTAATGGATGCCTAAAAGAACAGCGGACTGTCGGTACTGGACGAGTTCTACGCCTAAACGAACGCTACAAAGGGGGCGGGGGCGGGCACCATCCCGAACCGTTCAGAATCCTTACCCGAACGAACCTATATGCGCATGCGTAAACATGAATAATAGCCCTATTTTGCATTCTAGCGTGTATGCACATGAATTAGATACCTACTTACTGTTCCATTTTGCATTCAATCATTTCGACTTCTTACTTTGTTCTCCAACTAATTCTGTACGTCCATGTTACAATGTGTGAGGAAACTATACTGCCCACCCAACTCGGCAGAGGTTTTTTCTCTCATAACGGCATAAAAATGTTGAACTCACTCGGGGGGCAGTTGTAAGGGCAGAGTTCACCTCTCCAGTCGAGGCACATCCCTTCATTCTGGCACTCTCGAGCGTACGCTTCCAAAGATGTGCACAGCGATGTTTGAGCGCACAGACTTTGGTGACAACTGTCCACATAAGGTGTTGGATCAACAATTACGTGACACTGGAATGAAATACCAAGGATTGCTTTGTAGACAGAGATGATGGTGGAATAACATAAGGTATTGGCTTATAGTAGGTATTTTGGTAGAACCGTTGCAGCAACAGATAGGTACTAGGTACGTTTAAAAAAATCTCATACGTCCAAGCTGTTCAAGAATCAGGATGTAGAGTTCCTAGTAGATCCGTAAAACACAATACTTCGTGTGGTATTGACAATCCGGCACCGTAACTTTGACGCAATGACTTACGGTGACGCATCCTTCCGTACAGATACGTTAGATCGCAATCACGAAAAAACGTAATCGTCTAAAATAACCTCCTTCCATGGACTCAAACAACCTCCTAGGGATAATTTCCTCCTTCCTTCCATGGATTTAGCGTTACAAGTAGATCCGTTAAGAACTTGACGTGACTTTAAGGTGCTGTAGAGTTTTTCGTTACCACACACTGTATTGAGACCGACGGATCTCTAGGAACTCTCTGTCTAATAGTGGCGGAAAATAACATCAATTTTTCTTAAAGCGAATTCACGTAGAAAATGAAGCTATTTCAATGGCTCCAAAAATTTTGGAATCAAAATATTGGAAAACATTCTTCATTGAAATCCGTTTTGAGGCATTTGGAAACGAATCCTAGAGTTTAACACTTTTTCATATATAAATACGTAAATGTATATATGTGTTTCATTCCAGACGATAACTCTCCTTAGGATTGAGATAAAAGTACCGTTCTTGAGCCAAAAAATCAAGCTTTCCAAATGAAAGGATAAGTTCGTTGGCCACTTTTTGAGCACATTAATTTGGTCAAATTTCAAAAAATAGGAATGCTTAAAAACATTTCTAAATATGGCAAAAAATAGTTTTAGCCAATTTTTTTTATAGCAGAATATTGCTCAAATAAAGTTTATTAACTACCTATAAAATAGAGCATTTAAAAATGTAGGTATGTACAAAATCGTGCTGAAAAATGTACTTAAATTTCATTAAAATGTGCTGAAAAATCTACAGAAACTTCAAAAACAGCTAAAAATCTAAAATCCTCTAATGAATAGCAGATTATTATTTAGAGTACTAAGTACTAAGTTTTTTGCCATAAAATTAATAGTTAACACTTTGTTTGCATTTATAAATCTCCAATTTTTTAACAATTTAACATTCGCATACCAGAAATATTCAGAAGGCATCAGTTTGATGTATTTCACCAAAGTTGAAATAATGCTTATGCAATTTTTATCCCAGGTAAAATTCATAGTTAGGTTCCGCCTGAGTAACGGAGAACGTCTGAGACATTGAAAAACATGATTTAATCATTTTTATGTTATAGTATGTTTACCTTGGAGAACGTATTGCTCAACAGGATCTGGCAAGGATCAGGTTGCCCTTCTGCTGGTGGCTGACAAGTTTTTTCTTCTACAGGTGAGCAACTCTCTTCTTCGCCCAAAACTAAAAATATTAAGGAAACACATATTAGATTCTGGTCGAGTAGTATTAAAAAGAGAAATTAAGATATTTATTGAATGGCCAAATATCAGAATTTGGTACTAAGTAACGTTATTTTCAAAAAGTTTTCTTAGAATCAGCAAAACAGTTAGGCAGGTACCTTCTTATCTGATCGATGGTGAGGGGGAGACCATGTCCGCCATTCGGATTAATTAAATGTTATCGAACATGCCGTCTCCGCCAGGGTTGTTTATCAACTCAGATAATATGAGGTTACCGTCTCCTTCGGTTCATTTATCTCCTAGTCTCATGCGATGGCACTCCGAACTGACTTTTCGTTTCCAAACCCCCAACGAGGTTGAGAAATTATTATTTTCGAGAATAATAGATTTCATAAATGCAACTACGTGTCCAGTTTGTGTGCATTCCGGTGGCGTTGTGTGCGAAACACGTGTAGTGCGACAGTGTAAATTAGTGAGGAATGAAAATCCATCTTGAAAAATAGTAGTAGTACGCATACTCATGACCCATTGACCGACAAACAATTATCGCCAGGGTAATGTCCACAGGTTGTTCTACTTGCAATGTGCGTATCACACTACCGTAAAGAAAAACACTACTGGGGAAATAAGTACAGAAAATGTACCTACGTTATAATAAAATAAAATTTGTCTCCATTGACTTGATCTGTTTGGATTGAACTTACGCTTTTGAATATTTTTATAACTTATATACTGACATTTGTGTTTCGATTTTTTCTAATATACTTCGTGTACGAATCATGATTACTAAGTAGACTTTCACTTTTCTTGGCGGATTTGAACACTGTCGGAGTTGGTAATGAGATTAGAATAGGCAGAGTTGAACACTGGCGGAGTTGGCCATGCTTCTGGCGGAGTTGGATTAACCCCGATGGTAAATATTGTAAAATTGTGATAACTTACTGTTAGGTTCTCCTTTAACCAACCAGGAATCTCCAAAAAGTAGTAAATTGTCTGTAATAGTCCCATTTTTCATCTTGAAGTCATCACCAGCATTTACATTACAGCTTCCTAGAAGATGATTCAAAATTATGTTCACATTCAAGATTTTTTTCTAAATATTCAAATTCAGTGGGAAGGTAGTTAAAACACATTAGCAAATTATCAGATGAAGACCGCCATATGCAAAACATCCTAAGTGCCATTTATAAAATTGTCCAGCAAACCCAAAAATCTGTTCGTAGCCGAGCAAAAAAATGAATGAAATGTATTTTGTAGTTTTCCATGTGAGTTATACATTTTATTATTGTTTAATTAGTAAATAAATCAACAGCTAAAATAGACTATCCTATTTTTAGCGAATTCCAACCAAAACACCCTAAGTGCCCATCCCCTTGCATAATTCATTTTGGTAACCCCCGGTAAGAACTTAAACAACTTTGTGATATAGGAAACCGACATGCGTCGAACTTTGTCAAATTAAGATGGGGCGGGTGGGGTCAATATACGAGTTTAAAAAATAACCAAAAAAATTGTATCCCCCAATCGTAACACCAGCTTGGAAAAACTCTGAAAAAACATTCACAATCACACTTTTCCCTCTCATTTTCACACAGCGCAAAGCGTACTCAAATTTAGTTTTTTTTCCGGTGTTTTTCCAAGTTGGTGTTACGAATATCAATAAATCATTGATATTCGTAACAGCAACCTCTCATTTTCACACAGCGCAAAGCGTACTCAAATTTAGTTTTTTTGTTGTGTTTTTCCAAGTTGGTGTTACGAATATCAATAAATGAACATCACTACATCATACGTGATTCAGCGTAACAAAATACCCCAAAATTTTGTAGATATCACATGTGGAAATAATTGAATATCTTCAAAAACTCGATATTTCACAATATGTGTTCTATTTGCGCGTGATTGTGCTCGTTTTTTTCAAGTGGCCTTTTGTCCATAAATTTATTCTAACTCATTAAACGTCAAATTACTTGGAGGTACTTAAACGAATAAAATGACTGTTACATATCTATCACTAGATGGTTACCTACTTTAAAGTCAATAAACACGTTGGAGTCTTATTGACGAAAAGTCGCAAAATTTTTTATTTATCAAGGAAATCACAAGTTAATAATTGTAAAGTAACATAAATTAACTGATATAAAATGTATAACAACAACATTTTAATAACTTATTAACATGACCGTTTGAACTGGCGAGAGGGAGAGAGAAGAAGAAACACATACCTACTTAGGTATAGGTAGGTATTGGAAATGTTGATGATTTCATTCCTTCGAACTATTTTGGCGAGCTATACACTGTGTTATGAGAGTTAATTTTTAAAAAAACCGTTTAATGCAATAGAGAATTTTGATCATTGTGCGTTACCTTGTTCTGTCGACCCGACAAAAGCGTTTTGGTATAAAAATACCCCTGATATATTGTTTAATCGCACCCCCAATAGTTGCCACAAGTTCGGGTGATTGTGTTCAGCAAAAAATATTTTATGGTTAAAATTAGATCGGATATTGACTTCAATAGATCAACTTAATAGGTACACTCACCACAGAGTCCCTCGGTTTTTCCTTTATACAAATGAGAGGGGAGGCGCAGACTGAAGCCTTTTCCACGGCTTAAAACTTCCAGGTCCAAGTAAATGGAAGGAATTGTGACAGTGACACTCTTCCCTTCAGACTCTGCGATACTCACCCAATCAATGTTTTTGGTATTTTCCATATGCGCGCCATCGATTAGGATTGAAGGCTAGAAGACAAAAAGAAACCATCACCATCGATAGTAGGTACCTACTCTAATTTTTTTTTTTACGGAACAGCACAAAGAAACTCAATAGATATTTCATCAATGTCGCACTATGCTCCTAACTTCCACTAGGTAGTATACATTTTCTCTATTCAACTTTCTACAAGCGTGCGGTCTGAAGCTGTGATACTACTATGTACTACTGTAGATATATGTATTGTACATATTTCATAACAATTACTTAGTGTTTGCTGTATAGTGTAATTTGTAACTAATGCAAAAAAATAAATAAATAAATAAATAAAATAAAAAAAAATAAAATAATAATTCCTCGACGTAAACTATGGCAAAAACAATTCCGTAACAATGTGAGCAAGGAGCATTCATACGGAAACTGGTGGCAATCTACTACAGAATTCTTGCTCGAGGCAAACTGCGTTCTTACACGGCAAATACCTACCTATATCATCATTAATGTCCCTAACTGTACGGGGTGGTACAGTTTTCGATGCAACACAGCTGGGAAGCTGTATAAGTCTCAAATTTACGTCGTTTTTCCTAATAATTTGATAATAACAATATTAAAGTAAACTTCTCGTATTTTGGTTCTACTACTGTTGGACAAATCTAATCCAGCTCATTGGTAGGCACCTGTCAACAAATAAACTGTGACTTGTTCCCTCACATTTGCTTGTTGGCATATTATTTACGGTAAAAGTTGATCGTAATCCATAACGCTTTAAAAAAAAAAGGAAAAAAGACATATCCATGTCAAAAAACGTTGTCTATTTCCACGAAAAATTTTAATTTCTCCCTTGATGGGAAAAACAAAAGATCATGGATATGTCTAGTACCTAGTGCTTACCAGTTGGTACCTACTACTCAATTGTATACCAACCATGTAGTGCCTTCTTTTCACAAGATTATTCCATTATGGTTACAAAACAATATTAGTTTTTAACTTAGAGTAATAAATCAGCATTCCTTGATACTACAATGGCTTAGAGGTCATGAAATGTCGTGGTAAAATGAGAGCATTCCAAAAAGTGGCGAACGATTTTCCTACTATGAAAACTATGGGAGTTACTCTTCCCTAGTAACGCCTTGGTTGTACGTGAAAATCAATACAAAATGTGCCGGTCGGGAAAAAAAGTGTCGGTCGGGAAAAAAAAGTGTGAACGATGGTCGGTCGGGAAAAAAAAGTGTCGCGAAAAATTCCTTGACCCCCAGCCAAAAGACATATCCATGTCAAAAAAAGTTCTTTTGTTGCAACCAATAAATCAAAATCATGTATCATGTTTTTTCTCGTAGTAATGTTGCTAAATACAAAATTTCAGCTTCCTCCGTCCATTAGGAGAGAAATGAGCTTCCGAGCTCACTTAGCTGATCTGTGTAGTCCTCACTAACTTGGTCAATCGTACGCAGCAGACATTTAGATGATAAATTCCAAATTTCAGCCTCACACTGCAACTCTATAGTCTCCTATTTCAAGTCGATTACCTACAATTTCAAAAACTCCTGCTAGAAGTGTCTAATGCTACGAGTGGATGTACCTGATGTGATATAGAAAGGTACAAGAAGAGTCTGTTTACTATAAATGGTGGTTTTGATTTGCACAAATATCTTCAACACCATCATGAGCTGTAGAAATACGCTTCGCAGTAATTTCTTCTTTATTAAACTTCAATGTTCAATAGACTCAGTTTTAAGTCTTAGCTTCATAGGACGAATTGCATTGAAATTAGGAACCTCAGCAGATTATGGTGGTTCCACACGTTGAAATTCTATTCTACCTGTCTCATACAGGCCTTGTTTCAAATTTCAGTTTCAGAGATTAAATACCATAGAAATAGCTTAGGTGCCAATCAGCTGGTCAGAGGTCTGTGCATCGTCTAGTACCCTCTGCTTACAAGTTTAGTACCAACTACTTAATAGCACCTACCTACCATATATACTTCCGTCTGTGGGATGAAGCACTTGGGGCCGGTCGGCTCCTTTCGTGAGCACTCGGGAACGATCGGCATTCGCTTCACAAGAGCAGCCAACGGTTGCCAACACTACGGCATCGCTCCGACCGGTAAATCTACGGATTTATCCATTTGCGAAAGGAAAATGAGATTTATTGGTGAGGAGATTGTGTACCAGTCAATCCCTTAGTAAAAATGAAGATTAGTTGGGCATGTAGATCAGAATGATGTGTATAGTTTGGTGGTCTGGATGCTCGCAAGCTCGCATCTCAAAAAGACATAACATCAAGTGGTCAATCCCTTAGTAAAAATGCAGATTAATTGGGCATGTAGATCAGAATATGATGTGTATAGTTTGGTGGTCTGGATGCTCGCAAGCTCGCATCTCAAAAATACATAACATCAAGTGGTCAATCCCTTAGTGAAAATGCAGATTAGAGGACATGTAGGTCAGAATGACATTTAAGAAGTATATTTCGGGAGTTGTACGAGCAAAAAAATTAGGAACATGCTACTACGAGATTTGAACCCACGATGTTGTCTCACGAGACCGTTATCATAACCTATGAGCTACGACTAATCTATCGATTTGAGATGCAATCACAGTACTTAACCATTCCAAGCCCCAAGTGCTTCATCCCCCAGACGGAAATTACCATATATTGAATTCTATTCACATTATTATTTCGTTATGGTTTCTCAGCAATATTTGTTTATAACGTATCATGATAAATCAGCTTTCCCTCGCGCTACAGCGGCAAAGGGATCATGAGATGTTGTGATGAAATGAGAACATTCCAAAAAGTGGCGAACGATTTTCCTGCTATGAAAACTAAGGGAGTTACGCTTCCCTAGTAACGCACTTAATGTGCGTGAGAATCAATAGAAAACACGTCGGCTTCCGTACCTATATGGGGTGAACTCGGGCAAGTGCGCTCTGCAGGCAAGTGCGCTCTTCTCTTATTTCTCCGCTTAGGCCACTCCAATAATTATATTCAAATTATTGATAGCTAGAACAGGTGTTCCGGAACAGCTGCCAAAATTTAGAGCTCTTTGGCAGCTGTTGCTGGCAGAATTAAAGCTCATTGAAAAGGAGGTTTCCGAACAACTCAGAATCACAGTTCAAGGTATGGATCAAAACTTGTAATTTTCAACACATCTTTTCATATTCCTCGAATTTTTTTTTGGCCTGTAGGCTACTCTAGATGTTTACGCATTTAATACGCTTTAGGAATTCCAAATAAACCCAAAATTTCGCTTTTTATTGAAGGAGCGCACTTGCCCTATGTTTTCAAGGCTAAAGGGCAAGTGCGCTCCTACCCATGCGGGCAAGTGCGCGCCGACTGGTTTTCAAAATCTGGGCGCAAAACAACCCTTAATTGCATTCACCCATTGAATATTGTTTCTTTTCGTGAAATTTCTCGAACGTTTTCCGAATTTTCACTTTGTTTGCTGATGTTGCTTTGTGGTTTTTTTCGTGTTTCTTCAGATAAACATGATATTGTTGGTAGATATTTCACCTGTTCATCCTGTAGAATTGGTGCATGCAAAACCAATCCCCCATCCCCCAATCAACCTGTTCTCCTGTTTCCTTCTCGTGCTTTATCAGTCCTCCCCCAAGTTTCCCTCGCCTCCAGTCCTCGAAGAGTTTCCCTCACTCCTTCAGTCGTCCCTCCAGCTTCCCTCACTTCCAGTCCTCGAAGAAATATCGTAGCGACATTGTCGAGCCCTCAGCCAGGGTCATCTCCACCCCCAGTTTCTCCCGGGAGTTCGTCTATGGAGGAATCTGAAGCCTTCGATGAGGAATTTGAAAACCTGGAGGGTTTTATCGCCTACCTTGACAAATGTGGGTGTGAAGGGTTGCCCAGCCCAAGCCATAGGTAGGACGCCCTACAATTGATTTCTACTTGAGTTTTTCTCAATTTTTTTAACTTTTTTAACTAGTACTTATTCTATTGGGTGCTTCAGTGCTTAACTATTTTAAAACTTAAAACTATTTTTAATTGCTAAAATTTAAGAATATGAAGGTTAATTTGGGGGAACCTAGACGAAAGCGCACTTGCCCGCGGAGTGCGGGCAAGTGCGCGCTTCAACATGCCTCACAAAAATCTTGATCTTTTGCATGAATGTCCACTATTTTCTCAAAATTCGAATACCACCTGATTTATAATTAACTACTGGATACAGCGAACACGGAAAAATTTGGATATGTGAAAATGTCACTTCACTATCTATTGTGAAAGTTGAACTTTGCAAAAAGGGGGGCGCACTTGCCCGAGTTCCGTAATTTCCGTAAATTATTGACATGGATATGTCTTTTTGACATGGATATGTCTTTGCTCTGGGGGGTCAACCAAAAATTTTCGTGACGCAAAAAATATGTCACAATTTCTAATGATGTTCACGTACAACCAATCCGTTGCTAGGGGAATGGAACTTCCGTAGTTTTCATCGCACAAAAATCGTTCGCCACTCGTTGGAAAGCGCTTGATTTATGTGATAAATGTTCACATCTCAAGCTACCAATTTCCCCCTCCTTACGTACCTGGCTACATTCCTAAACTAAGTTGATTGGACTATAAACAATTTTAATAAGCCGGTTACAATATTCTTAACGTAAAGCAATAGCATCATTTACTCCACTCCATAGGAAACATTATCATCCTTTTGACAACAGTCGACTGTAAACAACAACTCATTGTAGTGGCTTCTCTCCACAGTTATTTTCAACATTTCTATAAGTAAACCGTTGTTTTGTTTGAATTAGTCGGGATGCGGCCGAGGGAAGATAAATGACATTATTTCATTTATTGTTTTGTTTGATAACGTTTCGACCTCTTACTGAGAACATCTTCAGATCTTGGTGTGTGCAGGAAAAAATTTATCGGAAATTTAACGGATTTGTCAAATAAAACAGTGGCTCACCAAGTCAACTCAATGTCAAGAAAGCAAGATCTGAAGATGTCCTCAGTAAGAGAACGAAACGTTATCAAATAAAACAATAAATGATATAATTTCATTTATTAATGAAAAATCAGGCTATCATGAACATAAAAATGATAGCGCCTGTATTGGAGAAATAGTATGTATAGTAGGTATGCTTATTGTGTCTCCAAGAATAATAGAATAAATTCTTTATCCTACATTTCTCTCTCGAGGACAACCGTTATGAAATCCCCAATCAAAGACATATCCATGTAACATGGTATCTGCTTCTAAAGCAGATAGTTATGGATACGTTTTTACTATATTATTATCATTTACGGGTGATTCTCCTGAAAAGTGCGCACTTTTGTTTGTCAACGATTCTAAGCTACTTTAAAGAGTAACTTCCAAGAGTTACTTGAAAATTTCAAAATTCCACGCATGGAGAGGCATTTACTTGACCTCTCTCACCTAGTTTTACCACAGAAAATTTGAAATTTGATATTTTTTCAAAATTAGAAAGGCTTAAATGTCACTAGGCTGTCCTGTCAGAACCCTAGGTGTCATTTTTAGACTACAAATAAAGTTTAATTTCTTTTTTAAGGGTTTCGAGAGTGATATACTTCAAAATTACCCCAATGAAATTTTAGCAAAATTGGAATAGATGAGGTATATTTTTTTTCCAAATGAAAGATTTGTCCCATTGAGTTTTGGTCACTAGCCTGTCCGTTTTGCGCGGTTTGCTCTTGATGTGTTGCAGATAGGAAATTTTCATTTTCTTTTTGGTAGCATTGAAGCTAACAAGGTGCTGGCCAACAAACTCATCCTTTCATTAATTTGGAATTCTTGTTTTTTGGCGCAAGAACGGGATTTTTATCTCAATCCTAAGAACTACCGTTTGGAATGACATATATATACATATGAAAAAGCGCAAACTTCAGGAATAGTTTCAGAATGCCTCAAAACGGATTTCAATGAAGAAAATTTTCAAAAATGCTGATTTTAAAATTTTACGAGCTATAGCTATATCTTCATTTTCTACGAAAATTCGCCAAAACTTAATCGTATGGTTGTATGCATCTTTAAGGGCATTAAGTAGAAGTAGTTAACAGACTTTTGTATCAGCGCCTCCCCCTAAATTAATAGTCCACGCTACGCCTATGTGGGTACGTCTACGTAGGTAGGTGCTTAAGTTTAGGAAGATTGAATACTCTAGGCTACATGATACGTCATAACTGTTCTGTGAGAAAGTGATTACCTTCACGTCACTGACATCAATAACTTGGACGGTGTGGTTCTTGAAATGAACAGTGATAGCATACAAACATGCTTCGTCTTGGTTCCCCAAGCATGCTCTATGAGTAGTCCAGACCTATGGAAAATAGATCATTGTAATGTAGGAAATGAAGAAAATTTATCGCCATTCATTTTACATATTGACAACAAAATTATAGATCTAGTTAAGTGTATTTGCATGTGAATGTAGCAGAGGGATTCTGAGTAGGTAATCTCTATCCAAAAGATAGCACATGTTGTACTCATTACCTTGAAATTGGGTCCACTAACACCTTCCACGGTCTGTGCCAATGTGTGAGTACATTTTGAATTGAAAGTGTAGTCTGCTCTATCAAATGTAACAAATCTAGTACTTCCAATGCCATCACACTGACCTGTAATACGATTTGTTCATTTTGCAAAATGGTTATAAGATTCCATACAATATTTATGTAATTATGGTTGTTTTATCAATTCATAATAGTAAACATCCGTGTACACACAACGAAGTGGGAGATACTTACAATCTTTGCAATCTGCTGGTCGGACGCACTTGTCATGACTCCTTACAAGACCGTCAGGGCAGTAGCAGCCTGGGAAACAGCGGTCTGTGGTGGGGCAGGCATCTTCCAGCATCAGCTCTGCGCAGCAAGGCTCACAGACTTTTGTGTAGCACGCCTTATAAACCAGACCATCGGGGCAGTTGACGGCTACAAATTATATCTTAGGTCATCTCAGGTGGTTAATTATTGTGAGAAGAAGAAATAAAATTTTAAACAAGTCCATAGACTCGTTAGTTTACATCACAATATAAATTGTGATGTATTCACTATTCACTCTGTCAAGAAGTATAGAGGGTGTCTTAAAAGTAACCTCCCACTCCACCACTCAACATTTTCCACAATTTTTGAGACATCGAAGTGAAACTCGGGAGAGTGATTTTGGGGCGCCTGATACAAAGTTTTAGAGGGGAGTACCTATTTGGCACCTAATTTGAAAGAAATTTTTCCATTTTTTACCGAACGATACCTCATTTAAAAATTTTTCAGTGCTGAACACGATAGTGAAACTAGAATTGTGATATATCTTATTCCGTTCTCGGATTTCAGCTAACGAACCATGAAAGAGTGCGATTTCAGGTACTTTTAGAAAATACGGTCGATTCTTTTTCCATACTCCGCATGAAATTACAAAAACAGAATGCGTTTTTGTGTTTTTGACATTTTATGTCTTTACTATGGCACATAAATGAAAAAGCGTCACGCGGGGAGCGTCACGCGGGGAGCGTCACGCGGAGAGCGTTACGCGGAGATTCCCTAATGATCCCACGATTCTGAGATTTTAATGTTATTTTTACCTCATTAGATAATAATAGATAATGCATAATAATGATGTGTAAGAAATAACTTGGAGTCTAGTAATCCTACGCATAGCAACTGTTGTTAATTATAAGTGAAGGTTTGCTACAAAGTTTATCGGTATCGCATGTCGTTTTGACATGGATATGTCTTTGCTCTGGGGGGTCAACCAAAAATTTGCGTGATGCAAAATTTGTGTCACGATTTCAGTGTTTTTCACGTACAACCCAGCCGTTGCTAGGGGAATGGAACTTCCGCAGTTTTCATCCCACATAAATCGTTCGCCACTCGTTGGAAAGCGCTTGATTTATGTGATAAATGTTCACATCTCAAGCTACCAATTTCCCCCTCCTTACGTACCTGGCTACATTCCTAAACTAAGTTGATTGGACTATAAACAATTTTAATAAGCCGGTTACAATATTCTTAACGTAAAGCAATAGCATAATTTACTCCACTCCATAGGAAACATTTTCATCCTCTTGACAACAGTCCACTGTTAACAACAACTCATTGTAGTGGCTTCTCTCCACAGTTATTTTCAACATTTCTATAAGTAAACCGTTGTTTTGTTGGAATTAGACGGGACTTTGTTAGTGAGCTAAATTCTCTTCTATTCATCCAAGGAAGTTAAAATTTGATAGGGAGACTCCATGGGACATGAAGAGACAATCTTTTTCGTCACCTACGTAAGTTCATGTCGACTTTTAACCGGTTGATGATCGCAAAATCGCTCTCCAAGTTTCACTTCGATATCTCAAAAATCGTGGAAAAATGTTGAGGGAGGGGCTTACTTTTGGGTCACTCTGTATATATGGAACATTGCAATTACTAATATCTTTACCAAATAGTAGAGCTGCATAAAATGATCTTTCAAGGGAACACGATAAAGTAGGCAAGTACTTACGGCAATCATTGTTCACTCTCCACATTGATAGATCAACTTCTGGCAAGAGGTTCTGACACTCGGTTGCACCTTCCTGGACAGCTAGACATTTGCACTGATCCGTTGAGTTGCCTCTCTCAACGCAGGCGCATACAGCTTCAACACACTGAGACATTAGTTTGTCAAGGCTCACAGCTGCTGCGCACTGGGTTAGTGGCTCTTCCCTATGAATAGAAAATTCCTTGGTAGATCTCATGATGAAGAGAAGCATATCAAAAAAGTTCCAGTCATGCAGCATGATAGTATGAGCGAATTTTCGTTGATTATCGTATTATATACTGTTAAATTGTTTTGAAATTTGAGATTTTGGAGTGCGAAGAAGTTGTTAATTATTGATTTTATGGCAAAAAAATTGTTAACTATCAATTTTATTGCTGAAAAATTTGTTCTAAATAACATTCTATTATTTAAACAAAGATATTGGATTTCTAGAATTTTTTACATTTTTATCGATTTTGTAGCACATTTTAGCGAATTTTCTTAGAAAATTAAGCTATTGCTCTCGCCTCAAAATTTGTAGAATGTGAATTTTTGAAAAAATTTTATGCAGAAATCCGTTTCAGGCTATTCTGAATCATATTCTGAAGTTTAACGCATTTTTTTATGTATGTATATATGTATATATGTATGTATATATGTATGTATGTATATATGTATGTATGTATGTATGTGTCATTCCAGACGATAACTGTCCTTAGAATTGTGCTAGAAACTTCAAACAAATTTTAAAATGTTAAGGACACAAAACGAAAGTTCAAGTTCGTTGGCCAGCATGATCGGATTACATCTTCGGGTTGAAATTTTCAAAAATGTAGTCAAAAATTTCAAAATAGCCTGTTTTTTGCGATTTGTTGTGCGAAATAATTTTTTCAGCATACTAACATGTGGTATATTCGGAATCAGCGTAAAAATTTCTATAAGAATATGTATCAAGTTTTCAAAAATTTCAAAGTTGAAAAATCAGTCAAAAATCGAAATAATGCCGTTCGTTAGTTGTAAAAATCGGTAATATTTGCATGAAACATTGTCCAAATTCAGATTGTCTTTAAATCTACAAGATTAGTTTAATAATAATAAAGTATGAGTACCTCCTAATTATTTTTAATAATTTGGTTCCATGTTTGTCTATCAAAATCATAAACTAAAATTTCTCTACACGATCAATAGCGACTGAAATGTCGAAGATTTCTTCAAAAATTCGCTCATGGGGTCATGCTGCATGACTGGACTTTTTAATGAAATTTAATTACAATTTTGAGCATAGGTTTGAGCTTTAATTTTTAAATTACTAAATTCATAGTTGATAAACTTTATTTGAGTAATATTCAACCAAAAAATATAAATTGAACGATTTTTAGCCGTTTTTAGCCATTTTTAGAGATTTTTTGAGTACATTTTTTGAAATTTGACCAATTTAATGTGCTCAAAAATTGTTGTCCAACGAACTCATCCTTTCTTTTGAAATGCTTGATTTTTTGGCGAAAGAACGAAGTTTTTATCTCAATTCTATCGAGAGTTATCGTCTGGAATGACACACACATATATATATATATATATATATATACACATATAAAAAAGAGTTAAAATCCAGGAATCATTTCAGAATGCCTCAAAACAGATTTCGATGAAAAAATTTTTTGAAAATTTTTATTTTAAAATTTTTGGAGCCATTGCAATAGCTTTATTTTCTAAGAAAATTCGCTAAAACAAGTTGGGTGTGGCACGTAGCTTCCTCGTTTACTAGTCAACTTCTTCCAACTAACATCCAAATTTAAGCGAAGTCGAACGACTAGAGAGGGAAAAGATGGAAAATTATGGAATTTCCGTTTGCACATGCGCAGAATGAAGTATCGATTTGGCAACAGTTAAACGGATAGATGACCATCTCCAAGCTAAGCCGCGCATTACCTGACAATTTCATCGAAATCGGATGAAAACAGTGGAACTTTACGTCGTTACAAGGATTTCACATAGGGTCATGCGCAGTAGCTATTAATGATACAACCATGTTGAAATTGATATGGGATGATCAAATTGCCATCCTCCAACTATCATTCAAATTTGAGCGAGATTGGACGACTAGGGCGAGAAAAAATGGAGCATAATGGAATTTACGTTTGCGCATGCGCAGAGTGGAGTATTGATTTTTCAGCAATGAAACTGATAGGGGATACCCCCCCCCCCCCCCCCAGCCCGCACATTCCCTGAAAATTTCATCCAGATCGGATGAAAACTGTGGAAAATAAGCTTGTTTCATGGATTTCATATTGGCGCATGCGCAGTAGTCATTAATGATGTTGAAATTTATAAGATGATCAAATTGTTGGAAACATCAACCTATAATATAGCTTTTATTTCAAAGTTGAAACGTTGTTGAGAGTGAGAAGTATTCCTGAATCGTTAAATAAAAGGATAGCTCTCGTATCATTACTTTCTTTTAAATTAAAATTTCACCCCAGAAATCGGGTTTCTGCCTGTTATTAGGCACTTACCCCCGGTTATTGGGCACACAGAAATCCACCATAATTTGTGACTAATACCTACCTAGTCTCCCACAAAAAAATATGGATTATCAAAAAGTGTGAAATGATGATACTTACTAAGGTTTCTGGGATATGAAACGTAAGTTGAAGAAGAACGTTGTCTAATTCCATAAAAATTTAATAACATTAAATAGTCATAACAATAACTCACTTGAATGTCTTGCATATTTCGAATGCAGCTTTCTGTATGTGGAGTGGACATGCTAGTGTTTCACATTCGGTGTTATTACCCCAACTGTCGCCAAACTCTGTGCTTGATGTCGCCTGCATACCGTCGGGCTTACGTCTATCGTTTTCTGCCGTCCCATCAAAAAATCCGCACAGCCCGTCGACGTGGCCTCGAGCTTGTCCCGGCACCTGTCATAAATTGACGTTCTCGCATGAAAATTATAACAAATACACAACTAGAGAGTGTCTTCCGTGAACTGCATACTTACAATTATCCTCACGTTACCACTCGAGTCCCAGATCACAGAGAAATCCAAAATGCTCGTGAAAACAATATAGCTGTCACTGATTTGTCGTACAGAAAATTCCAATTTTTGTTCGCCAATTTTCTGCAACTATAACAAAAAACTTTTAATGTGTATAAGAAATTTCAGCAGAGTTTTTTTTTTTTAAATTAATAATGTACATTTCATTTTTATCAATATATCATTACAAATATGCTAGCATAAGTAATATAGGTAGGCCTGTTGACCTAATTAACATGTTGCGTGATTGTAGGTATCAACCCATTGGCCGTCCTACATTAAATACAAACTAAATAACAGTATGAACTTTGAATATAATGAAACATGGCAATAAATTTTGTAACAGGTATAACAGTTCAGTTATCGGAAATAAAATCTTGGGGTATTTTGCTTTTCAACCGTCTTTGGTTTCTCGGAGGAGGAGTGTTGTTTGATAGCTCCGTTAGCAGTGAATTTTGGTGGTTTCTCATCGAAGAATACAGGTTTTCGTATGACTGTTGAAGAATAACCTGAACTTCTGGGACATCCATGTCGGCATGTAAGGTTGAGTTGCGGACGTACCGTGGTGCGCCCTTGATAATTTTCAGAACTCAGTTTTGTGACGTTTGTAGCCGCTTTATGTGAGTGCTTGCTGCGGAACCCCATACACCGCGCGAATACATCCAGACCGAACGTATCAGGGATAAATAAATTAGACGTTTCGTGGATATGTCAAGTGGGGGATTTTACAAATATATCATATATATCACAATATATCAATATATATCAATATAGATACACCAAATATATCATCAGAGAGTGATGATCCAAATATGGAAATTACTAAAACTGGTTAATCTAGGTAGATTTAAAGCTAGAATATTTAAATTGAAAACAGCTGACACAAAAGTAAGTTTCAAAACTTAGATTCAAGTTGCTCCAAATATTTTTTCTTATTTTTCGATAAACTAGTGCTGGCATATAAAAGTAGATGGTTCCTACCTTATAAGTACTTCCGTTTGTATTTCTTATTCCAATGCAACCATATACAGAAGTGTCATATACAGTTAGTCCCGAAAGTATTAGTAAATTCTCTATTTCTCATAACAATTAATATTCCGAATTTAAAAAATGAGCTTTTTTTCTGATTTCTTGGGTCAACGTTTAGGGGAAATGGTAAAAATGAATGTCCATGTCCAAATTTGTCAGAAAGTGAACGTTTATATTAACTGTAGGGATCATCTCAGAACAACCAAAAAAGATGCACAACAAAAGTATTCGTAATTCCCTTATTAAACGTCAATAGTAGCGAATTACTCTGCTTGAAAAACATCAATATCAACCAAAAACGACAAATATTTGTCAATAAATGTGAAATGTTGAATATCAAGTCGGATATCCCACTTACATCATCACACAATATAGCCTGTGGGCATCGATCTGGCGAGTTTGGCTGAAACGTCAGAAGTGATCAATCACTTCCAATCTTTATCCGTTCCAATCTTCCTTCAATTTTTATAACAGTTGATTGACGTTACGAATGTCATGCTTACCAAGTTGAAGTATCAGGTGACCACACATGTGATCAATTAGGTTTAACTTGGGAGACTGAGGTGGAGTATCGAGGATCGGGGGGATCCGGGTCTGGGCCCGCAGGGATGAAAACGCAAGGGGTTTGGGTCCTTCTGATGTGGAAAACGTTAGGGGTTTGGGCCCATGGGAAAAACGGAACAAAATGGGCATTGAAGGTGTATTGCTCACATGTTTGTCAGAATGACATCATTAGTCGTTACGTTCTTCTCCCTTCCGATTGCTCACGCCGGTAAGATAGGCCATGATGTCCTTATCCTCAGAATATGTAGTCCTATAGTCTAGAGAGCGGTATTCGGAGAACTTGAAATTGTCAACAATTATTACATTTTTGCCACGGTGACTAACGAATTTATGAGTAATGAGAACGTCCATCTCCGTGCAAGTAAATAGAACCAGCTGATTGAATCGGCACGCATATCCACAGGGCATCGCTTATCTCAACAAAAACAAGAGGCGATTACGCCTACGCTTCTCTGAACTTTGAAAGAAACCCTCTGTTCTCCATTTCCTACGCCTCTCCGGTGGGCCCAAAGCCCTCGCCTCGCCACGCTGTTCACGAGCCAAACCCCTCAGAAGCTTCCTATCAAATTTCACATTCCTAGGGTGCATAGGAAATAATTTAGCCAACTCAGGTGATCTGAATAGAGCCAATCAAATCATTCGTCTCAGAATGTCGCTGAGAGTATCCCTATCACATCTCAACTTCATAGAGTGAACTGGAGAGAATTTTGATGTCTCGGCTGATCAGGAAAGCTAAATTTTCTTCTTTTAACCCAAGAAATTTGAAATTTGGTAGGGAGCCTCTCCGTGACATCAAAAGACGAATAAAATGATCGGCTGTTTCCTGATCAGCTGCGACATCCATATTCTCTCCAGTTCGCTCTATGAAGTTGAAATTTGATAAGGAGACTCCCTGGGACATTATGAAACGAATGATTTGATGGGCTCTATTCTCATCAGCTGAGTTAGCAAAATTATCTCCTATTCACCTTAGAAATGTGATATTTGATAGGAAGCTGCTCTAGGGCACTAAGGGATGAACAAAACAGTCCTCGATACTCCACCTCAGACTCCCGATTTAAACCTAATTGAACACTTGTGAGGTCACCTGAAACGTCTACTTGGTAAACATGACATTCGTAACGTCAATCAACTGTGATACAAATTGAAGAAACTCGGGAACAGGATCACTCCAGACGTTACAGCCAAACTCGCCAGATCAATGCCCACAGGCTACATTGTGTGATGAAGTAAGAGGGATATCCGACACATTATTGATCAGTTAATGTTTATTGACGAGTATTCGTCGTTTTTGGTTAATATTATAATATGACGTTTTTCAAGCAGAGTAACTCGCTACTTTTGACGTTTAATAAAGGAATTACGAATACTTTTGTTATGCATCTTTTTTGGTTGTTCTGCGATAATACCTACGGTTAATATAAACGTTCACTTTCGGAAAAATTTGGACATGGCCATTCATTTTTACCATTTATCCTAAACGTTGACCCAAGAAAGTTGAAAAAAGCTCAATTTTTTAAATCCAGAATATAAATTTTTACGGAAAATAGAGAATTTACGAATACTTTTGGAACTAACTATACATAAACATACATTTTTTCAAATAAATAGATAGGAAATTATTATTTAAACTAAAAACTGCGTGAAAAGCAAATTAGGAACAGTACAGAAACTTACTTGTGGAACAGTGTAGTGGTAATCGTTCAGCCAAGTGTCGAGATCTTTGGTGAACAAAAATCTGTCAGAATTATGGGTGATGAGTAAGCATGGGCCGTTGGGTAGATTGTTGCATTTCTTGAGCTCTGAAATAATAATTTTAGATATGTGAACAGTATACCATGAGAGGTCGAACCAGAGGGAAATTTTTTTTTTTTTTTTTTTGACAAGTTTTATTGCGCCAAGTAATAACAACTTATAAGCAATATTCATGTGGTTACTTTATATATACATTTTCTTAAGATCTAATATACTTCACTTAGACTTATTGTTCTGATTATTGCAGAGGGAAACTAATAACTATTAATGACTGTTATTTTTTCTAACAATCTTCAACTTTCTGTACAAAGAGTCACCTAAGGAAGACCTGTAGAGATGGTACGGAATTCCCTTTCTACTATAAATTTACAGTAAAAAGTTCCAGTCATCCAGCAAGATAGTATGAGCAAATTTTCGTAGATTCCTTCAGGTCAAAGATATTAACTACCAACTTTATGGTAAATAAAATCATTTTAAATTATATTCTGCAATTCAAAATAGAAATTGGATTTTTCCCTTTCTGCAGTTTTTATCATTTTTTCAGAAAATATTAATGAAATTTAAGAACATTTTCAGCATAATTTTGTGGATAAATTATATAATGGTCTAATTCATTGTTGATGAACTTCTTTTGACTAAAATGCTGCTAAGAAATATAAATTTAAAAGCATTAGCAGGTTTTAGCCATTTTCAGTGATTTTTTGAGCACTTTTTTGAAATATGACCGATTTAATGTATTTAAGATTCATTTGGAAAACTTGATTTTTTGGCGCAAGAACGGATTTTAGCGAATTTTCGTAAAAAATGAAGCTCTTACAATAGCTTCAAAAATTTTAAAATCAAAATTTTTGAAAATGTTTTTCATTGAAATCAGTTTTGTCACATTCTGAGACGAATCCTAGAGTTAAACGCTAGAATGCGCTAGTCAATTGGAGTCCGAGATGGGACTACCATGACATGACCACATACCTATCAGCAAGCAACATAACTGCAGAATTTGCATGAATTGTATCAAAACATATAGTTTTAACTGTGGGTTTGGAAAGCTCTTACTGGGTCTTCTACCTTTACTATTTTCAAAATCCTAAGCTATTTTTTCCAAGTCTGTTTATAGACAGCGGAAATATTTCGATCACTTTTGGGACGCGGGAAAAAAGTCTCCCCAGAAAAGAAAAGGGTAAAAAAAAGGAACGACCCTGCATATGTAAATTAACCAATTAATAAGTAATAAATTCTTGACTATATCTAATTATAATCCATTTTTGTTGGTATTCAGGAAATATGCACATGAGCTCTTCGACGGTCCACTAAGCAGGGTGCCGCACTTTCGAGCGCACCACCGGCTAGAGTTCGATTCAAAATTTCTACGATTCTAAATTTCTTACTTTTTTGTATTATAAAATATATTTCCTCATTTGCTCATGCTCATTTGCTCATGAGTACGCGTTTCTTTCTTCTCTATGGTATAATGCATTTTATTATACAGGGTGTCGCACTTACAGGCGCAACATTGCCTAGGGTTTGATTCTACTACGAATTCATAACTTTTTTTGTTCTATAAAATATATTTTTTAATACACGCTAAAGACCACTTTATCACTTTTAATTTTTTTTTTCGCATTTTCGACTTTTTGTCACTAAAACTCTAAATTTTCAGTCAAAACTCAAATCTGATACACCGTTAAAAAGAGCGTAAGATTTTCCATTTTCATAATGTCGTTTTAAAATTTGTAAAAATCTGAAAATTTTCACTTTCTTCAAAGTTTGTCTCTCGAAACGTCCTGGATGGAAATTTTCATGCTGTGAGCCTAAAAGTTGCATCACAATCCCAGATTTCCAACGGTGTAGTCTATTTTTATTTTACTTTGTTGATTGGGGAAAAAAGTATATTTGTATGCTGAACAACTTTTTCTATGAAATCGAGGGTTTTGTGAAAAATTACCCCCTAAGAAAATACTAGTTTAGGATGGTTTCTACGTATTTTTTTTTCACGCTGAATCGAATGGTAACGTTCGCAGATCTCTCCAATTCATTACAACCGATTTTTACACTTTAACTAACAAGTTGTACCCTTAAAAAACTCATAAAATTGAGCATAACAAGTGAACTAATAACTAGTGTGTTAGAGTGTTAAACTCGGTTGTAACGGAGTTGTAAATATCTGCGAGTGTTACCATTCAATTCAGCGTGAAAATCCAGGACGTTTCGAGAGACAAACTTAGAAGAAAGTGGAAATTTTCGGAATTTCACAAATTTTTCACTTACGGATACTTTTCTCCCATTCCCGGATACGGATAAGTTTTCCCTTAAAACGACATTGTGGGGATAAGAAATCTTACGCTCTTTTCAACGGTATAATCAGATTTAAGTTTTGACTGAAAATGTAGGGAGTTATGGCAGTTTTAGTGACACAAAGTCGGAAACGCGAAAAAAAATTTAAAAGTGAAAAAAAGTGGTCTTTAGCGTGAATTAAAAAATGTATGTTAAAGGACAAAAAAGTCACAAATTTGTAGGAGAATCGAACCCTAGCCAGTGGTGCCCCAGAAAGTGCGACACCGTGTATAATAGATGTCATAATACCATCGAAAATATAGAAACGCGTAGGTACTCATGAGTAAATGAGAATTTCTTGAACTGGTCACTATTTACGAGATATCGAAATGAAACTCCGGGAATGTTATTGCGGTGTCAGACAGATAGGTACTTAATTTCAAACGCAAAAAATTGAAAGAAAACTCATCCACCTATGTTTCGAGCGGTACTTGGATTTGTGGAAAAGAAACAAAAATTTTTGTCACTGAATGGAGAAGCCAGAATCTGCACCACAGTAACATTCCCAGTATTTTACGTCAAAATTTTAGTTAAGATTTTGAGGAATAAGGGACGTAATTTTTGGAACAGCCCTCCCCCTCCCTCTCTCCTTCCTCCCCCTTTCCTTGAAGCAGAGCAAATATTACTCACTCTTGACATTCCAGGAGTGGTCGTCTTTCTGGGCGAGTGTGTGCTCACAGATGTCGTACTTGTACTCAGTTCCGTCAAACGTCGAGAAAGTCCGCCCTGTGACGTTGCACTCGCTATTTGGGAGCTCAATTTTGATCAAAGTGCAGGAATATTGAGGACACTTCCCTCCCTCCGCTTCAACGGTCGTCAACTGATACCTAGAGAATGGAACAATTTAATATCGTGATTCGAGTTGTTCCCACTAAGTTTCCTTAATATGTACTAAAATAGATAAAACAGTAATTGTTAGGAAAATGCCACAAAATCACAGTAGTACCTATTTAATTTAATCATCAAAGTATCCTAATCAAAGTAATCAAGTATAAATATGATAAATACAATAATTGTAAAGTATAAAGTATAAATAAGTGTATAAAATAAGTATAAATTAAATAATCAAGTAATATGAAAGCAAAATATAGTTCAAAATCACAATTATCTCGTTTATTACAATTACGATGTGAATGATGCACACATCTACCAAGGGCTTCAAATTGGGTTATAAATTGATGATAAAACGTTACCTAGGATACTGTTAGACTGAATTTATTTAGGATAGAGCAAATCACTAGACCTGGATGTTTTGTTAATTGGACAATGCCAGTAGGTTAATTAACAACAATAAAAACATTAATAACAATAATTCATCTGTTTAGATGGTCAAGAGGAGGAGGACACGTGGAGCGGACAAGTGTTCGTTCATGAACGGACCCTCTCATGAACGGGTCTCTTGAACGGCGAAGCCCACAATAAGGCACCCATTCATTCAATCACTTAGCAAAAAATTCCAGTAATGCAGCATGATCGTATGAGTGAATTTTCGTAAATTATCGTATTGTATAATTCTAGATTGTTATGAAGTTCGAGCTTTTTGAGTGCAAGGAAATTATCAACCATTAATTTTAAGGCAAAAAAGTATTCTAAATAATAATCTCCTATTCATATAAAGGTTTTGAATTTTTAGTTTTTTTTTTTAATTTTTATCGATTTTTTAGCAAATTTTAATGAGTTTTAAGCACATTTTTCAACATGACTTTGTAAATAAAATTTTGAATGTTCTATTTTATAGTTAATAAACTTTATTTGAGCAATATTCTACCAAAAAATATAAACTTAACGATTTTTAGCCGTTTTTAGCCATTTTTAGTGATTTTTTTTTAAGTACATTTTTCGAAATTTGACCAATTTAATTTTTTTTCTTCAATAATTAAACTTTATTGTCAGTATTGACATTACAGTTGTGTTAATAAATAATACAGCGGACGAATAATAATATTCATCTTTTCGTTTGGAAAGCTTGATTTTTCGGCACAAGAACGGAATTTTTATCTTAATTCTAAGGAGATTTATCGTCTGGAATGACATATATATATATATATATATATATATATATATATATATATATATATATATATATATATATATATAGCTATATAGACACAGACTTACGGCGTCGTTATAAGGTGAGGCGCAGGCTTACGGCGTCACCTCCCAGTGCTACAAAACGATGCCACAATCCTGTAATTCACTTTACGAACAGGCTTACGGCACCACTTGTCTTGAAGGCGAGGTATAACCAAAACCAATGAAGGGGCTCAAGTGAGTAACGTGAAATGCAGGATTGTGGCACACATACCGTGTTTTTTCTCTCTCTCTCTCTCTCTTTTTTTTTTTCTTTTCAGCCGCACCTCAACCAGAAGGGTCATTAGCGGCAGAGCTATCCTCTTGTCGTGGGGCTCACCATGGGTTATGTTTTGAAAGTGAAAGATTGGTACAAACGATTATTTTAGAGCCACACCTCCGGGGTGGAGACAAACCTTCCTCTGGGTTGGGGATTCAAATGAATTATGTCCATCGTTCCAGATTGTTGAAGAATGATCGGAATTCAGAAAAAAAGTTTTTCACTAGTAAAATTTGTGATGAATTCATTTTTCATTGTCCCGAGGACCTGGTGTCATATGAATGACAGGATAAAGGGTGTGAGAGTACTAATAATCTGACTGACAAGCGGGTTTTATTGAATTCTTCAAGTATGGGTGTTACGTGACAAAAAATACAGATATAATACCTTGCGGACTGGTGCGACGAGGATCGACAAATAGACTGAGTTCAAGATTGCCCTACTTCTAATTTATACGAATGTCCGAGGAGAGATTTCCCCTTGTTTGAACAAACATCTTTAAGGCTAAACACGGGCGCATCTTGCGACATCCGCGACCCGGAAATAAAACTGTCTACCTCTTCACGAGAGATATTGGGAAAGTTAAATACGGAGAAATCTAGGTCTCGATTGTAGGTATCAAGGAAGAGAGGCAAATATGACACCTCCCCCCATAGAGAAGATAAATTGCCAACAGGCAATGTATCGAGTCCATCGTCACACAAGTCCATAAAATAGAATGCAGGTTACAAAACAATAATTGATAACAGTCATCAATAATAATAAATAACACTTAACCTGAGGTGTACATATAATAATCCTAAAAAAAAAAAATATCATGGATCCACGTAAAACAAACACACAATAATATGTAAAATAACACACAAGTATACTCAACAATAAATTGGAAACGATATAGGTATAATGCCAAATCCCGATATAATAATACCCGTTACGCAAGTCATTTAAACCTAACATAACATATCGTAGCTTATCCTAACTTAACCTAACTGCAGTTATAGTTCTCTTGAACTATATTCTTCACAACGATCTTCAATCAACAAATAAGGTCTTCTACTGAACTATATTCTCCACAACGATCTTTAATCAACAAATAAGGTCTTCTACTGAACGATATCGATATTTCTCATCATGGTCTTCAACAATTCATGGTCTTCAACTACAAATTATAGTCCTCAATAAACAAATTCTGGTCTTCAACAAACAAATTATGGTCTTCAACAAACAAATTACGGTCTTCAACAAACAAATTATGGTCTTCAACAAACAAATTACGGTCTTCAACAAACAAATTATGGTCTTCAACAAACAAATTACGGTCTTCAACAAACAAATTATGGTCTTCAACAAACAAATTAGGTCTTCTATACTTCCTAGCCAATTACTGCTCATTGTAATTATTCTCATCGCATTTAGTTTCATCTTTATAAACATTTATCATCGTTTCTTTATTTATAATCATTCACCCTAATCACTATTATAAACATTTTAAATTATTATACACATTATAAACACCCTAATCACTATTATAATCGTTTCATAATTTTTTTTTTTTTTTTTTTTTACATTATCATTGATCATCTCCTTGGTTTCCTATTTGCAAGCTAGAATAAACGCTTTGTCGGGGAACGACTAGAGCTACCTTGTGACGGTTGAACTTTTTCCATAGCCACTACAGGGGCTTCGATTTTATCTGACTTTCCTAATACATTTGGTTGCGCTCTGACCACTGGTGACTGGAGGAACCTAACCTGATCTTCTTGTGTGGTGAAGTTGACATTTGTAACATTACCACCTTGGTTCGGAGTTCTTCTAGCAAAACATAGCATTCTAAATTTCCAAGTCACTAAAAGCGTGACAATACCTCCAAGAACAATTAAAACAATGATAGTGTAGTCCGTTCGGGTGGTTAAATTAGTGCGGAACCGAATATCATCGGCATGTTTTACGACTTCCGCCAGTCGAAAACTAGCAACCTCTAAATCCGGAATTTTCAATGAATTTAATTTAATTTGGGCCGGTATTGGCCATTTAGAAATGTTTGCCGCAATAATTTGACTTAATTCATTCTCGGAGAAGGTTAGATTAAAATCGGGAATGAATGAAGTGGAAACTGTGAATGGGATATTCGAGGGAATCATAACAATGTGGGGGCCCTGAGCGAGGCAGTCCTCAGACAAGGTTACCAAACCCACGCCCGTCAACAAAACGTTAGTTGACGATTCAGGCTTTTTACACCTTACATTGACAGTAGCGGCTGACGGTGCAACGTACAACCAATGATTTGACTTTAGCAACGGCTGGACAAGGGGGGTACGAAGGACAAACAGTCTAGTATCGCACGAGGAGGGTACCGCTTCGGAATTAAAAAACAATGTCGCAACACAAAAATTTACAACACCCGTTGACAACAAGGGTTGTTGTTCTTTGCAAATGAGTCTGTCGTCAGATTCAATACGGAAACAATTTGAATACTCAAACTGTGATAGCATGGAAAAGTGAGTACCTGAGGTACTTGTAGCAAAGTACTCGTACTCAGGTTTAATAAATGAATAGGTGTAGTTATTATCTACCTTAGCAGGCAATGGGATTACGTGGTAAAGATCAAAAACCGGTGGTTGGACAAGCGGAAGATATAAGAGAAAAATAAGATTTCCTGAGCTATAATATACCGTAATGTGGATGATCTCCAATAAATTATGGCTTTGATCAGGGTTTAGTGATATAGGAAATTTCGCTTCCTTTGGCAGGTGAGGAAGGGCATCTTGTAATGCAGCCACTAGCTCATCCGGCGTAATAATCTTCGGATGTAGTGAACCTAACTTCGCAAAAAGGATAGCATCTACAAGTGCTTCCAATTCCGATCGAAATTTATTAATTAGAAACATGATGCGACCAGCGCATTCTTCAATAAGTTGTTCCGCTTCTAACCTGCTTACCTTTGTATTTAGTTCCGCGGTTATATTCGATAAAGTTGTTAAGGTTCTGGAAAGCGTACATTCATTCTGAGCTACTCTCTCCATGGTATTATTAAAATTTACCAAACTTGACTGTACTATTTGTGTCTGTTCCGTTATGAGGGATAGGGTATCTTTGCTATTCACCGTCAACTGGTTAATGTTCTGAGTAATTACTTCTCCGTCATCAGCGTCAAGCGTACCAAATAACACCTTTTGGAGGCTTCCTACGAAATTTAATATACCTCGTTTTGCTCTAGGTATGTTGCGATGTCCTATCAGTGTTGTAACTGTTTGGCGGTTTCTTTCCAATTCATCTAAATTCATTCTTAACATCAAGACATCGTTCGTGCATAGTGTGAAATTAAAAAAATAGTTGTTATACCCAAAATTTGAATGAGAGCAAATTTGTTCTAATTGCCTTAATTTGGTATCGATTAAATGGTACTCGTCATCGAGTAATCGTAATGATGTAAAAGTTACTAATTTCCATTGCGACTGGTAATATTCTAAATGCCCTAACTGCTCGAAATGCAAACCTGGATGACTCCTAAATGAGGTAACGTTAAATTCTCCTTTTACAACACATACCCACATACAAAGCATAGCACTTACAAAGTATTGAACGAATTCCGTCATCCTGACCTGGAACAATAGTAGATAAATCTAGAGACCTCATAATTACTCCTCTTCCTCTTATTAATTTTATGGATTATACTTTTTCAAACGATTTACATGTACTTTCTCTGTTCTCCTCCCCCTTTTAATAATTACATTATTTCGATTCTCAGTTAGTTCAACTATTTCAAATGGACCTAGCCACCTGGGAAATAATTTGCGGTTAAGTCCTTTCTTTTGCTGTTCATTGATCAACATTACTAATTCACCCTCATGGAAATCGACTGGTCTTATGTTTCGGTCGTAATAATCCTTATAAACTTCCTTGCATTTTTGTAAATTCTCTCTAGCTACTTGGTTAGATATTTGCATTCTTTGCTCTAATTCCGCAAGATAATCGTCGTAAGTATATCTAAAATTTGGTTCTTGGGACAAGGCGGATGGAAGTGTTGCCTTCCTGGCAAATACTAGTTCGAATGGTGTAAATTTAGTCGCTGTATGTGGTGTGGTGTTATATGCAAAACTCGCATACTGAATCCACTGACACCAATCCAATTGGTTTGGGTGGATGAAATGTCGTAAATATTCATTATAATTTTGATGAGATCTCTCTAATGCTCCATTACTTTGGGGTCTAAATGCAGTAGTCTGTAGTTTCTTGATTTTCAATAATTTACACAGATCTTGAATTAGACTCCCTATTAAGTTTCTTCCTAAATCAGTTAAAATGGATCGCGGGCACCCGTAAATTAATATTACGTCTTTCACGAGTGCACGTGCGATTGTCAGCGATTCCTGATCTGGGATAGGTACTGCAATGCTATACTTAGTTAAATCACACTGCGTGGTAAGTAAGTATCGATTTCCTTCGGTTGATAATGGAAATGGACCCATTAAATCTAAATTAAGCTTCTCGAAAGGGTAAAAGGCTGTAGTGGTTATTTGCATCGGCTCCTTAGTTTTCTTTCGCGTCTCTTTATTAGTTTGGCATTGAGAACAACGTTTAATAAAATTTTCTACATGTTCCTTCATTTGCGGCCAATGGTAGTACAGTTGAATTTTATGTAAAGTTCTATTCATCCCTTCATGACCTGACAGTATTGATCCGTGAAATTCTTTGATAATCTCTTCCCGCCTAACGGGATCTTGAACCTCTTCAGGGTCAAAATTTACATAAAAAGTCTTAAAGTCCGAGGCTGGAAATAAATATCTAATCATAGAACGCAATTTTTGGCTTTCTTCTGGATCGATAGGTGCAGATATTACTACCTTACGAACGTTTAATAATTTTAATTTCTCTTTCAAACTTTCTAAGGCCTTAAAAGATTCTTCTGCTTTCATTCTCTCTACTTCATTTTGTTTATACATAATAAAATGAATTCTGGTTTTGTGTAAATCCACGGTATATATTGTTCTAGTATTGGTATCATCTAATTGATCCATTAATTTATTTAATGCCGAAATATATGGAAAATTCCTAATACCTGTCAAATCCTTGGGGATCAGGAATACCACATCTGTAATACTATTTTGCTTCACTACCGTTTTCAAATTTTTTGAAATCTCTGTCATATTGAAATTCATAATTGGTTTGGTTTCTAAAAGGCGACAAAAGGTTTGGTAGGCATTATCTGGTTGGGCTAATCCACTTGTTTGGGGTTGATGTTGTTGTTGGGTATAAACAAGTTTCGCGGTCTCAGGGGTATTAGCTAACTGAGCGGCTGACTCAGCGGAATGCGAGTCTAAAGGTTGTTTTGGAAGTTGTTCCGGTGTGAGTCGACTAAAAAAATCAGCAGGGTTCTCCGATCCGGCTTTGTATAAGATTTCATAATCGTATTCTGCAATCTCGGACCTCCATCGGAATAATCTCGAGTTTGGATCCTTCACACTAAACAGCCAGCACAGCGGTTTATGGTCTGTCAAAATTTTAAAATGTCGGCCGTACAAATAACAGTGATAATGTTTAATTGCCCAATAAATGGCATAGCATTCACGGTCTATAGTAGACCATCTAGTCTGTGCTTCTGTTAACATTTTAGAGGCAAAAGACACTGGGACTTTATATCCTTCAACTGAGTCTTGCGATAGTACTGCTCCGACAGCATAAAGGGAGGCATCGGTGAACAAGTAAAAAGTCTTCGTGAAGTCCGGATATTTCAAGAGAGGGGGCTCTATAAGGAGTTTTTTTAATTTTTCAAATGCATCTTGCTGTTCACTTCCCCATTCGTACTTAGCATCCTTTTTTGTTAATTTAACTAATGGTTGGGCTATCTTAGCAAAATCTCTAACGAATTTCCGATAATAGGAACAAAAAGCCACAAATGACTTGACTCCTTTTAAATTCTTTGGGGGTGACATACGAGCTAGTAACGCAAGTTTATTGTCGTCCGGTAATACACCATTCCGAGTAATCTTGTGCCCTAAATACGTCACTTCAGGCATGAAATACGAACACTTACTTGGGTTTGCCTTTAGATTGAACTGTCGTAGTCGTGAAAAAAGTAATTTTAAGTCCTTGACATGACCCAATAAATCCGGACTGTATAGAATGATGTCATCCAAATATGCGTATCCCCTCAGCCCGTGGACACCCGTAATGACCTGTGCCATGACCTTGGCCATAGTTGATGGTGCGTTTTTTAACCCAAAAGGCATGGTGCGAAATTGCCAATGTTGATTTTGTGTACTAAAGCTTAACTTATGCC
Organism: Adelphocoris suturalis; assembly: GCA_030762985.1. Taxonomy (NCBI): domain Eukaryota; kingdom Metazoa; phylum Arthropoda; class Insecta; order Hemiptera; family Miridae; genus Adelphocoris; species Adelphocoris suturalis. The sequence goes on from CM061040.1 coordinate 158,974,129, forward strand.
TGTCCTTTTCATCTACCTCAATTTGATTGAATGCAGCTGCCAAATCGATAACCGAATAGTACCGACTATTTGAAACGGCATCCAATATATCCTGTATATTTCCAATTGGAAAGGATTCTCCTATTGTAACATCATTTAATTTCCGAAAATCTACGGCTATTCTAAAGAACTGCTGACCTAAGTTATCTTGCTTTTTGGGAATCACCAATAATGGGAAATTATAAGGGCTTGTTGTCGGTTCGATAATATTCTGTTCCTGCATAACTTGAACCTGGCGTTCGATTTCTTCTCGATAGGCTTGCGGAAGGCGATATGGTTTTACATGAATGGGGGCATGTTCGATGGTTATCACCTTATGCTTGATAACAGGTGTAGTGGTTAGACGATCACCCGGCAAGTGAAAAACATCGTTATACTGATGCAAAATCTTCAGCAATGCTTCGCGCTCATCTGGTTTCAGATGATCCATCTTAGTAGATTCCTCTATCATTTTCAATCTTTCACTAGAGGCATTGGTGTTCAAATACACCTTTTGTTCAAGTACTACTTCGTCCTTTTCCATTTGGGAACCTAAATTAACTTGTGTTAACGTAATTGCTGGACGTGGTAGAATCTGAGTTTCCTCACTTGAATTTAACAAGAAAACTTTACAGTGGTGGCCATCGGTGTTAACAATAGCTGTGGGACAAATAACGTGTTCAGACAGATTAAATTTGTCTATCACAAAAGCACTGGTATTAGTGACAGGACCCTCGTTTTTTATTAGGTTGACCTCTAATTCGCAAAGCGTTTCTGATCGTGGCAAGAGTTTTATATTTTCAGGTAACTGCAAAATTCTTTCCAAAGCAAACTCAACCTCCCTAATCTTCAATTTGAAGTCTGTATAATTAATTTCAGCTCCGGTTTTTTCAAAAAAATCATTACCTAGTAATCCATCAGTAGGTATTGGAAAACTGTTGGGTACTACATGAAATTTGTGAGTAAAAATCGAACCATTACTTTTATTTAAAATGCCTAGCTCAGCACTTCCCATAGTTGAGATATGGAGGCCTGCTATTCCTTTCAAATAATAAAGCTGGTCTGTTTGGATTTTAGTTTCTTCTACACTGGAGAATTTTATAATACAACAGTCCGATCCGGTGTCTACCAGCAGTTTACAATTTTTACCGTCTAAATTTACTGTAATTTGATACAAAAACCCCATGATGTCCTGCAAATTCCCTTTTATTTGCTCCGGGTTAATATCCCCTGTATCTGCTAACGAGGAGTCGAACTTGAAGCACGCTCGGAGTTTAAAGAGCTGTATGAATCTATCCTCTTTTTAGTAGCACAATCTTCTACGTTGTGATTCGACAATTTACAAAATGTGCAAAATTTTGGTGAAGGGCGAGAGGTGGAAATTCCTTGGCGTGAAGATGAATTTCCATTGGATTGGCCATTCCCCCTCCGCATCTGGGACCCATTCGAATATGAAAATGAACTGTGATTCCTGGGCAAGCCACCTCTGGGGCTAAAAGAACCACGTTGATTTGTAAAATTTCTGGACCCACCAAATTGGCCTCTATTGGGACGGGAGTTGATTTCGTATACCCTACCAGTAACAAAATTATTATTTGACGGGAATGTCCGACCTCTGAAATTCCCATTTCCCCGGTTACCTTCGTTGGGATTCCGACGAAAATTGTTACTACCTACCTGAAAATTAGATCGTTGAAATAAATTTGAGTTTGGACTACGGATACCTCGAGGGAATATTTCTCTTCTACTACCTACTTCTCTTTCTTCGGCAATCGCTATGGCAAGGGCTTCTTCATAAGTATTTGGGTTTCTAGCTTTCAAGAGCAAATTAATAGGTTCACGAAGCCCATGAATAAAAATGTTCTTAGACTGAATTCGAATCTGTTCTTCATGTGTACGCCTATACTGAGTTTCTACTTCGGCGGTAACAGAGTCAATAAGTAAATACATAATATGTTCAAGCCGTTCTGAATATTGTACTACAGTCTCGTTAGGTAGCTGTTTGGTTTGGTAGAAGGAGGTTTCCAACCTTGCACGAGATTGTCTGTCACCAAATAAATCAGTTAGTATTCCCTTTAGGTCATTGAAATTATTAATTGTTCTATACTTGACTCCATTGAAAGCTTTTCCAACTAACTTCATGCGTATGAGTTCTAATAAAATGGCATCTTCATTAGGGTTTATTAAACGACCTGCCGATTCACATGAGGCTATGAATTCACTTAACTGATTCCTATTCCCATCGAACGTGCGAATATTTTTACTGAGGGCTTGAGCAGATACGTAAGAAGCTGCGGGGGCATCTCCGTTTTCGGACATATTATTATCACCTTCGGGCGAATTAGGCAAAGGTACGCTTCGTGGAGAAATTGGCTCTCCTAGGGGGACAGAGGACACTCCTGACCTAGTAATGGGCATATATTCTGACCCGTAGAGAGATTAACTGTACTGATTAACTGCTCTCAATGATTTCTCAATGCACTAAAGTTCCCTTTCAAAACTTATGACACACTTATAATCTACCACAATAATATTCTTATACTAACAAAATACAATGAAAATTTTCAACGATCAGATTTCAACAAAAAATTATTATTATTATATATATATATTTTTTTATACCAACTTCTCTGTTATACTAATTTATTTCATCTATCACAGTCGATTTCTCTTTTGTTTACTTATTAAATTTCGTTATAAAATGTGTTCTCTTTTCTTTTACTCTACTCAAAAAAATTATTATTTTTTTTTTTATATGATATATTTTTCTTTTTATAGAGAACTTCGACCTATCTGTAGGTACAAATTTTACACTTACAGTTGGCAGATGTAGGTACCACGTAGATGTTCAATACGGAAGGCGGGTCGATAGCGCTGCTTCCGGAGTCTATCTGTCGTCGTCAGCAATGCGGTAATCGGCACTTCACAGCCGTGTCCAGTCAGCAAACAGCAAGGGGCGTTGTCCGTTTTAATTACGGCTCTTGAGGTGGCAGCTCGGCCACGGTCGTCTCCCTATGCGACTAGGGCAAAATGTCCAACGACGGGCACTTCTGCCGGTTCCTACCTAATAAAGGGTCTTCTTGGGGGCGGCGCAGTTTCCGAATTTTCCAATATAATGTTGATGTTGTTCACGCTTGTTCAGTCTATCGGATTCCTCTCAATTTATTTGCCTGATTAAATACACGTTATTTCACTTGGTTCCCTCGTCCACTCGTCAGTGCGGGGAGACACAAGGTTTTTCAAATTTTCAAAAGATGGTTTTTCAAAAGAAGGTTTTTCAAAAGATGGTTTCTTGATCGGTTGACACAACGGAAGTGGCCAGCTTCGATGTTGTGAAAACTGTGACTTTTGGTATATTACGTGTATTTATTTTTGATTTTGATTTTAGGCAAAAGGGGTCGATTTAGATCCAAGCTTCTGACACCAGTAAGTCGGCTGTCATATGAATGACAGGATAAAGGGTGTGAGAGTACTAATAATCTGACTGACAAGCGGGTTTTATTGAATTCTTCAAGTATGGGTGTTACGTGACAAAAAATACAGATATAATACCTTGCGGACTGGTGCGACGAGGATCGACAAATAGACTGAGTTCAAGATTGCCCTACTTCTAATTTATACGAATGTCCGAGGAGAGATTTCCCCTTGTTTGAACAAACATCTTTAAGGCTAAACACGGGCGCATCTTGCGACATCCGCGACCCGGAAATAAAACTGTCTACCTCTTCACGAGAGATATTGGGAAAGTTAAATACGGAGAAATCTAGGTCTCGATTGTAGGTATCAAGGAAGAGAGGCAAATATGACAAGGGGCACATGTGAAGATTGTTATATTTCAGATTTTTAAAATCGGAAAAAAAGTTTTTCACTTGTAAAATTCGTGATGAATTCATTTTTCATGGTCCCGAGGACCTGGGCTGTCAGGGAGGGGGTAAATGTGAAGATTGTTGTATTTCAGCTTTTCAGATCCGGAAAAAAAGTTCTTCACTAGTAAAATTTGCAATGAAATCATTTTTCATGGTCCCGAGGACCTGGTCGCTCAGGGAGGGGGTAAATGTGAAGGTTGTTATATTTCAGCTTTTTAAAATCGGAAATAAAGTGTTTCACTATTAAAATTCGTGATGAATTTATTTTTCATGGTCCCGAGGACCTGGGCTGTCTGGGAGGGGGTAAATGTGAAGATTTTTATATTTCAGCTTTTTGAAATCTGAAAAAAGTTTTTCACTAGTAAAATTCGCGATGAATTCATTTTTCATGGTCCTGAGGACCTGGGCGGTCAGGGAGGGGGTAAATGTGAAGATTATTATATTTCAGCTTTTTAAAATCGTCAAAAAAGTTTTTCACTAGTAAAATTCGTGATGAATTCATTTTAATGGTACGTATACCCACCTACCGCCAGAGTTTGATCAAAATCGTACCACTAGATGATATGAAATCGAGGTTATATAGTAAATCAGGAGTAGTTGGATCTCGTTTCTGACTCAATACTTCACTCTGCTCATGCGAAAACGTAAATTCTAACTAGCACCATTTTCCCACACCCTAGTCATCCGATCTCGCTCAAATTTGAATGATAGTTGGGGGATGACAATTTGATCATCCCATATCAATTTAAACATGATTGTATCACTAATAGCTACTGCGCATGTGCCTATGTGAAATACTAGTATCGACCCTAATTTCCACAGTTTTCATCCGATTTTGATGAAATTGTCATTGAATGCGCGGGTTAGGTTGTAGGTGGTCCCGTGCCTATTTCATCGTTCATTCTGCGCATGAGCAAATGTGAATAACATTGAGTATCATTTTTTCGTTTCTTAATTGACCAGTTATGACGTTTTACGCTACTTCTTGATTTAATCTTTTCCGCTAAGGGATTTTTCAAGGTCATTTAAAACTTTTCAATGATCTATACATTCATGATACGCAAACGAGGAAGCTATGTACCACACCCAAATTAGCAGACTTTTTTTATGGGGGGGGGGGGGGGGGGGGATATTTTATAAGGATGTGTTGTTAACTTTGACGACTGGTTAGGCCAATAGTTAACGTTGAAGATGAACTATGGGTGGATAATTTTTTTATTGCTTAGGTAGGTTTGCCTTCACGGGCACTTTATATATGGTATTTTTGCACAAAATTTCGAAAAAATATAGTAGGTTTGTTGGAAAAATATATTTATATCGGTGTAAATAAGTTGTGGATTTATTGGGATCGGAAGAAGAAAGGCAAAAAGACCTGACTTTTTCAAGATCGAAGTTTAACTGCTGATAAATTCGTATTAGCCTGGCCGAACACTCGAGTATTCGTAACGGAAAACTTGACCCCACTGAGAGCAGATATACTACGGATGATCAAGAAGAAAGCAGAGAAAAGAAGCATAAAATATTCCTGGATTAAGAACTTTCTAGTCCATACGAGGAAAAATGAAAATTAGCCAGTGAAGGTAATTCGTACCCTCGACGATCTAGATAACATCCGAAACGTGATATTTGCTTTTGAAAATTGGTTGATCCACATGTAGACAATTTCAGTGATGGATATAATGAATTTTGCTTCCTCACTATCGAAGTTAGGAAAGCTATGTGTTCGTGATTGAAGTCGAAAAAAAGTTTTGTCCTCCAAAATCAAAATGTTCTGTTGCTTTTTGCGTTTCAGAGCTTGCTGATCAATTTTGGTTACGTGTCCGTCTGTCTGTCTGCCTGTTTGAGGAATGTCGTCTGAATTATATCAAGATTGGTGGAGTAATAACTATAGCGCATGCGCAAAACTAAAATTGATCGAGACAGAAATAACTACGATACTAATGGACCGATATTTATGAAATTTTCAAGGATTATGGGATTTAGCTCCTAGAAGTTCCCTCATGAATTTCATTACTGTTGGATTAATGGTAGTTTGTGCGCATGCGCAAACGTTTATTTCTTATAACGACGACTTATCGATCATTTTGACTCGTACTTCGTTCTTCAACTAATTCTATACGTCCATGTTATAATATGTAAGGAAGATATACTGCCCACCCAACTTGGCAGACGTTTTTGTGATTTGGTACTGCGTCTAATTGCATGTCTTACCAATCTTTCAATGATTACATGAGTTAAAATGAACTAGCTATTGGGAATAAAAAATTATTTTTCATAAGCACTTAAGGAGCTACAATTGTAATTTTGATGAAATGAGAGTATTGTTGGAAACTGTTACTTGTAAGCCAGATTTTATTGTTCTTACTGAGGTCTATGGTAGACTTTGCGAACTATTGCAACATATGAATGGGTACAGGGCCTCAAATCATCGAATAATAGAAATAATAATGACAGGGTTTTTTTTATGGCAATGATAAATATGATTACAGTATTGAAGAATCAACATTGTGTGATGCAACAGTACTTAAAATTAGATTTGTGTGTGACAAGGTACGATATGTAATCTATGGAATTTATAGATCCCCTACAACCAATCCTTATCAAGTTTATTCGAGATTTGAGGTTGGGACTTGAAAATGTTGATCGAGATTGTTTTACTTACATTGTAAGAGATATCAATATCGTTTTATTGCAAGAAGATAATAGTAATGATCATCTGAATATGATTTCTTCCATGGGGTTACTGAGCCCACCCGAGTTCAAGGGTTGTCAACTAGTTGCTTAGATCATATAATTGCCCGATCAAAGCACTCACAGCTTAACCCTGCTGAAATAAAGAGAGCAATTACCGACCACTTTAGCACGGTGGTGACTATTGTTAATTCACACAATGAAATCTTGAATGATCACAAAAACGCCTTGATATTTAAGAAAAAAATTGGCTTTGAGGCAGTAGGAGTTTCTTTTTCTAACGTGGATCGGTTTTCGGTGTATGAAGAAGATTTGAATCAGTCAGCAAATGCATAATTGGGTCATTTCACGCGAACGGCCAAACTTTTTTTTTCGATATTTTTTAAAAAAGTCCTGATTTTCTAGTATGCTGTACCCTTTGGTAATACAAGCTAGAAGCCAAATTTTCAGACCTCTTCTTCGCCCAGCCTTTTCTCTACAACTGTCCGAAGTTTAGGGGTGTGCGCCAAACACTAACTTTTGTTTTAATTGCTCAACCGTTATTGTGCCCAAAAAAATAAGTAAGGTAGCCAATTCTTATGGTAAATCGTCTGCTCTTTCTGGTAGTCATGTCTAAATTTACAAAAAACTTAAGCTTCCTCATGAAAACTCAAAATAAAAACTTCTTTTTCACATTTCATCAATTTGGCATTTTTTGAAAAAAAATTTTTTGATCTTAAATCATACCTACTAGTATGTAGAATACGAGGTTAGGAGGACCTAATGGGCCGACAAACGGTTTGTCGCCAGTGGTACTTAATGTACGGCCTGAACTCCCAAAAAAACGTAAGCTTCCCCATGAAAACTCCACATTTCATCAATTTCGCATTTTTTGAAAAAAAATATTTTGATCCTAAATCATACCTACTAGTATGTAGAATACGAGGTTAAGAGGACGTAATGGGCCGATAAACGGTTTGTCGCCAGAAGTACTTAATGTACGGCCTGTACTCCCAAAAAACGTAAGCTTCCTCACGAAAACTCAAAATAAAAACTTCTTTTTCACATTCATCAATTTCGCATTTTTTGAAAAAAAAAAAAATATATATATATATATATATATATTTTTTTTTTTTTTGATCTTAAATGATACCTATCAGTATGTAGAATACGAGGTTAAGAGGACGTAGTGGTCCCGACAAACCGTTTGACGCCAGCAGTACAAAATGTACGGCCTATTGAGTTTTCATTATAAAGTCCCCAGTTTATCAAATTTGCTTAGAACTAACTTCACATTTGACGGCACATCAGATAGGTGCAAATTTTATCATGAAAATTCAATTTTTCTTTTATTTTGGTAGTACAGGCCGTACATTAAGTACCGCTGGCGTCAAACCGTTTGCCGGTCCATTACGTCCTCTTAACCTCGTATTGTACATACTGATAGGTATGATTTAAGATCAGAAAAATTTTATCCAAAAAATGCGAAATTGATGAAATGTGCAAAAGAAGTTTTATTTTGAGTTTTCATGGGGAAGCTTACGTTTTTTGGGAGTACCGGCCGTACATTAAGTACCACTGGCGACAAACCGTTTATCGGCCCATTACGTCCTCTTAACCTCGCGTTCTACATACTAGTAGGTATGATTTAGGATCAAAATATTTTTTTTTCAAAAAATTCGAAATTGATGAAATGTGGAGTTTTCATGGGGAAGCTTACGTTTTTTTGGGAGTTCAGGCCGTACATTAAGTACCACTGGCGACAAACCGTTTGTCGGCCCATTACGTTCTCCTAACCTCGTATTCTACATACTAGTAGGTATGATTTAAGATCAAAAAATTTTTTTTTTCAAAAAATGCCAAATTGATGAAATGTGAAAAAAAAGTTTTTATTTTGAGTTTTCATGAGGAAGTTCAAGTTTTTTGTAAATTTAGACATGACTACCAGAAAGAGCAGACAATTTACCATAAGAATTGGCCAGCTTACTTATTTTTTTGGGCACAATAACGGTTGAGCAATTAAAACAAAAGTTGGTGTTTGGCGCACAGCCCTAAACTTCGGACAGTTGTAGAGAAAAGGCTGGGCGAAGAAGAGGTCTGAAAATTTGGCTCCTAGCTTGTATTACCAAAGGGTACAGCATACTAGAAAATCAGGACTTTTAAAAAATATCGAAAAAAAAAGTTTGGCCGTTCGCGTGAAATGACCCATTTATTAATTTATTGAAAAATGCTATTGAGTATCATACTACAGTTGAAACTTTCAAACCCACCTTCAATAGACATACTCCGTGGATTACAAATGGTCTAACGATTTCTACTAAAAGACGCGATAAACACAAGTTTAGCAAATTAGTTAAACAACCCTACAGTAAACGATTAAAAGATTACTATAAAAATATTGAAATAAGTTGAAATACATTATTAGAAAAACTAGAGACACAGTAACATTTCCAACAGAAAAAGAGTTTGCCAAGTTGGGTGGGTAGTATAACTTCCTCACATATTGTAAATGGACGGATTAGTAGAGGAACAATTATTTAACATCCGACAGTTCTGTTAGTGGCGAAATGTTGGGTGGGCAATGTAGCTTCCTTACATATTTTAACATGGAAGTGCAAAGTGGCTTCCTTACATATTTTAGATGAAGTTTTATTATTTCCACATACTCTTTATTTGGTAGCCCTTCTACGTAGATGAATGGCCTATCTAAATTAAAATAAACATAAAAAAATATAAAATTAATACCTATGAATATTACTTTCCAAGATTTCATGTGAAAATAGGAACTGTACAAATACGAATCCTACGAATTTTCAAAATTTCCACCACCAACCCAACCAAGGGCTGTAGGTTTCGATGGTATAGGGACTATATCCCACAACGAGCGAGCGTGAAAAGCCACCCCTAGCGAGCGAAGCGAGCAACATTCCCTACACAGGTCGGATTTCAACGGTGTTTTTCCTACCAACTCGGGATGGACTATTTATATCCCATCGCATCTATACATTCCACAGAGAGCGAGCGAAGCAAGCAACATTACCTACACATTTCAAATCACCCTTACTGATCCACCGTTTCCTATCATTCTACATGTCCCACTCGACACTAAAGACCATCGGATCTATACAGCCACCGAGCCAGTGAAGCGATAGAGAAAACTGGACTATCTATTTATAAGAATGAAACTCCGTGTGTTTGTCTGTCAGTTTGTCTGCCTATGCTATGCATGGCCGAAAAACTGAGTGGGGGTGTTTATGAGTGGGGGGATCTTCTTGGATGTTTCAGAAAGGGGGCATAAGCGATTTTAAAATTTTCTAATCCCACCCAAAACATGGGGTGGAGGGCGGAAAGGGCGTGGAGCCCCTTTTATGCGCTTTTTTTCCTCCAAGCCCTCGTTCTTCTACCACTGCCTCATTAAAATTTGATTGAGAACACTTCGTATGTCTACGACAAAGTTACGTTACTGAACTCGTAGAACACGATGGTGCCTTCAAAAGTGGCAAAACATACTGTCGAGTTTAGGCTACAAACTAAATTAACTTATACGAAAACAAGTATTTGGTTCAAGACTCAAAGCACAACTATGCTTTTTTATTAGTAACACAATAACATAACTGCATAATTACAATGCAACTTCCTAGAAATAATAATCACTGTAGTCATTCCCTTACATCACTCTCCCTCCCCGTCGAGCTCTTGCAAGGAGCTAGATGATTTGCATGCACCACTCGACGTTTTCCGCGAGGGATCCGAATGCGGAAAACCACGTCACTTATTGCCTTGATAATTTTACAGGGTCCTATCCACTCCAATTGAAGTTTGGGACAGAATCCAACTTGGCGACGTGGCCAGTAATACCAAACTTTATCTCCTTCTGTAAATCGTGGAGCTCTGCTTCTGACATCATAGCGGACCTTGCTTTGATCTGCAACATGTTTTATTTGTTTTTGAGCCATGCCATGTAAGGTCGTTAACTTTTTTCAAAGCTCGTGGGCATAAGCCGACGCAAGGGTTCTCTCCTCTGGAATCTTACCCACCAGTAAGGTACATAAGGTAGCCATATATCCCAGTCTCGCTGATTTCCATCCACCATCTTGGCCAACATTTCCCATAAGGAATGGTTGAACCTCTCAACCAGTCTGTCACTCTGGGGTCTTCCAGGAGAAGTCCTTGTCTTATAAATTCTGAGCATTCTCATAACCTCCTTGAAAACTTCGGATTCAAACCCTGTGCCTTGATCAGAGTTCAGCTCTATTGGCACCCCAAAACGTGAAATAACTGTCTCTTCCAGTCCACGAGCCAATGTCTCAGCCTTGATGTCACTAGTTGGAAAAGCCTCTGGCCATTTTGTAAAATAGACAATAAGCACCACCACATATCTATTCCCCTGCTCTGTCAGTGGGTAGGGATGTCCATTCCTACCCTCTCAAATGGGGTAACAGTTACATATGTCTGCATAGGAGCTCTAGTCTTGGTATTTCTTCTGCGCCTACAAACTTCACAATTTGCACAATGAACTTGAACAGCTCCCTGAAGACCTGGCCAGTAGAACTTCATCCGTATCTCACTCAGTGTTCTACTTTTCCCAAGGTGTCCCATGTTATGGGCTGCCATCAGAACTTCCTGCCTCCGGTATTGTGGCACAAGAACTTGCTCCACTGTCTCTGTTTCAGTTTCATTCCAGTCGTACAAGGACTCCGTTTGATATTTTCAGATTTCCAAACATTGCCCAATAGCCTTTAGTTGTTGCACTAGTTTGGGAAATGTCATTCCAAGATGATCGTTTCCCTTCTTGGGTCCACTTGAGCACTGGAAGTTCTGGATCGGCTTGCTGAGATATGGCCCACTGCTCTCCTTCTGACTCCACCCATACCTTTGCACATCAATTGCAGCTAAATTTTTCTGTTCCAGTCGGGCACAATGTTGGCAGCCAGAATCAGTACATGGGCTTCTGAACAAGGCGTCTTAAAACTGCGTAACCATTGCAAAAGCAGCATGATCTGTTCTCACCATGAACTCAGCACCACTCTGGAGACCATATGACTGAAAGTAACGCAGTGCTTTGACTAGGCTTAGCAATTATCTTCTGGTCACACAATAATTTCGTTCCTGCTTTGATAGACACTTGCTGAAATAAGCAAGGACCCTTTTTTCTCCATATTGTACTTGGACAACACTGCACCTACTGCTCGTTCACTAGCATCTGTGTCCAATATAAAGACAGCTCCTGGTATTGGATGGCCCAGCATAGGGGGATTCGTAAGTGCCTGCTTAATGTCATTAAATGCATCTTGACATTCCTTGTCCCATTTGAAATCACCAGAGACATCTTAAAGTTTGTACAAAGGCGCAATCCGATGAGCAAAGTTTGAGATGAAACATCTGTAGTACGAACAAGACCCCACAAAGGTTTCGCACCTCCTTGACAGTGGATGGTATAGGCAATTCAGCAACTTTAACTTTCTTCTGAGGGCCAGCAGCTATGCCTTGTCCAGATATAATGAACCCCAAGTAAGAGACCTATCTAGAAAACCAATGGCATTTCTGTGCATTCAGCTTAACACCAGCCTTCCGAAAAACGAGCAGGACTCTCATCAACCAAGCCAGATGCTCTATGAACTCAGAATTGTCCACCAGCACATCATCAAGGTACACCTTGACTCGACCTTGCTGAATCTCTTCTCGAAGGACATCGGTCATCGCTCGTTAAAACGTTGCGGGTGCATTGCACAATCCGAATGGCATAATTTAAAGTGTCAAAGGCCTCGAGGTCTGCAAAATGCAGTTTTCTCTCGGTCTGCCTCAGCCATTGGGATTTGCCAGTATAGCCTCTGAAGATCTAGAGTGGAAAATCAAGAACTCCCTGCAAGCCGGGTTGTTAATTCATCAACCTTTGGTAATGGGTCAGAATCTTTCCTTGTTATCGCATTGAGCTGGCGGTAGTTGATGCAGAATCGAGTGGAACCATCTTTCTTGGGAACTAATACAATAAGACTTGCCCAGGGGCTTCTTGATGGCTCAATCACCTCTATCTATTCCATTTCTCTTACTAACCGTTCAACTCCCTCTAACTTATGAGGTGCAATTCTTCGTGGAGGCTGACGAATGGGGGGGATGATCTCCCACATTGATATGATGTTCACAACTATTGATACACCCAAGATCTTTACCAGATGACAAAATGACAAAAACAACAATTTCATGAAATTTCCCAAATTCCCTTCATATTATATTTCTTTGGTCTATTTAGGATGGGAAAAACTTTATTTCATATCCCCATCACAATCAGTTGCTCCATAAGCAACAACTAAAAATATCAAACATTTCAGGTCTTCCCCCAACCCCACCCACTGATTGACCCCTGTATGGTGATGAAAATGCACTAGAAATATTCAATAATATATGCAGATAACCTACCTAAAAGGTGAAAATTAAAAAGAAATTTATGAAACTGCATTTGCCAAAAAAGCCGAACGGGTACTTACTGGAACCACTCGGGCTTCATTCTTCATTCAACCCGATTTGTTCTACGCCGTTCCATTCACCGGCAAGTGACAAAAACCACAATTTCATGAAATTTCGCAAATTTCCTTCATGTTATATTTCTTTGGTCGATTTGACATGGGAAAAACAAAATTTTATATCTCAATCACAAGCAGGTGCTCCATAAGCAACAACTAAAATTATCAAACATTTCAGGTCTTCCCCCAACCCCACCCACTGATTGACCTCTGTATGGTGGGTGAAAAAAAAAAAAAAAAAAAAAAAAATTACCAAACTGAAATAGCTAAAAAAGCCGAGCGGGCACTTACTGGAACCGCTCGGGCTTCATTCTGAAGAAACTTTTTGTTTTAAAAACGTATTTTTTTATCTCAAATTCGCAATTTCTCCATTAAAACACACAGGAAATTCGACGAAAATGCTTTCCAGTATGTAATTTGAGTGGCTGAATCCGATTTTGAAATCCGTTTTGCGCTAAGACACTTCGTTCACGGGATATACAAAATTTCATGAATTTCATTAAAATCTCCCCAAAACGCCCTTGGAAATTGTCCAAAATTCACCAAAATTAGTACCCTTGTATTTTTCGATGCGCTGAGTCCAAATTTGAAGTCCATTTTGCTCTCAGAAGCTGCGTTCGCTAGATTCCACAATTTCATGAAAATTCGAAAAATAATTCCTTACGCCATTTCTACAGAGTTTTTGAAGGGTACATACAAAATTTGGAGGTCCCAGCTTACATAGGTGCTTCGGAAACGTATAAAAAATAATCCGACCATTTTGTATGAGACCTCTCTACAGCCCCTGGAATTTGATTAAAATTCATCAAAATGTCTAGGTAAATTATGTTTTTGAATCCGAATTTGAAATCCGTTTTTTTCTACGACGTTTAGTTCTCCAGATATATTAAATTTCATGAATTTCATGAAAAACGCCCAAAATTCATCTTGGAAATTGTTCAAAATTCATCAACTTGTGTTACATTATGGAAATCAGGGCACTGAATCCGAATTCGTAATCTGTTTTGCTCAAGGACGCTCCTTTTACCGCATTTCTGAAATTTCATGAAAATCTCCCCAAAATGCCCCCGGAAATTGTTTTAAATTCATCAGAATGTGTTCTTGTAGGTAAATTGAGGCGCTGAATCTGAATTTGGAACCCGATTTGTTCTACGCCGTTCCATTCACCGGCAAGTGACAAAAACCACAATTTCATGAAATTTCCCAAATTTTCTTCATGTTATATTTCTTTGGTCGATTTGACATGGGAAAAACAAAATTTTATATCTTAATCACAAGCAGGTGCTCCATAAGCAACAACTAAAATTATCAAACATTTCAGGTCTTCCCCCAACCCCACCCACTGATTGACCTCTGTATGGTGGGTGAAAAAAAAAGAAAAAAAAAAAAATTTACCAAACTGAAATTGCTAAAAAAGCCGAGCGGGCACTTACTGGAACCGCTCGGGCTTCATTCTGAAGAAACTTTTTGTTTTAAAAACGTATTTTTTTATCTCAAATTCGCAATTTCTCCATTAAAACACACAGGAAATTCGACGAAAATGCTTTCCAGTATGTAATTTGAGTGGCTGAATCCGATTTTGAAATCCGTTTTGCGCTAAGACACTTCGTTCACGGGATATACAAAATTTCATGAATTTCATCAAAATCTCCCCAAAACGCCCTTGGAAATTGTCCAAAATTCACCAAAATTAGTACCCTTGTATTTTTCGATGCGCTGAGTCCAAATTTGAAGTCCATTTTGCTCTCAAAAGCTGCGTTCGCTAGATTCCACAATTTCATGAAAATTCGAAAAATAATTCTTTACGCCATTTCTACAGAGTTTTTGAAGGGTACATACAAAATTTGGAGGTCCCAGCTTACATAGGTGCTTCGGTAACGTATAAAAAATAATCCGACCATTTTGTATGAGACCTCTCTACAGCCCCTGGAATTTGATTAAAATTCATCAAAATGTCTAGGTAAATTATGTTTTTGAATCCGAATTTGAAATCCGTTTTTTTCTACGACGTTTAGTTCTTCAGATATATTAAATTTCATGAATTTCATGAAAAACTCCCAAAATTCATCTTGGAAATTGTTCAAAATTCATCAACTTGTGTTACATTATGGAAATCAGGGCACTGAATCCGAATTCGTAATCTGTTTTGCTCAAGGACGCTCCTTTTACCGCATTTCTGAAATTTCATGAAAATCTCCCCAAAATGCCCCCGGAAATTGTTTTAAATTCATCAGAATGTGTTCTTGTAGGTAAATTGAGGCGCTGAATCTGAATTTGGAACCCGATTTGTTCTACGCCGTTCCATTCACCGGCAAGTGACAAAAACCACAATTTCATGAAATTTCCCAAATTTCCTTCATATTATATTTCTTTGGTCGATTTGACATGGGAAAAACAAAATTTTATATATCCATCACAAGCAGGTGCTCCATAAGCAACAACTAAAATTATCAAACATTTCAGGTCTTCCCCCAACCCCACCCACTGATTGACCCCTGTATGGTGGGTGAAAAAAAAAAAA
Source organism: Adelphocoris suturalis (assembly GCA_030762985.1). Taxonomy (NCBI): domain Eukaryota; kingdom Metazoa; phylum Arthropoda; class Insecta; order Hemiptera; family Miridae; genus Adelphocoris; species Adelphocoris suturalis. The sequence goes on from CM061040.1 coordinate 158,989,725, forward strand.
AAAAAAAATTTACCAAACTGAATTTGCCAAAAAAGCCGAGCGGGCACTTACTGGAACTGCTTGGGCTTCATTCTGAAGAAACTTTTTGTTTTAAAAACGTATTTTTTATCTCAAATTCGCAATTTCTCCATTAAAACACAGGAAATTCGACGAAAATGCTTTCTAGTATGTATTTTGAGTCGCTGAATCTGATTTTGAAATCCGTTTTGCGCTAAGACACTTCGTTCACGGAATATACAAAATTTCATGAATTTCAATAAAATCTCCCCAAACGCCCTTGGAAATTGTCTAAAATTCACCAAAATTAGTATCCTTATATTTTTCGAGGCTCGATCTTCTATCCGTTGCCACATTAAAATTTGATCGAGAGCACTTCGTACGTCAGCGAGAAAATTGCGTTTCTGGATCAGTAGAACGCGATGGTGCCGTCAAAATTGCCGAAATATGATGTCTTGCTGGATAAATCAGCGACAGTAGGCGGGAAACGAAAAAAATTCCAATTTGGTCACATGCGAGTTCAGATACATGAAATATTCTCTTCCGATTGTAGTGAACAAAAATGTAGACAAGCTACATTTTGAGCTAGCGCGCTCTTCCTATTTCGTCGAAAGTTATGTAGGTCTGAAGTTTGACTTCGAACCTGTCTCTTGATTTAAAAGACACATCCAACAGAAAAATATACGGTAAAAACGATAGCCCTTCTACGCAGATGAAATAATGGCATATCTTTATTAAACCTAATAAACTTTTTGTGGTTCCACATAGTTTTATAAGATCTAATTTGTTTGAAAGTAATTTCCTACTGAAAAAAACGATTGCCAAGTTGGGTGGGCAGTATAACTTCCTCACATATTGTAACATGTACGAATAGAAAGGGAAAGGGATAGCCCTTCTACGCAGATTAAATTATGGCCTACCTTTACAAAAATAGACGAAGAAAACAGATACGAGCAAACATCTGACAGTTCTGTTAGTAAATGATCTTATAACTAAAATTTTGGTGGTTCCACATGAGGTGCCGCATTTGACAGTCATTTCCAACAGAAAAAAAAGTCTGCCAAGTTGGGTGGGAGGTATAACTTCCTCACATAGAGAACGCACCGAATTATTATACAGCAGTCTGCAGTAAAAATAGTACTGATATGTTCTTAAAACTAAACTTTTCTTAGTTCCACATAATCTTTCGTGGTCTCTCTTGAAAAACATAGCTGGAGGTGACGGGTGTGAAAGTAATTTCAAAAACAAAAAAAGTCTGTCATGTTGGGTGGGCAGTTTTGTAGCATAATTCTAAAATGTTCGTGGTTCCACGTGATCTCTATGGCCTTCTTCGCAGATAAATGGCCTATCATAATTAAACCTAATAAAATTTTTGTGGAACCGCATAGAAAACGCAGCACTTATTACACAGCAATTTATTATTTTTGTTTTGCCCCTTTTATAAACTTTATTTACGTATTTTGTTTTCATTATTTTAACATGGATATGTTTTTGGGCTGGGGTTCATTCTAAAATTTGCGTAACGACACCAAAATTTGTGACGACCTGGCACTTTAGATTATTATTAACTCGAAATGTGAAGGCTAGGAAAATCGTAGTCGTCGGGTTTCATAGTAGGAAAATCGTTCGCCACTTCTTGGAATGCTCCCATTTTATTACAACATCTCATGACCTCTAGGACATTGTAGTGTCAAGGAATGCTGATTTATTACTCCAAGTTATAAACTAATATTGTTTTGTAACCATAATGGAATAATCTTGTGAAAAGAAGGCCCTACATGGTTGATATACAATTGAGTAGTAGGTACCTACTGGTAAGCAGTAGGTACTAGACATATCCATGATCTTTTGTTTTTCCCATCAAGGGAGAAATTATGGATATGTTATGAGGATATTTTTTATTTCATTCCCTTGGGATTGTCTATAGAAAGGGATTGTAAGTAATTTTCAAATGTTCCACCCCCACCTGAACCATGGGCTGTTGGTCTCGATGGTATGGGTACTAACTATATCCAATCGCATTTATGCATCCCACTGAGAGCGAGCGAAGCGAGCAACATTCCCCACACATTTCAAATCACCCTTAGTGATACACCGTTTCCAATGATTCTACATGTCCCACTCAACAGTAAAGACCATGGGATCTATACAGCCATACCGAGCGAGTGTAGCGAGCGAGAGAACTAGGCTAGTATAATAATTTACCTCTTCACGTGCAGGACGCTAAAACATATCTCTTGGCATATGATACGTCGATATTGGTTTCTGGTTAGTCCTGGAACGAAGGTATACACTAAAGCTCATGACGCTCTGGATTCATTGAATAACTGGTTTTTGGACAGTTACCTCACGCTAAATGCAAACAAAACTAAATACATTTAAGTAGGGAGTAAAAATTAAATCGTAGAAAATATGAGTCATAATATGATATTAGTTTAGAAAAATCCGTTTGAAAAATTAGTTTATCCATCATGGATAACTGTTTAGAAAAATCGTGTTGTACATGTGCGACTTTGGAGAGAGCATTTACCTATCGTTATCTGGGTGTACATATTGATAATAAGTTAACGTGGTAATCACATTTAGACATTATACATGAAAAAATAAGGAGATTTTCGTTTTTGTTTTCTAATGTGAGGAATGTATTCAGGAATGATAAGCTTAGTCTTTCATATATTATTCTTTGGTACAATCAGTCTTACAATTAAACCGTTAAATATAATTCAGAGGTCCATTATGAAAATAATAATGAGAAAGCCACACCGATATCCGAACATCCAACTTTATGAAAAATTTAGAATACCTATTTAAACCTCGTCAGTTATTTGTAAAATCACTTCTATCAGTGTTCCATCGGAATCCAGGCATGATAGGAATGCTTGTGACCATGATTATGAAACAAGATTTAGATGGGAGGGAAATGTAGTTAACCCAAAGCCATCTATGACGCTAACCACGAGGAGCCCATCCTTTATTTTGTATATTTTGTACCGGTCTATCGACGGAAATTTGAGATCTCCGCAACTTCACTCCCGCGCTGCTTATGAAAAAATAATATAATAAAGGTGGGTCAAGCTTGGACACAGCAAACGTGAAGCTGTATTCAGTAGTACCTACACTGTATAAATTTAATCAGTATTAATTATTATCTATGTACATGATGATAGAGATTCATTTTAAAAGTATCTTAATTTTTGTAATTCTCCCATGTATAAGATGTGAATAGTTACGAAACTCAGCTCGGAACGAAGCTTGCTTGATACATAAGGGCTATTGCCTTTCATCTAGCATTAGGTATATTGAGATATATTCCTTGTAATTAATTGAAAGTGATCTTTGTAAAAATTCAATAAAATAAATAAATAAATAGAAATAAATGTCATTCGAAAATTTAATTTTTGTCACTCTTATTACCAAATTACTAAACAAATTTAAATAAATATATAAATTGAAATAAATATAACAAATTGAAATGAATATGATCGTGCAATATTGTTTTCCATGATTTATCGTGAAAATAGGAACTGGAAATATAGGGATCCTTGATAAATTTTGAACTACCTACTTTTTTAAACAGCTCGAAAGGGATTCTGTAGAACATACCTACCTCAATCTTTGCTTGAAAATATGACAATTCAAGGTACATGCCCATAGGCGGGTAACTGAGAATAACAAATTAATCACAATGGGCCAGCAAATTGGGGCGTAATATTCCACAGGTACCTACTTACTTCTACTATAAAAACTTGGTAATATCACTACCGAATTTAGATTATTCAAAAGCTCAAAAAATAGTATTTTTGTTACAAAATAACAAGATATATATAGTTTTTTTTTTTCAAAAATATAGAATGATACTATGAATTATATATGTCTGGCAACCCTAGGCTTAGGAGGCGCAGAGCCGATGTAGTCTACTTCCTCCATTGTCCAAGGTATATGAGTATATAGGCAGCTTACAGGCACTGCCCTCTGTTTTTCCAGTCATCCGCGTGGAGCGCATGTGTGTCAAATTTTTTGAGTCTGTCTACTAAGACCGAGAGCTTGTTGTTGTCTCCAAGATTAATGCTTGCTGGGTGGATAGCAGAAGTTATTTCAACTTTTAGCGTTGTGATTATGACAGATGGGGTTAAATTCCCCGTGATGTAGCGCATTTTATTTAGAGCTTTTTGGAATCCGATTGTTGTGTCATCAAGAAGTGTTTTGGGATTTTTCTACTAAGGTAAATGGCTCTCTCCGCCGAATTGCAATTCTGATTTGGAATAAGCACTAGGTACTTGAAACGTAGCAGAAACAGTATATTGAGCAAAATAATTGTTTTCTCAAGTTGCAAAAACGGAAGTGCATTATTCAAGGAACAATACCAGAACATTTGAGACGCGGCTTTAAAAAAAAAAAAAAAAAAAAAAAAAAAAAAAAAAAAAAAAAAAAAAAAAAAAACTCGGCTCTTCGGACCTTGCCAGGGGACAAGCCCCCTCTGGACCCCATAATGGTTACTGTTTAGACCCTTCGTCTAAAATTCAAGAAACATGGAAGATACTTTAGCCGTGATTTTAAAAATGGACATTACTTTCCACTCTGTTGGGATGTTAGGAAAGTAAAAATGGACATTACTTCCACTCTGTTGGGATGTTGGGAAAGTAAAAATGGATATTACTTTCCAATCTATTGGGATGTTGGGTAAGTAAAAGTGGACATTACTTTCCAATCTGTTGGGATGTTGGAAAAGTAAAAATGCACAATACTTTACACTCTGTTGGGATGTTGGGAAAGTAAAGGTGGACATAAGTTTCCACTCTGTCGGGATGTTGGGAAAGTAAAAATAGACATTACTTTCCACTCTGTTCGGATATTGGGAAAGTAAAAGTAGACAATACTTTCCACTCTGTTGAGATGTTGGGAAAGTAAAAATGGACAATACTTTCCAATCTATTGGGATGTTGGGTAAGTAAAAGTGGACATTACTTTCCAATCTGTTGGGATGTTGGGAAAGTAAAGGTGGACAATACTTTCCACTCTGTTGAGATGTTGGGAAAGTAAAAATGGACAATACTTTCCACTCTGTTGGGATGTTGGGAAAGTAAAAGTGGACAATACTTTCCACTCTGTTCAGATGTTGGGAAAGTAAAAATGGACAATACTTTCCACTCTGTTGGGATGTTGGGAAAGTAAAATCTAAATCCCCGATCATGTTGATTTAGATGAATACGAAAGCGCAAGACAAAGAGGGACAACGTTGACGCCGCAATCCTGTAATCTGTGTTATATATAAAAAGACGGATGTTACAGAAGCGGTATTACGGCACCTGTGCCCTAATACTGGATCTGGTCACCTGTGCCGTAAGACTGTAAAAGTAAATATATATATATATATATATATATATAATATATATATGAAAAACTGTTAAACTCTAGGATTCGTTTCAGAATGCCTCAAAACGGATTTCAATGAAGACATTTTTCAAAAATTTTGATTTTGAAATTTTCCGATCCATTGCAATAGCTTCCTTTTGGTTTATTATTTCCAATAATAAGCCTATGTGATCGTATATCAAACAATTTTTATAACCCCCCCCCCCCCCCCTCAAACTTTGTCACTTTACGTTTCAAGGTGCGTAGAATCCAAATTTGAAATGTCCGTCTGCCGTCCGGGCCATAAAAGGCCTAAGAATTGACTTAAAAAACCCGTTCTTTCGCACATAGACTCCATTTGGGGTCTAGTTGGTCCTAACGTTTAACCATTCTGATCGCTTTACTCGCATAGATGCTATGGGCCAAAAACGGGCGAAAAAGTGTGTTTTTCGAGACTTTGAGTGTTAGAATTACGCACGCGCGCACGCCTGGCACGCTTGGCAGGGGGTCACGGTGGGGGGTGAGGGGGGTGAGCGGGGGGTGGAGTGAGAGGAAGAACAGAGGTGGATACTAGAAAAGAGACTGGCGAAAGCCCCAGAGCATGCTGGTTACTATAGCTGGCTATCTGATTCAGAAATAATAAATCATTATGTAATAATTTGCAGCGTTTTTCTACAAACATTTGCTAATTAGAGCTAGAGATTCGTTTGGGAATAGTGGTGGGGAGGGGAAGGAAAGGGACTGTCGAAGTGAACAGCGATGAGTACGAACAGATCTTATTCAGGGGAGAACGAACCAAACAAGTAGGTACGATTCTTCTCGCCACTTCACCATACAGCTTCCCAGTTTGTGTTAATGGCATGGTAGGTAATATCTGGTAATGGGGGTTAGGTTAGGCTAAGTCAGCAGACCTGTCCAGCCAGATATATGGACAGTGGTATTTGATAATGGCAAACTAGCAGCAATAGTAACATTTAGGTTAATCTCCACAAAGATTTTATGATACATTTGACAATGTCAACCACTGTTCGCTACCAACTATTTATTATTGTATTGAATGTCTCTGGTAAAAAAGTTCAACCTTATAAATAGAGTCTATTGCAGGAAAACGTGTTAACTTCAATATTATTTAGTTAAGTATTAATATTTCAGTATTTTGCATATATATATTCAACTTCTATTTAATTCAGTTAGGTATTCAAATCCTAATTCTTTTAGCGGAAAAAGAATATAGATAACAGTACAGACTATCTACTGGAAAAGATTTTGATTTTGATAAGGTAAGAAGTTGACTTTCTAAATAATTTTTTGCTTGATGTGTTTTTCCAGCTCTATGTAGAGATACACCACCGAATGTATTGGCTTCGTCCGCTGAACATTTTGTTTAATGCTACAATATTCTTCTAATCTAGTCATGTTTTACATTGTGGTGGTTCTTCATATTTGGACGTCCTATTGAAATAGATTTGAGACAAAAAATAGCCTGGGCTCCAATCGTTGAATTCGCTTTAAGGACGTCCTTCTGAAGCTAGGTAATATTAGCAAGGCTTCGCATATTATATTAAGGAGGGACGCCCTATTGAAATTGATAACCGTGACGCATTTTTATGGGTTGTATTCGTGTAATCGCTGACAGACGAATACGATTACACGAATACGAATATAATCGCAGTTGACCTAGAATCAACGAATAATTATTGCGATTACAATCGTATTCTTATTCGACGATAACATTATTCCCAACACTGATACAAAGTATGTACCTATGTACACCCCCCTCCCCTTTGTACCTTTAACATTAATATGCTGATGAAGCAACAAATTACTTACCCTTCTTTGCACGATGGTTTTTCACAAGTTTCAATTTCCTGTTTCTCTATAGCCAAACACTGGTATTGCGGGCAGATCACTCTGGGCCGGGCAGTAGTAGTTGTAGTCGTTGTTACAGCGTTAGTCTTGGAGAAACCTTTGTAGTTACCGTATCCTTTGTAACGGCCTTTGTAACCACCTTTGTAACCTCCTTTTGTGCTAGAACCGCTGTACCCACCTTTGCTCCTGAACGTGTTGCCCCATTTGGATTTCTTCCCGAATGGACTCCAAACCTGGGGCTCTTCGGTTGGTGGAGCTACAGCAGTAGCTGTCATGTTGACGGTGAATCCCGGTGGACATTCAATAGGTGGGCATTCAAATTCTGAAAACATGGTAATAATCATTAGATGCAAATAAATAACTAATAATAAATCAAAAAATAAAATAGTAATAAAAGTGTTGAAACATAAATAAACTCGGCCCTTTGGGCAAGTGACAATAAAACAAGAGGCATTGTTTACTATATCCATATATAACATAAATAAATATAAAACTACGACATGAATAGAAGAACAAGTACGAAATAATTGAGTGATAAATCGAGAACTTTCCAACGAATGGAGAATGGTTTTTGTCCGGTGAAAACTACAGAAGTTTCATTTCCCCAGCAACGGCTAGGTTGTACGTGAAAATCATAGAAAAAATTTCGGGACACTTCCGCGTAACGTTTTTGGGCAGTTAGCTCAAGGCATGTTCCATGCTAAAAGATGTAAAAGGATATCAAACGAAATCATTCATATCTGCAACACAGTGAGATTTTTTAATATCGCTCCGCTGGCGTACGCCCCGGTGGAAATGTCTTTCAGAATTGAAATGGGCTCTCTTGATGCTCCATTTTTATGACAACTTTCAAGTGCATGTGCTAAAGCAAAGACATGAAAATGTCTTTCATCTCATCACATTAATTTTCACTTGGTGGGTGCCTACGTCAATGTTGGTATACTTAGATCAGAAGGACTAGTGAAGTGTACCTATATATTTTATTTAATTGCAATAATTTTCTCTATGTATATGCTTACATCTACGTAGGTAGAGTGATGACTAAGTCAGATTTTCGCCCTGCCACCATGTAATTGTGTTATGAAAATCAGTTACGAAGGTTGTTATGGTAGGTGACCCGTGAGGCTATTTTCTTTCTAAATCAATACACATTTCTGAAAGTTGAAATTGAGTTTTTTTGGCGGTATCTAGACTTCTTAGCTTTATTGAAGTCTAACAGAGGCCCCCTACCAAATTTCAACTTCTTAGGGTGAACAGGAGAGAATATAGCTAAATCAGCTGATCAGGATAAAGTTCATAATTTCGTTCGTTTCTTGATTTCTCAGAAAGGCTCTTTATCAAATATTAACTTCTTAGGGAAACAGTGACCCACACAGAAGTACGTAAAATGAAGAAGTCATTGCACCTTGTAAGTTAATTAACTTAATTTCAAAACGTTTTTCGATATGCCATCGCTGCAATAGTAATTTAAATCACTTTCTCTACTACTTCTCCAATCTTTATATCTATATTTATAAAGTCGTAAGTATGTCTGTCTGCACATTGATTAGAATCATGAAATTTTGCGTTTCTTTTCCGTTTCATGCAATTTGTAGACGATTGGTACCATTTTCTCAAATTTTCTCTGTCTGTCTGTCCGTATGTTTGTCCGCTTTTCACGGTTACAGGGGTCATTAGAAAAATCTGCCCCATAGGGGGTGTTTTAGGGGAGGAGGGGGGATGGGGTATCTTTTTCATCACTGAACAAACTGGGGATTTGATTGTCAAATATGTTTGGATTACTCTAATTCAATTCAAAGACTCCGTTCTTTAAAATTTAAACTGACCCACAATGAATGGGGAGGGGGTGGGGGAGTTGAAGCGTTTTGAACGTCACTGAACCAGCTGGGGATCTGAGTTGTCGAATATGTTTGGAGTATTCTATCCTCAATCACAGGCTATTAAAATTTTTTCTAGCCTCAACCGTAGGGAGGTGTTTTTAGTTAAAAAAAAAGGTTTATTATTTCTGTATTAGATAGCCCTTCTACGCAGATCATTGGTCTATAATTATTATTAAGCCCCATATATATCTAGTAAATGATCAAAACTTGGCGCATCGTGCCTCCCAAAAGGGTTCACACCTTTACAGCTCAGGACTCCACAAGTACTCAACCTGCCTTAGTAAGTATAAGATTACTGGAAAAAGTACCGAAATAGTAACCAAAACACACCTGAAATACACTGACGTGTTATGCCGTGTCCTACGTGGACGACCAAAGCGCGCGAGCGAGCGACCCGCGCGTGCGAGCGAGCGACCAGCTGATTTCAAACAGGGTAAAACAAACGAAGTGTCCTACGTGCCACCGCCCGACGCCGCGATTCGCGATGAGGTCGCACGCTCGGGTTTGATTTTCAAACCGGTTTGATTTTGGTCGCGCGCTCGCCTGGTCGCGCTGCCGGGAGGTTATATTTGTGTTTTCAAGTTTTGTTTGTGTTCCCGTATTTTTATAATTCTTTCCCTGGAAATGGCAGGTATTGACTGCGATCTTATTATTAGTGAAATACAAAAAAGAGAAGCGTTGTGGAACAAGTGCAGTAAATCGTATAAAAACAGATTTTTGGTAGAAGAGTCGTGGGAAGAGGTCGCGAATCTATTGAAGTTGCCAAGTGGTATTATTTACTTCTTATTATGAACTTTTATTATTAAAATAAGCTGGTAAGTGGGTAAAAACATTGCCTGTGTTGCTGGCATCAATTAAGTAGAATAATTAGATAGGGATAATTAATTTAGGTAGTTATTAGGTTAGGTGTAATAGAAGAAAATATAATTTATTTAATTGATTTAGTCAACAAATCTATTTACAGTGCTAGGTATAGTTTTAATCTCTTTGCATAAAATATTCACTAAATATTTTGATTTGAATTGCAGAAGCTGAGCACCTATTATTATCGCGGGAAGGTCGGAAATTCGGTAAATGTTAGATAGTCCGGGAAAGAGACTTCTCAGTCTATTATAATGTTGTATAATAAAGTAATCGCTTTAACAATGCGCACAGCATAATATCGCAAAAATAGAAACAAATTTTACACTGGTAACCTCGCGAGGATTCTAGACGCATACTGTGGACGCCTACTGTGGACACTATAGTGGCGCGCACGAGCGACTTGAGGTCGCTCGCACGCCCTGGTCGCTCGCTCGCGCTTCGGTCGTCCACGTAGGACACGGCGTTAGACATCGCGGTACTAACAAGGAAAATATAGTGTGAAACACGAATGTTAAATTCTAGTTTAAATAGGTACCTAATGCCTGCCAAGTGAGTGTTTCCATCAGCTTCTATATATTTAAACAAGATAAGACTCTATTATGTACTAGATGAAATATGATTAACTGAAATGCATGGAAATGGTTATCTAGTAGAGTAAAATTGGGGAATCAGTTCGATTGGGCATGTATTGTGCTGGGATCTGTAGGATTTTACATGTTGTCCGATGTGCGGAGCAGTTCATATTGATTCGGATACGTCAAGAACCATAGACGTGACGATTTGGAGACCAGTTCATATCATCTCTGAAATTGAATCTAACTCGGAGGAAAAGTAATTCATCAGTTATGCAACTTCGATTTCGAATGAGCAGAGAATACTGTTATTAATTCATACAGCAACATATTTAGGACCTAACCAGCGATACCCCTGAAAACAACAAACATCAGTTTGGGTGCAATATTTTCGTTGTTTCTATAGTTTACTATCGAGTCTGATTCGATGAAGTACCAAACTTTCATCAAAGTCGGACGGTATTCTAGTTATGCGTTTCAACGATCGGTGCCTGACGAACGACACACTGAAGACGAATTTACGATCGATATTGTTAAAAAAATCTACGTTCTACATCGTGAAAGTTGAGAATAAATTTTTTTAAGATAACACTTTTTTGAACGATTTGGAGGAAGGATGCAGGGATTTCTGCCATGTGTCTAAAGGATTGTGATTTAGCAGCATAATGTGTGTTGTATTATTATGCTGGCGTCGTGCTAAACCCACTGTCAAGGCAGCACCATCGTCGAAGCCAAAAAGACCATCTTGAGGTGCCAGGAGCGCATCGACCGTGCAAACTGGGGGCGTGAATGAGGAATGACGCTGCTCACAGGTTTCAAGTTATTTGCGTTTCTTTTCCTATTCTGCAAATGATAGGAGGGCTGCTTCTGGTCAGAAGTCATAGTAGGGAGCATCATTCTTTGTCGCACGGATATCAAACAATACTTCCCTCTATGGCTCCCACACCCCCGGCATGTTAGGTCACCTCTTAGCCCGGTTGTGGTGGCTGAAGCTTCAATAATAGGCTCCTTTACACAATTCCTCCGAAAAATTGCCATTAATTAAATAACTCCCTACGCACATTTATTATTACTTATTTTATGGAAAATACAATTTACAAGTATATCGGAAGTTGCGCCAATTAATGCAAATAATAATTCAGATTGCATATTAAATTCAGAGTTTTCAAAGTTTCGTATATTGTGAACAGTAAACATTGCATGACTGTAGTAGGAGTACGATTTCATAAACCTACCTGTTGTTGTCTCCACAGCAACAGTGGTAGGTGGTGTGGTTGTGGTAGGTGCTTGTGTGGTTGTGGTAGTTGTAGTTGTCGTTGGTGTTGTACAATTTATTTCATCATCTGGACAGTCCATCAGTCCATCACACCAAGATGACTCCTTAATGCAAATGTTGGACGAAGGGCATAACTTTTCACCAACTGGGCAGGGTTCACAAACACACCTACACAAGCTGCTAGTAGTTTGCTTCAAACCCTGCAAAACATGGGCCATAATATATCACTTCGTAATATTTTAATGATAAACATACCTAAATTTAGTATTTACTGCAAAACTTTAAGTTAACGCCAGTTTATATAGGTAGTATCCTACTTACGGTTTCACAGGGAGGACACTTTTTCGGTTCACAATGTGCCACCCCATTCAGAGCGCATGTGCATTGCTGACAGTCTTCGCTGTCGAAAACTGTTCCAATAGTGTATCTATGATAGAAAGAAATAATATCAAAAAGTTTATTAATCTAGTGGATGCAGAAAGAAATAATGAAGCATGAAGAAGAGCTATAGTAATATATGCTACCCCAAAGTCCCTAAGGATTATTGCAAAGATATTCGAAAAAAATCTATAATAGTGACTTAGGCCGTTGTTATGTAGAAACAAATGAATCAGACTTTGAAAATTCAATCAGAACTTCATCATCAAACTTTGAAAGTTCAGTGGAAAATACATTTTAAAACGGCTATATTTGAGGTTTTAAATAGAAAACAAGTGTTTTAACTCCAAGCCGTTTGTCAGATGTTTTGGTGTAGTTAGTTAATTGTCATCGCTTTGCATTGGATCAGTCATAGTAAAACAAATCAATTTAAAGCTTAATATAAGTAATAAGTGATTTAAAAATGTAAAGTGAGATGCAAATTTGATGGATTTTCCTGTTGATGTAGATTTTGAAAACGAATTTGAATTTATTGTTGTAGAAATGAAGAGCGAAAAACAAACTCACGATATGAAGCCGACAAAGCAGGGGCACTTGGCTCTGGAGGTGCAGTGGTCACCAGCCCACCATTCAGTAGCGGCGCAGGGGCAAGTTGGTTCAAGGAGAGTCGCCCCAGGACATAGGTTGCATTGCCGGAGTGTCGTAGAGGTCTGGACCGTGGTCGTTGTTATTGGAGGAAGAGTAGCTACAAAATTATTCAAATGACAGAATAAGAGATCGCTTAGGAAAATCTCAAATTGGTGGAATCAGGATAGAATGTGAGCAAACAATTAGTGCGTGTATGAAGAAAAGGATACAAACGGAGGGTTGAGCGATGAAAGACCTCCCATCAAATCACTAAATTTTAGGTTGTAGCTACTAGTATTTAATTTTGGTTTCTAGTTCCGATTGTGAACAAAGATTGACAGGTCTGTTTGAATATGTAAATGTACAGGATGGAGCACAGAAACGGACATTTTTCAAGTTAGCATAACTCCTTAAAAGTACCTATTTATAAGGAGTAAATGAAAGTTGATTTAATGCAAAAAAATAATGAAATATATATGCATCGATGATATTTTTGGCTTTCTGAATTATTGAATCATCAATGTCTCATTTTTTCTCATCGAATGCTAGCCATTCAAATATATAGCCGGGTTTCAAGTGATTCAAAGCGAAAATGGGAAACCACTTCATCATGAAAGTTGTTAGGTACTCCATGGACTACAACAAAATTTGGAACTATATTCGTATTTGAATAAACAAGCTTGTTTGCGTATTTGAATTACATACGCATTTTGAATACATGTTCATTGAATTCATAAGCAATTTTGTAAGTACATTACGTTTATATTTATGAATTAAGGGTTCCAGTTTTACCTCCATAAATGTTTAAAAGCGAATTCGCACATTGGATTTGTACCTGCTGTCCAGGGATGCAAGTTCTATTTGACTCAGAGCTGGAAGTGTAAGGGATATATATATATTTTTTTTTTTCGAAAATTTTTCTAATATATATATATATATATATATATATATATATATATATATATATATATATATATATATATATATATATATATATATATATATAGTTTGGACATTCAAATGAGTATAAAATTTAAAATTAATTTTTACAGTCAGTATTGAGACTGCCTAAGCTACTTCCATCAGAAGTATGAGAGTATTTTGCAGACAACTCCATGTTAATAAAACCTGCTTCTAACAAATTGAATGGTTTTCAGAATTACGTCATCTTGGACTCTATGTAATGTAAAACAAACTAAAACATCCCATGGAGAATGAAAGGTGAGTGGGGAGGAATTGGGCCATCATTGTGGCTCTGGATTACGCCTTCCTGAAACCCTAAGAAATTCCATTTTAAAAGGAAGTTTCACACACGGAAATGTATCACTTTATGAGGGCTAATAAAAACATTTTTTAATGCTATAGGCAGCTAATGCAAGACCACTAAAATTGACTTACGGTAGGGTTCATAGCATCCGAGGACTTGAGCTCGCATAACGATCTTGTTGTGCCAAGACAAGGGATTCACTCTCAAATACACAGCATTTATCGGCTCCCAAAACATGACGGTTACAATACTGGAGCTATCTCTGTTTGCTTTGAATTTCTGGAAAAAAAAACAATAAAACTGTATTATCTACACGAGTACTTCAAAAATCAGCAGTTGGAAAAGTGATCTCAATATTTACAACATCATAGGAAACATTCTTTCGAACAACTAATAGTACAATACGATTAGAACATGAATTTACTAGCGCAATTGGTCACATTTAGTCTTAAATGAGGAATTTCGACTTGATTTAAACCTAAACGCAGAAACTAAACAATCATTGAAATCTGAGGGTACCTACTACACCATCGTAGGTTGGGTAATTCCACGGTAAACTAATAGCAAAAACTAATAGAAATAAGATAAATAGCGAAAAAAATCATTTTTGAGGCATAATCGTTTCATTCATGAAGTTAGCTAAAAATAATAATGACTTGATTTTGGATGGTAATTTGCATTAATTCTATGAAAACCCACTGAATATTCAATTTCATGTTTTATTTAGAAACTAGGAAGGTATAAATGACCATATTTCACTGTGCTTTCAAGTTTCACAACTATTTTTTAATAAAAACTCACTGTTTGCGAATGGCTACCGAAAATTAAAAAAAAATCAATACCTATTCGCAGATGTTGGCGGAATAAACGGAATGAAAATTCTGATCTTGCATTAAATTCTGAAAAGGATTTTCTAGTTTCGAGACTTGACAAACCGGTAGGGTGATGGCACCGGTAGTTGCCACTACACCCAATAGTTGCCACCATCAAATTTAAACTTAAAAAGTAAGCTTTCAGTGACACTCACAGATTTGAAATTGGCGCAATTTTGAAGTAGAAAGTATCAGCTGTGTTTTCCAACCTTTCCCGTAACAATTAAGTTAGCAGTGGAGGAGATAACACCTGGGATGAGAGGTAGCACAAGTCACTTCATCAAAAGGCCTCGCTTCTAGTGGATCTTCTTAAGAGGTAAGTCGACTTTTCTCTCAATATCTCATGTATTTTAACGATATTTTTGGCTGTTTTGTTTTTTATCATGTTTGTTGGTTGTCAGTTGATGCAATTCGTGCATTTTTTAGTAGTATCTAATGCAATTTTTGAAAAAAGGTGGGGTGGCAACAACTGGGTCTCATATAGCAGCTAGTTCCAGTAGATGACAAAAGTGTCAACTATTGGGTTTAATGTTTTTTTTTCTGTCCTTCTAGGTAGGTACTCATATTTTTTAACATTAACAAATTAACACCACTGGTTTCCAATATCCATTTTCCGATAAGACGAGATAGAAATTAAAAATCATTATTCAATAGTTGAGAATATTATTCGCTAATACCTTTGGGAGAATAATTTTAGTCCAAACCAAGATGATCGGGAAAAGGGGAAAAATTAAATATTAGATTTCAGAGGAATAATGTCCTTCGGGGCTCCGCACAGTAGTTTCCTATTTGTTGCGTTCAAGTGTGGGCGCAGAGTTACCCAGAGAAGGTTATTCCAAATAAATATAATCGATTTGAGACCATTACCTACCACTCTGGATGCTGAAGACGTTTTTTTCGAAAACTTTCCTTTTGACTTTTGTTGAGGCTAACACTTTGAATTGGATGATTCGTTTGGGGGGGATATCAGGGCTGCCTTCTGAACCTCGACATTGCATCATCTATCTGTATCCAAGTCCACTTGGTTGGGGTGAGTGGCGCGGTTAGTCAGGTCCAGTCAGTCGAGTCTAGTGCGTCGAGCGCTTGAAAGCCTCTCATTCTTTGTTGATGCTCAAAAAACCCAGCCTTCCATGCCCGGCCATTGCAACTCTTTCATGTGCCATATGTCCGCGATCATTTCTATAATTTCTAAGCGCATTTAGGTAGGGTTTGTCCGTCCTTTCACCCTTAGTCGGCTTCCTTGTTTTGCCCTAATTCCAAATCCTCTTTCTTCACTTATTCGCTACAACCTGCGAGTTGGAGATCGCCGAATTACAAGGTAAAGTGTAGCATAATTCTTTATAGTTTTCGGATATTTCTGTCCGGTGGTCCTTCATATTATTTGATTGTCGGTTTCGTGGTGAACCAGCGTAGTACCGTTACCCAGGGGTGAATCTTGTTCGCGCAATACTTCATTCGCCCCCACAACTTTCTTCCACCCGAAACACATTAGACGAAACTCTGTGACGAGTTCTGTGTCATTACGACATTAGAACTCTGAACCAAAGAGCAAATTTATTATTGACAACTACGGTGCTCTGACGCAATAAATTATTCTAAGCTTGAATTAACCTTCTTTACAACAATCCTGTAACGTGCATAATATTTTGACGTTACTCAGTTGACGTTATTAAATGATTTAATGCACAAGTATAAACTTTAAATGCATCCGTAAGTGGTAGGTAAACATTGAAGATTTACGGGGAAAAACATCAAATGTGTCACTTAATAAATTTTTCACGGACACCATAAAGTTCGGCAACATTTTTTGAAACGTTTCAATGTTGAAGGGAATTCGTTTTCAGTAGTGGAACCTGAGATCCGCTGATACGTCTTTAAATCTTTACCCACTTCGTTACCTACTAAGCTACTAACCTACACATTCTTCGTTACTGACCTACTCATTTTAGGTTATATTATCCTAATTATTCAGTTTTATCGAATATTGAATTTCTGTATCCCGTTAGGAAAAAGAAGTAATAAACCTCTAAAACGATACATAGAAAAATCTATTCTTATTATTTAGTAATTAGTTGTTGGGTTTAGAATTTGGATTCCTAAACAGATATTGCTTAAGTCATTCCAAAAGGTCAGAATGATCTTCACTAGTTGCATATAGACATGGACAAAGAAATTTGTACAACTCAAAGAAATTTGTGTTTAGTATTTTGTATTTTTGTATTAGTATTTGTATTTTTGTAGTAGTATAGTATTTTGAGTGAGTAACAGATACATTTTTTCAACCCGATTAATTCCCTAAAGGCTTTGGAGTGTGGGAAATTTAATAAGGAACTTGAAGCTTCAGTCACAGAAAGCTTTCTCACTATATGTAGAAACACTTTTCGCTCCCAATGGATTCTTTTCATCAGCCCTCTGCAATCTCGTAAGAATATGCGATACGTCTTGCGTGATACATGATGTGACTTATGTGATAAGCTTGGGAATAGTACCTACCTGCAATTGTCCATGTTTGTCAACTACTGGGTTCCATTCCTTTCCGTTGTGGCTGTATGAGACTGTGAAAGTTTTAACCCAAGAAGGTTGATCATAGTCTCCTTCAGCAAGAGATCCGCTTCCGACAACCATCAGTCCTGTGAGAGTTCTTGGGCCCAGGAAATTGAACTGTAAAATACATAAAATTGAGACGATTATAAAAGGTATTCACTACTTTAGTGTCAGTGAATGTGAAGTGACAGATGTTTGCAGTTTTTCCAATGAAAATCTGATTACTGTTCAATAGTTTGGTCCATCTTTCATCATAGTTCACAGACTATCAAATTTTTCGCAGTCTAAGTAGACTCAACATTCTAACTACTGATGCCTAAGAAGCAAGAAGGCTCGCTTAGTTTTGGAAGAGAAAGTGCGCTTTAAATAGTTTCAATGTTCATCAATGCAAAAAAATTATGATTAATCATGCAGAACTGAGCATTTAACAAAAAATAAGTATATTTGCCAATGAGCTTAGAAAAATTGTTCAACAAATCTAAATGTTCTCATAAAATAATCACGAAAGACATGCTTACCTCTAACCACTGGTTCTTGTCTGTAGTTAATGGGACCCAACCACCATTTCCATATACTGACACCAATTCTTGAGTAATTGGGTGTTTGGAAGATGATGCTTCAATTTGTCTATCGTCCATTGAGTAGGACATCTTGTCCGTACAAACTAGAAACAGAAAAGTATTTCATTTAGTCTCTAAGTATTATCTTAAGTTTCTGTCAAAGTAGTTTCCTGATGTTTCGAGTAGCTGTTCACATACTACAAAATTGATCTCCAATTCTCACAAATATGTCAGATAAAGTTTCTCTCGAACAACTTTCATTTTTGCTTCCAAATCTACCTAAAGGTAGCGGAAGCATTGTTTTCACTTTCGGGAGAAAAAAAAAAAAATTTTGGTCTCCAAAATCAAAATTTCCACTCGCATTTTACGTTTTAGACCATTCTGGACAACTTTGGTTCCATGTCTGTGTGTGTGTGCGCGCGCGCGTGTGTGTGCGTGTGTGCGCGCGCGAGCGTCTGTCGTGTGACCGCAAATCCTTGTAACAAGCTTATTTTCCACAGCTTTCATCCGATTTGGATGTAATTTCCTCTATAAGTTTCATCGTTCTTGACTCAATACCTCGCTCTGCGCATGAGCAAACGTAAATTCTACCAAACATCATTTTCTCACGCCCTTATCGTTCGATCTCACTCAAATTTGGATAATAGTTGGGGGATGACCATTTGATAATCTTATATCAATTTCAACATGATTGTATAATTAATAACTACTGCGCATGTGGAAAAATGAAATCGTTGTAACCAGCTTATTTTCCATAGTTTTGATCCGATCTGGATGCAATTTTTTGGGAATGTGCGGGATAGGGTGTAGACTGTCCCCTATCAGTTTCATAGTTACAAAATCAATACTCCACTCTGCACATGAGCAAACGTAAATTCCATTATGCTCCATTTTTTCACACCCTCTTCGTCGATCTCACTCTAATTTGGATGATAGTTGGGGAATGTCGATTTGATCATCCCATATCAATTTCAACATAATTGTATCATTAATAGCTAATGTGAAATCCTTGTAACGACCTTAATTTCCACTGTTTTCATCCGATTCCGATGAAATTGTCAGAAAATGCGCGGGTTAGGTTGTAGATGGTCCCCTATCAGTTTCATTGTTGCCAAATCAATACTTCATTCTGAGCATACGCAAACGTAAATTCCATCATGTTCCATCTTTTAACTCTCAAGTCGTTCGAGTTCGCTTGAATTTGGATGATAGTTGGAAGAAGATGATAGGTAAACGAGGAAACTATGTGCTGCACCCAACTGCAGACGTTTTTCATTCTACACAACGACGATTCTTGAACTACCTCATGACCACTATGAACTACCCCAGTAGTTATTTCTAGTTACTAGGGTTAGAACGGTATCAGTAACAAAAAATGTTGAGTTGAATCAAAGTGATTTTGACCAGTAAACCTCAATGATTATTGATTGGCCGATGTTGGCCCATATTGTGCACTCGTAAAACTCCTTCCCTGGGGAAACAGCTTGAAAAATTACCATTTAGTACTATAGCATTTTTCAGTCAAATGAAACCTTTTTTCTATCAAATGAAACTTCGTAACTACCGAATGAAACCTTGTTCCAATCAAATGAAACCTCGTACCTACCAAATGAAACAATGTACCTACCAAGAAAATGAAAGCTCTTTTCAACCAAATGAAACTTTTTTCAAACAAATGGAACTTCTTCGAATCATCCAGAGAAAAATTTCATTTTATTTCAGATTTTTGCTGAACAAGTTAATACAGAGGCACTACAAATTAATTTAGCGAAGCGGGTGTCCAGAAGCTGCGGCAACAGTTTCTCATCATGTTATCACGAAGTTGGAGCAGTCTGTCGAGGTGATTAGCAATATATGGTGGACTGAAAAGTTTCATTTGAATGAAAAGAGGTTTCACTTGGCTGAAAAATGTTATATTATTTGGCCATTGTCCATGTCGTGTGCAGCGTTTTACATTGAGATTTTTTTCGATCATACTATTTTCTTTCGAATTAGCTAGTTTAAATTTATAAACGGTAAAGTGGTCGCTCAATTATTGTAAAGTGTAGCTAAATCAACTAATAGTTTGTCCTTAGGCTCCTTCTTACAAGAGTCGCCCCAGTACCATTATGGTAGTGCCAGATGTTGCCAGGGTTCAAATCCTGGATGAGTTGTAAGATTTACGCAAGACAGGGAAGATAAGCTGTGATACATAATGTTCAATCACCAACTAATGCTTCACTGCTGTAAACATACATTAGCATAACGAATTATAATTATTTGGCATATACATTTCTCAACATTATATGTTGAGTATGCGAGCATGTCCAACCTTCTTTGGCAGTAGTTGGCAGCTCAGTTGTCGTTGAAGCAGTGGTTGGTGGTGTGGTGGTTGTTGTGGTAGTAGTTGTAGTGGTTGTAGTTGTTGGGATAGTTGTTGGTAGAGTAGAAGGTTCAGTGCTATAATCACAACCAAGGAGCTCAATCCGCAGAGCTGGCAGTCGACTCCACGCTATAGGAATCACCCGGATGTAGCGAGCTTCAAACGGTTCATCGAACATCCTTGTTGCTCCTTCTGTACTGTCTATCGGCCCAGAAATCATCTGTAACGAAAGCCACATTCTCATTCCTGCTTCTGCTATACAAACCTACACCCTAGGACTTTGTATTTATGTATAAATTAAATTGGGATTCTATGGCGTTTTATTCACGAATCCTCTTTTATGTAAATTTATTATTACCTCAACTATTCTTCATTGGCTGTACACAGTATTGTTCGAAATTGTATCCTTAAGCTAGACCATTTTCAGTTGCATAGATTCTAATTCCATCTGATTTGATGAAGGGAAGAATCATGTCGAATCGGAATGGAAACTCGGCGCTCCGCGCCTCGCCAGGGGGCAAGCCCCCTGGACCCCCGGTTACCTCTATTTACATACTTCGGACGAAATTATTGAAACACAGAATGTGTTTGCGTTGTCGCGCAACCAAGTGACAACCAAACAAGCGTCATTGTTTACTATTCATTTATAACATCAATTTATATAGTTATAGTATGAAACTACGAAAAAAAATACGAAATAAATTCGTGATAAATCAAGAGCGATTTATCAAGTAAATGTCCTAAAGAGGCTACATACGAAATTACAGCTTCCTAGAGTGTAAAGTATAGAAATTAGCTTTAAAAGCCACTCATCTGATCCGGACCCTGGACATCGTCAAGTAAATGTCCTAAAGAGGCTACATACGAAATTACAGCTTCCTAGAATGTAAAGCATAGAAATTAGCTTTAAGAGCCACACATCTGATCCGGACCCTGAGCATCGTCAAGTAAATGTCTTAAAGAGGCTACATACGAAATTACAGCTTCCTAGAGTGTAAAGCATAGAAATTAGCTTTAAGAGCCACACATCTGATCCGGACCCTGAGCATCGTCAAGTAAATGTCCTAAAGAGGCTACAAACGAAATTACAGCTTCCTAGAGTGTAAAGTATAGAAATTACCTATTCAAATTATTTAACCTCCGCTTCACAAATCAAACCGTTTTCGTAATACTCAGATCACCTGCTATGAATCAAATCATCGAAACACAAGCTCAATGAAATCATCAGAAATTAACAAGCGGTTGCAATCATGTTCACAATATCAATTATTGAGAATGATCACCTGTGTGTAAACAATTATTTATAT
This sequence comes from Adelphocoris suturalis, assembly GCA_030762985.1. Classification (NCBI taxonomy): domain Eukaryota; kingdom Metazoa; phylum Arthropoda; class Insecta; order Hemiptera; family Miridae; genus Adelphocoris; species Adelphocoris suturalis. Next base: position 159,011,452 of record CM061040.1, read on the forward strand.
AACCATGCTCATAACTCAGTTTGTTGGACACGCACTTCGCAGTAGTTAACATAATATTGTTGGATAAATCGAGAGCTTTCGAACGAATGGTCAACGAATTTTGTGGGATGAAAAACGACGAAGTACCATATCCCTAGCAACGACTCGGTTGTACGTGAAAATCATCCGTCACACATTTCGTTACCATCCCGCGTTCCATTTTCGGCTAGTTAGTCCATGGCTAAAACACATTCTGTGTTAAAAATATTAAATCAATACAACGAACATAAAACACAAACTATATTTGTTTATTTTTGCCGCTACGTGATTGCAAAATTACTTCTTCCTTATCATCATTGGACAATAATAATTTAATAGATTTTTCTGCTACTTACTTTGGGATTAGCAGCAGGACCAAGAAACGTGAAAGATACGCCATTCGAACTATGCATGATGTAAAATGTGTCAACTTTAGCTAATTGCATAGCATCGCCTTTAATGGTAATTCCATAAACAGGTTGAAGTGACCCAAGATCAACCTGTAACCACTGGTCGGTCAATTCGTTGCTCGATGGCTGCCAGCTACTACCTGTAATGTCGAAATCGAAACAAGTTTAGTTTTCGCATTCTCTGATCATAATCGTTTCCGTAAGTCCGTACCTAGCGAGTTCGTGTGATTTGTCCTTGATGTCTAAATTTAAGGAATCTGTTAGAAAAATAGAGCATAAAACGAATGTTTTTTTTTGTAAATAATTGAAGATTTTGTCGAGCATATCGATCCGAACCCTAGTTAATACGCAGTAAATGAATGCATTCAGGGTGACAAAAACACGGAACATCCTCCTAATCAAGCTTCAGGATTCATCAAGAAGTAAAGAGGAATTTTATCAGATAAGGTATTGGTTGTGCAATGCGCACGTATGCTAAAGCACCATCACATTATGGAATAATTCATGTTATTTAATTTTGGCGATATTTGATACCTTGTGACCTTGTAGAAGTGATCAATTTTTTCAGATGAGGGTTAAAATGCCGAGAAAATTAAAAAGCGAGTTAAAAATTATTTACCCGAAGTTATTCGAGCATCGCTTGGGAGATGGCCTGTATTGGTCGACGATGCAGTGAACGCCGAGTCCAATATATTTGGCAGAAGAGGCACATACCTGAAATTTGAGTTGAGGGTTTGAAAAATGTACCTGGATTTAGGAATGAAGTATCAAGTGGTAATGTTGAGTGGAAACTAACTTATCGGATTGGCATAGAGGGGGAGGTGTTACAGTGGACGGAATGATGATGATGTTTTCAGTGGTTGGAAGAACTGTCGTTTGCACAGTCGTTTGCACAGTAGTCGCACAGTGACTGTCGTCGCAAACGTAATCGTTGTTGAGGCATTGACATACAACGCATTTAGAACCTTCGGGAGTGACTACTTCACCAGGCTGAAATAAAAACAAATATAAACACTAGATAAAACAAAACACGTAATGAAATATAATTTTATTAATAAAGTTTTAAGGAAAACCCCAACGTTCGAAGGGCATATTTGTGCATCAGTACTACACAATTGCATTTTGAAATAATGTTTCGGACTGGAATCTTTCATCCGTCTTCAAGTACTGATCATCCAGGAATAAGTATTCGAGGAGAGCGAAGTTATCATCTGACAATCGCTTATGTTGCAAATGACAAATTTGAGGTAGTCAAAAAGGTGAAGCTGCATAAACTAAAACAAATGTAACTGTTGACTGAATGATCTTCGCATAGCCCTGCCGTACTGAGTTGGGACCAATAGATATCTTGCATTATTTCACTGATGTGTTTACATTTATCAAATTAAGTCATGAACGAGAGAATTTCGCCATGTATTTGAAAAAACTGAGAGAAGTCAGAAGGTGGTTTGGGATTCTCCATGAAGAATGACCAAAGTGGGGTTACCACACAGACCCATCAAAATGCTACCTAGTTACAAAACCAGAACTCGAACATGAGGCCAGAAGAATTTTCACTGACACAGGCATAAAAACAACGAACCCACAAAGGTTTTTGGGGGGATTCGTGGGTCCCATTGAATCGAAACGAGATTATATAAAAGCTAAAGTGGAAAAATGGGTTATCGAAACTGAGAAGTTCGTACAAACGGCCAAAAAAGCCCACAAGCAACATATGCTGCATTGACCAAATTATTACAATTTGAATGGGGTTACATAATGAGAGTGGTAAATGGGTGCAAAGACGACTGCAGGCCTTTATGGGACACAATCAACTCAAGCTGATGCCAGCCATCATAGGACGGGAGCTAGGAGACCTCGAAAGGAACCTTCTAGAACTCCCTGCCAAATGGGGTAGTTCGGGAATAAAAAATCCAATACAGTCAGCACAACAAGCCCACCGGGCCTTTATGCGAGCATCAGAAGAAATCGTTACCTCAATCCGAACAGGCAGGCCCCTCAACTACATAGATCACCTAAATAAAGTGGCCAATGTCTTGAAGGAGGAAAAAAAGTTTCTGGATGAAGTTACAGCCCATAGAAGTGCAGAACTCACCAGCAGACTGCATCCATTACAAAAACGAGTGATGGAACGGGTCCTAAACAATTCCCAATGGCTGACGGTGTTACCCCTGGCGGCAGATGGCCTTGATTTGTCTCCAACACAATTTAGAGATGCCCTAGCTCTACGTTATGGACACACCCCACTCGAACTTCCCAACAGATGTGACGGTTGCGTTGCCCCTTTCGACCTCAACCATGCATTGAATTGCAAGAAAACCTCACTCGTAAAACTCGCAAAAAGAGGCCATGATGGAGTCCGAGATGAGTGTGCAAAACTAGCCAGTATGGCCTGGAGAGGAACAACTCTGGAACCAGTACTGCAGGACTCTAGCGAGGAAAGACCGATGCTCGTCCACGATATTAAAGTCCAGGGAGTTTGGGATATGGCAAGGCCAGCGTTTTTTGACACACGCATTATAAATGCTGACGCTGCCTCGTACCTTTCCCAAACCTGGGACTCAACGGTACAGTCTGCAGCCAGACAAAAACATGGAAAGTATGACAGGGCAGCTGAGCATCTTCGAGGCTCGTTCACGCCACTTATTTGTTCGTTCAACGGTGCAGTCCATCGAGAGTATGGAATGTTTCTTAAAAGGATGGCATGTATGCTAACTGAGAAGTAGTGCAAGCCGTACACTCAAGTGTTGGGATGGGTTAAGGTACGAACCCAAGTGTCGGTAATCAGAGCCGTGTCTCTAGTTGGCTAAGGGGAAAGGTTATTCGATCGCTTGGGTTGGAGGACGGAGCTGTAATTCCCTACATGGAAGACTGAAGATAGGAAGGATTTGGAAACAATGAAAGAGAAAAAAAAAATCATGTGAAGACATCTCCCTGCCTCGATAAGCCTAATAATAAAAACATTTTTCAGGATTAAAAAAAAAATTCAGTGTTTATTAAATAGGTATCTACATAAATATTCATTTATTTTTTATTCACCATTGTTAGTATGTAAAGTATGTTTTAATCGAGTTGTTTGAATAATTGTTTAGAATGCTTGTAATTTATAGAATGATTGGCTGTGTGCTTGTGTTATGTTCGCTTGTTGGGTTCGGCTGGGGGCTCTTGATCGGCTCGGGGACGGTCTCGCCTGATAATTCCTTCCTGAAACCATTAATTTATTAATCTTGTTTAAGGAGGCTCATTCAGAAATGGATGGGAACCCTCGGGAGGCCGCCATGGTGGGTCGAGTCCGGGCTAGGCTTTTTTGGGTGGATCGATTGGTGCATTTTTGGCCGGGATCTTTGTTTACTTGCTCCAATATATCAATATATATCAAATATTACGTTGTTGATGGTTAAAACCGATTAAAAGTATACTTTTATTATTATAATCGCTATTATTATTTTTTGTTCGCGAAATTTCTTACAATTGTCATGCAAAGGTGTTATCGTCAAATGGGCGATTTGATTTAATTATTAAAAGAAGTCCTGAAAATTGAAGTTGAAAATATTTATCATGTTGGGTAACAGTGAGACACTTTTGTGTATTCTAATGTCTCATTTGTTGGAATTCGTCCTCTTGAAACCCCTGATTGGATATTTTTAGCTCAAAACGTCATGCAGCTCTCGTGTACTGCAACTCTCTGTTTTAGCAACTTCCAATCACCCAATACCCTTCATATAGCCCCTTTTTGCAAAAATCGGGAAAATTAGAGCTTTTTCAGTTGATGTAATGAAATAAAATGTGTAGGTGGAATTGCCCTTTAAGATTTATGCTTATTCCTTATAGACATTCTAGAATGAAAAACGCTGCAAATTATTTCACAAAGGTTTATTATTTTTTCAATTGAGTATGATCATAGTTTTAGTTGGCTTGCGTACGTCCAGACTCCTCGGCGTGTCCTATTTCGAGTTGCCACAACCTATACTTCTATAATTATATACGTATGTTTATATTTCTCGATTTGAGCTCCTATCTATTCAAATAATCATTGCCTTAATAATATCATTATCTAAGTACGTACGAAAAGTCGAGAGGATTTGTTATTAAATATGCGTAGGCAAAGCATTGGTATTAACACACAAATATGACCTAGAAAAAAACGTATATTCATGCCTCGAAGGAACATGAAATTCGAAAGCAATACAGTGTAGGAAGTTTTCCACGCCACCCTGGAGGTACTCTCTAGGTCTCGTTACCTCACAACCCGAGGATCACCGCCCTATTACGCTTACACTATCATATCACTCATATTTTTCCATCAACATTCATTTGAAAGTTGTGCATTTTGAGATGAGTGAATTTTGTCCTAACATGAGAATAATAATTATTACGTCGTGCAGTTGTGGTCGTGCATGATCTGGTCCTAAAGTGTTCTGTTGCGAAGTCCTACTGCCCATTGTTATCCTAACCGTGGAATATTAGCTTGCGCAGTTGTGGTTGAGCAGGTTGGAGTTTTAACACGTCAGTCTAACACTCAAAGCCTCGAAAAAGACACTTTTTCGCCCGTTTTTGGCCCATAGCATCTATGCGAGTAAAGCGATCGGGATGGTTAAACGTTAGGACCAACACAAAAATGTGAAAAAGACACTTTTTCACCTATTTTTGGCTCATAGCACCCATGAGAGTGGAGCGATCGAGCTGGCGAGAAGTTAGGACCAACTAGACCCCAAATGGAGTCTATGTGCGAAAGAACCCATGTTTTTTAAGTCAATTCTTAGGCCTTTTATGGCCCGGACGGCGAACGGCGGACGGCGGACGGACATTTCAAATTTGGATTCTACGCACCTTGAAACGTAAAGTGACAAAGTTTGAGGGGGGGTTATACAAATTTTTTGCTATACGATCACACAGGCTTATTATTGGAAATAATAAACCAAAATTGTCAAAATGAAAAACTCTGGATGTGGAATTGTACCTATGAGAATGACGTCATTGAAAATAATAATGAGTTATTATTAAGCATAAGCTGCTAAGTAGGATATTGCTTACTTTGATAATCCTGCCCTCTGCTGTACATGTGCAGTCTTCAACAGAGACGCACGTCTTATAATCTCTCCACCTCTTTCCGGGTGGACATTTTACTTTAGGCCTGCATCCTGTTTACAGAAAAAAACTCATTACGAGTGATACGAACTAAATCATTCGTGACGAATGGAAACTCATTTCAAAACGGAAGTTAGTGAAAAAACGTTGTCTATTTCCACGAAAAATAAAGAGTTAAAATGTTAAATCGATTTCGGCGGTTAGGCCATCATCAGTAACAAACAATAACTTGTAATAGCAACTTATAACGATACCAATAACTTATAACAATTTTATTTTTCGTGGAAATAGACAATGTTTTTTTCACCAACTTCCGTTTTAGAAATCATGATCTGATGCAGCTTTAAAGTTAAAATATGAAAAAATTTATGAATATGATCAGTGTATCTGTGGCAATCACATACTCAAAGTGGGACATTTGTTCAAATTCTTATTAATACAATCAAAACTCGGCGCGTCGTGCCTCGCGTGAGTTCTATTTAGAGCCTTCGGCCAAAATTACAAAACATGAATTTGCTTTAGCTTAGAACGTCAAATATGGATCACTGATCCATTGGATCAGTCATCGATCCAGGAACATTAATTATCGATCAGTGGCGTTGAACCATCGATGAGGAAGCGTAATGCAAATACTGTTCTGGCACCAATTTTTGATAATAAAACGGACGAAGCAAATTGTAAAATGGCTATATTTCCAAGTAAATCCAAGAACATTTTCAATGAATCAAACATAGCAACTTTGGCCAATAACTTACAAAGCAATTTTACACTCATTACCTCCACAACCCAATTGAACGAAGCAAATATGAGTTTCAAAATGCTAAATCCACACTGCTTCTAATTCCACCCATGCTCTACATCATAACTAACAGCTATGGTTTGATAATAAATACGACTGAAAAGGTGCAACTTTGAAGACCTGGCTCATCTTGAGTCACACCATAGAGTCAATATACTGTTACCAAGTGTTGACAACTGGTGGCGCAACGATAGTAAGGTGCTTATGCAATAGTTTATTGAGCGAGTAATCATACGCATCAACGAAGCTACTCCATCAAACGGATTTGCCGCTGCAGCTCGCTTATTTAGCATAAATGATATATCAGAGCCAATTAAACGGTTCAAGCAAAAGCTTGCTTAGTGATACCAAACTAAAAAATGATGGCCGCACCATTCTAGGTATATTCGGAGTTAGAATATTCACCTCCATGCATCATGCCTTAAAAATTGATATTGACTTGATGGAAGCACTTGGGGTAGATGAAGTGTACGAAATAGCTCCTGAAAGGTACTTACTTGCACACAGCCATCATTGTCCAGTTTATCGGATTCAAACTTACCCAGCGTGGTATCGCGATGGACATGAATGTGAGATTTATGCTGTACAAACGCATAACTACGTCATCCCCCACACGGAGGATATCACTACCGTCTTTTAAAAGAAAACCAGAATCTGAGGATGATGATCTGTCCCCGTCACATCAATTCATAAAGTCACCTCACATCAATTTATAATTTCGTCATTTTCTTCGTTATCTTCTCATTTGCTCTCATTCGTCCGGCATTATTTATTAAAGTTCATAATATTTGCATTAGTGAATTTTCTTGTCTTATTATTTTGAGTGTGTATTATACCAGGTCGCTAGCGGACATCACTCCCTAGCAATGGATGTTTATCGGTATCGCGCTACTTTTGTTCCAATCTCATTGAGGTGAAAACCACCCCCTCTTTTCAACAGCCCTTTTCAGGGCTACCAAAAAGAGGTAGACATGGCACACAAATGTTTATAAGACGTCGAGTTATAACTCCGTCAAACAAAATATTTCACCAGAGAGAAAATGCGATATTCTCTCCCAAAAGTGAAATATTATCAAATAACATACAAGGCGACCTCCCTAAACACTTACTGGGCGAGAGAGACGCGACAAGTATCTCGAACCAAGTCGCCTTGAATGAGAAAACTCAAACAGACAATCAAATGTCCTCTAGAACTAACAAGGACGGTTCTAGCAAGCCTACACGCCAATCAGAAACTCTGATTGCGCGAGAGACAATAGACGAACCAACCAGGAGGCGGCAAGCAACCACCTCTGGTTCAGAAGCCACCCCGGGGACCCCGTCTCAGCGACGGACGCAGAGAAGCCACCCCCGGGGACCCCGTCTAAACAACGGACGCAGAGAAGCCACCCGAGGACCCCGTCTAAACAACGGACGCAGAGAAGCCACCCCGGGGACCCTGTCTCAGCGACGGACGCAGAGAAGCCACCCCCGGGGACCCCGTCTCAGAGACGGACGCGGGGAAGCCACCCCCAAAAAACCAACTCAGCTATCATATTCACAGATTCTGAGAAAACAATGTGCGAGCCAATAAGGAAACACATGGTGAACTAATGAAATTAAGCGGACCAATCAGGGGGCGGCAGGAGGCGGCCACCTCCCTATAATTACCCCGCACGGAGCCCTCCGAAATTCATTCCACTCACCGCTCTCGACGACTACACTCTACCAGTACGAAGTTTCTACACGCTCTACGCTGACGACCCTTCTGCTCACGAGTTCTTCTCAGAACGGCATTTTATTGCTCACAAGGCATACCTTCTCTCCTCACAGATCTCGCTTTGGCATCTACGAGTCCAGTGATCCTTTATCCTGCTCATTGCCCAACGTAGTTCTTCTGTCAGAACGCCACCCGGTACATCTATTGATATCCTCATTAGATCGTACGCCCGCTGGGACGTTCGAGACGTGTCGCCCGGGTTTCGTAGCACTAAGCTCGTTACCGACCGCCGGGGCACGCCGATAAATTACTCAGCTCATCCGCTCTAATTTATCGTCCAAGGAAGCCTTTTTCAAGGCTACAAGGTAGGACCCTGACATCCGAGCAAAGGAAAGAAGCTCTGTCAAGCGAGTCCACCTTCCAAATCCTGCATCCTATACGGAGAGGTATTAAAAACGAGTTAATCAACTCGGGTACATCGATGGAGCGCCGCCCGTCCTACTTCCTCATGCAAGAGGAAGCAGAGCACGGCGCGGTCGGGAGCTCTAGCCCACGAAGCGCTCCCTACCCGATACTCGACTCGTCCGCTGGTCCTAGCGACAGACAAAGGCTCGATTCTCGCGAAGAGATCGCCTTACTACCTAACATATCCGTGAAGGAAACGTTAGGCCAAGCCTCACACACACAAAAGTTCGAGGATCCCTTCCAGACTCGCTCTGAAGTCAATCATCGTGATTCGACAAAGATATCTGAATATCCACGATATTCTACGCAAGGCTACCCGGCCGATCCGAGTGTCAAATTCACTCCCAACTTGCTCAAAACACAGGATACTTTTCAGTACCTCAACCAAGCCCGGTATATTCCCCCTACAGATATAAATCTTAGGCCGGAATATTACACAACGGCTCAGCACCAAACAGATCGGACCCAGCACGCACTAAGCGAGCCCAGTGCTCCACGCGGCCAATACACGAACTATCCTCAGGTTCCGCCCGCCAAGCAAGATGACCTTGGCGATTTCGCTCACATTCCTTTCGGAAACATCACGGGGACTAACCCGCATAATCAGAACATAAACGTCCCACTTGGTCTACCTACACCAAGTCAGACATATATAAATCCACTACACTCATATATAACGTTTTTCGGCAGTTAGGTCCCGGCTAAAGCATAGTAATGCTAAAATGATCATTTGAGCTAATGCCTAGCTACTTGATCAAGTGCCTCGGCGTTGACGGTCACTGTTTAGGCAGTTGATCGAACGAAATATTTTTCTTCCCTGAGATCAACAGCAGCAAACACTTTGCTATATTACAAAGAAAAATTGAAGAACTGCAGCAGGTTACAATGAAAAAGACCACCAAAACGCACAAGCATTATTTCCTGCTGCGTACGTATGACTTATTGCAGGAAAGCGAAACAGTAAAAGTCATTGCTAGCCCTCAACAAGAGTCAGACAGTATTCAGTTCGTGGTGCCCTATGAAGATCTCTATCATAAGCTGGATCAAATACACAAAGCGACTGGTTCCGGAGGAAGGGACACAATTTATCACACTGTTAGAGAAAATTTCAATGTTCCGCGATCTGAAGTTGATGCATTTGTTGGCAGTTGCGGAGTTTCCAAGATACCACATTGCCACGAAAAGGGGTTGTAGTTGAACCAATTAAGACCCACGGATACGATTCTCGTGGTCAGGTTGACTGATTACAAATGGATTCTCCACTACCAAGATCTCGCGACAAAATTTTCCAGCAATCCGAAAGAAGAAGAAAATTCAAGGAATAATTTTGGACACCAAGAACGATGTTTTTCGTTGGGGACTAAAGCTGGAATTCTTAAAAATTGGTACTCGCAGGATCAGTTGGTGAAAATGAATCCACCACAAATTATCGGAAAGCGATGTACCACGGAACCAATCGGTTTCAATCAGGGAATCAGTGTATTGTTGTGTCTTAAACAAATAGGTTGACATAGTGATTTCGTTCACCAACATTATTTGTTTTGGGTTTCTGGAAGTTGTTTTTGATCAACTGCCTTAAGGGGGCGCCATAAGGTCTCCGAAAGCAGACCGACTGGCGCCTTTCCAATCAAAAGAGCAAGAAAGGTGAGTGACTCAAATGTAGTGACACCTAGTGGTAGACGAGCGAACTCTGTCCGATCCAGAAAAAGACTCAAAGCTCCCTCCAAATTCAAAATACGATCGAACTGTTTATTCAACTTTTCCCGGCCAATAATTGACCAATTTCGATGATTCTAGCTGTGTTCGTTCTATTTTCAAAATTTCTAGGTCCCACAAACCTCGAAATTTGAAAGTAAAATTGTTAAATCTAAACTTGTTAGATTTGAAAGTTTTTGGAATTTGAAAATTTCAGAGGAACGATCCTATGGGGAATTTCAAAACCAGTAGAGTGCCAAAAGAATCATCAAAATCGGTCCACTATTGACGGAGAAAAGTTGAAAAAACCGCATATATACCAACCGGTGCCCCCTTAGTCCCTTCCGGCACTTCATCAAAAGCCTAGTTTTTTAAAATAAAATACTTAGGCACTTGATGGAATGCTAGTCATTCACTGAAATGGTAAAAATTTGTCTACATGATTAGTCATTTAACAACTGACAGCTTTGAGTTTGCGACTGCGACATATCGCGTTTCTGCTCCCACCGACCGTTTCAATCAGTTGCCTCCGGTCCGGGAAGCCGCCATGGTGGGTGGGGCTTGGGGCCGGTCGGAATGCGCCCAGCCGGCATGGGGCTACCTCGTGCCCCCACAACTTCGGATTATAATGTTGACGAGTTCGAGCTCTGTATTATTGAATGCCACAATATTATGTAATGACGATTGCTATGAACAAATAGTGTGTAAAGCATGAAATAAAGACTGAACTGAACTGATATCTATCTTCAGCTCGACTTACTTCGATAAAGATAAGGGTTAGCCAAAGGGGAAAATGGGAGAGTAGAGTACTAAAGTCTGCACTTATATCTAAAGCTTATCAAAAGTGATATAAACTGCTTACCGGCAACACACTTAACACCGAAAGTGCACTTTACTTGGAAAATAGTGCGCTGTGCATGATGACATAGCTGATCACAGCTGTAGGCACATTCATCCCAAACTTCTTCACTGCCACAACCTGGAATTGCCAATTATTTATTTACGAAATATGAAATGAATTCACTCATCATCTTATCTGTGAAAAATAGATAATAGAAGATTAATACCTACCATCAAAGGATTCTTTTTCATGATGGTCAGGGATCGAAATTCTCTCTTCTTGAAATTCCGCAGCTGAAATATAAAATGGGCAGGTTTACAAACATGAAAGCTACTTGTATCCAACGCGAAAATCATGGAGGAAGTAGTACAAATGTACTAAATTAGTACAAGTAGTATAGTATGCAAGATTAAGTAGCTGCGATTGCTTAGTTCATTCAACGGTACTTTTATGTACATCTCTCATACGTTCAGACCTAGCAACCATTGAATTATGTTCAACTTTTTTTACCAGAATATACCAGAACAATACCTTCAGTAATCGCTTCATGAGGTGAAGATTGTACTGTACCTATGCTTCATTTTATTAGACCTACTCACCCACTCCATTGTCATGGTAACGCTAACGCTCAAATCAAAAGTTCTTCTAATATCGATTGCCATTTTATTGTTCCGGGCATCCATTGTAGAATTAGATTTTAGAATTTGCGTTATTAGGTACATATTGTTTCATTACTAACATGTCGTATTCTGTTATACCTTGTTACTATTACTTATTATGTGAAATACGTTAACAAAGCAAATACATTATATCATACACAAGATAAATACATTTCTAAATCTCATGTCTAAATACATTAGATCATGAAAACAGTTTTTCTTCATTCTAAAGTCATTTTTTCACCTCATCATACAACTATCACATCGTTCGGAGACATGTCAACATAGCTCCCAAAAATCTAATATTGTACACTAAAAATGATCTACACTGGGTTGAAAAACTCCAGTTAGCGGAATATTTCTTCGTGTAACTCTACCTAAACTTTGGTCTGTAATGGAATGAATAATATAATTACGTATTATTACACTTCTTATACGTATGCCTGCCTATCATCTGTAATGCTTACAGATGGTAAGCATTAAGTTCTTTTGGGACGGTATTTATAAGTTCACATTTGGGATTGGTTTCCTACAGGAACATTTAGAGTAAACCAGTCCCACAAACACTTTTTGTTGAACCATATAAAAGTTAATCTTAATGGGAGTAAAAATTATATTAGATACCTTCCATCTTAGTTTTAAAACTCTGGAGGATTTTGGGAGCACTAAAGTATAGTTCGAAACTCCAGGTTTTTAGATTTGACGCAGAAAAACTCCATAACTCCATACTTGGAACTCATGTTATACGTTGGAAAATCATTGCAAAGCTTCCTAACAGGTATTTATTAAAAAAGAATTATCTGATTATGATTGAAAATACGAAGATTTTTCTCACTTTTGCACTCTGGACGCTTAACAAATACATTTTTCGGTTCATCACAAAAAAGTGTGACATTGTTGAAGAGCGTTGAACCACCACATTCTCTTTCCACCATTTGGAGTCCATCAAGAGTCTCCATGCATTGGTAATACTTGGTACAGTCAGTGAGGTGAGCCTTTAACGGGCCATACACGTCACATTCAAGCCGCTTTACTGAAACAATATCAGATTCAAAAGATAATATTGAAAAATATTTTTTTCTATGTATAAATATATGCTTTATCTTGCTTTTCTAGATTAAATTATATATTTTCCGAATTGAATCCAACATTTTCTAAATAGAACCCAACACTTTACAAATGGGAAATAAAAATAGATGTCCTCCTGCAGCACCCAATTAATTGGTGTTCGCCGCTTCTCAAGTGTTTGTCCTCCAGGTCACATTAGCAGGAAATCTGCGAGCATTTGCTGGGTGCTCGGCGAATACCGCATGTGCGGCCGCGGCTTTAGAGGGAGGCGTAAAAGAGTATGAGAGCCGAGAGCCGTGAGAGCTGATGGAGAGAGAAAGAGAAAGAGAGAGAGAGAGAGAGAGAGAGAGAGAGAGAGAGAGAGAGAGAGAGAGAGAGAGAGAGAGAGAGAGAGAGAGAGAGAGAGAGAGAGAGAGAGAGAGAGAGAGAGAGAGAGAGAGAGAGAGAGAGAGAGAGAGAGAGAGAGAGAGAGAGAGAGAGAGAGAGAGAGAGAGAGAGAGAGAGAGAGAGAGAGAGAGAGAGAGAGAGAGAGAGAGAGAGAGAGAGAGAGAGAGAGAGAGAGAGAGAGAGAGAGAGAGAGGGAGAGAGAGAGAGAGAGAGAGAGAGAGAGAGAGAGAGAGAGAGAGAGAGAGAGACTGACTGACTGATTTATTTATTTATTTATCTGTACATTTTTAGGCCTGTACGGCCCACTCTTACAAATATACTAGTAAAAATAAAATAACACTTCTGACAAGACACATCATTAATTATTATAATGTCATTTTTTTTACTCCTTTTACTATAATGTTATTTTTTCTTTAAACATATTTTTTTGATACATTAACTGATTTTACTTTTACAGAAATCAAGGTAGGTAGGTAGGTAAGTACTTTCCTACGACTATGGTCTATAGTGATGTTTTTCTCCGGGATGTTCCTTCCTGTCCTCCAACCTAATAATTAATTAATCTTATTGATTAATAAGTAATTAATCTCCACCCCACTCTTCATCAGTTACGAATTCCAAGTAGCTAGGCAGTCATTTTGAATGCACAACCTAAATTCAAGTAATCTCAAGTTTAAATTCAGAACAAAGGTTACCCAAGCTAAGAATCACACCAGGGAGTTTATTCTAATCCTTTGTAAAGGGACTGGAATGATTTACTAGAAATCAGGGAATTATTAACAAGGGGAAGTACGTCGAATGTTAGGTTCACCAGTTCAGCCAGCACAGCTATAAAATGAAGGATTATTGTAAGAATATAACGAGCGAGTAGAAAAGTGCAGGTGCAGGACATTTTTGCGAACGAAAATGGTGAGATGATTACCTTGTATAGGTTCAGGTGTAGTAGATGTTGTACTAGTGGTTGTAGTGGTTGTACTTGTTGTAGTAGTTGAAGATACTGTTGTTGCCATCGTTGACACGACTGGCTCTGTAATTGCAATAGTGCAAAATAAATTCATCATTTATAAATGAATTTTTATAATAACAATAAAAAACTAAATTTTATATAACACGCTGCATACAGCAAAATATTGCCCAGAGTTTGGGTATGACATTATGTCAACCCTTGTACCATGTTTTGGGTTACTGCAAGATCATACAGATCAAATACAAAATTTAATTAAAAACCATTTACTCTACTTCATCTCTTTTACACAAACTTTGATGAATACACTCACATCGGTTTCATCATGAGATCATTGAGCATGCACATGTCAAAAGAGAAAAATGTCATTATCATCTTGGTTTTTCCCATTAATTATTCTTCAAATAACGATTAGTTTAAGGATGAGATTGTTAGTCAGTACTTTTTGAGCACATTAAATTGGTCAAATTCCAAAAAATGTGCTAAACAAAATCAATAAAAATGGATAAAAACGGCTAAAAATCGTTAAAATTATATGTTTTCGCAGAATATTGCTCAAACAAAGTTTATCAACTATAAAATAGAATATTAAAAATGTATGTGCAAAATTACGCTGAACAAGAGAAAGTCGACAAAAACTGCAAAAAAGCTAAACATCCAAAACCTCTTTTGCGAATAACAGGTTACTATTTAAAATACGTTTTTTCCAATTAATTAATAGTAAACAATTTCACTGCACTCAAAAAGCTATAATTTGAAAACAATACGATAATTTACGAAAAAAATCGCTCATACGATCATGCTGCATGACAGGAACTTTTTTTCCTCTGCTAGTGCCAATATCTACACAGGCATATTCGTGGCAACCTTTGGATCTGCTAGTTGAAGTGGACCTCCTTTGTAATATCAAGAATAAATTCAATATCAGCGCACACTGATCAGCTGTGGGGCTTCAGAACATAAAGCTATTGCAATAGCTCGGAAAATTTTAAAATAAAAATTTTTGAAAAATTTCTTTATTGAAATCCGTTTTTTGAAGCATTCTGAAACGATCCCTGAAGTGTGAGCTTTTTCATATGCATGTATATGTCATTCCAGACGATAACTCTCCTTAGGGTTGGGATAAAAATCCGTTCTTGCGCCAAAGAATCCAACTTTCCAAATGAAAGGATGAGTTCGTTGGCCAACAATTTAGCACAATAAATTGGTCACATTTCGAAAAATGCACTAAAAAAATTACTGAAAATGGCTAAAAACGGCAAAAAGTCATTAAACTTATCTATTTTAGTAGAGTTTCATTCAAAACAAAATTAACAACGATTTACCAGGATATTAAAAAATTTTTGCAGAAACTTGTGCTGAAAAACGTGCTTTATTAATATTTGCTGAAAAATCTATAAGAACTGCTAAAAAATCTTAAAATCTAAAATCTTTTTGAATTGCCAAATTTTGTTAAGTATGAGTTTTTTGCCATAAAATTGGGGTTTAACAATTTCTTTGTGCTAAAATTTCGAAACAATTTATATGCGATAGGCAATCTGAGAGAATACGCTCTATACGTTCATGCTGCATGACTGGAACTTTTTTAAAAACATTTTTACTGTGAAGCGTATAATTACCGTGTCTTGGTACAGTAAAAGTGTGAACCTTTCTCGTAGGCACGACGCACCATGTCCTGATCATATATTACATACGGGGTTCAATAATAAATTATAAGCCAATGATCTGTGTATAACACAAGCTATCTAACACATAAATAATAAACCATTGTGTAATAATTTCAGCGTTTTTTTTTCGCTGAATTCAGGGGAAATGAAGAAGGGGGGGTGTAACCTTTTAGTGGGACACCATGCATATTCTAAGCAAGTACCCACTTACTTATACGTTTGAGTTTTAATACAGGTACTAATGCTTATTTAGAATCGAGGAATTTGCATTATTTTGCTTGAACGAATTTATACAATATTGTCATTAGGCTATTTTAAAATTTTCTAATCCCACCCGAACCATTGGTTGGACGGCGGGAGGGGGTTGGGAGCCGCTTTTAATGCGCGTTTTTTCCCCGAGCGCCCGATCTTCTATCCGCTGCCACATTAAAATTTGATCGAGACCACTACGTATGTCAGCGACAATGTTAAGTTTCAGGACCTAGAGAATACAACAGATCGAGGGAGAATGAAAAAAAAAAAAAAAAAAAAGCGTTCCCCGCTAGGGTATTTTCCAAATTAGACCGAGTAAATTTCTACGGTTTTTGCTCGGGTTGTTCTTAAAATATTTGTTGAAGTTCCGATTTGATCCCATGCGAGTTAAGAGACATGAAATTCTTTTTTTCCGATTGTACTGAACGAAAATGTAGACGAAAACGTTGGGTTTTTTTACCTTATTCCATCGAAACGTAGTTGCTCTGAACTTTGTAATCGGAACCTCTTGAAGGAAGGAACCTCTCCGTTCGAAAGACATTGCAACAAAATAGAGCCCTTCTACGCAGATAAGATAATGGCCTATCCTTATTAATTGTTAATTCAGGGGAAATGAAGGGGGTGAAACCTTTCCGTGGGACACCATGTATATTCTAAGCCAGTACCCACATATACGAAGTTATACAATATTGTCATTAGGCTATTTTATCATTTTCTAACCCCACCCGAACCATTGGCTGGATGGCGGGAGGGGGGTGGGAGCCGCTTTCAATGCGCGTTTTTTTTCCCGAGCACCCGATCTTCTATCCGCTGCCACATTAAAATAATATGATCGAGAGCACTTCGATTGTCAGCT
This sequence comes from Adelphocoris suturalis, assembly GCA_030762985.1. Classification (NCBI taxonomy): domain Eukaryota; kingdom Metazoa; phylum Arthropoda; class Insecta; order Hemiptera; family Miridae; genus Adelphocoris; species Adelphocoris suturalis. The sequence continues at coordinate 159,028,320 of CM061040.1, forward strand.
ACAAAGTTACGTTTCAGGACCCGTAGAACACGATGGTGCCGTAAAAGAAATCAGCGAGAGAATGCGGAGAATGACGAAAAAAATCAGTTCCCCGCTATGGTTTTTTCCGCCTTAGACCAAGTCAATGTCAACGGTTTTTGCTCAAGTTGGTCTTAAAATATTTGTTGAAGTTCCGATTTGATCCCATGCGAGTTTAGAGACATGAAATTCTTTTTTTCCGATTGTAGTGAACGAAAATGTAGAAGAAAACGTTGGTTTTTTCAACCTTATTCCATCGAAACGTAGTTGCTCTGAACTTTGTATTCGGAACTTCTTGAAGGAAGGAAACTCTCCATTTGGAAGACATTTCAACAAAATAATAGACGGGGAAAAGGAGAGTCCTTCTACGCAGATAAAATAATAGCCTATTTGTATTTATCATTAATTCAGGGGAAATGAAGGGGGGTGTAACCTTTCCGTGGGACATATACGTTTGAGTTTTATATAATACTAGCCGCTCCGGCTCGCTACGCTCGCCTCCACGTCCAGCCGGGGGGCAAGCCCCCCGGGCCCCCCATTAGATTGCTCGCTTCGCTCGCAAAGTGTGGCGTGTAGGAAATATTGCTCGCTTCGCTCGCAAAGTGTGGCATGTAGGGGATGTTGCTCGCTTTGCTCACTCGGTATGGCCGTATATATGTAGGAAAAACCCTGGACCCCCCCCCCCATTAAGTTGCTCGCTTCGCTCGCAAGGTGTGGCTGTATACATGCGATGTATTACAATTGAAACATGTAGGGGATGTTGCTCGCTTCGCTCGCAAACGGTAGATCTCTAAGGGTAGGTTTAACTTCTGTAGGGGATGCTGCTCGCTTCGCTCGCTTGAGGAAGTTATACTGCCCACCCAACTTGGCAGACGTTTTTTTCGGTTGGAAATTCTTACAAACAAATTAAATCTTATAAAACTACGTGGAACTACGAAAAGTTTATTCGGGGATGTTGCTCGCTTCGCTCGCAAGGTATTGCCGTATATGTGTAGGAAAAAACCCGTATTTATTCTGTTAAAATGGCTCTCGCTTCGCTCGCAAGGTATAGCTGTATACCTGTGTACCTGCTCGCAACCCGTCAGATGTTGAATGTTGTAAGTTTTCTAAAGGTAGGCCATTATTTTATGAGCGTAGAAGGGCGAATGGGGAAAACCCACCTGAGTCATCGAACCCCTTGACGTCTTCGTAGAGCCTTCTCGCGTCCGGGGCACAATTAATTTCTCATATTAATCGCTTCGCCTCGCTTCCGCTCGCAATTTGACCGAGTTCCCGTCACTTTTTTCGATATCCGATTTCGGATTCAGATTCGGCGGACCCAAAGCTGTATTTCGCCCGTGAAAACCGTTCCGAAAAACGTACCTTATGGGGTATATTTTAATCGGAAAAAAACGGAGCTTTTCGTCGGAATTTTCAAGAAAACTGGTCCGTACTCTTGCATTTTTTTGACGCATTTTCCGATACTTTTTTCGCAATCCTATCGCGCCGTCTTCTTCCTCGTACAAAAACCTACGAAATCGGTATTTTTCCGGAATTTTCATCTGCCGTTTGGAGGGGTAGGGGAAGCGGGGAAGTGGAAAAAGCGCACATTAATTCTTACTTCGACCCCCCTCCCGCCATACGGCCCATACCCCCCACTCGTACACTCCCCCCACTCAGCCGTTTGGCCGTGCATAGACACGACAAACAAACAAACAGACAAACAGACGGAGTTTCATTCTTATAAATAGTATAGATAGATAGATAGGTAGTATTCCAATACAGTTACTAATGCTTATTTAGAATCGAGGAATTTGAATTATTTTGTTTGAACAAAGTTATAGAATAGGTATTGTCATTACTCACCGCACTGACAAAGTACTTGAATTTCGTAGTCAGAGCAAGCTCCGGTGCAAAAGAGACCTCTCTCCAAACTACACTCGGCCTCTTCACCGGTCTCTTTGTTAGTCAAATGAGACTGAACAGTGCGGCAATTGATATTGACCATTTTGTCGATGGAGCACTGCCCTGCAAGCAACTGTAAGGACAAATAAGACGATGGAATTAAGTTATATCTATAATTTATGCCCTTATAGTACCTGGGGGGGGGGGGGGGGGGGGGGGTGGAAAGTAAGTAAAAATCAAAGCTTTATTATCAAGTTACATCCTCAACGACGTAAATTTTCAATCTCATTATTGAAATCTTACTATCATGGAATATATTATGCTATGAAATATATTATGTTATGGATCCCAGACCATATGCATTTACTGTAATTAGATTTGCAGTATTGTAATGAACTTAAATTGTTTCGACAATTTTATGTCTTTACTTTGGCACAACAACCGCAAAAAGCGTTACGTTTAAGGAGCGTCACCTTTTAGGGGTTTTCGACATTTTCTTCTGATTCTCGCTTACAGCCAAATCGCTACACGGAACTGTATATCTTTGCCATTTTTAATCGTACAAAAATCGTTCGCCAGTCGTTGGAAAGATCTTTATTTATGCTAAAATTTAACGCTGCTTTACTTGCTCCGAAAATAAAAGCAGATGAGTTATTACATGCAATGTTATTAATGAACTACAAATAATTCTCGAGGTATAATAATGTGATTTAGTAGTAACCAGGCTGGCTTACTATGAAGGCGGATATGGTAAGCGATACTCGTACGTTAGCCTACAATAGTTCACAAACAACCGATCGTTGCTAGGGAGAATATAACTTCTTGTTCCCCCACCCTAAAAAAATCGTTTTTGATGAAATAAACATCTGCTATTGGAAACGTTTATAGATTGGGACAATCCCCCTTTTCCGATACTTGTAACTGCTGCCTTGGAGCTAGGTGGAGCCGGTCGGCAAACCACTGGCACTGGCTGTTGTAGGCGCGACGCCAGTTGTTCTTCGGCATTCCGAAACCTCTTCATAAATAACTAAACTTTAAAATCTCATGCAGAACCTGGGGTTTGAAAAAAATCATTAAGGCCAGTTTCACCGTTTGAGTTAATCAACAATTAGCGTTAACGCGGCATCAAGTTTGAGCTTAATCAGACGTTAAAGCGGCTTTTCTTTCACCAACACCCGTCGTTGGTTAACTCGTCCGTCAAAACTTGACGATCTGATTACCAAAGCTGATCAACTAATTACCGGACCCTCGGGGAATTAAGAGTTTGACGGATGATTAACTTCAAGTTGTGAGTGTACGGAGCCTTCAATTTCCACTTTTTAACTACCAAAACTATAATAATATTCAATGATTTTGAACATTTAAGTTCAACATTGTTTAAAAAACGGCCTCAAGTCACTCGGAAAAAGAATGTTCACACACATAACCTCCGCCTTCCATCCCCATTGACGAGTTTGTAGGTGATGGGATCGTTTTCAATAAAACGTAACATTTCACATTTTCCGTACACAAGCTCGTTTCGCAATAATATCAAAAAGTATGAAACGACAGCAGTATAATACGTTAGGTAGTTGAAAAATTAGACAAGAAATCAGATATCATTAAGCTCATATGGGCTGCTCTACAACTGTTTTGTTTGCTCATTTTGAATTTTATTCAAGTGACAACGACCTCAAGTCAAAAGCAAAAGAATTATTCTCTAGAGCTGGATGAAAAACGATGTTGCAAAAGTGCTTTCAATCAACCAGCATAGAAATTAGGTAGATAACTTGGTAGGTAGGTACCTAACCAAGTTTCATAACCCGATTTGAACGTTTCCTATTGAGAAGTACCTAGAGATTTGTATGTATTCACTTCTTGTCTGACGAGAGATATTTCCATAATTTTCTGTCACAACCCTTCCATCAACTAGTACCTATCCTCCTACATATATGAATTTCTTGGAATGTAGATACCTCCATTACCGGAAGACCTACTGTTTAGGCCACCAAAAGAGTAGAAAGATAAATATGTTTTATTTCACTTCACTTCACAGGTTCCTCATTGAAAAAGATATTCGAGCGCAGGTGGTTTTTACTCTTTCTCATTTTAATGTTTATTCAAAATTAATGTAAATCGAATTTCAGTGTTTCAACTTAGAAAAAATCAACTCCTAATCGCGGTAAGAAACAGCTGTTGAAGTTGTTTAGGTTATGATTCCAAGCTCCGAGCAGCCATTTTTCTGTCCATTATGGACAAATGTTCCATGATTGATGGACAAAATGAAACTTTTCGTCGTTAACTAACCAAATCATAACCAGCCACGGAGGTGATTACTTTGACAATTCCTTAACGCCACTCTTAATCGCCAGTCTCCCATTACCGTTTGGTTAAGTTGACGGGGCATTAGCTCAGATTGGTAAAACTGGCCTTTAGAAGCACATCCTTAATTAAATCAAGCATGTTTCTCAGAAGGCATTTTTTTTTTATAAATACCTGACTGTTTATAAAACCTGTTTGAACCTCCTGGCCCAACTATTGTACCATAATTTTTCTAAATAGCTTTCATTTTTCATTCTTATTATTAATCTTACGAGTTCAGTGAAACAAGTGTAATAGTCTATCAGATATGTAAATAGATGAGATATAAATTAACTCACTCCACTCAAAGGCTGTTTGAAGTCCCTTAGCTGTGGCAGTGGCTCTATTTCATTGTCCATCGAATTAGGATTATGCTTGTTTGAGTTGATCCATTGTGACCAACCAGAGACACAAGTCAGACTCTGTTCCATGAGTTGTGTTGGTGGTGTGGTGGTAGTGGTGCACGGCTCTCCACTGCAAGTCTTTCGGTTCCTCGAACAGTAACTGGAAGATTTTTCCAGGTTAAGCAAAATGTTCAGAAAATGTGTTTGTACGTACAAATATACATCTTCATCGAGTCATAATCTTATACTGAAGAACTTTAATTTTCTGAGGTGTGAGGAGGGATTCATATGGGTAACTGAATACCACTAAAATGTTTAAAATGTTCGAAAATGTTTATCAATAGTTAGGAATGATCGAAAATGTATATGGACTCAATGAAGAACGCAAACATTTCTTGAGGAGGAGCATAACCTGATGAAGAATTCCTGTTAAACCCAACGATGATGTGATGAATTCACATAGGTGAAATACACCCAGGTTGAAGACTTCGTTTTCTTAGTTTCTAAAATTCTGGGTAGGTAGAAGACACTTTGATGCTTTTGTGTGCCTATACCTTTACTACTATCTACTATATACGTGTACTATCTACGTTTGTAGGAATTTAAACCATATTGTTATAACCCTCCGGTGCAATGAACTCTCCTAGCTGATATAACTGTCAGGTCAGCAACTCTGAGATGTAAACGGGTATAATCCGAGTGAATAAAGGAACCAAGAACGGTGCAACGGACGGGGAATTTCACAGAGAGCAATTAGCGCTTAAGCCGCGCCACTTCCCTACCTACCCTATGGGTGAGGGACGGGAAAGGGGCACAATATAAGGGCTGCATTTCGCAACCCTCAGAGCACTCTCGTCCTGGGCCCTTTTCTTGGCACTAGTCTCTGAAACCCAGTGTACTTCATTCAAAACACCTCTTTCCTTATTTCAAACTATATTCTCCAATTTAATGGTCTAGATGGGCATTACGACCCGGAGCTATTCCGTTAAATTCGAGCATATCTAAAAACCTTCTTTTTCACGACCTTATATTCGAAGCGTCTGTTTACGTATATAGATGGGCATTGCGACCCGGGGCTATCTGCGTAGCCAGAACGAAATAGAATATATTGTCGTCAATCAGTTTAGCTCCCTCTAAAATTTGTGGACTAGATGGGCATTGCGACCCGGAGCTCGTACACAAATTTTAGCATAAAATTCACTAATCAAATTGATACCAATTTCCCTACTAACACCTAAACTAGATGGGCAATGCGACCCGGGGCTAGTTTATGAGTTAATATTAAATTCTATAGGTTCTAACACATATTTTTTGGGAAATAACTTTTTTCTTAGAGGGTAGAGTTCATCGTGAACTCAAACAACAAAGATGATTGGGGAAGTTTTATTGGACAGTGAAGTACAGAGTACTGTACAGTAAACCAAAGTTGAGCAAATTGTAACTAAAAGTACAGATACAGTTACTAGCAGGTTCAGGTAACAGATTAAGCTCGCAATCACAGTAACAAGCCCTGGAATTGATTTTTTTGTGTCGGATACTTTTACGAATACTGTAGCTGTATCCGAAATACAGATACTTGCCAAGGGAAAAATCAACAACGGATACAGATACAGTTACTTGTTTCTGTAATCGTGTCTGTATCTAGTTACTTTTCGGATACAATAACAAAATCGTCCTAATTTTACTGGAATTCGAAAATTTGACCTCTACTACACATTTAGTCACAGTTTTGAAGTCAACAGAGTATGAAATGGGTAAGTAACAAATTTAAGTTATGCAGCTACGGAGTGTATTTTAAAAGAAACATGCGGTTTTTGGATAGGTAGTTCCGCAAATATGCAACAACTGAACCTTGGCGCAGTTGGGAAAATCTGCAACACTGTACAACACATTCTAAAAGTCTCAAAAGTGTACAATGCAAATTTCAGATTTTTTAAAATTGACCCTAAGGCGATAACCACGACAGTATGGCGTGCAGTGTGAAAAACATTATACAGGAAATTCTAGAGGACGAAGGAGTTTCAGATTTTTCCGACAGCGCCAAGGTTAAGTTTTTGTGTATTTGTAGAACTAAAAATCCAAAAACCATATGTTTCTTTGAAAATGCACTTCATAGCCATACTGTATGATAGAAATTTGTTACTCCCTCGTTTCATACTCGTTAGACTACAAAACTGCGAATAGGTGCGCAGCAGGGGTCAATTTTACTAATGTTTCTTTGAAAAATATATCTAATGATAATAAAAATATATGCTAATGTATCTTGATGAAAAAACAGCGGACGACCCTCAGTCAATCGTCGACTTGTTTGGACTTCACTTTTCCACTGTATACGAAGCCGGTGCTAATGTACCTGAGGAACCTCATTTGGATGTCGCGATGATTGGAAGTCTGACCATATCTGAAACTTCAGTTGCCGATTCACTCTCTCAACTTGATATCTCGAAGGGAATGGGACCCGACGGTGTGCCTCCTATCCTGCTCAAATCCTGCTTCACATCCCTTGCTTCACCCCTACACATACTTTTCAACAAATCACTGTCTGTAGGAGTGTTCCCTACTCGCTGGAAGTCGTCTTACGTTACACCAATACATAAAGGGGGGGAAAAGGCCAACATAAGAAATTACAGACCAATATGTACCATCTCTACGATACCAAAATTATTCGAAAAGCTTGTTACACTACAGATGACACCTCTCTTTTCATCATATATCATTCCTGAACAGTTTCGTCAAGGGGAGGTCGACTACTTCCAACTTGGCCGTGTTTCAGGAATATACACTGCAGGCGTTTCAGCGGGGACACCAGGTCGATTTGATTACGACCGACTTCTCCAAGGCCTTCGACAAGCTATCCCATCAGGTAATACTATCTGTGCTTAGCTCACTGGGGATCTTTGGCAGTCTTCTGTGTTGGTTGGAGAGCTACTTGGATGGTAGATCAATGATAGCTAGGTGTAAAGACATGTTGTCTAGGCCATTCCTTACCACATCTGGTTTTCCACAAGGATCACATGTGGGACCTCTGCTATTTCTATTGGTAACCAATAGTGTGTGCACGGTCTTAAGTGATGTCAAATACCTTCAATTCGCTGATGACTTAAAAATTTATCGGGTTGTGGAGTCGGACGGGGATTGTCGGGTTCTCCAGGGTGCATTGGATTCAATATCAGTCTGGTGCTCAACTAATAGTTTATCTCTTAACCCTTCGAAATGTGCTATCATCTCCTTCCACCGCTCTGTGATTCCACTGGTCTGTGACTATTCAATCGGCGGTTTGTTATTGAGAAGAGTCACGTCCACCCGTGATCTCGGGGTACTTTTAGATACCCAGCTCACTTTCACAGAACACATCACATCGACTTCTTCCCGAGCAATGCGCGCTTTGGGTTTCTTGAAAAGGAATACGAGGGAGTTCACCCACGTTTCTGCTATAACGGCTCTTTACAATTCTCTGGTTGTCCCTCTAATGGAGTACTCTTCTGTGATCTGGAGCCCATTCTATAATTGCCATATTGACCAGCTAGAGAGGGTTCATCGCCGCTTCCTCCGTTACGTGGCATTTAAGCTTCGAGGCTATTAATGAGCACTGCGGCACTTTACCCCCTCGAGTTAGAAGACAGCTAGCCGACATTTCATTTTTATACAACATCCTCAATGGTAGCGTCGATTCTCCCCACCTTCTGGAAATGGAAAATGCACTTCATAGCCATACTGTATGATAGAAATTCATTACTCTCTCGTTTCATACTAGTTAGACTACAAAACTGCGAATAGGTGCGCAGCAGGGGTCAATTCTACTAATTCCAGTCAAATCAAGACTAATTTTGTGATTGTATCCGAAAAATTAACTTGATAAGTTACGGTTACAGATACAAGTATCTGTATCAGTAACCGTAGTTACTTTCCCTCGGCAAGTATCTGTATCCGCGGATTTCGGAAACAGTTACAGTATCCGTAAAAGTATCTGTGACGGTAGATGCAGATACCAAGTAACTATAACTACACCTTCACGATTCCATTCGTGTAACTATACGGTAAACAATATGAATTTGATAAATTGACTGATTTTTCACCTTTTTCGGCAAGAGTTCGTCAAATTGGCCTGAAGTATCCTAAAAGGTATCTTCATACCCAAGTAACTAGATATTGCCCAACTGTGCAGTAAATCATATACCAACACCACAAGTGGCACTAAGAGTGAGAGTGGTGGTAGACTAACCATCTGTGGCAGTTGTCGCTTTCAATTATGTCACCTTCGTAATAATCCGTCCCATTGATGGTGAGGCAGATGGGCTTACACTCGGCGATAGGTACACATTCAAGGCTTGTGGAATTCTTGTGAACTTGGCCTTCAGGGCATTTCTTATAGAGGCATCCTAGTCAAAAAAACTAAATTAGCAGAAATATTCATCAAATGATGCGGGGAAGATATAACTTTGTATGTACATAGTAAGTGGAAAATTATCGATCAACAGGCGCCTACCTTCTACGCAAGTGTCTTGTTTACATAACGTAGTCAAACTCTTTATGGTCAGCAAATTATCACAGGTTTCCAGAGGACATGTGGAGATGCAAGGGCTGTATTCCGAACATTTTTCATCACATTGCAACGCTGCAAAAACAAACATTAATTAATTTTATAATTTCTTTGGGTCCTTGGGGGTAAGTGTACCTACACTGCTGTGAAAAATTGAGGGATTACTGTAGAAAAAACTCAGTTTCGGACTCGCGTTGGCCAAATCGTAAAATACTTGTCCACTAAGACAAATTCTCACTTGTCGGTTCATAGACATAGACGATATGTGGACATTAAGGATATCGCTGACTATCATGATGGGGGTAGGCACACGAGGTAAGATTTTCCTTAAAGTCCCTTCACTGATCTTCAATAAATGCAACATGCAGAAGGAAAAGAGAATCAATGACTAACATGCATGAGTGCTGTATTAGCATGCGCCCCACAGTCGCGTTTATTTATAAGTCCGCGCCCCAAAGAGCACCTCGGTTCCCCACACTACTTGCAATGCGCCCCTCAGCGGTATTCAACGTGTTTGTTTTGTACCTCAAGCGCGAAGTTGAGTTTCATCATAGACAACTGTAATTTATAATCGCAAGAACAAAGCCGAACGTCGAACGTTCCATTATGGTTCCTTATCCCATCTAGTCCGTGATTTATATCGGCAAAGCCTCAACCCAACTACACCGAAATGCTTCTCGGCTAATTTTGCAAAGTGAAGAATATGCTTTACGTTTTTTACTCGAACACGATCTTTTAGGTACAGGTTCGGAAGGGCCTTGCCATAAGTGCGGTGGTGAAATGCGACAGACGAGGAAACGTGAGCGTAGCGGAGAATATCGCCCTATTTGGAGATGTTGTGTGCGAACCTGTCGTACCACCCGGTCAGTGTGGAGACGAAATGTTTTTTTCCACTACACGGATCTCAATTGGAGATTAAATTGTAAATTAAAGTTGGACACAATTCTTGAAATCGTATTCATGTTTATTATTGACCTCTCGCTAACCACCACCTCTGATTTGACCGGAAAATCAACCAAGACCATCACGAACTGGTTCAATATGTGTCGTGAAGTTTGTTCCTAAATTGTCCAAAAACGTCCAAAAATGATAGGCACTTGCGACCACCCTATTCAAATAGACGAAGCCCGATTTGCTGGGAGGCGTAAGTACAATCGGTAGAATGCTGCAGGGAGATGGGTGCCCTCTCGAAGAAGTAAGTGATGAAGAGATTGAAAACAATAGAAGTCATGGCCGACGAATCGACGGACCCTGGGTGTTCAGCATGAAGCAGGGTAACGATTGCCGGTATTTTCACGTTGACAAAAGAGACAGAGCCGCATTAGTTCCCATCATAGAACGAGAATGCCAAAGGGGATCTTACATTAATTCTGACGAGTGGGCGGCATACCAAAATCTAGGTCAAATTGGCTTTCATCATTCGACCATTAATCACCAACAAAATTACGTGGACCCGCAAACTGGAGCGCACACTCAAGCCTTTGATCGCTCGTGGCTCGACACGAAGATAAAGATTTTGAAAAAAATGAGAAAAACAACTTGTGAGCGGCTTCAGTCTAATTTGGATAGTTACTGTTAGAGAATGATGAGGAAGGACAAGCTAGATGTGTTTGTCGCATTCCTGAAGGACGTGAAAGAAGTTTACCGACCCTAAAACCGTGATAGACCCTTAATATAGACCGAAGCACCTTAATGCGGATATCTTGTAAGTACCTTCCAAAAAATTTTCGACGAGTACCTTTCTGTTTCAATATATATTCGCATACTACCATAGAAACTGAAGTGCCGAGAGGGTTGTGGGGCGTTGCAGGGATGTGGGGCGCATACTAATATAGCACCCATAAATGAGTTAGTCGTTGATTATATTTTCCTTCTGCGAAAAATCCTCTTTTAAATTAAGAGCGAAGTAATATCAATATTAATACTAACGGCAAAGTTGCTGAGTTCTCCACTTTATGGGAACACCGCGGGCGTTACATTCCTGAGCGTAAGCCGCAATTGCTGTACACAAACAGTCGCAATCTCCTCCTTCGTCACACCCGCATGAATCGAATATGCACCTGTGGAATAGTAATAAATAAATTAAAATATACGTTATATTACTCAATTAATGGACGTACGTTGTGGGACTATATTGGGAAGAGATCGATGTAAAATCTGTATAAACCACGAAAAAAGGAAAACTTCATGAATATGTTAAAATTCATTCTCAAAATCACACTTTTTGACACCAAAATAGTAAATATCAAACTGCATGAGCATTATGATTTCAAAAATTGAAAGATTGAAAAATTGAAAAATGATTTGAAAGAAGTCCATTTTATGTTATTGTTAGACAGTAAGTCCTTAGTCCTTCACTAAGGAGGGAAGCTCTGTGTACGTGGCATATATGTTAGCCCACCAAATTCAAAATTTTCACGATTTCGTTTAAAGTCAAGGGCTATAGATTTCAGGTTCAGTTTTACCGCGATTTTCTGGCAATAACCATTGCGCATGCGAAACTAAAATTTGTTGACTCTGACGATATAACGGATCAATTTTGATTAAATTGTCGGGTACGGGTTAACTCTAGACAATCCCCTATCAATTCCATCGTCTTCGGATGAATAGTTGCGTGTGCTCATGCGCAATCGCGAATGTGCCGAAGCATCGATTTCTCACGATCTATCATAGGTCGAAATTCGATTGCTTGTATGCATTTTTAAATGTATGTAAGCTTTGAAGAGTTAATAGAACCACATTTTGCAAATGATTGTTCGTCGTTGAACAAGCTATGTGACGCTTAGAATCAGGCTTAGGTATTCCCATTACCATATTGTATTGCTAAAAAAGGAAAATATTTGCAAAACGTATAAATATACTATTGTATTTTTGTCACTTCTTACCTTTCCATATACGGATCCACTTGAACTTCTGAGTGACAGTCTGTGAAAACTTCGGACTTCAGCACGGAGCATTTTTCCAACGACCATTCCTTCCTTTTAGGATGAAGATCACAAGTATCCTGAAAAATTGTTACTTATATGTGCTGAAAGCGCTATAAATGACAAGAGTAATCCTTTATAATGAATTTCAGTTTATGAAAGTGTTATATTTTTCTAAAATAGACATTCGATGTTGGTCAAAGCTAATTTTACAAGATGGTGTTCTCAAAATTCCTATTTCATATCGAGGCTTTTTTAAAATTCAGTATTTGCATTGGTCTCTCTGAATGAGCGTCCAAGTGATCTGCTTATTCATCTGTTTAAAATGAATACACACTAAACTTGCATCTAAAAAGTAAGTAATACAAACATTCTAGATAATTTCCTCTATAAAATATTAATTGGCTTAGGGAATCACAGCATCCAGACAAATTGATTAACTTAATGGAAACTATTTTTCTTGGTTTATTGATTTCATTAATGAACCTCAGTTTCATTCTACCTTGGCGACAGCCGAAGACTTTACGTAAGACAGGAAATGAAGGTGTCATGCACCATTCAGTTGTGAGTCTCTAAAGCCTGTATAGTTTCATTCTTTCTCAAGAGAAAAAGAGGTGTTATCCTGATCCAATTCTATCGCTGGAAGTTTTTTCTTATTTTACCTGATTTTGATCTACATGGACAACTAATTACGTATATTTTTCAGTAAATTTTGGTTTGGAATTGTTCTCAATGTTATTCGAGAGGTACGAGCAACGTGTAAACGTATATTTCTAAACTATTTTTACACAGGGAGTTTCACGAATTATGCATCAGCGGCACCTCCGTCAATATACGAGTTAAAAAAATGTATCTCTTATAGGTTTTTGCAAGGAAATAAAATATTAGATTTTCGGGCATCGCACAATCTTGTGCAATCCACACCAGCTTTGTTTGTTTCAAAAGGGAACCCCTATGTATTATTGCAGATTCATATTTTACGTGAAATTCCATGAAAAATGACCCATCAGTAGAGTGCGCCAAAACGAGCCCACTAATGGGAAAATCGAGCGGGATTGTGAAATTCAGAGTTTTTGATGATATTCAGTTGCCACATGAGGAGGGGTTTATCAAAACTTAACATCTCCACTCCTGACCAAAGAACGTTTTTTTGCTGTTTTGGACTTGGCTTCTAGGTTTACACAAGTGGTGAGAACTGCTCCTTTCAAAAGTGTACGTTTCTCCTCGGAATAGAACAGCGAAAACGCGTGTTTTCGTCAAAACTTAACATCTCCACACTCCAAAAGTCATCTGCAAAAGCATGTTTGTCAACACCGAAACTTAACATCTCCCCATATTTTTTAAACGACCGGGTTGAAAACTCAACATCTCCAAAACGAGTGACTTGGGTCTCTCTTTTTCGATTTAATTTCTTAGTTTTCATTTAGGTGGCAGCACATCCTTGGACGATTAGTTACATTAGTTTATTGACCATACACTAGATCGCGCTGCATTTCATTACACCCCTCGGTTTCGCGTTACGGCAAGTGTTTCGGTTCGAAACTTTGATCCAGTGTGTTGTTGTTTGTAGTGAAGTCATTCGTTTTAGAATAATAACGCATCGCATTCGTGAGTCAATCTTACAATTCCTTGTGAAAAACATCTGGTGCGAGGCTTCACACTTCTTTCCTTACTTGTATTTATTTTACATGGATGCTATCATGATGGATCACATCTTGGAAGGATGGGGTTGTTATTCACATGGACTACATTAGTCCAGAAGTTTCTACAGGTGGCTGTCAGTAAGAGACCGATGAACACCGACTGTATGACTTCCTGTATTTAAGTACTTTCCAGGCGAGTAGGAAAGTGATAACTGTCTTCTAACCATCCCTTAAAATTGCAACAAACGTCAGGTTTTGGCAGAATATTTAACATGAATAGAGTAAATTCAACATTGAAAACTCTTGCTGTCCTGATTCGAATCAATTTAAAAAGCCACCTAATTACTGTTTTGTCGTACAAAAACTCGATAAGTCATGCTTCATTTTAGATGTTTGCTGCGTTAATTGTTAACTACTTTCCAACCCACCCAAAGGGTAATATAATAAAAAGTCATGCAATCTTAAAAAAAAAAAAAAAAAAAAAAAAAAAGCTAAAAAACTACGTTTTTTAACCTATTTTGGAAGTATTTTGCCACTTACCGCCCTTAGAGTATTTTTTCAAGCATGAGGGGTATCTAATATCATTTTTACCTACAAGAAGAGTGACTAACTCCTGTGAATTTCATCGAAATCCTTCGAGCCATTTTGGAGAAAAGGCAACAAAAATGCTAAAAACGACGTTTTTTCACCTATTCTGATTTTTTAACCCCCGTAAAAATGATACTTTTAAGCTGATTTTTCTACAGTAATTGAGTATAGCTCTTGGGTATGGAAACCCAACCTCGAAATGCCTTCTTCATTTCATGTTAATGAATTAAATACCTTATAAAAACGTAAATGTTTTCGTACACGAGTTTCATTTTTAATCTGCTCCCGCAAAAACGTCGAGTTTTTTTGTTTTTATCAAAACTTGACATTTCCATGTGTTTTTATCAAAACGTAACATCTCCAAAGTACTTTTCCTTGTAACCAGGTCAGGTTCAATGATACGAAGATGAATTTTACAGTAAACACTAAGGGATGGATAATGATCTTAATGATACGGTTGGTTTGATTTTAAAAGCTTCTACGGCTCTGTATCACGTTTTTCGGCTCTGCTGAAAATTTTCCGAAAGTGGAGATGTCAAGTTTTGATAAACCTCTCCTCACATGGGATACATGATTTTTGGGTATTTTAACACGTAGTGTTCACAAATGATATTCGCAACACCAACGTGGAAAAAACGACATTTTAGTACGCTTTGCACTTTGCAGAAATGAGTGCGGAAATATGCAATTCTAATAAATTTCACACATAATGTGTTTTAGCCTTGGCATCTCCAACCAAAAACAAAACTTTTTTTTTTTTTGTTTTTTTAATGACGTTTATTAGGGAAACAACATTGTGCTAAGCACTCTCATTGTGTGAAAATACAATTGGTCTGATAGCACGGTGAGCGTGATTCACATGTAGTTAGGAACCTAGGTATAAGACCAATGTCTTATCCTATTAAAGTCTGAATTTTGGAATAGTGGAAATGAAGTGTTAAGGAACTATGAGAATGTCAATGTTATGAAAGTACGTGGACCGGAACTGTTTAGATGTTGAGTTGTTGATGCTTAGTTGAAACCATATGCAAAGTCACAACGGCGATCATTCTCAATAATTGATATTGTGAACAAGATTGCGACCGCTTGTTAATTCATGTC
The DNA here is from genome assembly GCA_030762985.1 of Adelphocoris suturalis. NCBI lineage: Eukaryota > Metazoa > Arthropoda > Insecta > Hemiptera > Miridae > Adelphocoris > Adelphocoris suturalis. Next base: position 159,043,702 of record CM061040.1, read on the forward strand.
TGATAATTCATGTTATATGAATAAATCAATGCTAATGATGAGGAGGGGAGGGGCTGTAAAATAAGCATTTTTCGTGTGAGGGCTCAAATGACAGCTTATGATGAGGTTTCAAATATGGCGCTGGTGATAAATAAATAAAACAACTTGGCATAGTAGTGATAAGATACACCGCAAAATCTGAGTCATTCTTATATGCGGGTTTCATGGGTTTATGTGAAACGCGTGAGCTAAAACACATTCTGCGTTTCAATAATTTCATTCGAAGTATGGAAATAGAGGTAAATAGAGGTAACTGGGGGTCCAGGGGTGTTACTCTTAGCGAGGCGCGGAGCGCCGAGTTTTCGGTGTTTCTCTAGGTTGATGTTACAAGCATAAAAAGTGAACAGAAGTTTAAATCTGTACAGATTTCTTTATCGTGAAGTTGTTTTATCATTCTCTGGCTGAACCCTTCAAGTAAACTTTTAAGAACATCATATTGTTGCCAACTATTTTTACCAAAAGATTGACCGAAAATTCGGAATTATGTTTCCCAAATGTTTTCTTTCGCTCTTATTGACATACGGACGCTTATCGTTCTGCACATAACGAACCAGATTTCATTAGATAAGTGATGTTTGAAATCCAGTACTTTGAAAGAAAGCATTAATGATTTAATACTAGGTTATACTCGTTCGTATAAGTTTCCAAGAAATGAATGTTTTCATCTGTGTGTATATTATGACACTAAAGTAATTTGTGTGATCCACCTACAATCCTTCAGCGTTGTATTTTGTTCTCTTCATTACTTCAGAGAACCCACGAATGGCTGAAAAACATTTAAAATGAGGCTGCAAGACTGTATGGATTACAAAGGTTAGGCACGTACCTTGATTTGAGTTGCACGTGGACAGTAATCGTGAATCTTCCAGGAGTCTCCGAAAAATTCCAAGTTCGACTCAAGACCTCCTGACGGGCTCGTAAAGTCGTCAGAATAGTCCTTATTGTAGTTACCGCACAGGCCTTTCACCTTGAACGTTATAACGATATCGTTAAATTATTGATTTTACGTTTTTACGATGTGTCTCAAGTAAGAATGTACATAATACTTACGGTGTGCCTAATAAACATCATGAACGTTATTCGATTTCAAACACCATGTCGTTAATGAAATTCATCAATAGTTGGTTCATTATTGTACACACGATTATCTTCAACAGTAGAGGTGGGCGGACTATGTGCCTCCATGACTGGATGTAAACGATTTAGGAATTTTTTTATTGTCAACGTTTTTTATTCGGTCTCTGACTGTAGGCCCTATTCATGCCTTCAACAACAAGGGTATATATTGGATACTTATAATATAGTGGGCGAGGTCTAGTATTATCTAGGTAGTTTTTTAACCAAGGAATGAATGAATTGTTTCTGGTATACTAATAGTCTTATAAGGCAGTTTTTGACATGAGTTGACTGATGTATCTCATTTACCTTACAAATTATTTACACAGATACTACACAGGAATATATAATAGGAACCACATCTGTTTGGAAGCCATTCTGTTTTTGAAGAATGATAGTTATTTGTATGGAGAACATGGAATTTCTTTAACTTTTTTAATTTTTCAAGAGTCTATGGTATACATTGCTCAAGTTGTTAGTATCCTGTTTGTGGCTCATAGCCGTTTCTTTGTTTTTTAATATAAAAGCCACTTCCTTAATTTGGCGTTTTTGGAGGTTTTATTCCTGGCAATAGATATTTCAAGCATCAAAATTTGGTTGATATTTGGTCTATGGTATACCATAGACTCTTGAAAAATTAAAAAAGTTAGAGAAAATTCCATGTTCTCCATACGAATAATTATCATTCTTCAAAAACAAAATGGCTACCCAACAGATGTGATTCCTATCATACATACCTGTGTAGTATCTGTGCAAATAATTTGGTAAGTAAATTAGATTCATAAGTCAACTCATGTCAAAAACTATCTTATAAGACTATTAGTATACTAGAAACAATTCACTCATTCCTTGGTTAAAAAACTACCTGGTAACACAAGACCATGCCCACTATACGAGTATTATAAGTATCCCATGTAAACTCCTGTTATAGGCATGAATAGGGCCTACAGTCAGAGGCCGAAACGTCGCCTATAAAAAATTTTAAACCAAGACTGGAACTGGTGCTTAATCTTCCTAAATAGATTATCTTCAACGTTCACAATTGACTTGGTAAAATATTTCAAAATAAACAACAACCCGAGCTTACAAGGGGCAGCTTCTCTTAGTGAACATACAACCGCAAGTTTTATCATCTCATGTTCAAGAAGTAGTTTCATATGCTTGTAGTAAGTAGACTTCTCAAACTGGTATTCCTACTTTTTGATCCGTGAACGTTGAACCATTTCCATATTCTTGATTAGATTTGAAATAACAAATTTAAATTATAAAAGTCTCTAACGGTTTATAAAACTTGATTTTTACAAAATGATAACTTTAAATTTCTTCTTCATCAAGGAATTAAGGACAGGCAGACCTTTTTTATTACAATTTCCCAATAGTTGGAACTGTCCAAATAAAGAAACGTTGCAAAGGGAATTATTGACATAATTGGCCCAATTATTTTTATGGAACGAACTGCAACTAGGTATGTCTTCACAAATCAGAGGTAGAAGGTACGGATGGATATGTGCACAAAAAGTCCTAACTACCTATGCAATTTACGACAAGAAACCTCTTCTGAATAATATTTTGCAGTATAAATTAAATAGTTTCATTTAAATTATAGTGTTAATTTTGCAATTTTTAGTGGGGTTTTAGCACATTTTAATGAAGTTTGAGCAAATCCTTCAACATAATTTTGTGCTTTTGTAAATGTTCTAGTTCATAGTTAACAAACGTTTTCCCGATCTTAATTTATATAAGACCAATTACATAATACGAAAACGGTGAAGGAGAAAAAAAATTGGAATAGATTATGCAGATTATTGTAGAACAGTTTTGATAATTTGGAAGTAGGTACTAACTTTTCCTCGCCACTTGGGGTCAAGTCGGACTGAGATTCTGGTCCCTCTATCCCACTGCAGGACGATCCCCAAATCAGGGACTTCTGCGAAGGTGAACATTCCAACGTCTCTCCGCAATATCCTGAACAAATAAACGCTAAAAATTCACAAAATTCTTCCTGACAGTTGGTAATTTGATTATAGGTATGTTTTGCATTAAGATATGAAAATTTAAATCAGAAAAATTTTGTTGGCATGTCGAACTGTTATCATTTTAATTCCATACTGTTGAGCACAGAAGATGGTATATTTTGAAATAGTTTTCTTCTTATTTTTTCAACATGAAAAAGTAAGGAGAAGTTATACAATAGGCCTAAAAGCACTTTTCCAATATAGGAGCCTGAACACATTGAACACTTCCGATAAATCTGATAAACCTATTTATGTGTTACTCTACACTTGCGCGTAACTAACGAATAATCTTCCAAAAGGAAGGAACTTCATTAATAAAGTCCTTTTATGGTTTGGGTTCCAGTACTGAATGTAAAAGATTGCCAAAACATGTTTAAGATCCAGAGTTAAGGGATAGCTAGAATCGGAGTTGGAGAAAAACTTGATTTTTTGAGTGTTTTATACTTCTTGCTTTAACGAGTTGAATAACTTTGATGAAATTTGGAAGCGTTAGGCACCCAACATGTGGGTAACAATTAGCTCCAATTCCTTCCGTTTTATCCCTAAAATTTTGAAGGCCTATGGAAGCACCATCGTATTGTTAAAACAGCAATTTGCTTGGTAAGTAATCAAGAGGAAAATACCAACAGAACTAATTCAATTTACAACTTTTAATTCTTGTACCTATGGAGGGGCAATACTGATAAATCGTGATGTTTAAACTATTCTCTTGAGATTTCTGTGATTCTTCTTTTGTTCAAATATGAATTCGGTCTAGTTACGGAACAAATGTCGGGAGTTTCAAATTACATTATGGGAGGAGATGAATGGAGGGAGTAATAGCGATTAATCGTGATATTTTAGCTACACTTCTGATATCCGTGACATGTTTTGTTATTTGTTTGATCCAGATTTTAGTCTAAATATGCTTGGAAGTTTAAAATTTTCTGTCGGTGGAGGGGGCAATGGTGAGGGGGGGGGGTTATTCCGTTAATCATGATATTTTCGGTTCTTTCTCTTTACTTAATTCTTACCAAAACTATATACAATCCATTCATAGGGACATCCCTGTAATGCAAGCATTATTTACCAATATACTCGTATTTTTTAATAAATATGAACATGTACTGGATGAAAGTTTCATTAGTCATCAAGATCATGAAACTAATGATCATGAAACTAAAGATTGTCATTATTTTCCAAAATGCCCTAATTTTACCGATATTATAGACTGGTATTAATGGCCTATAATGTGATATTGAGGGAATCTTCGTTTAATATAATTTCAATACAAGCAAGTGATTATTAGGCTCACGATAACGATTTTTATTCAGGAGAGATACAAACCTTGTAAGAGGCTGAGCAGCTGATTTCTTTCCATCATCCAATACAACTGATTCTTTCAGATCTCCCTGTCCAACGTGAAGGGAAACAGACTTGGCGCAGCTAACTCCAGACGACCCGCAAGGAACAAGCTTAAAATTAAAGTTACAACACAGTAAATAAAAACCGTAAAACCATTTTGAAGATGCTCAATTGCGTAAATGATGTTCAAGACTCTTCACGACAAAACTCTTCCAGACTCCAACCGCACTAGAATACCTTAACGACAATAGTGCCTCACTCTGGTTTGCTTACACCTTTGAGAGTCAGAAATTCAAAGGGAAAGTGTGATTCTACATCAGGTGTGCTATGTACAGAGTGCTCCGAATTATTCAAAACCTTCTTTAAATTTTCTAAAATACCCTTGCGTTCATAATTTCTGTTTTTGGCGATTGTTTCTATCTAGAAAACGAACCAACTGCATTAGGTTGAAAAATGTTAGTACCTACTAGCAATACCTACCTACTTGAGCTGCATCATTGAATGTGTTTTTAGGACTATTCACGAAGCGAGGAAATTAGCGTGAATCCTCCCACAAAATATTATGAAAGGGGGAAAAAATCCCCTTAAAAAGAGGATTTGAACGCGTTGAGTCTTTTTGAGACTAGGATTTTTTTAACATATACGCAAGTAATTTTGGGACAGGATTTTGGAATCATGATAAAATCTAAAATAATTAAATCGGCATTATTCGTATCATTCCAGGCGATATTTGAGTATTCTACTTTGAAATTGAGGTAGTAAATTCTTTATTTCGTGAACGAATGAAGCTTAACAATACGAAGGATGAACTCGGAGGACAACATCACTTTTTTGAACCACTATATAGCAAAAAATTAAAAAATCGTAAGACGTTCTTAAATTGATTCCTTAAACTGAATATTATTTAGACGAATTCCTCAATTAAATTTCAACAGCTAACGATTTCTTGCACCTACTTGAAGGACGAGGGAAATATATATATATATATATATATATATATATATATATATATATATATATATATATATATATATATATATATATATATATATATATATATATATAATTAAAATAAAAAAAATAAATAATAAATAAATAATAATGATAATAAAATAATAAATGAATAAATAAAAATAAAAATGAATAATTCAAAATATTCCGATTTTACTCGTAAAATTAAACACTTGATTCCTACCCAAAACATTAAGTAATTCTGACAACTTTTCCGTGGTGGGATGAGCTAAATTAGCTACCCTCATTAGTTATAATTGAGGGACACACATTAATTTATGGGTCATTAAACACGCCATTCTTGCTCGTTTACCTTGATTCAATAAGTTTTAGGGACACAAATGTTGTTACGAAAGTCGAAAATCGTATGGGTACGAAAAATTGTAAGTGTTGGCTCCTACCTCAACTATAACTGAGAAACAGTCGGAGGGCGCTGGGGTGAGCGCACCTTTGCTCAGCACGTATTCGCAGGAGCCTTGGAAATCGAAAATCTTTCCGTCGTAGGTCCGAAAGTGAGATTCGCCCCACGTTGCGCATGTGCTTGGGCATATGTGGTCCGTGCAGTTCCATTTTCCCGATTTACACTCGCTGGGAACAAAAAATGAAGTAAATGAGATAAACAAGTCTTAATTGCCTGCATAAATCTATGGTTTACGGCGGCTCTAAATTTTGAGGTAATACTTGTAGTTTGATTTATGTAATTTGATTAAAACGAATAATTTGATTTAGTTCAATTACTAGCCGAAGAGTTGCCCACAAAATTTAAAACTCTTTCACTTGAGTATATAAAACCCGCTAAAAATAAATATTATAAAATTAACGGTGATTTTCCTTTATAATTATCGAAAAATTGAAAGTTCACTGGTTTTTGCCACCCACATCAATTTTTTTAAAAACATCTATATGAAACCATCATTATTATTCTAATTTTATGCGGTTATTCTATTTGGATAAACATTGTCAATCATGGGTGCACAGAGTCACTCGCAGAATGTACGCGAATCGTAAAAATGTAACTTTTGTTGAATGGCACATGATAGTATATTTTTGTTGTGCGTTTTATTGTTAGTTACTTGATAATATTAATCTGTTTTGGTATGGAATACTCTCAAAAAACTTTGTTAAAATTTCAAAAGAAATGAACGCGGTCAGTGAAATTGAAACAAGCACATTTTGTTTTCATTTCGGGGATATTAAACAAATATTTTTTCTTTACTATTAATCTAACAAGGTTAAAATACAAGGAGAAATCATCCGAAGTTCAATCTACAAGGATCATCTGAGTTTGAGCAAAATTGATCCATCATAAGGCCAATCAGATTCACGGTTTTAAGAATCAAACGCTTGCGCATGCGCAGAGACTCTAATTGATTGATGAGAGCTAATTGTTATAGGGGGTTATTCAGAACTTTACTCGCGTGTTCACTGAAAATCTGATCAAAGTGGAATGAGAAATGTAGATGTTATATGCTTGTCAACAATGTCGGTGTGCTCCTACGTACTGTTGAGTAAGATTGAGCATGAAGGATTTCATTGAATACCACATAGAATACAATCCACATGATGCCTGATTGTTTTACAGAATCAATTAGCAGACACGGAGCTATGATCGGTTCGCGATGTATTAAATGAAAAATTTATGCAGGAATTTGGATTTTGGAGCAAACAAATTTTCGTTTCAGTAAAGTGAACCCTTCTCTTTTAAGGTAGGTAGCGAAGTCATGTAGAACAATGTAATTGTATATTGTTTTGGAGTAGTATTAGTAATTGTGGTGTAAAGGGAACATTGGCAAGACGACCGTTTTCCTTACAACACTTCATATAGCCTACTGGCTTGTCCTTATGAAAAGGTCGTTTAGCAGGTTTAATGGACGCTAAAATGACTCCCATTTTAGAACACAAAGTAAATTTAGATTGATGATAGGGACCCATAAATTTAATAAACAGGTACCTATATAAATAATTCAATAATCAGCTATAACCGATCAAGATTTTTCAATGGTAATAATAGTAATGATAACACTGACCATGTGTTGCAGAGTTCTTGAATAACTCGGCCATCTGAGTAGCTGCGGCCGCCGTGGTGACAGGGACAGTCCTCGGGCTTCACGCATTCCCCGCTCTCCGAGTCCAGAACGTATCCCCTTTTGCAAACACAACCGCCATAGCATACTCTTTCACTTTGATCCAACTGTTTCTTGTGCATGTTCTGAAAATTGTCAATCGACGTCAATAGTACATAATACACTGGATTTCAGTAAAAGTAAACTGTGTCAACTGACGTTATTTATTTATTTATAATTTGGGCAAGCCTAGTACAGTGAATTATTTAGAATTAATTCCATAAGTATATAATAATTTTTTTTTAGAAAAACCAACACACGCACACGTATGGACATGGACATGCATTGGACGTAGCTGCGGCGCGACGTGGAAGCGATAACAAGGGGCTAAGGGTATGCAAGACCCGCACGACCGCTCAGTCTTGAAGTAGGGGTTGATCTCAGCGCCGCGAACCAAGCGAATAAGGGGTGCGTATAGCGAATAAAAGGGATGGATCCAGTCGATTCTTATTTTTCAATTCTGTTACCTGAAGTTTTCAGGAATCAGTCGGAGTTTTAACTAATATACATATTTGAACTGAATCACGATTTTGACTAGTTTTGCACTACACTGTGATTAATAGTCTCTTCAGAAGATTCTTTTCAGAATATTTGAATGTTAGTTGAATCCTGTGTGACTTAACATAGGGCAGCGGTGATAGGAAGCCGGACAGGCACGGAGGGATGCAATGAACTCTGTAGCAGGCTCTACTATCATGGCCAAATCAAGAGACGAAAACCACAAACGTCTGTCCCCACGAGTTTTCCACCCCTTGTGGAGGAATATATTTATTAAGATGTGAGCATATTTGTATTTCTCCTTGCATATGTTATTTTAGAACCATGACCTGTTCTCTCCCCCGAAATTTGAGTAGCTATCACATATCTTCCAATAAAGAAAGTGAAACGCCAAAAAAATGGCTCAAGTCGTTGCGTTCATTTTAGTAGCAGGAAACCATTTTGAAAAGCTGCGGCGTCACAAATCGTTAAACATTTCTCTGGAGAGAGAGAGAGAGAGAGAGAGAGAGAGAGAGAGAGAGAGAGAGAGAGAGAGAGAGAGAGAGAGAGAGAGAGAGAGAGAGAGAGAGAGAGAGAGAGAGAGAGAGAGAGAGAGAGAGAGAACTGAAATTAATGCTTGTAGTAGAATATCACATGTCTGAATATAGCATTTTGTAAATTTGATGTAGACAGAATTTCGCCATATATTTGAATACATATTATTTTATTGTAAGGGGCTTTTATTATTGGTTACAATTTAACTAATAGAGGACTGTTGGAATTGCCTATGAAGTTCATTGCCAATACCCACCTTTGTGCTATCCAGTTTGAGTTAATTTCGTCCGTTTGGAACGATTTGTCCGTTTTTGAGGATAAGTAATGATTAAGAAACCTTCAAAATTACGTAGTTCTTTTCTTAATTGTATTGTAAAATAAATTATATTTTTTTGGCAGGGTGTAGGGATAAGAGTATGGTATGGAAAGGGTATAGCGCATAGGAAAGAAGTTATAGGCAGGATATAGGGGTGCGGTGTTAGTACCTGGCAAGTGATGGGTACGGAAGGCTCGCAATGTGTGTATACTTCATTTTTGGTGGCACTGCAGGCTTTCTCCTCATCGGTGCTGTTGGAGTAGATGGCCAACTCGTGCGTAGTTGCGGTATGACACTCCCAGATAGCGTTGGAACAGGTGCTGCAACATTAAAAAAAGTGAAAATCTAGCGTATTATACAGATTGGTATTTAAAAAAATCTGAATTATGTTTCATTTGCATACCAGCGACTTGTCGCTACCTAATTAGTATTGAAGTGGTAATAGTAATCAGAATTGAAATGGCTCATTTGATACTGAATAAACAGATTTTGCAACATTTCTTCATTTGGTCAGTTTGGTCAGTCCAATGTCTTTTGGATGGCCCGTGATTTGAATTTTTGCCGGACCTCAGGTTCGCATTTTTCGCAGGATTGCGTGGGTAGTTGATAACATGTGAAGGAGATACTATAAAATATTACATAATTTGGAATAATTGAAGTTTCTATTATCATCTGAGTGAGCTCCGGAGCGAATTTCTTTGCAATCCAACCTATGAAGCTGGAATTTCGTAAGCATGAAACATGATTCGTTTTTAAAAGTCTGAATCAGAATGTTTCATGTCTTTAGGATGGCTCGAGATTTGAATTTTATTAGCGTAACTTGGGTAGGGATGTGAGGGAGCTCGGAAGCGATACACACACAAGCACGCGCACACACCCGCACACAAGCACGCACGCACACACTCACCACACGCACACACACACACACACACACACACACACACACACACACACACACACACACACACACACACACACACACACACACACACACACACACACACACACACACACACACACGCACGCACGCACGAACGCACGCACACACACACACACATACACACACACATACACACACACATGCACACACACACACACACAGAGACACGGAACCAAAATTTTTTTCTCCCGAAAGTGAAGACAATGCTTCCGTTATCTTCAGGTAGACTCGGAAGCAATAATGCTAAGCAAAATGAATGTTTTATGTAGTGAGTTTTAAGATAGGTGTGATCTTTGAATATCCCTTACTACCTCGTGCTAAAAGTGGCAGGCTCAGCAAATGTGCGTACGCATATACCTACCATTGTCTCACACCAGCCATTCCACCGAACCAAGAGTTCATATTTAACTGAAATTATACTGCTTGTAATGTGTTGAGTGTTGACTAACCAGAGTTGAGTGCCTTTAGCGTCTCTCCTGAGCTCCTTGTGCCCGGCAGGGTAGTCAAGTCCTCTTTTGATGCATGGGCAGTCACTTATAGGGATGCAGCGTTCATGGTGATCCATCGTCTGACCAGGAGGACAGTAGCAGCTGAAAAGAGAAATTTGTACCGAAGGATATAAGGGTGGGCAGTATAAATCTCGCCAATGGAGTGGGCAGTATAAATCTGCCAAGGAGGTGGGCAGCACAAATCTCGCGAAGGACGTGGGCAGTATAAATATCGCCAAGAAGGTGGGCAGTATAAATATCGTCAATGGGATGGGCAGTATAAAATGGATTATTACTATTATTATTATTGGATACTGATTGGCGTCAGAGTGCAATGGTCCACCTGTAAGGCCGAAATGGGCACAATGGGCGTTCTGTCAGAGCGATGATGGCGGTTGCCTGGCGAAGCCTGCAGGGGGTGTCCCCCTAGTTTATTATATGCTGTATAAGGTATGAACTTGTTTAAAGCATTTTTGGGGAACTGGTGCAACATAGCCTTCACCGTACTGAAACTTGTGAATGTGTGGAATCGTGAAATATTATGTTAACATGATTCGTGAAGCAAATATCTTACCCTTCTACACAGCTTTCAGCACATTTCTTTCCTCTGGAGATGTCCATGCAAGATCGTGAACACGTTGTGCCACATATTTCATACACTTGGCCTCTTGGACACCGGATACCTAACAAAAAATCAAATAATTGTTATCAAATTTGAATGGTTATTCTTGCTAGTAGTAATAGTAAAATTATAATTCAAGTATGTTTCCCACAAGTCCGTCGTCACTAGCAAGCAGTGCCTACTTTGATGTAAAGACATCATCATCAGCATCAGGGCGTTGAAACAGTACTTACACACATTACTGTTTCGACGGCCTGATGATAGTGTGATACGTTGATACCGAGAAAATACATACCCCATATATTTTATCATATATTTTGTTCAACAAAAAAATTGTAGAAAATTAAATTTTGAAATGAATGAGACCAACCCTAGCTCTCTAGCTTTGATGTCAGGTCAGAATTTACCGGTTGTTTATACAGCAAAAGTGGATCAAATCATGCAATAAGATATAGATAAGGCGAACGAAATTTCAATAGCAATTTTTTTTAGGAAATTTCATGCTGATACAAGTTATTTTGATCACGATAAATCCAAGGGTACTAAATACAGGCATCGAATGCGAACTTTTCACGTTTTCAAAATTTCCAGAAACATCATTCGACTTCCCAAATTTGTTTTTGAGTTGAGAATAATTTCAATGGTCCAACATCTCACTTTCTAATAGCACTGGAATTTTCAAGTCTAGGCAAGATCGGTCAACGGGATTTTATAGGTCAAGCCCTTTGAGATCTATGAAATAAAACGACAAATTTTAACGATTTCCGTCTTTGTAGAACGAATTAATGATCGATATAAAATTTCTGTAATTCAAGTCACTTGGAACTCAAAATTGCCCCAATCACTTTTAGTTAAGATGATGAACAGCAAATTGTTGCCCGATCCTAAAAATAAAATTATTATTCTGATACGACCTTAAGCTACATGGTCTTATTCAATTTTCAGTTGTGGCTTCATGTATCGTACGAGCTAATTAGGCTGCTTAAGTGAAAAATAATGGGGTACGACTTGTAGAATGCATGTAGGCCACGATATATAGGATATATCCAGATTTTGGTTTCCCTCAATGTCCAACTCTCGCTTACTCTAGCCCCACTGTGTGGCGTACACGTTGAGCGAAATGCGGCAGAAGCCATACGCCCAAATACTCGACTGGACAAGAATCAAGATCGAACTAGCAACATCAGAGCCATCAACCTTGGGCTGCGTTGTCTAATACGGAAATTGTGCGGAGAAGACGGAGCTGTCCTGTACCATGAATAATGTCCAACACCATCATGGGCTATCATGGGCAGATTGTGAAAAGCTATGAACTCCACCGCTCGGTATCAGCGCTAATCCTTATCTATAAGCCTTATATCGATGTGGTATGTACAAATACCGTCAACTATAAGCAAAGAGTTCAGTACTCACCGCACTCCCGTATTTGAGACCTCCAGTCGATAGGATAACCCGCCTTGGAGCAGCGGTCTGCGAATGAGGAGAATATCGGGCAGTAGCATTCAGACAGCTTATGGGAGCAGGAACACACGTCGTACACACAGAAATCTCTGTATACGTCTCCTTTAGCGCCGAGCTCGCAATCTTTAACACAGAACATTTGGTTTTGCAGTAGAGAAAACCTCTGTAAAGTGGGCGTTTGCTCATGTTTATACTAGACAACAAGCAATGGAATTATCAATAATACTGTATGATTAAAGTATAACAATTCAGTTGGCTGGGGTTAGTTGAATTATCATGTATTGGACATGGATATACACCAATCCAATTGCAATACATTTTTTGGAACCGTCTAGAGGTCAACTAACGAACAACTAAAAATGTTGAATAACGTCGACTTTAACTGTGAAAGGTAGAAAAAAGATGCATTATCACAAACAATCAGCATCACAAAAAACTAACTTCTGAGGTGAAATAGTTTGTGAACTCTAAATAAGACAGTTAATTTCAAAAGAAGTAGAAATATTTTTGCACGTAAATGTTCTTGAACTTAGATAAAATCTTAAAAAAGGAAGAAATGGTTAGAAGTGTTCAACTGATTTCATAGCCGCATACTAACCCTGAGAAAGTTTATTCATCATGAATTTCAGCGTAAAAATACTGCACAAAACTGTTTTCAAGATATGCTTAAATATCAGACACAAGTTGATTGAAAAAAGAAGAAACAATACAAACATATACTCACCAAATATGCTATATGCTTATGCCGAACAGCGGAGACTCTTATGCTAGCATTGGCTAACATTTATCTGATTCCAATGCAATTCTGAGAGGACGATTATTATGGGCTTATGGTCACAACTACATAATATTTCATCGGAACAGAAGAATACTATAGTAATGTATTTATTGATATTCGTGTCGAAAAATACAATATTCGCTCATATACAGTGACTGATTTGAGTTGCAAGATCAGTTTCCGCGGACCATTTTCGTTTGGTTTTTTGAAGTATTTGGTGACATAGTTATTAACTACTTTTCGTTAGTAGCAATAACGAAATAAAGTAATTCAAATGATGGAATTATTGCTATTATATTTGATAACATTTAAATGATTTAAATAAAGAGGCCTGTCTGTCCTTAGTTAGGTTTTTTAATATTTATTTTCTCCGTTTCTCCTCAGGAACTGGGGATTCTTCAGGGAGATGCTAAAGTTGGATTTAAAATAACAAATTTATAATTGTAAAATCTCTAACAATATTTTCTATATGTTGTTGATGAAGAACAAATTTAAAGTTGTATAAAAAATAATTCAAATTCAATTCAAAAATTCAAATTAAAAAATGAAAATTCAATTAAATTACGAAAAGCCACTCAAAATTTAAGCACAATTTACTCTTATTTCATTGAGGGACTCTAAGTTTATAACTACTGCCACCAGGGAATTAGGGAGAAAATACGAATAAGCATTGTCACTTACATAAAGATAGACAAACAACTTTAAAATTTATTCTTACAGAAAGACAATTTCGAATTTTTTCATCATCAACAACATAGAAGGAATATTATTAGAGATTTTATAATAAATTTAATATGTGTATAAAAAATAATTCAAATTCAATTCAAAAATTCAAATTGAAAAATTAAAATTTAACTAACTTCCGAAAAGTCAATCACAATTTAAGCAAAATCTTTTCTTATTCCATTGAGGGACTCCAAGTTTATAATTACTGTCACCAGAGAACTAGGGAGAAAAAACAGATAAACATTGTCACCTACATAAAGATAAAGAAAGAACTTTAAATTTTATTCTTACAGAAAAGAAACTTTAAAGTTGTTCTTCATCAACAACATGCAGGAAATATTGTTGGAGATTTTATAATAATTTTAAATTTATCATTTTAAATTTAATTTTTAGCATTTCCCTGAAGAGGCCACAGTTCCTGGGGAGAAACGTTGGAGAAAAATAAAAAAGCTGAACTAAGGGCAGATAGGCCTTTTTAATAAAATTTTATAATAATTTGAACTGTCCAAATTAAGAAACGATGCATGGTAAAACACCTGGGCACCATGAGGGTTAATCAATTGCGTACCACTTCTTGGTAACTCCTAGCGGATCACTGGTGGGACCATTTATTACTGCCAAAAAATATTTGATACCTCAACAGAGTTCGAACTCGTGCCCTTAATTACAAGTAGAAATGGAGAAACCAAACTACGGACATCAACAACCAAATCAACTTCAGAACAGTGTATATGAAAAAAAGGAACCATTAAGAGGGGGCAAAAGGTTAAGAACCATTAATTTTAGGCCAAATCTTTAGAATATAATAATATACCTTTTAGAAAATTACCAATTTCACAGTCAGAAATGGATGACAAACAGTATTCGGAAAAGATGATCTGCTAAAAGGGAAGTTACTTATACATATGAGTAGCTATGTACCTTTAAACAAATCCATTTGAACAAGTTTGTTGCAAATTTCTTCAGCCTGTTGCCGCAGTTCCGACGGACAGTTCTCTAAAGCTCTGCTTGTGGAGTTCGCGGGAAGGCAGCTGTCCTTGGTTTTCCATTTGTTTCCGAAAACAGCAGGATTTTCCTCTATGTCGTTCTCAGGGGTCAGGAAATCGTCTGATTGGACTCCGTTGAACGTGCCGCATAAACCCTAGACAGACCACGTTAGTTAAAATAATGTGGGTACCTACTAAAACCGTCTCTCACTCGAACTTACATATGTTATTAGACCATATCTGTTCTATTCTATATGTGGTACTCGGACACTATAAGAACCTTGATGTTTACTACAGAATCTTGAGTTAGATTTTAGAATAGTAAGTTTGGATAATATTTTAATTATGTTTTCATCCTCACTTAATATCAACATTCTGCGTTAGATTACCTTCGTTTTTTCTTTGAGTGAAGGAGGAGCGTGAATGTAAACTCTCGTACTGCCGTCCCACATCACATCAAGTCCATCAAACAAGTCAACTGAAAGTCAAGATGATGTTAAAATCTGATTTATATTTTGCGGATATCCAAATCAAATAAACCTGGTTTATATCGTACTGGCTATAACTGAGTTGTTAAATGTTGCAATTTATGTTTGTATGGTTGAGGAACCACAAGCCGAACAAGTAAGGGACTATACTACATGGGATAATTCCGAACCAAATATTGTTTTTCACAATGTCCTGGGCAATAGAAGTGGGGTTCTGGCCAGCAACATCAATGATCAATCAGCTATCGAAGGATAGAACCCGGTGAATCCATCGCTTTTTAATGCCATATGTATTCTTATTTTCATATTTCAACTTTGTACGGTGAACAGGAGAGAACAGCTCTAGCTTTCTATAATCGTTTCTAATTAGCTACGTTTCTAGGTAATAACACTAAATTGCTTATCTCAAATTTCTTAAAAAATTTAGTCACGCATATTTTCACCTGACCTCCCCGAAAAAAAACACAACCCCCCCCCCCCCTTCCCTTACAAAAACCATAACATCTAAGTAAAAAAAAGATGCGTTTATACTAGGTATTCAAACCTTAAGTTTTGTTTTCTGGTAAATTCAAGTTTTTGGCATTCCTTGTTTTTCCCATTAGGTACCTTTCATATGTTAATTGATGTACTATCGCGTAATCTCCCTTTTACTTAATATTAATATACTTCACAATGCGTCAACTTGTTGGAAGGCCGAGAAATTATTGTACAGGAACAGACTCTTTTTGTTTCATCAAAAGTCTGATAATAACGCTTGATCGCACGAATAATGAAACTAAATTATCATGTTACCAAACACTACTTAATGCATGTTAATTTGTTGAAAATTTAAGGAAATATCACATATTGAACTAAATGAACCTTGTAGGAAGATGGATGACGCCCGGCGTATATGTGCCGAAGCTAACGTAAGAGGGATTTTACGGTCCATTCCGTTCACGCTGACTTGCTTTCCTTGTTTGAGTTTGACGATCGTATCACCCATTTTGATTGTCACAGTTTTGGTGCAGGTCGGTGGCTCGGTTCTGTATCTCTGGGTGAATCCCAAACTCTGGAATCGTAAAGACTTTGTATCAATGACACTGAGAGATTGTCACATTTTAATTCTATAAACGTGATAATCTTGACTATACTGGTCCTTGAATGGGTTTGACAATCCTTATTTACAATAAAGATGGAAACAAAAAACGCATACCTATTATTATTTTGCAAGCTGCATAGATATCTCTAAATATCAAAAGTCTCCCAATACAACTGATATAAATGCAGATTAATTCACTTATCACTTATCCTTCACAAACTAAACAGAAAAAACTTTAATATAAATCAGAGGTACCTAATATCTTAATATTGCAAAATTAGTCCCGATTTTCCATTCTACTCTTATCAAATGCATAATCTTGCCGCTTGTCTCCAGCTCATTTTATTTCAATTCGAATCGGATTTATCAAAATATTCTTACAAAAACTACAAGATTTATACATCACAATATATCTTATCACAGAGAGCGTTCACAGTTATCCTTATCACAAATTGTATTCTCTTATAATGTCGTATCTTTATCCCCAAGTAATGGTGCAAAACTAAGCAAGCGTCAAGACTCCCTTACGCAGCAGTAACCGAAAATTCACTTGATTCAAGTTCGATCTCATTACAGACCAACAGTTCAGTTCCAATCAATGTTGGATGAATAACACTGAAGATACTGTTGTTTCTGCGACGCCATACAAGGATAGTTGAACTCTGCTAGTCAGAAATTGTTGGCTCTACCTGGCACAATTTTAATTTGCTGTAGATTGTCCGTCGAGATTCAAGGGCTCATTAAACTTAGTTAAGATAATATACCTATCTATATGTTCGAGCTTGAGGTGATGGATAGGAGTAGTTCCTTCATCTCGATTCTTGAAAACGCTGCAGCTGAGGATATTCCTGAGGTTTATTCAACCTTTAGGATATCGTCGGGGTGTAGTAGATTAATCGCCTCTCCCCTATGAAGGAGAAACTACTCTCTTTCCATCACCTCTCTTTGTCATAAGTTAGCAGAGCTGTTTCGAATCCTCCCCCCTCCCTTTTTCCATAGGCAAAATGGGCAAACAAACCAAAACTTATACACTTAAAAATTTAAAAACACACTTTATTGAAAGCTAGATTAGCTTCTAAACATGCTTTTTGAAAGCTCCGGTAGCGTGATGGATAGGAGTAGTTCCTCCTTCTTGATTCTTGAAAACGCTGCAGCTGGAGATATCCCTGAGGTTTATACAACCTCTAGGATACCGTCTGGGTGTAGCAGGTTAATCGCCTATCCCCTTTGAAGGAGAAACTACTCTCTTTCCATCACTCCTCGTTGTCACAACAATCAGTTTGAAGTGATTACTTTAAGGTTGCACATGGGATCCTATATGTCTGTCAACTCAACGTCAGTCGCATTTAATATACGAGTATAAATTACAATGTTACTGCAATGGTACTAGCGAGGGCATATAAAGTTCAAACACCCAAACATTTTGCTTCCTCACTACCGAAGGTAGGGATGTTCATGTCCATGATAGGAGTCGAAAAAAAATTTTGTACTCCAAAATCAAAATCTTCTCTTACTTTTTGCGTTTCAAAGCTTGCTGATCAATTTTGGTTCCGTGTCTGTCTGTGGTAAATCCTTGTAACGCCCAAAACGGTAGTTTCAGTCCGATTACGATGAAATTTTGTGTGATTGTGCGGGTTAGCTCCTAGTCGGTTCCCTATAATCGTCAATGCCGTCAAATCAACCTGTGCGCATCCGCAAGCGTGAATATCTCATAACGTCATCACTATTGCGAACGTTTGAAACTAATATCGATTGACATATGCAAAACTCTGAGTCTAAAGGAACGATTTTGATGAAATTTTTATAGATTGTGTTGGATAGCTTCTACATGGTTCTCTATAACTTTCATTGCCGTCACATAAATAATCTGTACGCATGCGCAAACGTTAATTTATTAGAACGTCTATTTCTTATCATCTATTCGTCTGATTTTATTCAAACTCGGGGAGTAGATGGGTGTAGGTTCCAGGAAAATTTTCTATGAATTATATCGTGATTGGAGGGGTAATAACTGTAGCGCATGCGCAAAACTAATAATTGCCGACTCAGAGACTCCGAGACTATGGGACCGATTTTTATGAAATTTTCAAGGATTGTGCGGTTCTAGACGTTCCTCTATATATTTCATTGCCGTTAAATTAAAAGTACTGTGCGCTTGCGCGAACATTAATTTCTTATATCGCCGACTTATCAATCATTTCAACTTTGTTCTTCAACTAATTCTATAAGTCTAAGGTACAATATGTGAGGAAGCTATACTGCCCACCCAACTTGGCAGACGTTTTGACATTAAAAATGTCTTAGTCGAAGGGTCTACCGGAAATTTCGTTACCCAAAGAAAACAACGTCACGCAACCTATATAAACAAGTTAAGTGTTGTTTTCTTTTGATTTTCACGTACCTACAACCAAGCCGTTGCTGGGGAAATTAAACTTCTTTAGTTTTCACCGGACAAAAATCATTCCCCACTCGTTGGAAAGCTCTCGATTTATCACGCATTACTTTCGTACTTGTTCTTCTATTCATGTCGTAGTTTTATATTTATTTATGTTATAAATGGATATAGTAAACAATGCCGCTTGTTTTGTTGTCACTTGGTTGAGAAGTTAATCTTGGTTATAGTAATTGTAGACGCGCACCATAACAGAAAATTACCTACCTGTGAATTCATATTCGTGGAAGAATTGAGCATCGTCGAGACTGGCTTACAGCAAACTCAGTAATTGTGTGTCAATAATTATTTTATGTTTTCTAATTGTTATTTTATTCAAAACAATAAAAAACATTGAAATTACTGAGACATTTTCAATGCTCATAGCTCTTCTCTCATAAGAGAGAAAGTACGAGTTTTTAGGTAGCTGCAATTTTTTTACGTTGAACGACCACGGCTTATGAAAGAGGCATACTGTTTATTTATTATGGATTATTATTTTTTGTTGTTTAAAGTGTTCTTACAAAAAATAATATATGAGTCCTAATGGTTTTAGTCTTTCAGGGATACTTGAGCTATTTTTGCCAAGTTTAACTGTGGGCTTTTAGCAAATACCCATGGAAAGACTATGTGGAATTACCTATTAGTTAGATTTGATGAAATTTTAAATACTCGCTCTACAAGATAACCTCTAGACAGCCCCTGACAGGAGATGACAATCCTTAATGACCAATAGAAGGGTGTGGGCGTGGGCAAATTTGAATTTCTCACCTATTTCTTACAACCTAGTGGCTTAAAATCGCACACAACTAATGAAAGGTGTAGATTCATAGAACTAAATTCTTACGACTTTTCTGGAATTGTTGCCATTGGCTCTTGGAAGGTTCTCTATGAATTTTATAGTCGTTTATTGAAAGTAAAGTAAATCGGAGGGCTGTAGAAGGTCGTTGTAGGGCAATTGAACCAACGACTGGGCGATTGAATGATCCAACTATGAACATTTATCATGCGCAAACGTAAAATCTGATGTTCGCGGCTCAACCGTTATGTTAATTTCTCATTAAATTTTCAAGAATTTCCTGGGTCTTAGATCATGAAAGTTTCCTCATAAGTTTCATAGTTATTATACGGCAGGATATCTTGTTAATATTGTGTGAAATGTATAACCTCCAACCATTCGGTCAGAATTTGATTTTCGGTTTGTCACCAACTAATTTTATGTGTCAGTGTTGCAGTTAGTGAGTTAACTCTCCTGTCTACCCAACTTGGCAGACGATAATTTGTTATGGCTAATGGTTGTTTCAAATAAAGACCGTATACATTTACAAATAATTTGTTGGAGTGATACCTAATTATTATTAGGTACATTATGGTTCTACAAACCTCGGAAATGGCTCCGTCGCAAGGCATATTCTCGGCTTCCACAGTGTAGTTGTCAGTTTCAACCAGGACGTAAGAACACTTTCCCATAAATTCGAAAGACTTTTTATCAAAGGTGATGTAGTGCGGGTCCCCAACTGCTTCGCACCTCGCGCTGCACTCCAACTTCGTGCACACCCATCTTCCTTCTGAGCAGGTACTGGGAACGTCGATAATTTTGATGTTAGAACAAGATTTTGAAACTTGTCATATTTACTTGACATATCGCCGGTCCCAAGCCAAAATCACCAAACTGGAAAATCAAAGTTCTGAGAAAATCGCATTCGAAGTTTTTGCCACTCCTTGTAAAATGGTGTGAACAATATTTCATAGTTACATACCCAGTGCATAAATTTTCAATTCATTTATTTCATTTTTATTTTATTTTATTTTTTTTACATTGTTGGTTTTGGCACAGAACTGTTCTTTGGCTTTGCGCAATTCAATTATTTCGTTATTTCCTCAATAGTGAGCCACCAGTAGTTTCTATGATCAACCATGATTTATTTTCTCATTTAATAGTTCCAAAATTTACAATCACAAAAATCGAAGTTTATTATGAATAAAATACTACCAAAATTACTTTGTAGTCCAAAGGTGTCACACCTGAGGGTGGGCTGATTTACCTTCTCCAAACATCTACTAGAGAGTAATGGCGTCATTTCATCACTCATTCCCATGCCAGATATCCGACCTGCGTTAGGTATGCAAGGTGTCAACACATAGAAACAGCTGATCTACCAAACTAATTGTGTGTGTAATAATTGTTGTGCCACCAAGCGGCACAACTATAACCAAGATTACCACCTCAACCAAGCGACAACTAAACACAGAAACAGCTGTTCTAACTTCTCCTCACATCCACTAGAGAGTGCTGGCGTCGTTTCATAACTCATTAGTGGTCCAAAATGATCACTGCTCATAACATTCCACCATCATCAACATCACGTCGTGATTGTTTACCAGCCCCACATTTCTCTGAAGAATCGGAATATTATGAGCAGTATTCATCTTGGACTTTCTGAATTTTACTAAGTAATTTTAATAGTACTTTATTCATAAATTCATAATAAACTTCGATTTTTGTAACTGCGAATTTAGGAAAATTATATGAAAAAATAAATCATGGTTGATTTTCGAAGCAAATCAGTACTGTGCCAAAACCACCAATGTGCATTTAGGCACCTAAAAAAAAGCATTGAAAAATTATGCAGTGAGTTTGTATCTATGTCTAAAACACTTCCATTAATCTTCATTTGAGGCCGAAATATTGTTCACGCCATTTATCAAGGAGTGGCAAACACTTCAAATGCGATTTCCTCAGAACTAGGTATGATTTTCCAATTTGGTGATTTTGGCGTGGGACCGACGATCTATCACCATATGCAAGTAATCCATTTAAGTATTAAATTTTATCCAATATTGAATAATTCTTCAGCAATCCAATTGCTATAGTCCAAATATATCCTAATTCGGAATTCTGTAACTAACTTATGAGTTGAAATACAGCATTCATCCAAATTGCAATCCAACCAACAGGAGAACTGTACCTCATTGATGCTTCTATCGTAGTAATTTATATCCCCGGCTCTCGTTTTTTGGTGGATTCAAGAGTATTATGTTTATGTAACCTCAAGAAATGAGATACCAACGTCGAAAAAGCGTAGTTTCATCTTAACAACTTATATCCAAAATGGCTCAAGAAATCCATGCCGCTACACCGCACAGTGGGTTAATTCAGCAATTCAGGGGAAGAGAATCCTAGTGGTTGGGCAAACCGTTATTTTGAGCCGAATATTTATCAGCTCTCATATTTGAGAAATTAATGTTTGAACACGCGTAACGACGTTCCAGAGAAATGCGAGTGATCCGGAGTTTAATTTCCTTCGTCAGTAGGTATTTTTGTAAATACCTTTTAACGGTTATCTATGGTGTTTCAAGACTTTTATTTTTTTCATTTTCCTTTCTCTAAATTGCTTTAATAACTTAACTCACTGTTATGTTGGATTTGGGATATGACACGGAAAAAATGCAGGCTCTCCACCAATTCACATTGAGGTCCCTTATGCTGCGAGCTTCCCACTTTGGCATTAGAGAGTTGATTGTTGCTATTGAGGGGACAAGCAGTTTCCTAGAGCATCTTCAGACTATCTGTCACCCGGACCTGAGGCCCATAACATAAGCTAGAAAGATCCACACCAATCAAGCTTACTAATTCAAGAGATTGAGACACCGGTTGACTGGGACATATGTTTGGTATCTCTCTTGATGTGCATTTATGGGGTCACACCTGGACTTTAATTGTTTTAATTTAGGTAATTCGACTTACTTATAATGAATTAATTATTGTATTCTTTTTATCCAGCTATAATGAGTTTTCATTTATTATTATATATCTTTGCGGCCATTCACCCTAACTCTTGTAACGAACATGTATATTGTTCTCTACAAACGAAAGTTTTGATTTGATTTGACTTAACTTACTGAGTACCGGATGGTAAGAAGGTTACGTAAAATTAATTAATTATTTAATTTGACTCACCAAGTGTTGCAGTCTTTAGGCACTCGTTGTCCTGGAGGCCAGTGCTTGCCTCGGAGGCTGCAGGGGCAGTGGTCCTTGGTGAGGCAGGTGCCGTTGTGGAGGAACATCCCTTCGGGACAGAAACAGCCTTCCTCGCAGTTCATCTTCTCTTCCCCGGTCCCCCGCCCGCAGCTGACGTCAAACCCGCACTCCTTGTACACCTTTCCATCGTCGCACTTCATCGCTGAAGAATTAAAAAAATTATCGAACGATTTTTTATTTTATTGTATTTTTATTGCGTGCTAATTTTTGTAATTAGCATAGAAAATATATTGAAATGGCGTAAATAAAAATTTTTGAATATTTCCTTTATTGAAATCCGTTTTGAGGTATTCTGAAACGAATCCTAGAGTTTAACGCTTTTATACTTGTAGTACTAGTATTACTAATATGTGCGGTTTCTTATGAGTGTCAGTCTCCTGCGGGAGCAGGCCTTTTCCCCTTGACCCAGGAGAATCAGAGGAAAGGATCCCCTCTGCCGCCAACTGCATGCCGTCTATTCCAAGGAGAACTCCGTGCTTGGAGCCCTCCAACAACCAACATATATAACAACTAGCAACCAAAACCAGCCAATCAACGTCCTCCACCAACACCTGTAGCGAGGGGGTATAGACCTAGAAGGGTGGGGGAGGGCCGACCTCAGGAGCCAACGCTCCAAAACCCAGTCCTGTACCAGCGCTTGATCAGTTCAGATCTTTCCCTTATGTTAAACTTTGTGGAGACTAGGCAGTGAGTCCCAGAGTGTATACGGAGTGCTAGTTTCTTCCTCCCCAGGCAACGTTTCCACAAAGTGATTTTGCTCTAAAGACCCACGTATATACGGCAGTTCTGTTCCCGGCCCTGTCCCTCCCACATCCTAAACAGATAGGGTAGATTAAACTGATACTACAGATGCCTTCCCCTGGAAAGCATTAATTTCCGCCTCCTGGACACGGATCTCCACGACCAACCACAGAGTAGATTCAAGTATTCCATAGGCTAATGCGATTAGTTAGGAAAGGTGTAATAAGAAACACTTGATAACCATGCATATCTTTCCATCGCCTACAACTAATTTCATTTCTTCGCTTTGTAAATACTTGTGGCACTATCATAGACGTAGAGGACACGTCCTAGTAAGAAAGTTAGAGCCGATGCCTTAGGGCAAGTAGATATCAGCCAGCAGAAACATATTTCCATTTCTTTTACTTTTTCAAGTCATGAATGAATTATTGAAAGAAACTATTTCCATTCAGTAAGAAAGCTGTATACATTTCCATTTCTGCTAGAACAACTAGCCTATTGATTTAGCATTGAGCAACGAATTTCCTCTGAAGTCACGTTGAGTGGAAAACCATTTCCTTTTGACAACGCGCATGTTGAACATTTCCAATT
Organism: Adelphocoris suturalis; assembly: GCA_030762985.1. Taxonomy (NCBI): domain Eukaryota; kingdom Metazoa; phylum Arthropoda; class Insecta; order Hemiptera; family Miridae; genus Adelphocoris; species Adelphocoris suturalis. The sequence continues at coordinate 159,068,073 of CM061040.1, forward strand.
TCTAACTAGTTTTCCTAATAAGCAAACTCTCCATAAGACACGTATCGTAACAAAATTTCCTATCGTAATAATGAGAAACATATAGCCATTTCCATTTATTGTATTGGCAACTTTACGCCGTATTACATGTCTGTCCTATACGAAGTCTTCCCATAAAGCTAACCTGACTCCCCTCTAGCAAACGAAGCAACGATTCTCTATCAGGAACTAAAGACTATGGGTGTAACGGAACACTTAATTTATTCCCATTTCTTGCAGTCACCTTCAGTGATTAGGAACAAATATAGAACAGAAGTCAGAGTCTTCAACTCAAACTCATTCCGAGGATTGCCTTGCATAAGAAACATTTCAGGTCCCTGGAAACACAGTGAGCTTCACCATTTCCTGAGGCCCTCCTCACAGTAAGTAATTTTCATTACTTCTGTTCATTTTTCGCGGTTCTCATTTGTACTTTTGTTCGTTTCCCTTTTGTCTTGAATGTTTCCCTGTAGAAACCCCCCTTTCTCGACCATAAAACTTCCAAAGTCACATATTTCCCTTTCTCCAATTTCAACTCCAAAGTAATATCACGAAATGACAATTTATTTCTAGTTTGACAGAGGTCTGAGCCGGCTTGGACAACGACCTATTTCCTCTCTGTTGACACAACAATATTGTTGGACATGGGATAGCTCATTTCCCCGGCAATTCTTTCCATCCTCACCCAGTATTGCATACATGTCCCAAAGTGTATCGCAGTAAGTGCATATATGTCCCAAAGTGTATTGCATATATGTCCCATAGTGTATTCTCCTCAGTTATCTGTCCCTCAAACACCATCTTCATTACTTGGGCGTTAACACTTCGGTGGAAACGTGCCTTCGGCATTTCCGTGATTTGGGGATTACAGGAAACTCTTGGAGAAGAAATCCATTTCTTCTCTCCGTTCCCCCTTTCCCCGTACCACCTGAGACTTACAAATACTACTACTACTCATCAAACAGAATATGAAAATTGCTATTTCATGTCACACTTTTGAAGAGGTCCTTTCACCATGGAGGGATAGACAGGATGACTGAAGCGATCATCTCCACAAAAACCACAGTAATTTAACAAAAAATAAGAAATTTCTAAGAAGAAAACTGCCCTTCTTTGGTAGGCAAATGCGGTTAAATTATTCGGTTTGACTTACGGCATAGTTCTGGACTCCTCCAGTCGGACAAAAGTACGTTGTGGTCTTTGCATTCCTTGACGTACATCTCGAAGGATTTACATCCACAGTCGTGGTTCTTGAGGCCTCCGATTTCGCATGCACAGAAATCCCACTTGCAAGTTTCCATGAATCCTTCTGGATGGATCACCTGCATCATGAAATTCAGGAATTGGTATATTAGTAATGTAAATCACAACTCTCTTCCTTTGTTTCTGATATTTATTCATTCATAGTTATGGTTGTGGATGCCAGCAAGTATTTGATTAATAAGAGTTACCAATTGATCAATGTTTCTGAGATAAACATTTGTATCACGTTATCAAATGGATATAAACAAGAATACTTGCTGGAATTACACATGGAAATGTGTAAATTACACATGGAATTACACATGGAAATACGAGCACATACTTGGTTGCACAGTCAGAAGCGATAAACACCACATACTTTTACCACCAAAGGAACAGTTACAACTCTACTGTTTGCTTTGCTTGCAACTAAGGTAATGAGAGAATTCTACATTTTCTACCCGAGGGCCAAAATTGTCAACCTTTGAGAGATCAATATATCTTGAAATGCTTTGGAAAAACCTCTTCGCCATCTCATTAACATACCGAGCAAGAAGCACTTCAACCTGCTTGAAACTAGAAACGATGATGAGATTAGCAGAAAAGTTGATGACGTTTTCAACTTCACCACGCGGTTATTGAAACTAACAGAAATTTGCAAAAATCAATGATACCTAAGTATCTATTATTTTACACAAGCTGAAAAAGTGTTGAAAAGTGTGAGAAAGTGATAAATATGTTTAAGGTAGGATGGATAAAGTTGTAATACTATCAAGCATAAGATTTAAGAATAATAATAATACAAAATAAATAAATATCAACAATAATTGTTGTAATCACCTCTCTAGTGTGATTGATGTAAGATCTGATTGCGGGGCCTTAAGCTGATTCCCACCATACACACACACACACACACACAAGTATGTGTGTTTGTTTTAATTAAGAAAAAATATATATATAAATAAATAAATAGAAAAATACATTATATTAACTTTCATTTATACCAACTCCTACCAATTTATTGGCTTGAATCAATGAATACTTTTCTTTCGTTCATTCACTTAAGATTGCTTTTTTAGAAGCGCCCCAACGCAGCTAAAATCTTTGAAATATATTTTAATTCTCAAGTTTCGATAATTTATTGAAGTACAAATATTAGCTTTGTAATGAAAAAGCTGCAAATTATTACGCAAAGGTTTATTATTTTTGCAGTAAAATAGTCCTTCTACGCAGACGAATTGTACATCATTATCAGGCCTTCTAAAACTGCAGTCTATAAACCCAGTCTATAACGTGAAGTACCTTTGCCCTAAGTGTAGGGGGTGTATTTGTGCCCTAAGTGTAGTACCCTTTGCTATTTTTAATGATTAATTACACGCTCGTTTATCGTAATTTCAATACTGCAAAGCTTCAATAAATCAAATTCAGAACTATTTAAATCAAGTTGCTAAGAAGTACTGATTTCGTTAATGGAGTTGTTGTTAAGCTTTATAACAACGCTTTACAACATCGTTAATGCGTCTTCGGGCATGTCGGGTACGTTGTGGTTTGCCAGTTGGTCCTGGGCCTGGAGAGATCAACACGTCCAGATGAAATCGGTTCCTTCGTATTTCTTCACCTTGGGTAGTTTGTGCCAGGGAGAACCTAAGCGATTCACCTTTCCCTTTAATCGTACCTCCGTGCCTTCGTTCACAATATAGCTTCTACCGCTTCTCTCCACTTCTCGAACTTTTCCTATCTGGAAGGTGCGGATGTAAGTTCTCATGGAAAATAGGAACTGTTGTCCTCAAGCGACGTTCCACGTGAAGTTCAAAATGTGAAAATCCGATTTCCTGAGGATATGAATCATGGAAAAGAATTCCAATCCTCATGTTTTTATATGTTAGGATTTTCTTTGCTGTATGAACTGCCGACTCTTCCTTACCATTCGACTGTGGAAAATGCGGGCTGCTGGTGACAGAGCGGAAGCCCCATATTATTGCGAATTTTTTGAACCCTTCAGAATAAAATTGAGGCCCATTGTCTGATCGGGCAACCGCAACACGATTATGGGAAAGACAAGACCAGACAATGTTGTTGGTTAACATTTCAAGATGCCCAGATTCCAAAAACCGAAATAAATTCGTCCGTCCACCGTTCTTCCTCCTCATCCTGCTACTTCCATCATCCCTAGAGCCGGCGTTGGGCAAACCTGGGCGTCCTCTCCACTTTATTTTATTTTCTTTGTTTATTTTTGTAAATTTAATGGTGTGCCCCCTCCGCCTTTGAGGGTAGATTTGTAAAAAAAAGAAAAAGAAAAAGAAAAAAAGTGTGTGTATAGCATATCTTGATAGTTTCAGAAACCTCAAAAAATTGGTTTGTTCACAATCATACCTTTCTGCAAGCCTGTAATGCTGGCTCATATAAAATCTTGTTGCAAAACGCTTCGGCTCTTTTCTCAGTTTCACGATTGAGGCAAAGTTGATCGTCTTTTATCGCACACGAATCTGCAAAAGGAGATCAAAGTGAATAAATAAGAACTTGAGACTTAGGAATTAATTCGTTATATTCTTAATTTCTGATACCACCATTACTTAGTTGTATTAGAATAATTTATTTTTCTACTTATTTCCATCGACGGAAAGAAAAAGTCAACATGTGGAAAATGTTGTTGTATGGCAAGAGGGCCCTCTGGCTAACTGTTCAGGGTTGCCATCTCACGGTCATTTATTACCGTACCAGTCCCTTCCAAATTACCATACATTCTCGTACATCAATCCTTAAACTTACCGTACCTTCACCAGTACACAAATTTGAAGGTACAAAAAGTATGTGTATTAATTGTAGTACAAATATTTCTACAAAGTTTATGTTCATCAAATGAACTGGTAAAACCAAAATTACTTTAATTTTTAAACTCAATCTAAACTTGAAAAGTTACTAGAAAAATAAATTCATCTTCACTTAATTTCTCAAGCTAGGGCGTTACTGGATAGCCAGGCTTTGAGTGTAAATCGGTGAAATTGAAAGTGTACAAAGATATCATCGACGTGTGCCTACTGTAGGTATATAAAAAACTTATCACTACCTTGAAATGAAAACACACATTCTCAGGTACCGATATGAAGGAATAATTTTAACGAGACGTTTGCGAACAACCAACTTGAGACACGAGATAATAGACCCTGACCAACTAATCTAAATTCTTACTAAGGGATTGACTACTTGATGTTATGAATTTTTGAGATGCGAGCGTAGCGAGCATCCAGATCACTAATCTAAGCAGAAAACTGATCTGTGTAAAATCTCATGGCGACTGGAGCGCTGTGAGTCGAACTAAAGAGCAAGTCAGGGTCTAGAGTCTCGTGTCTCAACTTGATTGTTCGCGAACGTCTCGTATAATTTTATCGGAACTGTAGTGGAAACCACTAAAATCATCATCATCATGGTTGAAATAATCTTCAAATGACTCCAGCAATGAGTAGCGTGTGGCTTACTTCAAATCTCGTTTTGTTTTTATAGGATTGGATTAACCTAGATAGTAGGTAAGTACCGAGCTACAAAAGGGTTGTCCTTCTCCTAAACCTGTTGTAATCTCATAAACTAATGCTAAAATGATAGGTAAATAGATTTATGATAATGTATTTACCTAGGTTTTCCATTTTACCGTATTTTCGCGAACGGTAATGAGATTGCTACCGTGCACCGTCTGTGCACCAAAATTACCGTATGTTTACGGTAATTACGGTGCTGATGGCAACCCTGTAGCTGACTCACATTTTCTACCAAAGGGTCCTGCCCAGCATCATGAGGTGGGGGGGGGGGGGACTATCTACTACTTAGCGAGTTCACTACCACCACGAATCCAACGTCTGCTATAGGGCAGGCCTGTGGTGCTTTGACCCCAAGGGGGCGCTGCTCCTGTGGCTTAGGGCTCACTTCGCCCGTGGTACCATTAGATTTGTTCCAACAACGCTTCGAAAGCGACCCCCGGGACTCCTCAAGACTTGCCGTGGGGTTAGCTCAGAGAGAGACTTCGGAGAGGAATGTGATAACAAACGTAGTAAAGAAGGTGAAAACAGTTTAGAGAAGGTTACGCGGATATGTAGAACGCGATTTAGAGCTCTGAGCTCATCTAGGGAGCCATTTTGTACTTGTTGGAACAAACCTACTATGAGCAACCCGAGCCTGAAGGGAAACGAGTAACCCCCCCACCCCCCTCCCATCACGAGCCTCTAAGGCCTAGAACGGTCTCATCTTGGGATCGGGTTAGTCCCAATCGCATCAAGCCATGAGGGGGGTCCCCGATTTTGATTCACCCATGGACCCAGAGGCTGATTCACATGGTGCTATCCGTTTCTTGATTCATTCGATTTTGGCGGAATAATGGCCGAAATTTGGTTATTTTTTAAAATCATCGTTGTAGGCGTGTGTTTGAACATGAAATTTCACGCCCATTCGTACAGTATAAGAATTTCAAGTCAAGGAAGAACCATCGCAGCAGCTCTGTTGCTTGAAGGTGGTTCCATTGCGCGTGCGCGCAACGAGCAATGGATTCGACACGCTGAGCATCGCTTGCTGCAAGGAGGCGGGCACTTTGAGCGACTGATTTGAAGTCCTTTTTTTCCATGTTTTTCTTCCATCAAATGGTATTTTTAATTTTTTTTTAGGACACGTTAGTTTTTATTTTATTTTAACCACCGTTTATCTCAACCAGCTCGGTTCAAACAGAAGGAGGAATAGGAAATGGATAATTATGACAGTGCAAACACACGCCTGAAAAGATGATTTTTTTCATCCAAACAACAAAATTTCGACCATTATTCCGCCAAAATTGAGTCAAATCAAGAAACAGAAAGCACCATGTGAATTAGCGTTGAAAAACAATGAAAATCCATGCAACACACTTGGGGTTTGCCAGAATCTATGTTTTGCCCAATTTCGATAGTTAGGTAACGGGTTGCGCGCTGTCCAAAAAAAAAAAAAAAAAAAAAAAAAAATCGAGTGAGGGGTCGTAAATTTATTAACATTTGAGTAGAATCCAAATCTGCAATAAAAAAGGAGGTTTCCAATTGATAAAACAAAGTTGGTGTTGATTACGCACTGTTGCGCAATTATGCATTGCGCAACTCGGTCATATTTGACATCCTTGGAAAAAAATCATGGATTTTTCAAATACCCCCACAAATACCTAAGGATTTCAGAGGAGAGGGGGGGGGGGGGGGAAGGGACGACTAGTGGGACACACTTTGCCGGTTTATTTCAAAATATACTCTTATAATATTTGATATCATCTATTTGAATGAGTTTGTAGTGTAGTACTGAATGATATAACAACATAGATAGCTGAAGATCATGTTGATGTTGAAAACGCATCGGCAAATCAACACAAAACCTAGGGTTGTAACCTCTACCATTTCCCGAGAAGGATTTCTATTACAGTATACATAAAACCATCAACCAGATATAATCATAATTTTTTATGAAAGACAAACATTTACCTCCAAAGTCTTGGTAAGGTTGGGTCGTTTTGACGTAACTACTGCCTTCAATGTTTCCACATATGCCAAAAGAGCTGCCGAGGTTTTCCTTGTCGACTCTTATGCTCAAGGAGTCCTACATAAATACATTCAATTATGTTATGAAAAAGCAGCTATGAAAAATATCGTTAGTATCAAAAAGGACTATTCATTAGTTTACACTATAACTAACATGCAGAAAATCTCACTTACTTGTAAATCCCACATGATTTTCAATTTTGAGTCCGTAGAAAACATCATGGTTTTAGGTCCCATTTCCACTTTTTCAAATGCAAACTTTTGGGGTGCAGAATACGTTTTGTGTCCGTCATTGATTTTCAGTTTCTTAGTTGCTGCAACAAAAAATATTACATAAATGAATGAATATTGCTTTTTAATGTAGGCTGTGAGGCTTTCGGTCAAATTCTTAGTACAAGTAGGTATGTAATACATTAATACACTTTTAATTTAATATTAACTAATAATTTAATAATTAATAAACTCTTGAATATATGTAATATAATTCGATTTCTCTACAGAATAATGAGGTTATAGTTCTGGAGGGAAGAACAAACAAAAAATACCACCTTGAGCCTAAGGGCTAAAGTGCGATGAGCGTAGAATACGTTTTTACGTTTTCTACGTAGAAGTTTGCTATTCATAGGTTGATTGGCAAAGAAATTAGTTCCGGAGCTCAATCAGATTATCTGGGGGGCTCTAGACTTTTTTGTTTAATTAAGTTAACGTTATTGTTGGGAACATAAATATAGTAATAACGAGTAATCGATTAAATTATGTATGAATGAAAAACATGTTTATTTTCTGTAGTACACTATGATAGAGATACAAACAAGGGACGCTTTGGTCTTAAGACCATCAGCAGAAGAACCGTCAATAATTCATAATTGCTGTAATAAAGGCTTGCAATCAAATAATCAAATAAATAATTATTAAATACAAATTAAAATACATAATAATTAATTCATAATAATTAAATACAAATTGATCAAATTAAATTCAAATAAATTCATCAAACAATTAAATACATTTGATCAAATAATCAAATACTTATATAACCCAATATTTAATAAATTAGTTGAAGAATAATGTTGCATGTAAAAAGCAAACACAAATGTTTAAAATACATATATTTTTTTTAAACCTTTTATTGCACCGAGTATTCTCATTAACAATATACTCGTAAATCTGACTTATATTCTAGAATACACTATTCAGGACCTAAGATGCATAACTTTGTCCCTTGTATCTCGAACATATCACTTTCACTTCCTACACAAGCTCATGCGGTTTCAAACGCTTAAGGCGTCGAGTTAGATCTTGGACATCCAGGAGCATTACAGCTTCCTCATTCACATGATCTTTTAGTCTGGCAAGATGAGCCGTTGCTAGCTTTTTGAACACCTCATCCACACTGTCAACGTGAAGTTCACGGTGGAGTGCCTCATTTCGGAAGTACCACGGCGCATCAGTGATACATCGTAGTATAGAGTTCTAGAAACGTTGAATGATCTGTCTATTGGTTGGAGCTGTGCAGCCCCACAACTGCGCTCCATACATCCAAACTGGCTTAAGTACTTGATTGTAAAGAAGCAGCTTGTTACCAATGGTCATGGTGGATCTTTGACCGATTAGCCAATACATTCTTCTAAGTTTCAATGTTTAATATTAAGGAATGAACATTAGGACGAAACAATGAGGAGGATTCAAGAAGAGAGACATTATACCAATAAATTTAATAATTAAATTCTGAGATAAGAAATTCTCTATATCGCCAGGCTTCTCAAAAATAGGAGCAAAGTCCCGGCCAATTCGAACCATCGAGGACCTCTAACAATTCCTCCCTGGATAGGGTCAATCGGCCAAAACATCTACGGCGCACGTAACTGAGGTTTGGACACACAGCTGGAAGTGCTCTTCCGTTTCATCAGGTTACACGGGGCACAGAGATGGAACAGGTCCCGGATCCAGGGCTGGCAATTAAGGTTCAGCAGCTCACCTCGGCATTTCATGATTACCATGGCCTTGTATTATGTAAGCAACTTGAAGTAGGATGCTATCCATTAATAGTCCTACGTGAAGTTAGTCAGGGTGGAGGTCAGATTGGTGCTTTCTTTTCAGGCGTCGAAGGGGTCTTGGTGGTGGAAGGTTCTCTGTAAAGTTCCAGATTGCTGGATTCAGATGGTCTGACATCGAGTTGTGGAGGCGGTGGTATGATTGGGCAATAAACTTTATCATTCGTTTCTAGACGTTCAAAGGGTTCTCCATTCCAAATTTCAGCTTCACAGGTTGAATAACAAAGAAGCTAGACATTTGCTCCGGAGCTCATTCAGCTGATGTAGAGGGCTTCAGACTTCATGATTCGTTTCTAGATGTCCCTAGAGGCCTCCATTCGGAATTTCAGCTTCATAGGTTGAAAAGCAATGAAATTCGCTCCAGAACTGACTCAGCTGATCTGTGGAGGGGGGATAAGATCATCTCCCATTAGTCATCGCAATCTACACGCCTGGAGACCTTGTAACGACAAATGGCCATTCTCCTCGAAAGCTCACTGATTGGGGGCTTTATGCTAACACGCTGGGTTTATTAACACGAACTCATGTTCCTCTTCAAACTCCTGCTGGAATAGACAACGCGATTGCTCAGTTAGAATGCAACGTACTATTTGTTAGTATTCTGTCAACCAAGCCTATTATAACCAAATCCATTTCAACCTCAACTTGCAGCAATTACACGTCTAGTTTTTAAAAATCTCGTGCACAGAACTTGTGGCACACAACTAATTTCCATCCGCACAAAGTAGCTTACAACAGGGCTACAGGAAACCTGATAAATTCACTTCTAAATCTACGGGCCTCAGAAAAGAACAGGAAATGTGATCTCTCAACGCACAAGAATCATCCCTCTGGTCAAAAACAATGCGCTTCACGAGAGAACCTGTACAAATTCCCCTTCTCATGAACGGCTCTACATGGGTGTCCACCTCTATAGGACAGGCTGAACTGTTTGCCAATGAACTTGAGCACCAATTCATGCCGAACCCACCAGGTTGTTCTGCCCATGAGAAACTTGTTGAAGACATCTTGGAAGAACCACATTCTCTCACTCCTTTCCAGCAGTTTTTCTCTCCCAAGGATGGTGCTAATATTGTCAAAAAGTTGACGAAGAAAAAAAATCACCTTGTCTCGATGGGATCAGGAAGCAGCACATCATTCATTTCCCCCAAAAAACGATTGTGGTTGTTACAAATATTTACAATGCTATTCTACGAAGTGCTTATTTCCCTGCTTCCTGGAAACAAGCCAAAATCATTATGCTGCACAAGAAAGGCAAAAGCTATGGGGACATAAGCAGCTATCGCCCAATAAGCTTGCTTCCTTTGTTCTCAAAAATACTATATCGTCTATTGTTTCCTCACATTCTCCGTCAGATTGAACATCTACTTCCTTCGATCTAATTTGGTTTCCGCAATATTCACTCGTGCCTGGCCAACTTCACCGTGTCCTGGACCATATACTGGCAAGTTATGAAGAGAAGGCTCCAGAACATGCGCTCTTCCCAGACGTAGAGAAAGCCTTCGATAAAAATATCATAATGGATTGCTGGCTAAGTTGAAACTTCACTTAACGGAGACACATTTCCGATTAATCCAGTCGATTAAGCCAAAGATCCTTTTGCGTATGTGTGAATCAGGCCTTGTCATTGGAGAAACCCGTACTTGGATCAGTCCCTCAAGGGAGCGTGTAGGGGCCCTTGTTGTACATCTTCCATGTGGATGACCTTCCAGGTGCGCCTGAGGCAATGATGGCACAATTCGCTGACGATACATCATTCCTCGACCAGGACAGAGTTGATAAAAAAGCGCTTTTTTTCATCTTAACAAGTTCAGAGCTGTATTGTCTAATTATTGTGCTTCAGCAAGTCAACCGTTGTTGGAGACGGTTTCCCTCGTCAACACGGAGCTTCTGTGCATATTTTTCCGACAGAAAATTGAAGTATCAGGCCGATTGCCACGCCGGCCGGCTTGCTACACGATCAGGGAACAAAGGAATCAAGCAACTATCAACCTGTGGATCCTCGTCGACGTCACTGCGGCAACACGTGGGTTCGTTAGAAGAAAGAAACATCTATGTTACTTACTTAAATAACTAGTGCTGTTCATATTTCGTACCTCTCTGTCAATTTATGCATACTTTGTTCAAACCTTTTTAATTTGCAATTATACTTGTTGGCAGTATTTATGAGTCGATTCCCGATACCGATTCTCGATACCACCGATTCTTAGGCATTGGTATCGGTATCGAGAATCGATCGCCTAAAGCCGATACCGATACCGCCCGGCGATACACCACGGTACTATTGCAACCATCTTACAACGAAGACTAAAACTTTTAAACCTTTTTAAACAAAAACTTGCCAGATGGAGAATAAAGGTTTTATTATCCATGTTTTGTTTTTACCTCATTTGCAAATATATTGGGACTTTTTTGTAAGAATAAGTTATATGTTGTACAAAAAAGCTGGAATATATTTCTAGTTCAAGAGGAATTTTTGTTTTTCACCTACAGGTAAGTTAGGTATTATGCGCCGGTGGTACGGTCTCGATAACTCGGGAATCGATCTGTATCGGGAATCGATAAATTTTCCACTCATCTCTAGCAGTATTATTTGTTAGATCGCAGTCCTGAGTTTTTCTGAACCTTTTCCATGAGTTGAAAATCATATTCAATAAATTGGTGCTACAATTGATAGAGAAGAAAGAAACATCTACATTACTTACTTAAATAACTAGTGCTGTTCAATTGGGTACCTCTCTGTCAATTTACCAACTTTTTCAAAACATGTGAGTTTGATTCCCACCTGGGACCCATTTTTCTGCATTTAAATTCAATTTCCTGTTTTCCTATTTCTAAATAACACCCCTGCCGGACCCAAGTAAATTAATTCAGCTTGAGAGCAAACCAAATATAGATAACTCTCGATAACTTCTCGAATGTCACATTTTTCATAATGAGTAATGGAGTCGATTTGTGGATAGTGGGAAAAAACCCTAAGACGTCCCTAACCATCTTTAGACATTGACACGCCCCCGAAACTACAGGCCTGACAAGTGTAAATTGAGTGTAAAAGTTTGAGTTGCTAGGGGTACTGAAGGCGAACGAACGTTGCCGGCCAACTTCAGGTCCATTCGGTTTGCTATCAACAATGACATCTCGAGTACTAAGATGCCAATTTTCGGCTAAAAGGTCCCCGTAAAAACGTATTACAGTTATAATTTTTACAAATGGTTACTTACAATCGCTTGAGAAATTATATTTGATGTCTCCAATCTCCAGGATGAAATATGAGCACCGGCCCTCATCACAAGGCTGGCCTACTGGTGCAAACACTTTGAGCGGCTTGTGGTGAACTGTTCCTTCAACCAACTTCTTTGAACAATCACCTTCAGCGTTCATACTGAAACATACAGCATTCATAAAGCTCTGAAAAAATGTGTGGTATGCTTGTTATTTTATATGTAGAGTGTTAGATGTGCTGTATGATTGTTTGTTTTTTGAGTTTCGGTTCTGTGTTTCGGGAGGCCGCCATGGTGGGTCGGGTTCGGGCTCGGCTAAGACGTACCTTCTTATTCCTTTTCATTTATTGCATTGTTTTCACTTTCAGGAGACATACAATAAATTTTTGCCTCCAAAATCAAAATTTCCTCTCGAATTTTGGCAAATTTTCTTAAAAAACGAAGATATTGCAATTGCTCGTTGAAATCTGCTTTGAGACATTATGAAACGAATTCCAGAGTTTAACCCTTTATGTCATTCCAGACGATTACTTCCATAGGATTGAGATAAAAATTCCGTTCTTACGTCAAAAAGTCAAGCTAAACGAAAGGATGAGTTTGTTGGTAGAACATTTTTTGAGAACTTTAATTTGGTAAAATTTCAAAAGACGTACTTAAAAAATGGCTAAAAATTATTGAATCAAAATTTTAGTCAGAAGAAGTTTATTAACGATGAACTAGAGCATTAGAAAATTTATACAGAAATGTATGTTGTTAAATCTACTTAAATTTCATTAATGTTTGCCAAAAAATGGACAAAAACTGCAAAAAAAGCTAAAAATCCAAAATCATTCTTGAGTTGCCGAATATTATTTAGAACGAGTTTTTCACCATCAAATCGGTAGTTAATTATTTCTTTTCACTCAAAGTTCTCAATTTTAAATTCGCTCATACGACGCTCATGCTACAAGACTGGATCTTTCTTTTAAAAAGATCGATTCCACTATCCTTTATCGGCTTAATTCAGGGTTACACCGAATTTTGAAAGAGGATTCTAGAGCTCATTTCGAAATTTCCTCTTTTAAATATTGACATATATGTATGGTAAAACTTCTACATAACTCAAACTGTCTTTTAATTATAAACATTTTAATTTAGGTTTGTAGATTCCATTTAGGTTTAGAATTTCATTCAGAAATTTAACAACCCTCAATTGCGATAGTAAAAATGTTGTTCAGTTGTGAAATTTCGGTATATTTATTAGGGTAGGTACCTTCTTATATGACCGTTGAAAGACCTGAAGTGAGCTGAATTCCAGGTGTAACAAATCCATTCGGTGATGGATTCGTAGGGGAAAATGTAACCCAGGTCGATCACCTCTTGACCCCCTTCTTGGCCTTCCAAGCCGCCTCCATGACCTACCATGCCGCCTCCATGACCCATCATGCCGCCTCCATGACCTTCCCTATAGCCGCCTCCGTGTCTTCTTACGCCGCCTCCTTCGCCGTAATAGTAGTGGTACCCTTGGTAGCTTTCGTGAGACGAGTGGTTGGACGGATCAGGGAAAATGTAGTTCAGCAGCAAGTCATCAGATTTTTCTGAAATCAACCCCCATTAAATGTTAATTTGCTTTTTCAATCACTAGCTGACCCGGCGGAGTTTGTCCCGCCCAACATATTATTCGTACAGTCATAGTTACAAATAACAATAATTGATTTAATAAAATGTATTATTTAATTAAAACGAAGAAAACGTTAAAAATAAATAGTGGAGTAGTACGTATAAATAGTGAAAACAGGTATGCAAGGTATTATAATTTTGATTCATAATGGTGCGATTCATTTTGTAAACGATTCTTCTTAATTCTAAGCTGTTCCTTTTAATTTTCAGTTTCTTCCGATTCCCATTCAACAGATAATCGTTTACGCTGGTGACATTTCCACCTCCCCTTCAGTAATCACCGCCCAACTTCCAGACGACACAGCGTTCCTATGCAGCTCACCTAGAGGATTTAGAGCTATACGGGAGCTAGAAGATCTAGCTTATGACTTGAACGAATGGGCCATACGCTGAAAGATGAACCTGAACCCACAGAAGTCAAGCTGCATAACTTTCACCTAACTGCACAACCACGACGAGCCAGAACTGAGCATAGGCCTTAACAGTATATCAAATGAACCTGTTGTACGTTACTTGGGGGTAATGTTGGACAAACGCTTGACCTTCAACGCACATATGACGTCAATACTCATGAGGTGCCACCATCGTCTCCGAAGTCTCAAACCACTCCTAAGAAAAGAGTCCCCACTGACAATCAGCACAAAGCGCCTGATCTACCTCATGTTAATAAGACCCATCTGGGAGTACGGCAGTCAAATATGGGGAGGTGCTTCTGAATCTCAGGTCAAATGTCTGCAGACTTTCCAAAATCGAGTCTTGAAAGTCATTACTGGTGCACCCTGGTATATTAGAAACTCCAAGCTTCACAAAGACATCGACATTCCCACGATCCAAGAAGTTCTCCAGACCACATACCAACGTTTCCACACCAAACTCGAAAACCATCCAAACCCACTAGCTGCCGGCATTCTGGATGCAACCCCTCCAGACCGATCCCACCGAAGACTAAAACGAAAGCGCTACACAGACCTCCTCACCGCTAACCAAAATCATGACCCATAATACCGCGATCGTTTATTGTTACCCTTAATATTGCTGTTATTGTTACCATTATAATAGATTTATTATCCTAACTAGTCCTAGTCAACTAAGTACCGATTTACTCATTGTCATATTAAAATTTCTGTTAAAATAATAAATACACATATTTAGTGGGAGAAAGTCACTGGACTTTGACTCCCAATCATGTTGCATGTGACTTATTTCAAATATCAATTTCTCATCTGTGATGCTACTTAAGCAATAAAGTTATATTATTAAAAAAAAAAGCTATTATGTCACTTAAAGGAGGCGTATTTGAAATAGTTTCTGTTGATGTATTGTCCAACCTTTTGGAGTGTAGAAAGATACGTCGGATGCTGTAATTGATGGTTCAAGGAAAGAGATTATCATTTTATTCGTTCCGCGACGTCTAAGAGAGGCTTCCTATCAAATTTCAAATTCCTAGGGTGAATAGCAGAGAATCTAACTAAGTCAGCTGATCTGGTTGGATTGGGGTTGGTTGATCTGTCATTGCATTCGTCTCTTCATGTCCTAGAGAGGCTCTCTGCAAAATTTCACATTCCTAGGGAGAAAAAGAGAAAATTCAGCTCACTCAGCTGATCAGGAAAGAACCAATAATTTTATTCGACTCTCAATGTCCCAGAAGAGAGTGAATAGGAGAGAAAATTTAGTTTTTTCAGGTTTTTATATCCAATAGTTACTGGTAAAAGCGTCCCCGTTTCTCCAACCTCAATATTCCGTTAGCTACGATAAAACTCTTCCCGGCCAAGATTGCTGCATTTAATGAGGCGTTGTTAATGTAAAATTTTGATGATCTATCTTTACGGATAAAAATGCTTGGCGCAACCAACCAAAATCGTTTTGGCATCATTGAATTTGTTATCAAAATTCCTTAAGCCTGAAACCCACCTTAATGATATCTTATACTGTTTATTTAAAAAAAGTTATTGTTGCTTCGGTCTAATGAAATTGTCGAAGTGAATGAGTATCTAATTGTTGAAGTGAAGTATTTATAATGAGGCAAGACGCAAATGCAGTTTTTTCAATAAAATGGTGATTTAATTTAAGTGATATTAATTGGTTCATGATTTTGGTCGTGCATAAGTCACATACAAACGAGCATAATTTGATTTTCATTTGATTTATAGATAACTTGCCGGTTATCCGTGCGTTGCACGGACCCACCACGATCGAGTACGACATAAGAACTCTCTATTGTTATATGCATGTTTCACGGGGTCATGTGAAACGCGTGAGCTAAAACACATTCTGTGATTCAATAATTTCCTTCGAAGTACCTAAGTAAATAGAGGGTCCAAGGGGCTTGCCTCCTTGGACGAGTTTTGAGACATCACGGGGTCCTTCCCATTCTCTAAACCATATAAATTGCTAACTGAGATTCTACAGCAATGATTTATCCACTTTGAGTCTAATTAAAACCTTACTTCAATCGATATAGAGTTTAGTTGGGACGGATTCAGGAATATGCAAAGATTGAATCGTGAGATATACGGATATCGACATTGGAATCAGAATGTATATTAGGAGGAGAAATCCACTCTTGATTTACATTCTGATTCCAATGTCGATATCTGTATATCTTACGATATAATCCTTCCATATTAGTCATAAAATATTTTGATAAATTTTATAGTTGAAAAAATTACCAAAGACACATCTTGGAGCAGTAGGAGGGTCAAATAGGCCACTGGAATAGGTGCAGACGTGTCGAGAAGAAACGATTGGAGCTGACTCTGGTGATTGGGCGAACATCATCCCCTCTGGACACTTGAGGGTGCACTCAAGTGACTCCATGTCAGAGTTGGAACTGCACTTGTAGTTTCCATTGAAACCCAAGTTCCTGACGTCGCAGGAAGAAGCAGCTGTGAAAATTGACATCGTCAGTGAATAAAAGCGATTAAATGAAGAAAACAGAAATTAGTTTCCAATCCTGAATTATTGGTCCCGAATATTCCCAATTTAACATTCCGATCTGAACTCCTGCAAGTGCAGTGAAAGTGATATATTTAACATCAAATTTGCTGAGTAACTCATTATCATGTAAACACTGCATTGCACACTAGCGCCCTTCCCTTCACGTCTTGGGGACGACGAAGGAAGGTCCACCATTCTGTTACCGTGTTCCGTTCAGTCTAAAGCTCTCTCGTTATATACCACTGTTTATAACTTTAATAAACGTTATCGAGTTTGGATTCCGTGAATAACATAAAGTATTTTAATTTCGATCCCGTTCAGCCAAGTTGAATAGACATCGAGGGGGTATGTGGCATCGTAATTCGAACCAAACATTTCTTATTTGGTCAGGAAGTAAAAATTTTCTCGTTCATAATTTCGTATGAGGCCAAATGCGAACCTCTAGAAAAGGTCATATTGCGTACATAAATGCTGAACTAATGTATTATGTTTTAATATGACAACTGTAATTATTTAACTTATTTATCATTTATTAGAGTTGATATATTAGTTGTTTCAAGAGAAGGTTCTTAGTAAATGAACGTCAAACAATAATATTAAAATAAATTGGGCAATCTGAAATTCAAATACATAATGACTTACAGTATTGGCACTGAGCACCTCGAAACTCTTGTGGGCATTGACAGGAGTTCAAGCCGAGACAAACTCCACCGTTTTGGCATGGAGGTATGCAGACAGCTGTAACAATCAAAATATTAAGCAATTTAAAAGGAAAGGTTAGTCAGTGGCAGAGTTGTTAAAAAGGAATCGCAATTACCATTACTTGTTCCATTTACTTCGGAAAGAAAGTAATTGCCATTACCATTCCTGTAATGGGAATGGTTTGAAGCAATTAATTACTCCAATTACATGTAATGGTAATGGTTTTTTCAATTACCATTACTTGTTACTATGATAGAAGAGGTAATGGGGATGGAATTACCCCCATTCCCATTACAGGAACGTTTGCCCTCACGCACTGCGTGTGTGTGTGTGTGTGTGTGTGTGTGTGTGTGTGTGTGCGCATATGTATGTAATGTGTACATATGATATATATATATATTAGAGATGAGTCGATACCAAAATTTAACAATTCCCGATACCGATACCTAAAAAATCGATTCCCGATTCTCGATACCGATACCGTCGGCGCATAATACCTAACTTACATGTAGGTGAAAAACAAAAATTCCTCTTGAACTAGTAATATATTCACATTTTTTTGTACAACATATAACTTATACTTACAAAAAATTGATCCCAATATATTTGCAAATGAGGTAATTTTTAAATAAAAACAAAACATGGATAATAAGAGGTGTGCGAAGTTGTTACGTTTCGGTCGCGGCTGGAACGGCTACACGACGAGCGTGGGACGGTTACACAAAGTTGTTACGTTCCGCAAGTTGTTACTGCACATCTATCGATAGCCCTTCGCAATGAATACTGGCACCTGAATACCGAATACCGATACTGGCACCGATGAATATCTTACCGTTCCGTCGTAGATGAAGTTATTAGTCTAATTAGCTAATATATTTTCCGTCTGTATTTATTGTCATTAGGAGTTCTTGTTCCAATGAAGCTTTAATGCTTTAGTTACTTATTCAAATTAAAAATTTTTAAAGATTAATTCTTATTACAAATTCTGAATTTCAGATTTATATTTTCATTCAAGGCTTTAGTTAATTTGATTTGTGCAAATACAAAATTTGATTTTTTGTTTGTTTGTTATCTATCAAGTATCAATTAGTAGGCAACTTTTATTGCCTGGGATTGATTTCTTTCTGAATAAAACAAGTTAAGCAGACTGACTTGGTGTTTTAGTTTTTCGTCGGTAACTGTAAGGTATTTCCACATAAGACTGGCTCTAGGCTTTTATTCTTGGAAAACATTGGTTTGTCTAATGCTTCTGTTGTCACAAACAAAATAACACAAGCCTACTTGTAAACAAAGTTATAATTGTAAGTTGAGTTTTGGACAATTCATGTTTCGCAACTGCTAACTTCACACAACGGTTGCACGGTACAACCATCTTCGTTGTTAGATGGTTGCAATAGTACCGTAGTGTAATAAAACGCCCATCACCGGGCGGTATCGGTATCGGCTTTAGGCGATCGATTCTCGATACCGATAATGATGCCTAAGAATCGGTGGTATCGAGAATCGGTATCGGGAATCGACTCATCCCTAATATATGTATATATAGTTATATATAGTTATATATATAGGTATATATATATATATATATATATATATATATATTATTTTGAGGTATTACAGAAGGTTGGAAAAAGATAGGAAACACTTAAATAAACTTACAAAATTGAGAGAATATTTCGCTGTGTCAGCGTCGTCAGCTCTAGTGAAGAAGTCAGCTCTACTTCTTCACTAGAGCTGACGACGGTGACACAGCGAAATATTTTCTCAATTTTGTAAGTTTATTTAAGTGTTTCCTATCTTTTTCCAACCTTCTGTAATACCTCAAAATAATATTACACGCGAGTGTTTTCATTTTTCATCAAAACTATATATATATATATATATATATATATATATATATCTTTATATATATATATATATATATATATATATATATATATATATATATATACATATATATCA
Source organism: Adelphocoris suturalis (assembly GCA_030762985.1). Classification (NCBI taxonomy): domain Eukaryota; kingdom Metazoa; phylum Arthropoda; class Insecta; order Hemiptera; family Miridae; genus Adelphocoris; species Adelphocoris suturalis. Next base: position 159,087,405 of record CM061040.1, read on the forward strand.
TATGTAAACATTACATACATATGCGCTCACACACCCACACACGCTCGCACACACCCACACCATACACCATCACGCGGTGCATGAGGGGAAACGTTCCTGTAATTATGAGAATGGGGGTAATTCCATTCCCATTACCTATTACCGTAACGGTAATTAAAAAAACCATTACCATTACATGTACCTAATTGTAATAAATAATTGCTTTAATCCATTCCCATTACAGGAATAGTAATGATAATGGCAATTACTTTTGAAGTAATTGCCAGCTTATAGTCTTTGCCTGTAGGCATACTTAATCGTACTCATTGTACTAATTTTATTGCCTTCAAGAACAGTAATTGAAAGAGTAATCATTACCTAACAACTCTGGTAGCTCAAAGTCAGAAGACTTCATTAAAAAACTTTTCCTGACTTTGGAGGTATTTGATGATGAATTTAACTCAATTTAACTCACGTTGACAGTCAGGAACGGTGACCCAGTCCCTCCTTAAAGGCTCCCACTCGCCTTCCTTGCAGTGCAGTTCCGTTGCTGTGCTGCCGTCAGGAAAAACGTGGCCTTCAATGCACTGAACCTTGCACTCTCTGAAAAAATCGTCAATCCATAATTATCACAACGCACCAAATGTTGGGAAGCTTTTCTTCATATTAGAGAGATTTTGTTCTTCCCGTACAATTTCCCCCCGTTAACGCGTAAAGTAGCGTCTAGAGCATGCAGCTCTTCGCGTATTTCTACACGTATTTTTACACGTATGTACAAGACTAACCAAACGCTATCGTCAAGCTAATGTCTCCTTAGTATTTCATTGTCAACGATGATGTTTGTGTTGTGGATTCTCTTGAATCTGAGATCGAGAAGAAGAAGTTCGAAATCATTTTACGCTCTGCTTTATCAGCTATCTTCTTCACAGTCATCGAATAACAAGGTTCGAGTAATCAACATACATGGGGTAATCCCATCCTTCGAACTCACCAGAAAACTATTCACTCTATACGACATTTTTTGAGCCCTGAAGTATCTTAGTTACGCATGTGACTATCTTCAATCGACTTTTGACAGCTGTTCAAATAATTTTCGGCTATTCCATGCCTTCACGTTTTCCAATGATATCTGTCGTTACTTCCGATACCCCATAAATACCAGGTAAATGACGCAATTTGCAAAACTTTCAATTTTTTAAAATCCATATGTTCAATTAGCAATTTGCCTATAGTTTTAAATGCATTTTTTTAAAGTCGGTCCATGAATAACGGTATGGTGCGCATTTTAATACTGTGTGTCAAATTGGGGTAATGCCGTCTGCTTTTGAGGGGCAATGGTATCCACTACTCTGTGGGGATAGTAATACCCAACATCTCTATCTCGATTTTCCAATGTGACACACTCTGGTTCTCTCGTTTCCGAAAATTAAATTGTGTAGCTAAAGGTCTTAGAATCCTACTTTAAATATATATTTGACTTTTCAAAATAGAAAGAAATGACCAAAATTTCAAAACCACTATCGAAACGAAAGATTGATTTTAGCGGTATTAACCCTGGAGAAGGGCCCTCTAAATAGAAAAAAAAAGAAAATTGATGAAGCAAAGAAAGCTCCAAAGGTTGAGCTCAAAAAGAAAAACAAAAGATGAAAACTTGAGAAGAAAGTGAAGACAGGTGTTAAATGAAGAAAATCTATGTGACGATGACGAACTAGACGACGTCCTAGGATTGAGTGACGCAGAAGAACGATTCTGTTTTATCTGCAGAGAGACTGATTAGGAAGATGCGCTGATAAAGTAGGTGTACCGGATTCAATCAGTTGCTACACTTTTCGTGCTCCGGAGGGCAGCCTCAATCAAAAAACGTTCTGTGTGAACTTTGCCTATTAGTCCAGTAGGTAGTGTGTTCCTAAAATAATCATATCCAATGTATTTCCTCCAGTATTATTCTTAATTGTTTGTTTTAAAACACATTTAAATACATTTTTTAAGTTTTTACAGGTTAAACTAATGAAAAAATTAGATACTTCAGCTGCTTTAGGATGTTATTACCCCACAGCCTGGATGTTATTACCCCGGCAGTGGGGTAATTCCATCCTAATTACTTTCTTCATTTACCACTTGGTAGCTGCCAAGAACTTCATCGTATTAAAAAGAAGTTCCTTTTGTCAAAATTTACCAAGGGTTAGAGAGAATGGGACAATGTTGAAGATTCTACGGGAGTTCTATTTCATCCTGTGGTAGATTGAAGTTAAGGGGATGGCATTCCCCCGCCTTACCCTATATTTGGTTGAATACATCGGTTCTCGTCTGATCACCGAAGTTAAGCAATGAAGGGAGTTAGCACTTGCACGGGTGACCGTCCGGGAGCGGTTTTTTTTTTGTCACATCATTCAATTTTTTATCTAACTACATCATGTTCAGTTAATCATGCCTCGTGGAATAGTTCGTGCCTTCCCTGCTTCATCAAATGGTAATTTCCAAGAGTGGGTACCTAGATCAAATTTTACTACCAACCTACTCAATTTGTTATTGGACTGACAACAGCTTTTATATAAAATCGTAGTATTTAATCACAAACCTAATCGTTTTCTGAATCGTTTTTTTTTTCGAATTTTTTAAATTTTTTATCAATTTAAATGTGCATCCTTTTAAAAATTTCTCATTATTTCTCAATTAAAAAGGGGGGAAAAAAAAAGTATACGTATAAGGGCACATTTGAGAGACCAATCAACCAGACAATGCGTAATCCAGCCACACAGATTTTCAAATATAATCCCTTTTAACAAATTGACGAACATCCAAATTTGAAAGGTATCTACTAAGATGTTGAAGAGGACCCACAAAGCAAGCATTAAACACGTAACAATAAACTACAAGCTCTGACGAGGCCATTAGAAGGCGAAAGCGCTTAGCGTACGCAATAAACTACATTATTTGAGACGCCTTGAAAAATCTCAACCCTCAAACACCAATACCTCACAGAGTTTAGAATGTGGAAAATGCTTACGAAGGCCCATATCCAAATTGGCAAAAATCACATTTTAAATTCAAATTTGAATTGGTAGGTATTTAATTGAATAGAACTTACTTATCAGTGCAGGACCTTCTGGAGTTAGCCGAAAGAGGTGGATATTCCAAACAAGGCTTTCTCTCATATTGGCAGTAAGGCCCGTAGAAATTGCCATGACAAGAACAGAAGTTGGGAGATGCGCAGATGCCACCATTTTCGCAGCCAGGAAGACAAATAGCTAGGAAATAAAATGTGGATTAAATTAACATCGGCTCCTGATGCATTTTTCTATAGGGACAAGGGAAGACGGGGAATTATCGCTACTATGGGTAAGATCGTCACCCTATGAATTAAGTGAATACTCCAAGCCAAACGATTGATTTATGCGGATTCCTAGGATATCCTAAGTAGGTGTTCGCTCAGGCTAACTGTTTCTGTGTCTGATGCCAGCAGCTATATGCTTATGATGACATTTATGCGCTACATTTTTGCTGTTTTGCGGTAAGAAGATCAGCGACCTTTTCAAACTGCCAGGAGTACTTGAAAATAATATTTGCATAATAGCCGGTGTGTCATGTAAAAGAGGAACTTCTGAACTTCTATTTGCATACATTATTTTTATATTTGGTCATAAAATAATTAATAGATGCGTGGGGTTCAATTGCCATGGTGGCTGCGTGGGCGGCATCACCCCCTTTACTAATTTTGTATAGTCTGTATTCTTTTTTCTTTAATGTATACATTTTTATTTATCTATTAGTTGTTGATATGTGCAAGATGGAAGGAGGAAGAGCCTGGCCTCATCATGATGACTTGGATAGACTAGGCCTACAAAAAGAAGGTCTAAAAAGTGTTTTTTTAAATATATATTTAAAATAGAAATTTCCTACATTTCTAATATTTTAAATCTGAACGATCCTATTTCCTCATTGGTTTTTATTTCATCATTTTATTGGCATACCTAAATAATTGCGTCAGTAGTATACAATAATTTTATGGTAAGATTCATCTTGTTTTTTAAGGGAAATTCGATGCGTAGTATCAGGTGGCGATATGACCTTAACTGCTGAAGTAATACCCCCACCACTAAGGGTTCAGATTATCTGTATTTTTTATTGTATTACTAAGAAAGTGTGTGACTAATGAATTGAATAGCTAAGATACTTATCCATTAAATGAATAGAAACAATAGTTATTACTCCACCAATAGCGATATAATTCATAGGGAATTTTCCTGGGACACATACCCAACTAATTCCCGAATTCGAACAGATTCAGTCCAATAAATGATGAGGAATCGACAATATAAATCTAAATCGATCCATAGGACTCGGAGTTTCGCTTCTGTCAAACAATATTATTTTTGCGCATGCAAAAAATTGTTACTCCACCAATCGGAATATAATTCATAGAGAATCTTTCTGAAACATATACCCAACTATCCGCAAAGTTTGAACGAAATCAGACCAATAGATGATAAGAAAGCGAAGTTATAAGATATTCACGTTTGCCCTTGTGTACAGGCTACTGATGATCTCACGAATGAAAGTTACAGGGGACTGTCTAGGGCTTATCCACCCAATCCCTGAAAGTTTCATCAAAATTGAACTGAAACTTGGTTACTCTTGGGTGTGACACGGATTTACCACATACAGACAGACAGAAAAGGAACCAAAATTGATCAGCAAGCTCTGAAACGCACAACACAAGTGGACATTTTGATCTTGAAGGACAGAATTTTTTCCGATTTCTCGCATGAACTCAAAGCTTCTCTATCTCCGGTAGTGAGGAAGCTAAAATCGGAATTATATTATAATAAACATAGGTTAAAGATAATTTTCTTTTGGGTGGCGGTATTTTCCCATACATTTATACGGCCGAAAATGAACGACAGATTGAAGTTATGACATCACTAAGAGAAGAGCATTATAAGGAAACTTACGAGAACAGGATGGGATAGTAGTGTCATAGGTTCCCTGGACCACCCAGCGGCCTTCGTGACAGATCACGCTGATTTCAGATTCACCGGTTGGGAATGAGTAACTCGGCAAGCAGTTAGCAGTACAGGAACTGTGGCAGAAACAATACACACATCAAGCACTGAAAGAATGAACTAAATATAATGTAACAGTTCCAATCGTGCAGTGTCATCGTATGGACGACATTTCGCAAATGATCGTTTACATTTAAGTCAAATTGATTTAAAACTTGAGCACATAACCATCTAAAGCCTAGTATGCACTGGGATTCTTTGCCCCCGACATTGTCGCTTTGGAAATCGTGCAAGCGCAGAATGAACTGATGAGTTGAAAACGATGAAATAGGTACGGGACCATCTACTACCTAAACCCCGCATTCGCGGACAATTTCATCCAAATCGGATGAAAACTGTGGAAATTAAGGTCATTATTTTATATTGTCGCATGCGCAGTGGCTATTAATGATACGAACGTGTTGAAATTGATAGGCGGTAACCAAGTCGTCTTCTTCCAACTATCATCCAAATTTAAGCAAAATGGAACGACTAGGGTGTGAAAAAATGGAACATAATGGAATTTACGTTTGCACATGCGCAGAATGAAATATTGATTTGGCAACAATGAAACTGATAGGGGACCATCTACAACCTAACCAACACATTCTCTGACAATGTCATCAAAATCGGATGAAAACACTGAAAATTAAGGTCGTTTCAAGGATTTCACATAGGCGCATGCGCAGTAGCTATTAATGATACGTTAAAATATATGGGATGATTAAATCGTCATCCCCCAACTAAATTTGTACCGACTTGATGTTGAAATTAAATATCCAGAGTTGGATATTTTTGAAAGTGATACGGTTTTTCTACAGTTGGTTCAACTGGACAAAAGTTAAATTTCCATTGCGTATCCTGGAGTTAACATCTTCATCTGATCCCAAAGAAAAGTTCACTCTGATGAAAGTTACTATATTTATGTGAAACATCAGAACAAAATCAGTACTGACCTTTGGTCGACGCATTTGAGGTGTGAGTTCATTGGTGCCATAAGTCGTTCACTGCAACCACCTAAACAAAATGAAATCCACAAGTTTTAAAGAGGTTGATTTACTTTTCTGGTAATTGACCTGAAACATTTTCTTGAACTCTCCAATACAAATAAAGTACCGAACTGATCACGAATTTATACGAGTTCGATGAATATAAGAACTGGTGAACACTCCCTGTAACTACTTTAAAAAAATTTAATTTGGTGCTTGAATTCGTAAGAAGATTCACGATTCAGAAGTGAAAATTAAAATGGTCAAACAGGAACTGATTAGTACATTTTGAACTTTATTCCGCGAAAATTGGTGTCAACCACTAAATTTAACTTTTAGGAAGGTACAAACATGATACTAAGTGCCATTTTACTTAGAAGGGGTTATAACTGTATAAATCGTAAAAAATCCACGTAATTTTTTCCGCTACCACTAACAAGTTTAGTTCTAAGCACTAAATCTTGATAGAGCATGAAGTATGGTCCTTAGAAGAACAGGAGAGAATGTAGGTCACTCAGCTCAATCGTCTCTTCCTCAGGCTAACAATCAACAAGATCTCTTTCTGCCTCTCTATCCCTTCGATCATCAAAATCAATACCGCAAGCCAACTCCAGCAACTAACCGCATCAAACATGAAAAATGGGAAGAATTTTCTCTCAAAAAGTGGATTAGCATCCTTGTTTAAAGAGTTTTGGCAGGCCCTAGATTGGAAGCTGTATTTTTCCGAGTTTTTAGATAGGAAATTTGCAAGGGAGAATTCCCAGGAAATAATTTTGTGTTAGATGGAGTTTTTATGGAAGGATTGGAGTTGTTTGTTATTGAAGGGTTGGAGACGCAAGCTGGTAGTGGCTGTATGGTGTTTGTTTGGAAGGGATAGGTTTTCGTGAAGGGATTGATGTGGGATGACTTCTGGAGGAGACAAGTTGATGCGGTTAGTTGCTGGAGTTGGCTTGCAGTATTGAGTTGGATGAAGGAAGGGATACAGAAGCAGAAAGAGATAACTTGTTGATTGTTAGCATGAGGAAGGGGGCATCGTATCTCCCGAAAGCGCTCGCAAAAAAACTGAAAGCAGTCTGTGTTTCTTCTCCCAAATTCCAGAATAAGATGATCCACACAGAAAATCTAGACAATCTGTTAGTTGATAACCGATTACCGTTGACCTCCCACATTCATTCTGTACTTGTCTTCATGATTGGATGTTTACGCAACATTGTGTCCAGAGAGGTTTTGCGACCGGTGTTCTGCTCCGCCAGTGGGGTTTTTCACTTGTTATTGTGGAGTAATTGGAGCCATTCCGTTGAAGCTTTCCAACAGCAGAAGGTGATTGTTCTCTGAGTGGCCTCGCATGGAATGAAACCTGTAAAGATGAGCGCACAATACTGCCGGGCGGGACAGGCCACGTGTATTGTTTAGTGGGTCGCGCACACCTCAGCCGGGGTGGAGACGATGAGCTGTGGGCCGACCTGCCACTAATCTGTCTGTCGACATTAATGCTCCACGATGTGATGCGAGACCTCGCGACCCACTGCGACTCTAATGTGTGTTTATCTTGAGGGCACATTTACCAGACTTCGGGTACTCACTATTTCAAGTATGTACATCTTGTAAGTTCTTTCTACATGCTTATTTACTTGCACTTCAGACTGGTATGAGTATTGAACCAGATATGGAGGAAATCTGTGCCCTCCTTTCACTCCACAACCCTGATAGGCGCTCGTCTTTTCAACCAGCTGCCACCGGCGATCCGTCGGCTCGACAACCGTTCATTCATACGAGGCTCGCTATCTGGGGGCGTACCTGGACAGCCAGGTGTCATTCAATAACCACAATGGTGACCTTGTAAAAACAATCCGCTACAGACCTCAACTTTTAAAACCGCTGGTGGAAAATGCGTGACCACTCACTCTGGAACTCCAATCACCCCTCTACGTGGTATTAAGACTCCCTTAATGTTTGATTTTGGTAACAGTGTCAAAAACCCCAAAAGCCCAAATTCAAAGGCAACAACATCGAATTTTAAGACTAATTTTGAACGCCCGTATATCTGTAACTCAGTCAATGGAATAATAACACCATATTCAGCCAAACTTATGCCTCCACCGCCGGACACCAAAATGCATCCCTATCCAATTTCGATGAAAAATTTTCCTATCAGCAGCAACGAAGAATATTAAAACTTAAACGCCCTATTGACCTCCAAGAGTGAACTTTTTTACAATTTTTAGTCTAAATTTTGAATGTGAAATATCAACTACCTATTACTTTTTCAATTGTTATTTGATTATAATCCAAAATTTATTAGAAGGCCCTACGTCACTGGACAAAACCCTCCATACAAGTTTTATCTTACCATTTCCGGTAATTTGCACTGCGATTTATTATCAAAACGCAAAGTATATTTATAAGTAGGTATATTTTATAAAAAATGAAAGTGACTGTATAAAAAGTAAATTTTATGAAGAGTAAACAACTGTTTAATGAACCACGAATTATATTAAAAATATATGAGTTTTAAAGCCTCGTATACTAGAATATTGTAATTTGTATTAATTATCTATTGTTCTATTATTGCTAATAATTTTCATTTGACATAATTATACACAGCCTACTGGGCGCTGCAAATAAAACTTATGTACGTATATTCGAAACGCTTACAATATTTGTATAGAGACTTCTAGAAGTATAATATGATATCGATCATACTTTACCTTTGGCAAGATGGTGTCCGTATCCTGTGTATTTCAAAGGTTTATTGGGTCCACCGTCACCGTAACCACCACTGCTTGACCACGACTTCGAGTATCCATATTTACGACTGGGAGATCCTATATAAAACAAAAAATAATTATCAACGAGAAAAAAGATAAATAAATATATTGGTACTAGAATACAGAACTCAAAACAAGATTAACATTATAAATATAATGGTAGACACTTGCACCTATAACAAATCTTGTGTGTCTGTTGTTGGTTATTGTTGGTATATTTTATGTACTTATTTTACATTAGTTACTACGTAACGATGTTATTTCATATGTAATATTTTTCGTACGAGTTTAATATGTATTGCATATAAATTGCGCTTGCCTAACTATGTTTTGAAACGATCAATCGATCGTTTTGATAAGATCAATTCTGTTAGTTTTGAACATGAATTTTCATTCCCAAATTCTTTTATTCGACAAATTTTTTTTTTTTTTGAGGTTTAAGCCGCACCGCTCCCTGAAGGGTCATTAGCAGCATTGAACAAAGTGTCTAAAGAGACACTGGAAGTGGCACGATTCTAAGGGGAGCCATGTTGACATCCTTCACTAAAAAGGTGCGCCATCATGGACTCCACAGGCAACTCGGAGGGGAAAAAAAATAAGGGGTACAGTGATGACCACTGCTTGGCCCCCTAAGTAGATTAAAAAACCCCAAAAATAAAGTAATGCAACTAAGACTAGATGTAAAATATTCTTATAACTATATACATGCTACTATATACAGTCAGCAAAGTGAAATAAAAAATAAAAAATCAAACTGCGACTAGATGTATATAAATATATCACAGATCAGATATCGCAGTTCGTAGTAGAGCTCAGCGGCTCTCAGGTACAACAACAAGGATTGGACCTTGTCTCCACCGGGCCAGTGGGGGCTGATGCTGGACTCGGAGGTCCACAAGGGTTGGGCAGTCCTCCAAAAAGTGACGTATGGACAGATCACCCCCTCACCTCCCACACTCAGCATCTCGAGCTTCTGCACTAAGAAGATGTCTGTGAGTAAGTCCTGAAAGTAGGGTCACGAAAGGGCCCACCGGGCTCAAGTCCTGAAGGACACAAGGCAGACCATTGACCTCACCCTGCCATTGCTCATGCCAGATGGAGTTGGTTTAATATTGCATGTAGGAGATTCTATCCTCTATGCGTATAGGCAACATATCAATTGAGCTATCACCAATGACTCTCCTTGCAAGGGCATCTGCCCACTCATTGCCATGAATACCCACATGGCTCGGTACCCACATAAAAATTGTGGTTGAGCCCAATGTCGAGGCTTGGTGTAGCAATCCACGTTCGACAACTATTATTTTGATCGTTTTAAGAATGATCAGGCATATTTTAAGTATATAATTTAGAAGTATCGTTTAGTTCGTATGATCATTAGAATATTAGACTAAAACAGGGTTTCAGTCAGGGTGCATCGATCAATCTTTGATTTTACTGAATCTGGTGAACGCATTGTGTTGAAAAAAAGACCCTAATACCCCCATTCCATGCTGCAAGATCAATGGTGTTCCATCATTGCCAGAGCTTCATGGGCATTTGTTTTGCACATCAATAGGATATTCAAGAGAGAGGAGATGTTTCCAGAAGCTATAATCAGTGATGAGTAGGAGCTTTAGTCGGTCTGCATAACTGACTGTTGAAAATCCCTCTGCTGTAGCGAAACAAATCGTTTCAACCTCTAAGCTTGCTGAACGAGTTTTTCTGTGCAGACTCGGAAACCACAGTAGATTTCTTTCCTGAGCAACGAGAAGAAGGTACGTATGATGGGATGGTTGTTGGCAATCGTGTTCCACATTTCTAAGCTACTCCTAGTCTCAGCAGCTTGCTGAATACCTAACACCCAAAATGCAGTGTTCCCGTGCTGATGTATGGCGAGGTGACGAGCTATCCGTATTACTCAAAGTCCCCGTGGAGTGCATCGTTTTATTCGGGGGTAAGGGGTTTGGGCCCCAGAAAATACAAAGTGTTAGGACTCGTGAACAACGTGGCGAGGCGAGGGCTTTGGGCCCACGGCAAAGGCGGAGGAAATGGGGAACAGAGGCTTTCTTTCCAAGTTCAGAGAGGCGTAGGCGTAATCGCCTATTGTTTTTGTTGAGATAAGCGATACCCTGTGTGAGCCATCGCTTACTTTGGCAATGACAAGTGAATACGTGAAATTCCAAGAAATGCACGTCGACCTCGAAAAGTCTGCTCATAGTGACATCACACAGGTCTTTCCGCAATGCAAGCTGTATGGGTGTACGTTACATTTACTGCAGGCTTGGTACCGTCACATAAAGCAGGATAAGGTGTACACAACTCTGATGTATGATGCTCTGCAGAGGTGATGAGCTTCAGTTATTACGTGCACACGAATTATATCGAAGAGGGGAGTTTATTCCCTCCCGAACTGAGGGCCAATGCTCCAAAGGACAATATAATGAGAACAACGAACGGGGCAGAGACATTCCACAGTGTCTACAACAAACAATTCTACTCTCCGCACCCAAATATTCATGTCGCCGTCTCTGTGCTGAAGGAAATACAAGAAGTGGAGAGTGCGAAAAAAGGTAAAAATAATAATATCACTCTACTAACTCAAAATCTAAATCAACTATGCAGCAAACCAACAATAATAACGTTTAATTTGATTTCACAGGGACAGTAAATATACCGAGAAGACAAACAAGAACCTTGCTCGAACATTTGAAACAACTGTGGACTACATATTCTGAGGACGAGGACATCGTGACCTATCTTACCGGCGTGAGCGATCGGAAGGGAGAAGAACGTAACAACGAATGATGTCATTCTGACAAACATGTGAGTAATACACCTTCAACGCCCATTTTATTCCATTTTTTCCACGGGCACAAACCCCTTACGTTTTCCACATCAGGAGGGCCCAGACCCCTTGCATTTTCATCCCTGGGGCCCGAACCCGGATCCCACTTTTATTTAATTTCCCCAATGAGGGAAAAATCTTGTCTTCTCAGTCTACAAAGTAGAGCCAACTATCCTTCCCGGTTGTTCCGATCTCTGAAGAACCCAATAGTACGTGAACTATTAAGAAAAGTGAAACATTTTTTCTGACGGAAGAAAATATGGAGTAACCCTCAGAGCTGAAGCATAGTCAAATAAAATAGGAATTTTTTTTTACTAATTAGAATAGTAACCATGTTTGAATCCGTTGCAATACCTAAATTTTATTCTCTCAAAAATTCGCTAAAACTTTCCTAATCTCGTTTGGAGAAGGGTGTTCTGTACTCAGTTGACCAAAATTGATTGATATGCATCGGATGCCACCGAGGTGTTGAGCTTCTTGCGCAAGTTTGATGGTATTTGCAAGAATACAAGAGATAGGTAAGATCAAGATAAACAATGGTAAGATCAAAGTAAAGACCTTCTTTGACGATGTAGTGACCTCCGTAGGATTTGGAACCTCCGTAAGATGATCGCTCTCCGTAACCCCCGTAGCCGTACCCGTGGCCGTAACCGTAACCATCGTTCAGCACCCCTTCTTCTCTGTAACACAAAATTTTACGAAATATATGAGTCGTACAATCGAAATTTAAGTCATAACTTATGTTTGGAAATGAGAAGAAAAAAAAGATCCATGTTTATTGTAATAAAGCTGTATAAAATATTTTCCGAGATGAATAAGCACAATATACTGATAAACCGTCCGCCGGAGTTTGAGATTATAAATAAGTATGTGAGGCGCTCAGAATCAAAAGTGGATCACAGTCTTTTCTTTTTTTCCAAAAACGATTTTATTCCGTTTCTCACAAGTTCAGACAAGGAATTGTAAGTGCTAAAAACTTCAGTTTCAAGATCCGAAGCGTTGAAAAGTGGCCTCAGTTTCAAAACTGGAATAACTCCAGGTTCCTACTGAAGCCGCTAGTTTTGCTGCAGTCGCGGCACCGCTCTGTTATCACAGGGTCTATGATTTTAGCGGGCATACCTATTCTTCGGTTGTCGCCTGTTTTTGTTGACGTTGTTTAATTCGTGTCCTACTTTTTTATGCATCTTTGTGATTTTGACATGAATATGTCACATGTCTATGGGTGAGGGGTCATGTGTTTTTTAAATCCAACCCAATTTTCAAATCAAAAATTGTAACGCGATAGGTACCGATAAACAAACTCGGAACCTAACTATACAGCAAGAATGAAATCAGATACCATTAGAAATATTATTGGGAAGTTCCCAAATTGCTTGGCTGTTTAAGTCTCTCTGGAAGTGAGCTAAATTCTGTTCTGTTTATCCTAGGATGTTGAAATTAGATAGGGAGACTCCCTGAGACATTAAGAGACGATTTAAATTATTGGATCTTTCCTAATCAGTGAGCTAAATTCTCTCCTGTTCAATCACTCGAGACGAAGTTGTCTTAACCCTCGGATGATCGCGGTCTGAAAAAAACGGCGATAGGCGCGGTGTATCTCTATGATACAATGGGTATTAGGAGGGGAAATGTGTTAAGGGAAAAAGTATAAAGTTGACCATTGTTCAAATCAATAGTTTTATTGGACTAGCAAACAAGCTGATCGGTAGAGAAACTGCTATAACATTATAGAAAAATTCAATAAATTAAATTATGAGGTTGAAAAATTAGGTAATTTGAGCTAGGCATAATTGTTACGTATTTCCTTATTTAGTAAACAATTTTTTGGCAACATTCTTCACAGATGAGTTTAAATCTTAACCTATGTTTACAGCAATCGTTTTATGGAAAAAAGACAAGTCTATAGATAGGAACTATACTCGTAAACTCAAAGGAACGAAATAATAAACTAGAAAAAAGAACGACAATTTTAAGTAAGGCACATGATTTGTGGTAACAAACTTATGTTAGGCGAAATTTTTCGGTACCAATTTTCTTACTGAGCTAAATTTACTTTTTGGTAGCAATCTTTACAAATAGGTTTCAAGTGCTCTGAACACAGAAATTTTTCACATAGTACTCAATTGTGAGTCGTCAGTCTACTTTTTTTGAGGTTTTACAGGGGTCTCATCTCTTTCGTTTTTTCCCTGGTGTGAGTTGTGGAGAAACATTCTCACGCAGTTGCATCGGCTGTTCCTGAGGGTCGTAATCTGTAAATTACCTGGATGGGCGTGGTGTATCAATTTGATTAAAAGCAGCCATAACCTCTGTAGCTCACTCCTTAGACGCGTGAAGGTCAACTGATTCTGAAGACGGATTGAAGTTAGGAAGGTTGAGGGAAGGGGGCCCCCCTCCGCATGCGATAGCGGGCGTTGCAACCCTTCAAAGCCATGTTTTGTATCAATTTGATACCGTGTCTATCCGAGAGTTAAAATTGCGTGTAGCTTAGCTGCTTTTATTATCGGAGCCGTACAGGTACCTTAGGATTTTAGCGAAAGTTAAGATTTTTCAAAAGAGTGGTGAACTATTTCCGTTGGATGAAAACTGACGTTCCAACATTTTTTAGGAACGGCTCCGTTGTAAACGGAAATGATGTAAAAAATCCCTATACGCCTATAATAAACATTTAACAAAAATTGGATTGTAATTAGGTGATTTGATTGACCCATTGCAAGGATGAGGGATTTACAGACTGACAGACAGACATGAAACCAAAATTCGACGAAACCAAAATTCAGAACCATGACGTTCTACCTGAAATGTCGGTAAAATTTTTGATTTTGGGGATTTTCCCCCCTACCACCTCAAAAGTGATGTGATAGATTCAGAAACCGAATTGGTCTTATCGAAGTGAAAGATTGTGAATTTAGAAATTCGTTCAAAGTTCGTATTAGTATTCTACCTGCTGTGCACAACTACCTATGTGGTCACCCACCCTCCCAAGAATATGAATCCTAAATGTACGGTTGTCACACATTTCAGAGAATGGATTCAAAATCTTCGCAACATTTATCTTATCCTGCTTTTTAGTTTGGTTCACAATCGCCAACGCTGGAAGGAAGGACCTCTTCCTCCATTTTAACGGACAAGATACGTGGCGAAATAGGTCAGTTTCTCTTCTACAAATAACTTGTTGACTTCCACAGATAAGACCGAATGTGAATCTTTTTTTAGACAATATGATTTTCTATTGGGGTCGATGTCAGTTCGTAATTTAACGTAGTAAAACTTATGTGAACCACAGATCAGCCACAAAAATAGGGTGTCACTTAGTGAGTACCGATGGTTTTAATATTTAGTCGATCGTTTCTTGGCCACTGCATAAACCAATGTTTGCAACGTGTTTCTGGGACGTCCCTCTGATGCTTGGTCACACATTGGTAAGGCTATGTATATTATAAAGTCATGAAGAGTGGTATATCACGATCACCATCAATGCCTGAGATTAAAAATAACCATAGTTCTAATTCAAACAATCAGAGTGTTGTGTGTTTGCGTTAGTTGTAGTCTACGTTTGTGACACGTTTGGTTTGTGGGGCTGCCCAGGCTAAAATTATTAACCGGTTTTCGTGATTATTGAGTCCACTTATACGTAGCAAAAGCGTTGTTTTCAAGTTGGGAGAGGAAATTTTTTTCGTTTTCAAAATCAAAATTTGCAGTTGCATTTTACGTTTAAACCATTCTGAACAAGGAACAACTTTGTTTCTTCTGTCTCTCTCTCTCTCTCTCTCTCTCTCTCTTCGCTCAGGGTCGATCTGGCGTGCAGAGGTGTATGGGAAAGGCAGAGAAAAGCCATCTTTGATATTCGTGTCACTGATACTGATGAACTCTCTCATATTTCCCGCCCAGTCTCAGCAATTCTGAAGTCTGCAGAGGAAGAAAAGAAAACGAAACACAATGACGCGTGTTTACAAAGATGATCCTCTTTCACCCCAATGGTTTGCACGAAAGACGCACGGTATTCGCTCCTCAAATGGCAAAATATATCAAGGTAATGGCAGAACGGATGGCAGACAGATGGTCTAAGCCGCAAAGCCATGTTACCGGGTGGGTTCGAGCGCGGGTTTCCTTTGCCATTTTGCGTGCAACATCCATGTGCATAAGAGGAACTAGGAAGAAGTGAAGAACAGCAGAGGACCTGATAGGCTTTCGTGATGGAGCAGCGATGACAATGGGTTTGGGACCTTCATTTCGTAAATAGCAGAAAAAAAGAAATGAACACAACTGAACAAGTCTAGCAGGGAGAAGAAGAAGAAGAAGAAGAAGAAGAAGAAGAAGAAGAAGAAGAAGAAGAAGAAGAAGAAGAAGAAGAAGAAGAAGAAGAAGAAGAAGAAGAAGAAGAAGGAGAAGAAGAAGAGAGAGAGAGAGAGAGAGAGAGAGAGAGAGAGAGAGAGAGAGAGAGAGAGAGAGAGAGAGAGAGAGAGAGAAATTAACCGATTGCCCAGTGCCTTAGCGAACGAAAAGGAAAATTAACTTGTCTATAATCATTATTAAACAAAGCTTATTATAATATTTTTTAAAAAAATTTAAAAAAAAATCAAACTGTTCTACAGGACAGTCCGACTTAGAAGAATGTTTCAGGGGTTTCGCAAGTTTCTCATGATAGTTAGATCAATAAAATCGTGAGCGCATTTTACCGTGGCAAAACGCAGAAACTATTCGATAAACGCAGGTACAAATATCTGATAATAAGCGGGATATGTCCTAGGTGGTCTCATGTATGGTTCAATCAGTCGTTCCTATTGGTGGCTCAAATGCTGCTCGAATGTTAAACTGACTATACAGTAGTAAATGGGTGATGCAGTTCTTGTTTTTATTATGACATTTAACTCACAATCCATGATCGTGTCCTATATTTTGACACCATAGAAGATTCTTGAGATCTGATGATGGTTTTATATAAACCGAAAGCTCAGCTATAAGGAATTTTATTCGTTCTGACCCTTATCCTGATAATTTTTGACAACAGACGATTTAAAGAGTACCTAGTCATTAATTCCTCGAACAAAAAATTACCTATATAGAGTAGATCGATTTGATAGTATAATAATTTCTAGACCTCAATATTTCAAATAATTAGTGCACTACATAATCACAAACACCGTCATTAAACACATTACTTACTGTTCTGAAACTAAATTTGTCGATCCAAAATTTGTTTACTCAGAAATTCTGAATTACTACAAATCTTCAAGTTACAAGGCCATTCATCGTGATATCTCGGTAATCGTATCGAAATTCTCGGAATTGACGTGAACCTTTCTGATGAGGAAAGTCCTATCAGAAATCCAAAATCAGGCTAGGGGATTTCGACGTTTTTGGGTGAAAGAAAATATATTTATCGGTGAGATTTAGGATTCGAGAGTTGTACGATGCAGAGGCCTCTGAGTCCAGTTTTTGGGAGGACGCTGCCGTCAGAACTGGGGGCTGCCGGCGCCCAACGAGGACAAAAGGTAAGCAGACTATTGCAACTGTTTAAAAAACAGTAAATTCCAAAATTTTTGAATTCCTCAGTTTTTGTTGCCCTTACAAACAGCAATTGACGGAATACAATGTTTTGGCCTTCGAACAATGCTTTACTTAGTTCGCAGCTGGAGAGTGGAGACGGGTTGTGAAGTGACTACATTTTATCTGCATTCAGAATCTTGGCCGCTAACTGGTAGATCAGCTTCATAATATTAAAAATACTGGTTCATAATACTAAAAAAAGCAGCACTGTTTATGCTGGATCAAGCTAAAGCCTTTGATTCCGTTGATAGGAGTTTGCTTATTGAAATTTTGGAAACATATGGGATAAGGGACGGAGCTCTTGCCTGGTTTAGGAGTTACCTTATGGATCGGACGTATGTTGTAGCGATTGACGATTGTATTAGTAATGTAACGGGGTAATTCAGGGGGGGAACTCTTGGGCCTACTTTATTCTTGATTTATATTAATTCTTTACCCTGCATTACCGGTTTATTTAAATTTTTCCTATTCGCGGATGACACGGCCCTTCTAGTGGTGGGAAAGGATTTGGAGGAATTGTTTCTTAAAGCGGATGCTAGCCTTTCGAGTTTGGCGGGTTGGATGCTAAACAATCTGCTCACATTAAATGTTAAAAAAACAAAATACTTATTAATTGGAAATGCAGATGATATGACGCAATCACAGCTAGATCACAGATTCCGAATCCATACCTGCTCAGGAGGGTGCTCCTGCATTCCTATTGAAAGAGTTCATGAGCATAAGTACCTGGGGGTCATCATTGATGATAAACTTTCATGGAAGGGTCACGTATCGTATTTAGTGGAAAAATTAAAGAAATTCATACACATATTTTACAATCTACGTTCGATGTTATCCCCCACAAACATAAAAATGGTATATGTAAGTCTAGTGCAATCCATAATTCAACACGGAATTATCGTATGGGGTGGCATATATCAAACATCATTGAAACCTCTGGCTACATTACAGAAATGTATATTGAAGGTATGCCCAAAACATTCAGTTCAGTGGAAGTATTTAATCTAAGTAAAAACTTCTCAATTAGGCAGTTGTGCGTTAAAAACCTGTTACTATATTATTATAAACACCCTGAAATTATTTCTGCTGAAACAGGACACCCTTACTCAACAAGATTTCGCTTGGATGGTAATGTTACAAACCCTCGTACAAAAACAACTCTGTTAACAAAAAATCCTCGCTATTTAATACATGTAGTGCACAAATCTTTACCTAGAGCTCTAAATAACCTTTCAATAGTAACCGAGATGGATACAAAAAGCTGGTATACTCTTGGTTGATTTCAGTTGGTTACATCCCCTTAGAAAATATTATGGCTGGTACCTATGTCACAAAATAACCTGGTTCCACGTTGCATTCCAATTATGTACCTACTTAAGTTTTTATAGAAATATTTTCTTCTTTTTTTCTCTCTCTCTTTCTTTTTACTTTATTTTGAGGAATCTTCGTTTGTTGTACTGCTTTTGAGCTGAGTTCCGACTCTTGTCGGCAGCACGGGCTTGCCCATCGCCGAAAATAAGCTGACAACAATAACATAAGTAATGGTGTGTTTAATTTCCTATATATTATAAAGTGTATTATTTTCATTATTATTTCTGTGATGTCAATAAATCATTTATCTATCTATCTATCTAATTGACAGAGAGTGAAAGTACCAGAACAAACCAGATTTAATTCATTAAATTCCATAATACCCTGAGTAGACATGAATTAATCATACCTACACCCCAAAGCTATAAATATTCGTCAATAACAATGATAAACCATAAACATACAATAAAATAGGTGTTTCTTATAGGTACCAGCTATTAGATAATTCAATAAATAACGGTTTTATGTTTTATTAACAATCATAATATCACTGGACCCTCCTTTGTTGCGCATGGACCAAATGGCAGACCACCTCAAGAGTCTGATGCTCAATCAGCTGATCAGGATGAAGCCCGTAATTTCATTCCTCTCGTGATGCCTCAGAGAGGCTCCATATAAAATTTCACATTCCCAGAACAAAATGGAATGAATTTACCTATCGCAGCTATTGCAGCAGATCAAATCATTCGTCCCATGATGTCCCACGGAGGATCACAACCAAATTTCAACACCTAGGAGTGATCGTACTCAGCTGATCAGAATGGAGTCCGTCATTTCATTCGACTCTTGTTCCAGTCAGCCGATGAAGACGGAGCCTATAATTTCATTCGTCTCCTAATATCCCAGAGAGCCTCCCTATCAAATTTCACATTCTAAGGTAAAAACGCTGCAAATTATTACACAAAGGTTTATTATTTATGTATTAGACACCCCTTCTACGTAGATCTCTGGTCCATAATTATTAAACGCCGCTTATAGTATATTTAGTATCGGAACTTGGAGCTTCGGACCTCACAAATGGGTTCAATCCATTACAGCAGTGGAATCTCACAATTTTACGCTTTTTAATATAGTTGATAAACCAAACAATTTATTACCAAGTCATCTTTCCAACACATAACAGAGTTACCTATACTGTATATTGATATCATCTAATTGGTCAAATTTCAAAAAATGTGCTGACAAAATCACTGAAAATGATATTTTTTAGCATAGGATTGGTAAAATAAAGTTTATCAACTATGAAATAGAACATTCAAAAATTTATGTACGAAATTATGCTAAAACGCTGCAAATTATTTCACAAAGGTTTATTATTTTTTCAATTGAGTATGATCGTAGTTTTAGTTGGCTTGCGTACGTCATAAGGCCCGTCCAGACTCCTCGGCGTGTCCTATTTCGAGTTGCCACAACCTATACTTCTATAATTATATACGCATGTTTATATTTCTCGATTTGAGCTCCTATCTATTCAAATAGTTATTAATAATATCTTAATCTTAATCACCTTAATAATATCTTTATCTAAGTACGTACGAAAAGTCGAGAGGATATGTTATTAAATATGCGTAGGAAAAGCATTGGTATTAACACACAAATATGACCTAGAAAAAAACATATATTCATGCCTCGAAGGAACGCTCATGGTGCAGCGGTGTATTATATGGGTATAACACGTAAAAGTAATAAATATCCATTCTCCTACACCCCTCTGCTACGCCCCTGTCTCTCCAGCCACCACTAGGTGCCGCGGCGCCTCCTCTCACTCCACCCCCCACTCAGCACCTCGCACCCACCGTGACTCCCTGCCAAGCGTGCCAAGCATGCGTCTAACACGTCTAACACTCGAAGCCTCGAAAAAGACACCTATTTCGCCCATTTTTGGCCCGTAGCATCTATCCGAGTAAAGCGATCGGGATGGTTAAACGTTAGGACCAACTAGACCCCAAATGGAGTCTATGTGCGAAAGAACGGGTTTTTTAAAGTAAATTCTTAGGCCATTTATGAACCGGACGACGGACGGCGAACGGCGGACGGCGGATTGACATTTCAAATTTGGATTCTACGCACATTGAAACGTGAAGTGTCAAAGTTTGAGGGGGGGTTATAAAAAATTTTTGCTACACGATCACATAGGCTTTGTATTGGAAATAATAAACCAAAAGGTGAGCTTACTCAGCTGACCAGGATGGAGTCCTTCATTTCATTCAACTCTTGTCCCATTGAGGCTCCTTTTAAAATTTAAATTTCCAAGGTTAGGAGAAGAGTTTAGGCCTCTCAATCGATCCCATCTTTTTATTTGTCCGTTGATGTCCCAGACAGGCTCCCAATACGAAATTTCCATTTTCTAGGGTGAACAGGAGAGAATTTAGCTCTCTCGGCTGATCAGAAAGGATCCCATAAATTTAACCGTATCTTGATTTCTGAATGAGGCTCCCTACGAAATTCCAACACTCTGGGGTGGAAAGGTGAGCTTAAGATGAAAAAGTGAATGAGGTGAGGTGGAATCCGTCATTCCAGTCAACTCTTATCCCATAGTGGCTCCCTGTCAAATTTAAATTTCCTAGGGATAACAGAAGAGAATTTAGCTCACTCAGCAGATCAGGAAAAAACCCTTGAATTTTCTCGGGTGAACAGGATAGAATTTAGCTCACTTAGCTAATCAAGATGGAGGTCGTAATTTCATTCGTCTCATAATGTCCCAGAGATGCTCCCTATTAAATTTCAGACTCCAAGAGTAGAAGGGATAGGTTTGGACAGCGTCTGTTAGCGAATTTTTGGAGAAAATTAAGCTATTGCTCTCGCCTCAAAATTTGTAGAATGTGAATTTTTGATAAATATTTATGCAGAAATCCGTTTCAGGCTATTCTGAATCATATTCTGAAGTTTAACGCATTTTTTTAATGTATGTATGTATGCATATATGTATGTATGTGTCATTCCAGACGATAACTGTCCGTAGAATTGTGCTAGAAACTTCAAACAAATTTTAAAATGTTAAGGACACAAAACGAAAGTTCAAGTTCGTTGCCAGCTTGATCGGATTACATCTCCGGGTTGAAATTTTCAAAAATGTAGTCAAAAATGTCAAAATAGTCTGTTTTTGCGATTTGTCGTGCGAAATAATTTTTTCAGCATACTAACATGTGGTATATTCGGAATCAGCGTAAAATTTCATATAAGAATATGTATCAAGTTTTCAAAAATTTCAAAGTTGAAATATCAGTCAAAAATCAAAATAATGCCGTTCGCTAATTGTAAATAGCGACTGAAATGTCGGATTTCTTCAAAAATTCGCTCATGGGGTCATGCTGCATGACTGGACATTTTTTCAGCTACATCCGTGACACATTTTGTTCTCGCAAAATAATCTCGTTTTGGTTTATAATTTTTTAGTAATAACCCTCGTGATCGAAAAAAATAATGATAATGATAAATAAATCGTTGCCCCCCCCCCCCCTCACCTCTCCTAAATTTGTTAAATTTAGTTTCGAAATGCATAGAATCCAGAAAACTAACAAGGAAATCCGTCCTCCCTCTGTTCGTCGTACACAGTCCAGAGCTTTTCTTCGGAAAAACTGGACCAAACCTTATAAAACTTGGGAAAAAAATCACATACTTGGGGTCCACATTTGAAGCTCGGCATAAATTTCGAACAACCCTGAAAGGTAGAACTTGAGGGCTGAAATATTGAAAATCCGATTTCATGAAAACTTTCGAAATAAGATTTTTTGACTGTCATTTAGGTATAGATATGATCCTAAAGAATCGACTGAAACTATCAGGATTGCTGTATGATCATTTGTTTGCTCATTGTTTGTTTGGTAAACGCGGAAGCTATG
This sequence comes from Adelphocoris suturalis, assembly GCA_030762985.1. Classification (NCBI taxonomy): domain Eukaryota; kingdom Metazoa; phylum Arthropoda; class Insecta; order Hemiptera; family Miridae; genus Adelphocoris; species Adelphocoris suturalis. The sequence continues at coordinate 159,109,770 of CM061040.1, forward strand.
TGCCACACCCAACTTGGCAAACAGTTTTTTGCTTACCTCTATTCATATAGATCATTGCGGAAGATTTCTCGTGTCCCAAGCCAGATTGAATAGCAAGTTTACTCGTCGATCTGTTAACGTGTGTTGATCTATCGATCTCGTGACCGGTAACAACTTGTTATTAATCGTCATTTTATCGCATTCCTCAGCATACACTGACACGTCAGGTCGTAAACAATTGATAGCGGCCTTGAGTTCCTCTAGTACTGACCTATTAGAATGCATGCCAAGACCTGCTGAGCCACAGTTTTCAATACGAGAATTTAATTTTGTCTAGCTAGATTGAGTTTTTGAAATACTGTGCGTCGTCAGGTCCTGATTTTTGGGAGTAATAGGATCGGTTCGGATTGGGAGATATAGGTGCAGCCTAATACGGAAATGATAAATCTTTGTGTAATCATTTACAGAATTTTTAGCATTTTTATTGTGGGTTGCAGTCCAGGTTGCGACCGTCGCCGGCGATGGGCGACCCAATAGACGAGTCAATGAAAACCACAAACGAGTCAACAACTCCAGCAGAGCCGATCCCACCGCTGGATCCACAACTCAAGATGGACGGACCCCTCAAGATCGCTGAGCGGATCAGCAAACATCTTGACAGCATCGAAAAGTCTATGGAAAGCGGTCTCAAGAAGATCAACAACCTTCATCACCATCTGTACCCCATCATGAACGACCACCCGGACTCGAAACAGGCAGTTTATCAGGTAATTTATACCCGTAGCAAGAAAGGTCCATCATGCAGCATGATCTTATGAGCAAATATCTGTAATTTAACAAGTATGTTTTTGCGCTGGGGGTCTTGCGAAAAATTCCGTCACATTTTTGTATAAGACGTTGAATAAACATCTGGTGCGAGGCTTCACTCTACTTTCCTTACTTGTATTCATTTTACATGGATGCTATCATGATGGATCACATCTTAGAAAGATGGGGTTGTTATTCTAATGTTTGATTTTCAAGAATAGGACTCCACTAGTCCAGAAGTTTCTTCAGGTGGCTGTCAGACATCGATTGTATGACTTTCTGTATTTACTTACCGGTCGAGTAGGAAAGTGATAATTGTCTTCTAGCCATCCCTGAAAATTGCAACAAACTCCTGGTTTAAATAGTAAATCCAACATTGTAAACTCTTGTTTCCCTGGTGTGTTGAAGTTCGAATCAATTTGAAAAGCCATCTCAATTACTGTTTTGTCGTAAAAAAACTCGTTAAATCATTTTAAATGTTTGCTGCGGTAAGTGGTTACTACTTTTCGGCCCACCCAAAGGGTAATATCAACAATTTTGGGAAGTTTTTTGATAAATACTGCTTTTTTTATTCTAAGAAAGTGATACTAAATATGTTTTTACATTTATTATTTAGCTTATTACTGTCCTTAGGGCATCTTCCTGGCCATGACGGGTATCGAATATCATTTGTATCTATAAGAAAAGTAATTCCAGTGAATTTCATCAATATCCTTTGAGACCTTGACTTGCTCTTTAGTTCGACTATCCACCGCGTGGCATTCCCAGCGCTTCAGTCGCCATGATTTACACAGATCAGTTTTTTGCTTAGATCAGTGGTCTGGATGCTCGCTACGCTCGCATCTCAAAAATACATAGCATCATGTAATCAATGCCTCAGTAAAGATTCAGATTAGTTGGCCAGAGTCTGGAGTCTCGTGACTCGACTTGATTGTTCGAGAACGTCTCATCATTTTTGAAACAGGACAACCAACAACAACTTCCCCTAGTTCCGTCGAATTCATAGTGATTTTCCAACAACAACGGATCCAAATAATGGTTTACTAGTATTGAACGTGTTAACAAGGTAACCGCTGTTAGATTTTTATCTTATAACAGTGTTACAATAACTTCAATGTTTTCCGTGATAGCGGAGAAATTGTAATTTGGAGATTTCCGTTTGAGATCGAAACAAAGATACCACGTTCACTGCGTCTCGAAGTACGCAACCGGTTTCTTCATGGTGCGTCTCGGTAACCAAAAGACGTCCTAACGACAGAGCGACCGACGTCCGAAAATCGGTCGCTGGGGGAGTCAATTGAGGACTTAAAAATTGATTCCGAGTTGAATATTACTCTTCGATAGAGTATGAAGGTATCTCTCGTTGTGCCCTCAGATTGATTACAAAATTAGAATCGATCATTAAAGTTGATATTTTGATTCATCATTAGGGTTCTCAAAATTCCTTTCAGGCCTTTGAGAAGTTTGGTTTTTGGAGACGCAGTCAACGTGATACCAACTGTTTTAGATTAATATTTTAATGTTATTTTACACTTTGTGTGTGCAAAGAAATCGTTGACCATACATTTAGAGACAAGAAAACTTCTTTTTTAGGACGTCCCTCTGAAGCTATGTCTAGCCCTAGTTCTATGTCGTTAACAAGAGGGACGCCTTTTGGAATTGATCCAGGGGGTGGGAGACAACCCAAGCATGAGAGATGAAATAACCGCATAGGAATCCGTTTCAGACTATTCTGACACCAAATCCTTGAAAAAGCCGCAGGATCTGTGTGTGACAAATTTTTTAGACGCTGCCCAGGCCACAATTCTGAACAGATGTTCGAAATTCTTTCTTTGTTCGATCCAAATTTTAGTTTAGTTGTGCAACAGACCCAGGAAATTTGAATTCCGTGATGGAAGAGGGGAAATAGAGGGGGTAAAATCGACAGAACGCGTTTTTTTTGACAAAATTTTGTTGACGCCCCGCAGGCTACAATTCTCATCCGATTTTCGTGTTTGCTATTTGTTTCGATTCTAATTTTAGACTAGTTGTGAAAAATCTTGGGAATTTTGGATTCGAATCAAACTCAACCGATTTTCGTGATTTTCATTTCGTTATATCACTAATTCGATATAGTTTTGAGAGGTATGTCAGGAGTTTCCAATTTCATCGTGGGAGGGGGTAAGTGGGGGGGTTATTACTGATCGATCTTGAAGTTTTAACAAAACAGGGGAAAAAGTAAAAAATTTATATAAACATGAAACCAAACATAATAATTATTAAATGACGGTAGTGGCAACCACTATAAGCAGCATTAGTTTTGAACGCTTAATTAAGTCATGTTCATAACTTTTCCATTTTTCTGACTAATTTTCGATGTAGAAACCAGTAAATATTTTATTGAGATCGGCGATGGACTACCGCGCGCCTAGTGCAAGTCAGTTAGTTACTAGGTTTGTTCCATCCACCTAACCGCGGTCGACCGTGGTCGACCGACTCATGCGCAGTAACCTCGAGCTCAGTGGGTGTGGGTGGGTCTCCAAAGAACAACATAGAACCTCAACCTACTCGTTTTACGTCGTGTGCCTTGTTCGTTGTCCAGTTCTTCTACTCTGTGGTCGTGTGTGAAGTTGAGAACTTGAAAATGAATCAACTGGAAAGATTAATTGTGGAGGAGTTGACGGCAAATGAATTGGAAGATGATGAAGTGTTCACTCCAAGTACTTTTGAAGGCGATGAGGACATCGAAGTTTTCATGATGATGGAAGATGACGAAGTGCCAGAAAATAAATTGTATGCGAATTATATCAAGGTTTTTCTGTCCCACGAATTTGCGTAACTGCAAAACTCGCGAAATAACTGCACTGACAATCAATCCCTCATGAAGTCTATACTTCAGAAGAATGAATTTGAAGGTTTTCCCCTACAGCTGGTTTATAATAATTCATGTTAGTCCAGGCAATGAAGACAAAAAAGGGCCCTGAGGTAGAAAAAAATGGAACCCAAACCAAAATTGGTACAGACGTAGGTGGAGGTCCCCTGATTGACATACTAAAAGTCCTGGGGGGTGGGGGTGCCGCTCGAGGGGGGGGGGGGTCATTAAAGGTCCCATTTTGTGGTTTTTCGCGAATATCTCGGAAACGGTGCATTTTTCGATGAACCATGTCCTATAGTAAATGAAAGCCGATAAAATTCTCTACAACTTTGATTATATACGTTTTATCGAAATTCCGAACCGTTACGGAGATATATGCATCCGAAAATGGACGAATTTTGAAAATTAGGTTTTTAGCTCACGTTTTTCGGATAACTTTGTTGATTTGCGTCCAAACCGTTTATCTGAGAAAAAAGTCCTCTTAGAGAAAGTTGTAGAGCATCAAATTTCCTTGAAGAATATGTGGCTGAATGCCAATTTATCATTCACCAATCAAAAGTTACGCCAGTTTCAAAATTTTGCCCATTTTTGTCATTTTTACTCAAATGTTGTCAGGCCACTTTTCTGTGTCCTCCAGCTTTAATCGTCCTTCTTTCTGTCATCTGTGGTCATACATACGCCCACACGACCCCAGAATTACATACCACCACATGGGGGAGGGGGGGGGGGGGTGAGACGACGATGTAAAAAAGTGTTATTCCATGGTAAGCACGAGTTCAACTTCTTTCACCCCTTACCAATGATCGTACGAAGTGGTCTTTTGCATTCAAATTTGTTGGGTGGTGAGCTCAGGAAAGACCGGATGGCCGAGGGAACGGAGGGGGAGTTGAAGCAGATGAAGTGCTAACAGTGGAATTTTGTAAATGTACCTAGTGTTACAGTTGATCTGTGTTTTAGTACTTAATATTTTTTTTTTTTTTTTTTTTTTGAAGAATACACTTTTTACATTTTCTTGAACACACACAGAATGAACTTTATTCAATATTTAACATATGAACATGTGGAACCAAACAACATAACACAAGTTGATGTAGTGGCCAACTTAAACTTCAATACTCCCCCTTAAGTGGGCACCACACTCTACATGTCTGCAGGCTCCGAAACTTCTCGAACTTCAACATAGGTCTTGAGAATGTTTCATTGACTACACCGTATTGTTGCGTTAAATCTTTAGCAACAGGTCTTGATTCAAACTTCGAAATTTTATCATCCACTCCAACTTTCTTCCTAAATACCCAACGGTTCTTGACAACCTGCCCGTTGCTTGGACGATCAACAAACTCCCAAGCTTTCAATTTTATTAGTGCATCATATTCTCGTTTCATCGCTTCTAACCACTTTTCTTTTTCTTCACTTTCAAGCACGTCTTTATAACTTGCTGGTTCGTCAAGTTCATCCCCTGCTGTAGCTATACAACAGTGCCACTGCTTTGGTTTCACAATCCGGCTTGACTTCCTTAATGCCACTGTGCTTGAATTTTGATTGGCGAGTTCTTCGGCAGCCAAACACACGAAGATGAAATAACGCAACTTTTCTTCCTGTCCAGACTTCTTCAGGAGTTTTCTTCTTCAGTGCAGATGTTGGAGACCTATTCTTTAAATAGTTTGCAGTGCTTAATGCTTCTGCCTAGTATCTTTCACTGAGCCCTGCTTCTTGCAGCATGCACCTAGCCTTCTATACTAGAGTTGTATTAACTCTCTCTGCGACTCCTAGCTGTTCTGGAGTATAAGGTACTGTTGTTTGATGCCTTATTCCATGTTGCTTTAGAAAGTCTGTCAATGCAACGTTGACGTACTCAGAGCCATTGTCGGTCCTTAGAACTTTTATCTTCTTGTTTGTTTGATTTTCCACTAATTGTTTGAACTCTTGAAACACATTCTTTACCTCGCTCTTGTTTTTAATCATGTACACAAAAGTTTTCCTAGAAAAATCATCAGTGAATGTTAGGGCATACCTCTTTCCTCCCCAACTTTCCACTGGCATTGGTCCACAAACGTCCGAATGAATCAATTCCAAAATATGTTTGGATTTTGGTTTGCTTGTGGGGAAACTTTGTCTTGTCATTTTCCCTTTCACGCACGCTTCGCAGGGTTGAAATCCAGCTGAGGCAAATTTCACTCCACGAGCCATATTTTTCCTCAAAAGGTTCATGGATCTCACGTTTAAATGCCCCAACCTCTTGTGCCAAAGCATTTGTGAATTATCACAGGTGATTGCATTAACTTGTTCACGGTTCTTCGGAACAATTTTAAACACTCCCGAATCATATATGCCCTGTATGAAAACTTTTCCTTTGACCCTAGTCTGGGAATCCATTATCCTACAGCCATCTCTTGAAAATACTACCTTATAGCCTTTTTTGACTATTTTCCCGACTGATAGTAGGTTTGTGTTGAGATTTGGACTGAACATCACATCATGGATATCAGTTTTCTCTACAGTACCGGGTAACTCTAAACTAACTGTCCCACAGCTTTTTGCTAGAATTTTTTCGTTATTTGCTACCCTTATTTCCCTTTCTGTTGGTCGTCTATTCTCAAGCCAATCGTCCCTCATGGTAAAATGTGAAGTAGCTCCTGAATCGATGATCCACTCATCGTTATCCAGTCTCCCTATAGCTAAGGCCATTGAAGTTCCTTGCTCACTTGCATTATTCTTCTTGGCTTTACATTGTGAAGCGAAATGTCCTTTCTTGTCACAAGCAAAACACTTGGGAATAAAATGCTTTTTCTTTGACTCTTTCTTCAATGTTAGAGCTTTATCATTTTCATTATTGGGCTTGGCTTGTTGACTCAATAGGGTACGTACTGAATCACTTGTGATTTTTGCCCCTGAGCTCTCCAGAGCCATTATCATGGGCTGGTAGCTTTCACCCAACCCCTTCAGCATGACAACACCGATGAACTCGTCTTCAAGCCCTGCATTGATTGACTCTAATTGCTGAGATATGCTAAGGATTCGATTAAGGTATTCTTCAACAGTTGAAAACTGTGTCAACTCGAGTGAAAACAGTTGTTTCAGCAAACTCAAACGTCTGCATAATCCTTTACTTTCATAATTTGACTCAAGCTTAGCCCAGACATCTTTTGCCGACTTTTGACTACGAACCATAGGATACAGAGACTCATCGACCATTAAACAAATTTTTGATCGAGCTTTGGCATCCTTTCTTGGATCAACCTCTGTCCCTGCAACAACTGCCCTCAGATCCTCGGCGATCAGAAACATTTCCATTCCGAACTTCCAGTTGAAATAATTTTCTGAACCAACCAATTTTTTAATGTTCGGCATTGCTCCCAGTCCTGCAACTGCAACACTCGTAGATGCCACAGGTGGAGAACCACCTGCTCCTGGATCCCCATGAGACATGTTGATTGTCTACAAATTAGTGCTGGGCCCATAACCAGTTGAAGCAGATGAAGTGCTAACAGTGGAATTTTGTAAATGTACCTAGTGTTACAGTTGATCTGTGTTTTAGTACTTTATTTTATTTTTTTGAAGAATACACTTTTTACATTTTCTTGAACACACACAGAATGAACTTTATTCAATATTGAACATATGAACATGTGAAACCCAACAACATAACACAAGTTGATGTAGTAGCCAACTTAAACTTCAATAAACAGGCATTGCCTGCTCCGTCGCCTGCATCGGGCGTCACGGAACATGTTCAAACGCCGCCCCCACGGAACTGCCTGACGAGGAGAGAGTGACGAAGAATACGACATGTTCTAATCATGTAATCATGTATTATTTAATTACTTCATAATTAATTACACGCATCGCTTTTTTACATCGTCGTCTCATCCCCCCCCCCCCCCCCCATGGTATGTAATTCTGGGGTCGTGTGGACGTATGTATGACGACAGATGACAGAAAGAAGGACGATTCAAGCTGGAGGACACAGAAAAGTGGCCTGACAACATTTGGGTAAAAATGGGCAAAATTTTGAAACTGGCGTAACTTTTGATTGGTGAATGATAAATTGGCATTCAGCCACATATTCTTCAAGGAAATTTGATGCTCTACAACTTTCTCTAAGAGGACTTTTTTCTCAGATAAACGGTTTGGACGCAAATCAACAAAGTTATCCGAAAAACGTGAGCTAAAAACCTAATTTTCAAAATTCGTCCATTTTCGGATGCATATATCTCCTTAACGGTTCGGAATTTAGATAAAACGTATATGATTAAAGTTGTAGAGAAGTTTATCAGCTTTCATTTACTATAGGACATGGTTCATCGAAAAATGCACCGTTTCCGAGATATTTGCGAAAAACCCCAAAATGGGACCTTTAATGACCCCCCCCCCCCTCGAGCGGCACCTCCACCCCCCAGGACTTTTAGTATGTCAATCAGGGGACCTCCACCTACGTCTGTACCAATTTTGGTTTGGTTTCTATTTTTTTTCTACCTCAATGTCTTTATTTCCTGGACTATGTTGCAAATTTCATGATTCGATATTCGACAAACTTGTTGATAAGCAGTTAAAATTCGTTGGCAAAGCAACAATCTACCTACTTTACTTTTGACCAACAGCGAATTTGGTAGGCTGTATGTACCTACGTAGTTCCTTTTTTTGGTGGAGCACCAACTTGCCTTGTTTACTTCGACAAACTACCAAACCTATCCTTTCATTCATTCAATAAAACAAGTAAAGCTGCCTCAGGTATAGTAATAAGAACATGTCTAAAACGCTGATGAAACTGCCAGGGCAATAGCTATGTAGTACCTACACCGCAGTAAAGAGATCTGAGGAATTTGCAATTATTTTTTCTCCATTACTTTTCAGTTTCTTTATTCTCAGTCTAAACGAATGAAGTGCTTCAGTTTTCGGACACTGATTTCCTATAATAGTTAGTCCCTAGTCCAAATAAAGACTCGTTCACTACTAGATCGGTATCGTCTACAACCAATAATCACGCTGGCAGGCTTTACTGCGACCATTTAATTGAATTGAAACTTTATTACTTTCGCGAAACAAAACTGTTGACAAATGTTAAACAACGTATTAGGTTGACCTACGACGGCGAACTACTAGTGAAAAATAGGTCGGTTGAGTTGCGATCTAGTAACATCCAAAATTAAGTCACACGAAATGATTGGTGTAGCGATATTTTACCTCACTTGCGGTTGAGCGTTCCATCCATGGTTGGATCGTGGTTACGGTCATCCAACCGCGATCATAGAGGCTGTGGACCGCGTGCTGACTGTGGGTTAACCGCGGTGAGGTGGATGGAACAAACCTACTGTTAATTTTTCTAAACCAGTCCCCTAACTGTATGTACGGATTATAATATTTTTAAATCGTTTTTTGAACAGATGTTGTCAGGATTCAACAAGAAAGTCAACAACCTCACGAACCAGCTGCGGTCTCTGCATTTTCTCGAGCAGGGGAAACCAATAAACGAGCCGCAACCCTCCGAGCAAGTCTCAACCTCCCCTATTCGCCCTGTGCGCAGATTGTGCGCCAGCCCAGTAAGGAAACTACAGTCCTGGCGAGTCTAACCCCATCACCGAACGGATGTTTACTTTTCTCAACATATGTCATTAAATTTATTTGAATGAATTGCCGTCAAAAGTTGCGACAAAATCAAAGAACGTCACTATTTCATCGCAAATGAAAAACGCTGCACGTTATTACACAACGGTTTATTATTCATAAATTAGTGGAGGCTTAGGACTCGTATTACAACTGATTTTTTGAACATCAAGAAAAATCTACTCTATTCACCAATTTTTGACACCTAGCTCTTGATTATTAACCGAAATACGAGTCCTACGCCTCCACTACTAGCACGTAATGTTCAACGAGCCCAAAAACATAAAATAATGGGATAAAAAGGGCTTTAGGGCGTTAAATTTTGATTTCGTAGCTACTGGTAAGTATAGAGCGGTTACCAATAAAAAAGCTAACTCGGCTCTTGAGCAGATCTCAAGGGGTTATCGGTACGGACTGAAATTTTCAGGAGTTGTTCCTCGCATCTGATGCAATCATTTGAGCTTTGAGCCCCTCAGAAATTCGAACTTTCGTTATTTTCGTTGTCAGTCTAGTGCTTCTCTATAAAAACTTTAATGTATTGAAGATTAAGCCGTGTTTTTTACTATCCTCTTGTTTGAGAGTATTTGAATCTGGTTTATGTTGAACACTTATTTATAACTTACCACATTCTAGAACTGCAAGCAACAGCAACATGAGGTTACCCTTGATTAGAACTGAATTTTATAATCGGAGCTCTTTTGTGCAGGCCATTAAATTGTTTTACTATAATAATATTAAACCTATGGATTTTACTAGTGTGAAACATTTTAAGAAGTTTTTCTGAAGTTTAACGCATTTTTTTATGTATGTATATATGTATGTATGTATATATGTATGTATGTATGTATGTATGTATGTGTCATTCCAGACGATAACTGTCCGTAGAATTGTGCTAGAAACTTCAAACAAATTTTAAAATGTTAAGGATACAAAACGAAAGTTCAAGTTCGTTGGCCAACATGATCGGATTACATCTTCGGGTTGAAATTTTCAAAATTGTAGTCAAAAATTTCAAAATAGCCTGTTTTTTGCGATTTGTCGTGCGAAATAATTTTTTCAGCATACTAACATGTGGTATATTCGGAATCAGCGTAGAATTTCCTATAAGAATATGTATCAAGTTTTCAAAAATTTCAAAGTTGAAAAATCAGTCAAAAATCGAAATAATGCCGTTCGCTGGTTGTAAAAATCGGTAATATTCTTAAAAAATTCGCTCATGGGGTCATGCTGCATGACTGGACTTTTTTACTATCAAAATGTATTTCATTTTCATAATAGCTATTCTATAAATTTTAATTTTCTCCTTTTAGTGAATTTTTGAAGAAATTTAAGCTATTGCTCTCGCCTCAAAATTTGTAGAATGTGAATTTTTGAAAACATTTTATGCAGAAATCCGTTTCAGGCCATTCTGAATCATATTCTGAAGTTTAACGCATTTTTGTATGTATGTATGTATATATGTATGTATGTATGTATGTGTCATTCCAGACGATAACTGTCCGTAGAATTGTGCTAGAAACTTCAAACAAATTTTAAAATGTTAAGAACACAAAACGAAAGTTCAAGTTCGTTGGCCAGCATGATCAGATTACATCTTCGATTTGAAATTTTCAAAAATGTAGTCAAAAATTTCAAAATAGCCTGTTTTTTGCGATTTGTTGTGCGAAATAATTTTTTCAGCATACTAACATGTGGTATATTCGGAATCAGCGTAAAATTTACTATAAGAATAAATATCAAGTTTTCAAAAATTTCAAAGTTGAAAAATCAGTCAAAAATCGAAATAATGCCGTTCGGAAGTTGTAAAAATCGGTAATAGTTGCATGAAACGTTGTCCAAACTCAGATTGAACTACTCTGGAAGTATCCCTGTATAACCAATCCTTGAACCATGCTGTTTAAAACGTAGGTAGTAGGTGCTTGTTAAAAAAAAAAAAAAAAAAAAAAAAAAAATCTAATCACAACTGATGAGTTTACTCTGTGAAATATTCCGTCCTCCGATTCTCTCGGTCGCTCTTTTTTACGCTCATCGGTTTTAGGACTTGATGTAGCTTTAATACTGACTGTTGCTTAAAAAATATCAGCCATGAAATTATGGAGAAGTTCTATTTATGTACGTACTAGCACGCTGACCCAAGGCCTCGCTCCGCTCGGCCGTCAGTAACTTTCTTGTTGCTACGGAATAGCCAAGTGACACTTCCCCATAATTTAGGCTGTCAATAGATGCACTACAGTTTGTCTGTCAATTTCTTGCTGTAGGATACTAGATTCGAATGCAACTGACTTTATATCACTCGTAATATAAAGCCTCATCATCGATTGGCTGTGGAAATACGTTTCTTTCATATGACGTCGGTATGTTATTTTATTTCATGTCAAGATTTGATGATGTTGATAGGATACTGTTAAGATTTCAACTGCCTTCAATACTGACCACATTGGACATCGAAATCTATGAATATTTACCTACTTTGTCTTTAAATCTACAAGATTAGTTTAATAATAATAAAGTATGAGTACCTCCTAATTATTTTTAGTAATTTGATTCCATGTTTGTCTATCAAAATCATAAACTAAAATTTCTCTACACGATCAATACCGACTGAAATGTCGAAGATTTCTTCAAAAATTCGCTCATGGGGTCATGCTGCATGACTTGGCTTTTTTTACTATCCTCTTGTTTGAGAGTATTTGAATTTGGTTTATGTTGCTTACTCATTTCTAACTTACCACATTCTAGAACTGCTAGCAACAGCAACATGAGGTTACTCTTGATTAGAACTGAATTTTATAATCGGAGCTCTTTTGTGCAGGCCATTAAAGTGTTTTACTATAATAATATTAACCGTATGAATTTTACTAGTGTGAAACATTTTAAGAAGTTTTTACTATAAAAAAAAGTCCAGTCATGCAGCATGACCCCATGAGCGAATTTTTGAAGAAATCTTCGACATTTTAGTCGCTATTGATCGTGTAGAGAAATTTTAGTTTATGATTTTGATAGCCAAACATGGAATCAAATTATTAAAAATAATTAGGAGGTACTCATACTTTATTATTATTACACTAATCTTGTAGGTTTAAAGACAAACGTTGGTAAATAGTCATAGATTTCGATGGGGAGAGGCCTTGAGATTAACGTTACTGACGGCCGAGCGGAGCGAGGCCTTGGGACTGCGTGCTAGTACGTACATAAATAGAACTTCTTCATAATTTCATGGCTGATATTTTCTAAGCCACAGTCAGTATTGAAGCTAAATCAAGTCCTAAAACAGTTGAGAGTAAAACATTAAAGAGAGCGACCGAGAGAATCGGAGGACGGAATATTTCACAGAGTAAACTCATCAGTTGTGATTACATTTTTTTTTAACAAACACCTACTACCTACGTTTTAAACAGCATGGTTCTAGGATTGGTTATACAGGGATACTTCCATGAGAGTAGTTCAATCTAAGTTTAAACAATGTTTCATGCAAATATTACCGATTTTTACAACTAGCGAACGGCATTATTTCGATTTTTGACTGATTTTTCAACTTTGAAATTTTTGAAAACTTGATACCTACATATTCTTATAGGAAATTTTTTGCTGAATCCGAATATTCCACATGTTAGTATGCTGAAAAAATTATTTCGCACAGCAAATCGCAAAAAAAAGGCTATTTTGAAATTTTTGACTGCATTTTTGAAAATTTCAACCCGAAGATGTAATCCGATCATGCTGGCCAACGAATTTCGTTTTGTGTCCTTAACATTTTAAAATTTATTTGAAGTTTCTAGCACAATTCTACGGACAGTTATCGTCTGGAATGACACATACATACATATATACATACATATATACATACATACATACATTAAAAAAATGCGTTAAACTTCAGAATATGATTCAGAATAGCCTGAAACGGATTTCTGCATAAAATGTTTTCAAAAATTTACATTCTACAAATTTTGAGGCGAGAGCAATAGCTTAATTTTCTTCAAAAATTCGCTAAAAGCGTTTAATAAAAAAAGCGTTAAATAAAAGCGTAATATATTTTTTTCATGTGGCAATAAATGATTCTATTCTATTCTATTCTAATATGCTCACTTTTCATGGTGCAGGTGATGCGTGTCAAGCCCCATAGGTTCTTGTCCCATTGGCTCCTGTCCCATAGGCTCCTGTCCCATAGGCTCCTGTCCCATAGGCTCCTGTCCCATAGGCTCTTGTCCCATAGGTTCTTGTCCCATAGGCTCCTGCCCCATAGGTTCTTGTCCCATAGGCTGTTGTCCCCAGGACTTGTGTGGGTCGTGATTATCTTCATGCATTGGAACCTGTCCAAAGGGTTCCTGTCCCAATTCGAACGTGTGGGCAAAACCTGGCCGGCCACCTCCGAAAGTTTCAACATCCGAACCACTCATAGGCGCCTGTCCCATGGGCTCTTGCCCCATTCCGTCCATCGGGATCTGCCCCATGGGCTCCTGCCCCATATCGTCCATCGGGATCTGCCCCATGGGCTCCTGCCCCATGCCGTAGCCTCCCGCCGCGACGCACCACGCGATGGCACTCAACACAACCGCTCCGCTCAACATTCCAACGGTCAGTGGCGTTTCGCCGCGCCGACCTCCCGCAAGTCACCGCCGCTTCCGCCGCCCATATCTCCCGCAACCTCGAGCTCGTTGAGGAGGGACGACATCTGCGTCTGTGTCTGTGTGTTCCTTCGTGAGATCGCGCTCGTGTGTGAATCGGCGAGTCCACGTAGTTGAAAGCGATAAACTCCATCGAATTTCATTCAACTGTCATTAAAAAAAACAAAAAAAAACGCCTCTATATACACTTAACAGCAAAAAAACCGGCGCACCCTATATTTTGTTATTTTTTCACCTTAGCTTCAATTGGTTAATTTTTTTTTTTGCATGTGCCAAGTAAAGTCGGTATCTTATGAGAGAACAGCAAGAAACAGAGTGGCAAATAAAAAATACCCGTTCGAAAAAATCAGCTTTATTCACAAAACTTCGATGTTTGGACAAAAGTAACAAAACATTCTTCTGCAGTTCTCGTGTGAAAAAAAAATTGAAAAATGAAATTTTTTTTTGAAAATAAATTTTTTTAAATATCGGGTGGTACCGTCCCTTGCTTGTACCACCGCCTGCATTCTTCTCGGCATGCTGTTGATCAAATTTGAAACCGTTTGTTGTCTGATGAGGTCCCATTCTGCGAGGACCGCTGTCCTGAGGTCTTGGAGGTTTACATGAGGGTTCGGTCGCTTTCGGATGCACCTCTCTAGCTCGTCCCATAGATTAACCTTTTTACAAGTCAAAATAACCCTTTTACAAATCAAAATAACCCTTTCACAAATCAAAATGACCCTTTTACAAATCAAAATAATCCTCCTTGAGCAATGCGCAAAAATCGTTGAAGGGCAAAGAAAAGAAACTGAATACATTGAATACGACAAAGTAGGTGTAATAATAATTTAAAAATATCAATTTTCCAACAAAAAATATAGGTATCAAATTTTTCCATCAACAAACTCAATCAACAAAATATCAATTTTCCAACCAAATATATATCAAAAGTTTCCAACAAAAAAATGAGGTAGGTATTCTTGAAGATCACAGTGAGAAGGAATACTACTGTAGAAATTCATGAAAAAGGAATGCCAGTTAAACCCGTACTCCTATTTCTTTGCCCTTCAACGATTTTCGCTATTGGTGTCAGTATTAATTGCCAAGAGGCTATCGATAGATGTGCAGTAACAACTTACGGAACGTTGAATATATTTGAATTTGAATATATTACTAGTTCGAGGAATTTTTGTTTTTCACCTACAGGTAAGTTAGGTATTATGCGCCAATGGTATCGGTATCGAGAATCGGGAATCGATTTTTTAGGTATCGGTGTCGGTATCGGTAATCGATAAATTTTGGTATCGATTCATCTCTAGTTGAAACAAATCGGCGTGGTTTTGGTTTGATTGCCTCCACATGAATTCGCACAAGTAGAATGCACATGAATTCGCACAAATATATCAGAATGCTGTGTACATACGTAGGTAGTCTGGATGCTCGCAAGCTCGCATGTCAAAATTCCATTACATCAAGTAGTCAATCCTTCAGTAAAAACACATTCTGTGGTGAAAACAAAGATAAAATTCTAACTAAACAACTCGTAAACGAGTTCCACTATCCGCTTTAGAAGCAGATACCATGTTACATGGATATGTCTTTGATTGGGGATTTCATAACGGTTGTCCTCGAGAGTTGTAAACAAATCCTTTAGGTAACTTTAAACAAATCCCTGGGCCGCATGGCCGCATCCCGACTAATTCCAACAAAACAACGGTTTAAGTACTTATAGAAATGTTGAAAATAACTGTGGAGAGAAGCCACTACAATGAGTTGTTAACAGTCGACTGTTGTCAAAAGGATGAAAATGTTTCCTATGGAGTGGAGTACATGATGGTATTGCTTTACGTTAAGAATATTGTAACCGGCTTATTAAAATTGTTTATAGTCCAATCAACTTAGTTTAGGAATGTAGCCAGGTACGTAAGGAAGGGGAAATTGGTAGCTTGAGATGTGAACATTTATCACATAAATCAAGCGCTTTCCAACGAGTGGCGAACGATTTTTGTGCGATGAAAACTGCGGAAGTTCCATTCCCCTAGCAACGGATGGGTTGTACGTGAACATCATTAGAAATTGTGACATCAACTTTTGCGTGACAAAAATTTTTGGTTGACCCCCCAGAGCAAAGACATATCCATGTCAAAACATCGTTACCAACATGAACGTACCAGTTAACTGACTGAAGTTAAGCGGAATTAGCTGAATTCTCTCCTATTCACTCAGGGAATTTGAAATTTGGCAGGGAGCCTCTCTGGGACATCAAGAAACGAATAACGTCATGGGCTCTTTTCTGATCACCTGAGTGAGCTAAAGTCCCTACTTTTCACCCTAGGACTGTGAAATTATGCAGGAAATTGAGTGACAAGTGCGATGACGGGTTCGTACCATTTCAGATGACATAGCTAACTAAATCCTCTCCTATTCACACTGAGAATTTGAAATTTGATAGGGGATATCGAGGATATCGAGAAACGAATACAATTATGGGCTCTTTCCTGATCAGCTGAGTGAGCTAAATTCTCTTCTTTTCAACCTAGGACTGTGAAATCTGGCAGGGACCCTGGGGGGGTCTCTAGGACATTTAGAGACGAGTTCAATGACGGGTTCCGACCAGTTAAGCTGACCTACCTAAATTCTCTCCTATTCACTCAGGGAATTTGAATTTTGACAGGGAGCCTCTTTCGAAATAACCCATTATCTCTGGAAGAAGCGGAAGCTGTTGTACAGGAGATGAATCTCAAGAAGAGTGAAGAGGACAACAAGAAGAGGTTTCGATCTACGTCGGCGAGCCCCCAAGACCTAAACAAGGCCAAGTCGTTGAAATTATGACACAAGGAAGATGTTATATGTCTCTCTCACTTGCTTGCCCCACCTGCCACAATACCGAATTTTCTATCGGATTTTGAAATTATTCACAGTTTTGCCTCTAGAACTGGTAGTAGGGGTTAGGGGGAGCGGTACTTGCAGTCTGCTATCGTAAAAACAAGTTTGATTGTGTAAGGGTGTTGGATATTTCTCCTTTGTGGATATTATTAAGCCTTAAAACTGTGCTATTTGAAATGGTTATTGTCAATGTGTACTTTAATAAGGGAATAAGTCTGATTCCGCTTGATGAGTTGCAATCGGTGGTTGAGCAATTTTTGGAACAATTTGGTGAGGCGATGTGGTTGGTAGGGGATGACTTCAATTGTAGGGTAGGGTACCTCAATGCCTTGTCTGAGATGGAAATACCGATTATATCATTATAATAATCTTTGTTTGATGCCTGAATGAAAAATGTTAACCTGATGAGTGTGATGACACAAAGTTAACTTTTAATTTGTGAAAAGTGAAGTGATTTATTGAACTTACAAGACAATTTAGAAAGTTGAAACCACGTTTTATTTTTGATAGTTTTGCAGAGAATTCGTTTTAATTTTTTATTCTCAGTATCATATCATTTTGTTCTAACACGCGTAAAATGTGCCAACTCCTTTACTTATGGATGTTTATATCTATGTAAGTAAATAAAAAATTTATCTTATCTTATCTATCTTAATTTTGACAGGGAGCCTCTCTGGGACATCGAGAAACGAATACATGATGGGGTCTTTTCTGATCAGCTGAGTGAGCTAAATTCTCTCATTTTTACTCTAGGACTGTGAAATTTTGCAGGGAGCCCCTTCAGGACATTAAGAGACGAGTTCAATGACGGGTTCTGACCAGTTAAGCGGACTTAGCTAAATTCTCTCTTATTCACTCAGGGAATTTGAAATTTGACAGGGAGCCTCTCTGGGACATCGAGAAACGAATAAAATGATGGGCTCTTTCCTGATCAGCTGAGTGAGCTAAATTCTCTCCTCTTCACCGTAGGACTGTGAAATTTGGCAGGGAGCCCCTTCAGGAAATTAAGAAACTAGTGCGATCAGGGAATCTTTCAGGGAATGCGAAATTTGATAGAGATTCTCTCTGGGACATCGAGGAACGAATAACATGATGGGCTCTTTTCTGATCAGCTGAGTGAGCTAAAGTCTCGCTTTCTCACCCTAGGACTGTGGAATTTGGCAGGACATTGAGTGACGAGTGCGATGACGGGTTCGTACCAGTTCAGATGACATAACTTACTAAATTCTCTCCTGTTCTCACTGAGAATTTAAAATTTGACAGGGAGCCTCTCTGGGGCATCGAAAAACGGATAAAATGATGGGCTCTTTCCTGATCTGCTGAGTGAGCTAAATTCTCTCCTTTTCACCGTAGGACTGTGAAATTTGGCAGGGAGCCCCTTCAGGAAATTAAGAAACTAGTTCAATGACGGGTTACGACCAGTTAAGCGGACTTAGCTAAATTCTCTCCTATTCACCAGGGGAATTTAAAATTTGACAGGGAGCCTCTCTGGGGCATCGAGAAACGAATAACATGATGGGCTCTTTCCTGATCAGCTGAGTGAGCTAAATTCTCTCATTTTTACTCTAGGACTGTGAAATTTGGCCGGGAGTCTCTCCGGGACATCGAGAAACGAATGAAATGATGAGCTCTTTCCTGATCAGCTGAGTGAGCTAAATTATTTCCTTTTCACTGTAAGGATGTGAAATTCAACAGGAAGCCTCTCTTGGACACTAAGAAACTAGTGCAATCACGGGTTCCAACCAGACCAGATGATTTAGCCAAATTCTCTCCTATTTATCCTGGGAATTAAAAATTCGATTGGGAGCCTCTCCGGGACATCGAGAAACGAATAAAATGATAGTCTCTTTCCATGAACAATCACTTAAAGCGTCCAACGTATCTTTCGACGTCTCCAAAAGGTTGGACAATAGAGAGTTCCTGGTTACCACGGTGTCTTAATACGGTGTACGTGAATCTAGGGAGAACCAAAATTTCGCTAACACGCTGGCTGTTACTACGGTGCAAACTCGGTGTTTCACGCGTCTTCACACGTCGTCTCTTATCAAATTTTGTAACCTGACGCTGATTCCGAGATTCCGACATCTTATATTTCTCCGACTCTGTTTTCCTTCATCCTGATCTCACATTACATCATCTATCATCGTGTGGTTTATCGTTCTGTTTTCAATTCGTAGTGATCTTTGCAAAGTAAACCCTTATAATCGGTCAAGAAATGTTTTTTAACCTCCATCCCAAAATTTGTTGGTTGCACTGTAAGATACCAACATAGATTTCAAAAATCGGATCAATCTGTCGTCCGTCCTTCCGCCGTTTTATTTGTGCAAGGAAAATCAGCGAGAAGTGTTAGACTTCGTCATATATCACGCTAGTTGATTGAGCGAAGACGAGCTCGACGATGTGTTACAGGTTTACCTTGAAGACACATCCGTCAGGAACACTGGCGATCGTTCAAGTAAGTTCTAGCTCAACTACCTATGTATGTAGTAATATTGGTGTAAGTAGATATGGAGGTTGGTATAAATATACAGATTTTATTCATTTTATTACAAACTCAGTAAAATAACATATGTTAGTATCTTGAAAGTTTAATGTTTGTATCATGAAAAAGATAGATATGATTGTAATGATTTTATCCTTTTTTCTGCAACCCTTTATCCTCCATTTTATTGACTAAGTTTTTTTTGGGAACTCGATGAATGGACTGCTTCGAGTGAAAATAAGGAGGATATAAATAAATGTAGTATATTTTAATGTAATTATATATTTAACTTATATTTTAAATAATATATTTAGTATAAATTTTAATATAAATATGAACTGAACACGATTATCACTGAAACCTTCCTCGGGTTTATAAATTTACGGGCGTAGTGTTGAAGTTGTGGTAACGAGGGCGTACTAAGACTCGATCTTGCTTTGTCAGTCAAGCGGTCTCCTATTCACGTTGCGCGATTGTAGTAATTGTTCAGCTGTCGATTGTTACCACATCAGCTGATCGTGGTTCCCGTGCACCGTGTGATCTGTAACCGCAGTAACCAGGAACTCTCAAATACCTAGAGAGTTCCTGGTTACTGCGGTTACAGATCACACGGTGCACGTGAAGCATGATCAGCTGATCTGGTAACAATCGACAGCTGAAAAATTACTACAATCGCGCAACGTGAATAGGAGACCGCTTGATTGACAACGCAGGATCAAGTCTTAGTACGTCCTCGTCACCAGGCCTTCAACACTACGCCCGTAAATTAAATATAAAATTATATTAAAATATACTAATTTTATTTATATTCATCTTATTTTCACTCGAGTGCCTAAAAACAACTTATTCAACAAAACGGAGGATAAAGGGTTGCCGAAAAACGGATAAAATCTCTTCATTCCAATCATATCTACGAGTACCTTTTTCTACTAAGATGCCAACATTTATTATTTCACTGAGTTTCCTCACAAAATGCATAAAATCTCACATACCACCCTCTATATCTACATACACCAATATTACTACTAATAAATTTGAGTTAGCACTTACTTGAACGATCGCCAGTGTTCAAGATGAACCTGGGACACATCGTCTAGCTCGTCTCTGCTCAATAAACTAGCGAGATAATATAATTACATTACAAGTTTATTTCCTTCTCTTCCATTTTATTCCGTCTTTTCGTCTAATTACTTCTCGCTGAATTTCATATCACAAATAAAACGCCGAACGCATGGACGACGGACTGATTCGATTTTTGAAATTACGTATCTTGAAACGTAACCAACAAATTTTGAGGGAGGGGATAAAAAAAATTTCTTGACCGATTACAAAGGTTCACTTTACAAATATAACTACAAATTGAAAACAAAATAAAACAACACGATGATGGATGATGGAAACTAGGATCAGGTTGAAGGAAAACGGAGTCGGAGAAACGCAAGATGTCGGAATCAGCGTCAGGTTACAAAACATTTTAGCGAATTTTTGAAGAAAATTAAGCTATTGCTCTCGCCTCAAAATTTGTAGAATGTGAATTTTTGAAAAAAATTTATGTAGAAATCCGTTTCAGGCAATTCCGAATCATATTCTGAAGTTTAACGCATTTTTTTATGTATGTATGTATGTATGTATGTATATATGTATGTATATATATGTATGTATGTATATATGTATGTAGTATGTATGTATGTGTCATTCCAGACGATAACTGTCCGTAGAATTGTGCTAGAAACTTCAAACAAATTTTAAAATGTTAAGGACACAAAACGAAAGTTCAAGTTCGTTGGCCAGCATGATCGGATTACATCTTTGGGTTGAAATTTTCAAAAATGTAGTCAAAAATTTCAAAATAGCCTGTTTTTTGCGATTTGTTGTGCGAAATAATTTTTTCAGCATACTAACATGTGGTATATTCGGAATCGGCGTGAAATTTCCTATAATATAAGAATCTCTATCTCTATTATTAATAAGAATGTAACTCCGTCCGTTTGTCTGTCCGTGCTATGCACGGCCAAACGGCTGAGTGGGGGGCGTCTACGAGTGGGGGGATCTTCTTGGGATTTTCCAAAAGTGGGAGCGAGCGAATTTAAAATTGTTTAATCCCACCCGAACCATGGGCCGTAGGGCGGGAGGGGGGTCGAAGTTCCGGTTAATGTGCGCTTTTTGGACTTCCCCGCTTCCCCTACCCCTCTAAACGGCCGTTGACAATTCCGGAAAAATACCGGTTCCTACGAGGAAGACGACGGCGCGATCGGATCGCGAAAAAAGTATCGGGAAACGCGTAAAAAAAATGCGAGAGTACGGACCCGTTTTCTCGAAAAGTCCGCCGAAAAACTTGGTTTTTTCCGATTAAAATATACCCCATAAAGGTACGTTTTTCGGAACGGTTTTTGCGGGCGAAATACAGCTTTGGGTCCGCCGAATCTGAATCCGAAATCGGATATCGAAAAAAGTGACGGGCAGTCGGTCAAATTGCGAGCGGAAGCGAGGGGAACCGTTTAATATGAGAAATTAATCGACCCAGGCGCCCGTTTCACAATGGTTCGACGCACTTAGCCTACGCAGTTAAGTCTTGAAGGGAGTCGATGACTCATTTCAACGTAATAAATACCGGTTTTTTCCTACACAGGTATACCTTGCGAGCGAAGCGAGCAACATCCCCAAATAAACTTTTTTGTGGTTCCACGTAGTTTTATAAGTTATAAAGATTTATAAAGATTTAATTTGTTTGTAAGAATTTCCAACAGAAAAAAACGTCTGCCAAGTTGGGTGGGCAGTATAACTTCCTCAAGCGAGCGAAGCGAGCAGCATCCCCTACAGAAGTTAAACCTACCCTTAGAGATTTACCGTTTGCGAGCGAAGCGAGCAACATTCCCTAATAAACTTTTCGTGGTTCCACGTAGTTTTATAAGGTGGCGAGCGTAGCGAGCCGGAGCGGCTAGTCTCTATCTATACTACTAGCCGCTCCGGCTCGCTACGCTCGCCTCCACGTCCAGCCGGGGGGCAAGCCCCCCGGACCCCCCATTAAATTGCTCGCTTCGCTCGCAAAGTGTGGCATGTAGGGAATGTTGCTCGCTTCGCTCGCAAAGTGTGGTATGTAGGGAACGTTGCTCGCTTCGCTCGCAATTGAAACATGTAGGGGATGTTGCTTGCTTTGCTCGCAAACGGTAGATCTCTAAGGGTAGGTTTAACTTCTGTAGGGGATGCTACTCGCTTCGCTCGCTTGAGGAAGTTATACTGCCCACCCAACTTGGCAGACGTTTTTTTCTGTTGGGAATTCTTACAAACAAATTAAATCTTATAAAACTACGTGGAACCACAAAAAGTTTATTAGGGAATGTTGCTCGCTTCGCTCGCAAGGTATTGCTGCATATGTGTAGGGGAAAACCGGTATTTATTCCGTTGAAATGAGTCATGTGCGTAGTGAGTCCCCTGTAAGTCATCCAGTCCCTTTCAGGTAAGCAACGTTGTGTAACGGCGGCCCGGGTCGATTAAAAATGTAATTTTAACGATTCGCCTCGCTTCCGCTCGCGATTCGACCAAGTTCTCGTCACTTTTTTCGATATCCGATTTCGGATTCAGATTTGGCGGACCCAAAGCTGTATTTCGCCCGCGAAAACCGTTCCGAAAAACGTACCTTTATGGGGTATATTTTAATCAGAAAAAACCAAGTTTTTTGTCAGACTTTTCGAGAAAACGGGTCCGTACTCTCGCATTTTTTTGACGCATTTCCCGATACTTTTTTCGCGATCCGATTGCGCCGTCGTCTTCCTCGTAGGAAAACCTCCGAAACCGGTATTTTTCCGGAATTTTCAATGGCCGTTTAGAGGGGTAGAGGAAGCGGGGAAGCGCACATTAATTCTTACTTCGACCCCCTCCCGCCCTACGGCCCATGGTTCGGCTGGGATTAGACAATTTTAAATTCGCTCGTTCCACCTTTCGGAAAATCTCAAGAAGATCCCCCACTCGTAGACTCCCCCCACTCACCCGTTTGGCCGTGCATAGACACGACAGACAGACGGAGTTTCATTCTTATAAATAGTATAGATTTCGAATGAAACTCCGTTTGTCTGTCTATCTGTCTGTCGTGTCTATGCACGGCCAAACGGCTGAGTGGGGGGAGTGTACGAGTGGGGGGATCTTCTTGAGATTTTCCAAAAGTGGGAGCGAGCGAATTTAAAATTGTTTAATCCCACCCGAACCATGGGCCGTAGGGCGGGAGGGGGGTCGAAGTAAGAATTAATGTGCGCTTTTTGGACTTCCCCGCTTCCCCTACCCCTCTAAACGGCCGTTGACAATTCCGGAAAAATACGGGTTTCGTAGGTTTTCCTACGAGGAAGACGACGGCGCGATCGGATCGCGAAAAAAGTATCGAGAAATGCGTTAAAAAAATGCGAGAGTACGGACCCGTTTTCTCGAAAAGTCCGCCGAAAAACTTGGTTTTTTCCGATTAAAATATACCCCATAAAGGTACGTTTTTCGGAACGGTTTTCGCGGGCGAAATACAGCTTTAGGTCCGCCGAATCTGAATCCGAAATCGGATATCGAAAAAAGTGACGTTAAGTCGGTCAAATCGCGAGCGGAAGCGAGGAGAAGCGTTTAACATCAGAAATTAATTTTGCCGTGTTCGCGAGAAGGCTCTACGAAGACGTCAAGGGGTTTGTCAGGTATTTCACAATGTTACCTGCAGGCCTATTTCAAAAGAATAAATACGGGTTTTTTCCTACCTATATACAGGTATACCTTGCGAGCGAAGCGAGCAACATCCCCGAATAATCTTTTTGTGGTTCCACGTAGTTTTATAAGATTTAATTTGTTTGTAAGAATTTCCAACAGAAAAAAACGTCTGCCAAGTTGGGTGGGCAGTATAACTCCCTCAAGCGAGCGAAGCGAGCAGCATCCCCTACAGAAGTTAAACCTACCCTTAGAGATCTACCGTTTGCGAGCGAAGCGAGCAACATCCCCTACACACGTTAAACCTACCCTTAGGGATCTACCGTTTGCGAGCAAAGCGAGCAACATTCCCTACATGCCACACTTTGCGAGCGAAGCGAGCAATATTCCCTACATGCCACACTTTGCGAGCGAAGCGAGCAATTGAATGGGGGGTCCGGGGGGCTTGCCCCCCGGCTGGACGTGGAGGCGAGCGTAGCGAGCCGGAGCGGCTAGTTATTAATAAGAATGAAACTCCGTCTGTCTGTCTGTCTGTCTGTTTGTCTGTCTGTCGTGTCTATGCACGGCCAAACGGCTGAGTGGGGGGAGTCTACGAGTGGGGGGATCTTTTTGGGATTTTCCGATAGGGTGTATAAGCGAATTTAAAATTTTCTAATCCCACCCGAACCATGGGCCGTAGGGCGGGAGGGGGGTCGAAGTAAGAATTAATGTGCGCTTTTTGGACTTCCCCGCTTCCCCTACCCCTCTAAACGGCCGTTGACAATTCCGGAAAAATACGGGTTTCGTAGGTTTTCCTACGAGGAAGACGACGGTGCGATCGGATCGCGAAAAAAGTATCGGGAAATGCGTTAAAAAAATGCGAGAGTACGGACCCGTTTTCTCGAAAAGTCCGCCGAAAAACTTGGTTTTTTCCGATTAAAATATACCCCATAAAGGTACGTTTTTCGGAACGGTTTTCGCGGGCGAAATACAGCTTTGATCCCGCCGAATCTGAATCCGAAATCGGATATCGAAAAAAGTGACGTTAAGTAGGTCAAATCGCGAGCGGAATCCGCAACATCCCCCAATAAACTTTTCGTGGTTCCACGTAGTTTTATAAGATTTAATTTGTAAGTAAGAATTCCCCAACAGAAAAAAACGTCTGCCAAGTTGGGTGGGCAGTATAACTTCCTCAAGCGAGCGTAGCGAGCAGCATCCCCTACAGAAGTTAAACCTACCCTTAGGGATCTACCGTTTGCGAGCAAAGCGAGTAAAATTCCCTAAATGCCATACTTTGCGAGCGGAAGCGAGAAGAAGCGTTTAACATCAGAAATTAATTTTGCCGTGTTCGCGAGAAGGCTCTACGAAGTCAGGGGTTCGATGAGGCGGGGCTTGCACCTGACGGGAACGGGTTGCGAGCAGGTACACGCACTTACGTCTTGAAGGGTATACAGGTATACCTTGCGAGCGAAGCGAGAGCCATGTCAACAGAATAAATTCGGATTTTTTCCTACAAATATACAGCAATACCTTGCGAGCGAAGCGAGCAACATCCCCGAATAAACTCTTTGTGGTTCCACGTAGTTTCATAAGATTTAATTTGTTTGTAAGAATTTCCAACAGAAAAAAACGTCTGCCAAGTTGGGTGGGCAGTATAACTTCCTCAAGCGAGCGAAGCGAGCAGCATCCCTTACAGAAGTTAAACCTACCCTTAGGGATCTATCGTTTGCGAGCGAAGCGAGCAACATTCCCTACATGCCACACTTTGCGAGCGAAGCGAGCAATATTCCCTACCTGCCACACTTCGCAGAAAAAAACGTCTGCCAAGTTGGGTGGGCAGTATAACTCCCTCAAGCGAGCGAAGCGAGCAGCATCCCCTACAGAAGTTAAACCTACCCTTAGAGATCTACCGTTTGCGAGCGAAGCGAGCAACATCCCCTACACACGTTAAACCTACCCTTAGGGATCTACCGTTTGCGAGCAAAGCGAGCAACATGCCCTACATGCCACACTTTGCGAGCGAAGCGAGCAAAATTCCCTACATGCCACATTTTGCGAGCGAAGCGAGCAATTTAATGGGGGAAGCCCCCCGGCTGGACGTGGAGGCGAGCGTAGCGAGCCGGAGCGGCTAGTTATTAATAAGAATGAAACTCCGTCTGTCTGTCGCTCTGTCGTGTCTATGCACGGCCAAACGGCTGAGTGGGGGGTGTCTACGAGTGTTGGGATCTTTTTGGGATTTTCCGATAGGGTGTATAAGCGAATTTAAAATTTTCTAATCCCACCCGAACCATGGGCCGTAGGGCGGGAGGGGGGTCGAAGTAATAATTAATGTGCGCTTTTTGGACTTCCCCGCTTCCCTTACCCCTCTAAACGGCCGTTGACAATTCCTGAAAAATACGGGTTTCGTAGGTTTTCCTACGAGGAAGACGACGGCGCGATCGGATCGCGAAAAAAGTATCGGGAAATGCGTTAAAAAAATGCGAGAGTACGGACCGCCGAAAAACTTGGTTTTTTCCGATTAAAATATACCCCATAAAGGTACGTTTTTCGGAACGGTTTTCGCGGGCGAAATACAGCTTTGATCCCGCCGAATCTGAATCCGAAGTCGGATATCGAAAAAAGTGACGGAAAGTAGGTCAAATTGGGAGGGGAATTGCGAGGGAAGCGTTTAACATCAGAAATTAATCGACCACGGGCCGCCGTTACACAACGTTGCTTACCTGAAGGGACCCTCACAGGGGGGTTCCCATTTGCACTTCTACGCAATACCTTGCGAGCGAAGCGAGAGCCATTTCAAATAATAAATACGGACTTTGTCCTACACAGAAACAGGTATACCATGCGAGCGAAGCGAGCAACATCCCCGAATAAACTTTTCGTGGTTCCACGTAGTTTCTAAGATTTAATTTGTTTGTAAGAATTCCCAACTGAAAAAAACGTCTGCCAAGTTGGGTGGGCAGTACAACATTCCCTAATAAACTTTTCGTGGTTCCACGTAGTTTTATATGAATTAATTTGTTTGTAAGAATTTCCAACAGAAAAAAACGTCTGCCAAGTTGGGTGGGCAGTATAACTTCTTCAAGCGAGCGAAGCGAGCAGCATCCCCTACAAAATAAATACGGACTTGCGAGCGAAGCGAGCAACATCCCCTAATAAACTTTTCGTGGTTCCACGTAGTTTTATAAGATTTAATTTGTAAGTAAGAATTCCCCAACAGAAAAAAACGTCTGCCAAGTTGGGTGGGCAGTATAACTTCCTCGAACGAGCGTAGCGAGCAGCATCCCCTACAGAAGTTAAACCTACCCTTAGGGATCTACCGTTTGCGAGCAAAGCGAGTAAAATTCCCTAAATGCCATACTTTGCGAGCGAAGCGAGCAACATTTTCTACATGCCAGACTTTGCGAGCGAAGCGAGCAACATATCCTACATGCCAGACTTTGCGAGCGAAGCGAGCAATATTCCCTACATGCCACACGTTGCGAGCGAAGCGAGCAACTTAATGGGGGGTCCGGGGGGCTTGCCCCCCGGCTGGACGTGGATTCGAGCGTAGCGAGCCGGAGCGGCTAGTTATTTATAAGAATGAAACTCCGTCTGTCTGTCTGTCTGTCTGTCTGTCTGTCGTGCCTATGCACGGCCAAACGGCTGAGTGGGGGGAGTCTACGAGTGGTAGGATCTTTTTGGGATTTTCCGATAGGGTGTATAAGCGAATTTAAAATTTTCTAATCCCACCCGAACCATGGGCCGTAGGGCGGGAGGGGGGTCGAAGTTCCGGTTAATGTGCGCTTTTTGGACTTCCCCGCTTCCCCTACCCCTCTAAACGGCCGTTGACAATTCCGGAAAAATACGGGTTTCGTAGGTTTTCCTACGAGGAAGACGACGGCGCGATCGGATCGCGAAAAAAGTATCGGGAAATGCGTCAAAAAAATGCGAGAGTACGGACCAGTTTTCTCGAAAAGTCCGCCGAAAAACTTGGTTTTTTCCGATTAAAATAGACCCCATAAAGGTACGTTTTTCGGAACGGTTTTCGCGGGCGAAATACAGCTTTGGGTCCGCCGAATCTGAATCCGAAATCGGATATCGAAAAAAGTGACGGGAAGTGGGTCGAATTGCGAGCGGAAGCAAGGAGAAGCGTTTAACATCAGAAATTAATCGACCACGGGCCGCCGTTACACAACGTTGCTTACCTGATGACTCACAGGGGACTCACTACGCACTTGACTCATTTCAACGGAATTTCATACGGGTATTTCCCAACACCTATGCAGCAATACCTTGCGAGCGAAGCGAGCAACATTCCCTAATAATGGTTCGACGCACTTAGCCTACGCAGTTAAGTCTTGAAGGGAGTCGATGACTCATTTCAACGTAATAAATACCGGTTTTTTCCTACACAGGTATACCTTGCGAGCGAAGCGAGCAACATCCCCAAATAAACTTTTTTGTGGTTCAACGTAGTTTTATAATATTTAATTTGTTTGTAAGAATTTCCCTACCCTTAGGGACCTACCGTTTGCGAGCGAAGCGAGCAACATCCTCTACATGTTTCAATTGTAATACATCGCATGTGTACAGACACACCTTGCGAGCGAAGCGAGCAACATGATGGGGGGTGTCAGGGCTTTTGTTTGCGAGCGAAGCGAGCAACATGCAATACACACCCTTAGGAATGTGCCGTTTGCGAGCGAAGCGAGCAACATCCCTTACATGCCACACTTTGCGAGCGAAGCGAGCAACATTCCCTACATGCCACACTTTGCGAGCGAAGCGAGCAACATTCCCTACATGCCACTCTTTGCGAGCGAAGCGAGCAATTTAATGGGGGGTCCGGGGGGCTTGCCCCCCGGCTGGACGTGGATTCGAGCGTAGCGAGCCGGAGCGGCTAGTTATTTATAAGAATGAAACTCCGTCTGTCTGTCTGTCTGTCTGTCTGTTTGTCGTGTCTATGCACGGCCAAACGGCTGAGTGGGGGGAGTCTACGAGTGGTAGGATCTTTTTGGGATTTTCCGATAGGGTGTATAAGCGAATTTAAAATTTTCTAATCCCACCCGAACCATGGGCCGTAGGGCGGGAGGGGGGTCGAAGTTCCGGTTAATGTGCGCTTTTTGGACTTCCCCGCTTCCCCTACCCCTCTAAACGGCCATTGACAATTCCGGAAAAATACGGGTTTCGTAGGTTTTCCTACGAGGAAGACGACGGCGCGATCGGATCGCGAAAAAAGTATCGGGAAATGCGTCAAAAAAATGCGAGAGTACGGACCAGTTTTCTCGAAAAGTCCGCCGAAAAACTTGGTTTTTTCCATAAAGGTACCCCATAAAGGTTCGTTTTTCGGAACGGTTTTTGCGGGCGAAATACAGCTTTAGGTTCGCCGAATCTGAATCCGAAATCGGATATCGAAAAAAGTTACGGGCAGTCGGTCAAATTGCGAACGGAAGCGAGGGCAACCGTTTAACATCAGAAATTAATCGACCACGGGCCGCCGTTACACAACGTTGCTTACCTGATGACTCACAGGGGACTCACTACGCACTTGACTCATTTCAACGGAATTTCATACGGGTATTTCCCAACACCTATGCAGCAATACCTTGCGAGCGAAGCGAGCAACATTCCCTAATAATGGTTCGACGCACTTAGCCTACGCAGTTAAGTCTTGAAGGGAGTCGATGACTCATTTCAACGTAATAAATACCGGTTTTTTCCTACACAGGTATACCTTGTGAGCGAAGCGAGCAACATCCCCAAATAAACTTTTTTGTGGTTCCACGTAGTTTTATAAGATTTAATTTGTTTGTAGGAATTTCCCTACCCATAGAGACCTACTGTTTGCGAGCGAAGCGAGCAACATCCTCTACATGTTTCAATTGTAATACATCGCATGTGTACAGACACACCTTGCGAGCGAAGCGAGCAACATGATGGGGGGTGTCAGGGCTTTTGTTTGCGAGCGAAGCGAGCAACATGCAATACACACCCTGAATGTGCCGTTTGCGAGCGAAGCGAGCAACATCCCTTACATGCCACACTTTGCGAGCGAAGCGAGCAACATTCCCTACATGCCACACTTTGCGAGCAAAGCGAGCAACATTCCCTACATGCCACTCTTTGCGAGCGAAGCGAGCAATTTAATGGGGGGTCCGGGGGGCTTGCCCCCCGGCTGGACGTGGAGGCGAGCGTAGCGAGCCGGAGCGGCTAGTTATTAATAAGAATGAAACTCCGTTTGTCTGTTTGTCTGTCGTGTCTATGCACGGCCAAACGGCTGAGTGGGCCGGATCTACGAGTGGTGGGATCTTCTTGGGATTTTCCGAAAGTGGGAACGAGCGAATTTAAAATTTTCTAATCCCAGCCAAACCATGGGCCGTAGGGCGGGAGGGGGGTCGAAGTTCCGGTTAATGTGCGCTTTTTCCACTTCCCCGCTTCCTCTACCCCTCTAAACGGCCGTTGAAAATTCCGGAAAAATACCGGTTTCGTAGGTTTTCCTACGAGGAAGACGACGGCGCGATCGGATCGCGAAAAAAGTATCGGGAAATGCGTCAAAAAAATGGGAAAGTACGGACCGTGTTTTCTCGAAAAGTCCGACGAAAAACTACGTTTTTTCCGATTAAAATATACCCCATAAAGGTACGTTTTTCGGAACGGTTTTCGCGGGCGAAATACAGCTTTGGGTCCGCCGAATCTGAATCCGAAATCGGATATTGAAAAAAGTGACCTTAATTCGGTCGAATTGCGAGGGGAAGCGAGACTAAGCTATTAAAATGAGAAATTATATGTGCCGTGGACGCGAGAAGGCTCTAGGAAGAAAGACGTGTTTGGGGTTCGATAACTCAGGTACAGGTTTCGGTGTTTGGGTGTTGCGAGCAGGTACACATAGGTACCTTGCGAGCGAAGCGAGAGCCATTTCAACAGAATAAAT
Organism: Adelphocoris suturalis; assembly: GCA_030762985.1. Lineage (NCBI taxonomy): Eukaryota > Metazoa > Arthropoda > Insecta > Hemiptera > Miridae > Adelphocoris > Adelphocoris suturalis. The sequence continues at coordinate 159,140,552 of CM061040.1, forward strand.
TCGGATTTTTTCCTACACAAATACAGCAATACCTTGCGAGCGAAGCGAGCAACATCCCCTAATAAACTTTTCGTGGTTCCACGTAGTTTTATAAGATTTAATTTGTTTGTAAGAATTTCCAACAGAAAAAAATGTCTGCTAAGTTGGGTGGGCAGAATAGCTTCCTCAAACGAGCGAAGCGAGCAGCATCCCCTACAGAAGTTAAACCTACCCTTAGAGATCTACCGTTTGCGAGTGAAGCGAGCAACATCCCCTACATGTTTCAATTGTAATACATCGCATGTATACAGCCACACTTTGCGAGCAAAGCGAGCAACATTCTACACATGCCACACTTTGCGAGTGAAGCGAGCAATGTAATGGGGGGTCCGGGGGGCTTCTCCCCCGGCTAGACGTAGAGGCGAGCGAAGCGAGCCGGAGCGGCTAGTTTCCTACAAGAATATGTATCAATTTTTCAAAAATTTCAAAGTTGAAAAATCAGTCAAAAATCGAAATAATGCCGTTCGCTAGTTGTAAAAATCGGTAATATTTGCATGAAACGTTGTCCAAATTCAGATTGCACTACTCTCATGGAAGTATCCCTGTATAACCAATCCTAGAACCATGCTGTTTAAAACATAGGTAGTAGGTGCTTGTTAAAAAAAAAAAAAAAAAAAAAAAAAAAAAAAAAAAAAAAAAAGTAATCACAACTGATGAGTTTACTTACTCTGTGAAATATTCCGTCCTCCGATTCTCTCGGTCGCTCTCTTTAATGTTTTACGCTCAACTGTTTTAGGACTTGATGTAGCTTCAATACTGACTGTGGCTTAGAAAAAAGTATGAGTACCTCCTAATTATTTTTCATAATTTGATTCCATGATTGTCTATCAAAATCATAAACAAAATTTCTCTACACGATCAATAGCGACTGAAATGTAGAAGATTTCTTCAAAAATTCGCTCATGGGGTAATGCTGCATGACTGGACACCGAGCTTGCTCCGCACTAACCAGCCAGCGTGTTAGCGAAATTTTGATTTTCCCTAGATTCACGTACACCGAATTAGAACACCGTAGTAACCAGGAACTCTTTAATACATTATCAGAAACTAATTAAAATACGCCTCCTACATGTGACATAATAGCGTCCGTTAAAAGAGAATTGGAAGAAACTAAAAAGCAAAAGGAACACCTTAGGATTAAGAAGTATTGTTTACAAAATGAATTGCACCATTATAAATCAAAATTATATTCCCTTACATACCCGTATTCACGTATGCATACGCATACTTTATTATTAATTTTCAACGTTTCCTTCGCTTCAATTAAATAATAACTTTTAATATGAAAATGATTTTTATCTATAAAATTACTGTACGAATAATATGTTAGGCGAGACAAAGTCCGCTGGGTCAGCTAGTAAAATATAAAAATACACCAGATCCCGATCAGAAATCTTGAAAGAAATTAGGTGTAATGGGAGGCTAAATAACCTGTTGTGTTGACCTATTTAAACAGTTACGTTGACTTAATCATTGCTCATACCCGAACATGTTTGCGATAGTTCCAGTTTTACTACTGGAGTGACTCATCTAAACGTTGATACCGAGAGAAGGTAAGTTGAGATAAGCGCGTGATAAAAATGCGATGATGAACTAAGTTTTGATATCACTCTAACGGCTGACTAAGGGGTATCGTCATAGCTCACGAATCGATCGCTAATCGATCGAATTGCGTTTAGTTTCAGCAGAACGTCTGTGCCCACCACACAGAAATGTATAACACTCGGAAAATAATCTGGTTACTGGTAGTCACTCACCAGCTCCTGTTTGGTAAGGGGTTTTATTCGAATAGTTATTAGTTTGTATGTCAGTGAGGAAATTCCCAGGCTGTTATGTAAGTACGATCTTTCAACATCCATTGGCTAGTATGCATAAATCCGAAGCTGATGCTTTTACTCCATTAACTGTAGTAGATCTTTTGATTTTTATGCATAAAAAGTAAATTCTATAGCCTAACACCTTTTACTTTACAGTTAAGTAAGTGAAGCAGGAGCTATAACATCGACTTCAAATTGTATGCATACAAAGTATTTGGTGAAGGTAATGCGTCGAAAAATTGTAGCATGGGCCATGGCAGAGTACGGTAGTCAATCAACAGGTAGAACCCGTCCGAAATGGCCGCATTTATGCAAGTTGCTAAATTTATGCACAGTGCTAAAGTTTATAAGAACGCATGTCGCTAGAAAGTGAATTCAAAAAGTGATACCGGTTTGATGAAGGGCACTTGAAGTGGATAAGTGATCACTTTTTTGGGCAAAGAAACCGAAACGAGATGGGGCGCTTTCAACTGAATAAAAAATGAACACTTTCATCAGATCCAGGATTCTAGGTTGGTGTGGGGGAAGATGTAGGGGTGAACCAAAGCACAGTTTTTCGTCTAGTGGAATTCGTCTCAAATAAGATCCTACCAAGAGTAGGCGTATGGATTGAAGAAGAAGAAGAAGAAAAATGTTTATTTAAAAAATACAATAAAAGATAAATTTACTTTGACAAAATAAACAATATAGCATGGTTCTTAAAACCGTCTGCCAGAGGTTCGGGTTTCACAGTATATGCAATGTTTAGAATACGTGTTATATATTATACAATATAGCATATTATGCTTATCGAAAAAATATACATCAGCTCACAAATTCCCGAATCACAGCAAAAGTAACTCATTGAACTGCACGATCATAAAGCGATGGTACTTGGAGGCCAATCTACAAAACTCCACCATCCCAGACGAGTTGTGACCATTCAGGATCTGGATGGCTTCATCTCTTAAGAAGGTGACATTTGACCACCATGCGGAATTCAGAGAGCTCCGGATATCTGCAGAAGAAATGAAACGCACATGCAGGTTTCACATTGTGCACTCCTTCGACCTTCCAACAGGATTGGGTTCAGCATTGAACGACAGTAGCTCAGTCTGCACTCGAAAAATCCACCTATCATCCTGGATGGTGGACACAGGATCAGGCAGCAAGCTTGCGCCCTTAAGTTGATGGTCCAGCTCTCTGTAGAGTCGGAAATTCTGTGAAGACTCCATCCTGTTCAACAAGCGGCTCCACCTCTGCTGGACGAAAACACTCACCAGCTATTCTGCTTTTGCCCTTAAGACCTTCGCATCCATACATGACAAGCTGTCTGCCAGTCCAGAGTTTATGACCATCATACTCCATTCTTCAGCCCAAAACACCCCTTCTTGAACAACCTTGTTTGCCACAACTTGAGGAAGACGTAAGTCTGACATGCCAACCACTTTCACTATATATTGAACATGGTAGATGGAAAATCTTCCTTATGAACATTATGAGCACTCACTCCACATCCAGGTACTCCTTATTTCCCCACACCTGAGCACCCTAGCAAATTATTGCTCTTACTATGGCATTAAATACCTGAAACCTAGATTTTGGGGGTATGGTTGAACTAGCAAATGCACCACTCCACACACAGTTCAAAGCCAGCTTTGCAGCCTCAGCTTTCCGTCCCAAGTGCTTGCCGAAGGAGAGCTGAGGGCCTCATCATCCAGCTTCCACATTTCTTCCGAATTATGACGTCCTCCGTTCTGAAAAATCATCATTTTCGATTTGGCCAAATTTATACACAATGCCCACTTTTTGCAATATGAGTCGAGAGCATCAATATTTCTCTGCATGGCTAGGAGTTCATCGCATGCGGATTGAGTTTCCGAGTACTCAAGAAGAAATTGAAGAAAGTCGACAGGTATGGCAACTGTCCACATCATTTCCTTTTGCTATCGGTGAGCTCGACTGCACCCACATTAAAATAACTAGACCTAAAATTAACGGGGATGAATATGTGAACACATAAGGCATGGCTAGCATTATTGTACAAGTGACATGTGATAGCGCTGAGAGATTCACCAGTGTCGATATACGTTGGCCAGGTTCTGTTCATGATTCTCGCACTTGGAGAAACAGTGCACCATACAGATTCATATGGGGTACCGAAAACGCTGTGATTCACAGGAATTCCAGGGGAGTGTGGAGGAGAGTCACGTGACCACTTCCACAGCAGGAGGTCTTAATACCTTCCCTTAGTATCTGCTCCATAGCAGATCCTTCGGTTTTGGTATACATCATGAAGGCAATGTTTCTAATCGAAGCACGAGGTGAAGCAATTACTATTACCTTCTACTTCATGTATTTGCTTAGCTTTTATGCATACTAGCCATTGTTTCCAAAAAAGAAAAGAGCGTTCGTTCTGATGTGGAAGTTAATTAATACATTTGCTACACACACACACACACACACACACACACACACACACACACACACACACACACACACACACACACACACACACACACACACACACACACACACATTTTTTTTTTTTTTTTTTTTTTACAAAACTCCCCTCAAAGGCGGAGGGGGCACACCATTAAATTGAAAAATGAACAAATAAAATAAAAAAGTGGGGAGGACGCCCAGGTTTACCCGACGCCGGCTCTAGGGATAAGGGAAGTTGCAGGACGAGGAGGAAGAATGGGATGAAAGGAAGTGCCCCTATAGAATGACCACCAGTTCAAGTAAGAACCCCTCAGGACGCGGGTGGTGATACCACGGAGTACTCCTGCAGAGATGCCCAACTCGAGTAACTCCGTGGCGCTTTTCCCGCACCACACCCCGCGCCATGACACGGTCGCGGCAATGACCTTGATGTTATTGGGTGCCACTCCTTTTAGCTCAGATATCGCTTGGCGCAGATCATTTCTATCATATTTACCTTTCTTGGCCCGCCAGGTCTGCTCCATGTCCACGCTGCCACTGACAACCTGGACATCCAGGATTATGGCAGACCCATCGGGCTTGATTGCAACGATATCTGGCTTCTTGCCCCGGTCACTAGGCATGTGGTATAGTCTCTCCCTTTCGACATCCCAACCGCTAGATGACAAAGCACCTGCTATCTGCTTGGCAACCGCATCGTGACGTAAAATGCGGCCACCGTGAGAACGAGGACACTGCTGCACTACATGATACAGATTCTCATTTTTACTCCGACAGGCACGGCAAAGGGTGTCAACTGTCAAGCGACTACTCCTCGAACACCTCACCGAGGTGGCTAGTGTATCCACCCGGACGGCGTGAAAATGGCGATAGTTGCGGGCCCCAATGCCTTCTGAAGCCCATTCCACCCACTGGGTAGAAATGGGGGATTCAGAGCACTGTCGGAGTTCTTTACCATCTACTGACTCATGCAGTGCAGCAGCGAACTCAGCAGATGAGCTGGGTTTTGGAGCAGTTGGTGTTGCTCGATCGCACCACAACAACTGCTGCCGGACAAAGTCCAGGTCAGCAGCAGTGCGGGCGACCTCCCAGCTCGAGCCCCTAAGGGCAAGCAGGCGCTGGCGGCGTAAAGATGGGATGCTGGCAGAAAGAGAGACAATACCGAGCCCACCGGCCTTGACCGGTGCGTGGATGTAAGCACTTGGGACACCAGGTGGAAAGCCTAGCCAAGAGCGCACAGCAGAGCGAACTTCACGATCTAACTCAAGCAGCCTCCCTGCAGTAAGCCTGCCAAAGACTAACCCATAGGTTAGCTTTGGCAGTAAGTACGTGCGAAGGAGGCGCAGCTTCTGCTGTGGCTTCAATGGAGCCTTGGTGACACGAGCTAATGCTCCACCAAGGTCCACACGGCTTGCGGCTATAGTGGCCACACCCATGAAGTCGACCCCAAGGTACCGCCAGACCTCCAACACGGATCGGGCGGGGATGGGTGTCTGTCCTAAGACAAAGCACTCCTCATCCACCACCTTCACCTTATGTTGGCGGCCAGACGGGACCAAGGAGACCGACCCACACTTAGAAGGGTTGACCACTAGACCACACCTGGCTAGCTGCTCAGCAAAGGCATTGAGGGCGACCTGCAAGCCCTCGCGGGTTTCTGCGAGTAGGATAACATCATCGGCAAAAGCCAATGCACCTACTCGCACCCCAGGGGCGAGATCAAACCCTATTTCATCTGGCAGCTTACCCAAGGCCGTATCCACGACCAGGTTGAAGAGGGGTGGCGATTCACGCCTTCGTGGTACAGACAGTCAACATACTCAATTAGACGAGCAGGAGCCCCGACACCACGAAGACAATCGGTCAGGGCAAAGTGGCTAACTGTGTCAAAGGCCTTAGCGACGTCCAGAGCGGCAAGATGGAGCTGCCGTTTCTTGATGCGGGCTAGCGAAATGACAGTTTGGAGAACGGTTAGGTTCTCCGCTGTGCCATCTGCTGACCGAAATGCTCTCTGGACGTCACCTATGACACCAGCCACTTGAAAGCGAGATGCCAGAATCTTTTGAAAGTGGCGGAAAACTACCGATGATATTGAAATCGGGCGGTAGCCTCCAGGCCCACTTCCTCCTTTCTTTGGGATGAAGATGGTACGGGCGCGGGTCAACGCTTTCGGGGGCCTTCCCGATAGAAGTAACAGGTTGAGGATAAGCAGCTTGACACTTTTTGGGGCTTTATTCCAGCGTCGGGCAGAAATACCATCAGGTCCGGCAGACGCGGAGTTTTTGACACGGCACTTATCCTGATCGCTCCCACGGCCGTGTTTAAGCCAAAACAACAGCGTCGCCGTCCTACCAGGTCCGTGTTTAAGCGCAAAACTCCGATACAGCCCCTGGTCCCAAGGCCGTGTTTATGCGCGAGCTGCACCATCACGCGATCTGAACTTGTCTGCCATCTATCTGCGAGGCTAATGAACTTATTTTTTAGATAGTGTTTACTTGGGTATCCGAGAGACATCGTTGACGTCATAATCGGCCTTGTTAGTTCTAGTGTCACTCGGAAGATCGCAGAAAGATCGGAAAGTAAAAATCAGAAATCAGGAAGAAATGAGAAAGAGGGATGGGAAACACACTTATTCTCCTTTGCATAAACAATAAACAACTATAGTGCATTCCGTTTATTCATATGCTGAATCGTAATCTTAATGACTATATTCAGATGTTGAAAATAGAATATATAAACAAAAAAGACAATGTTACTAGCGAAACATTGTTTGGTTATGAGTTATGATGAAACTTAATCCACACAACGAAAAAAAAAAAAAAAAAAAAAAACGGGAAAAAACTTGTAGGTACTTATTTCAAAGAAAAACATCAAGTGAACAATTTGCTTGTCTAAATGTAACATGAAGTATGACGGGATTGGCGAAAATAGAGGGGAGAACGCAGCGCGAAACCGTCGGGAAAAGGCTGAAAAAGCTTGGGCTGGAGGGTGAGACGGCACCACAGTGTCTCGGGCTGCAGCGGGAGACGGGCGCGCGATCGCTCGGTAGCTATCAGGTTATGTGCCTCGTCATGAAGCACCGGTGTGCACATAATACCACGTAAGGAATCCCTGGTGGAAGCTGGGGGTACCACTGGCACACCAGGGTTGTGGCTGGGAGCACTCAAAAGTTGCTCCCAAAATTCCACAAACTCCTGGAGTGGGGGCAAAACTTGTTCATCCCCAGCACCTTCCAGTAAGTCTGCAGTGATATAAGCAGGATGCTTCCTCCACAACTTCTGGACCCGCTGGTATTCCCACCTCCTTGCTTGCTTAGCTGCTTTGCGACCTCCACGGGGCACCGACACAGGAGGATGTCCTCCCTCATGCCCCGCCACGGTCGCATCCCCAACCTGTGGGAAGATCCTCTGTATATAGGCCCCGACCTCGTCTTCCAAGCCATCAGGCCTCTCAACAGCCCACCTCGCCAGGTCCTGCAGGTAGGCACTCTCATAACCTTCAATACCGCCTACCTGCTCCCCGAGCCTCAATAATACAGTCTTCAAATCATTAAGAAGACCGAAGGTCCGGGGAGAGGATTGCTGTTGTTCCACACATGTGAGATGCGGGGGAGGCCCCACTGCTATTTGCCAGGATTGTATCCTGGACAAGCTGCTTGTAGTGAGGCCTCGGGCGAAGAGATTGGATGGCAGAAAGCGTGCGCATGGGAAAACGTGCTTGAAGGAATACATTAATATTTCGTACCCCATTACGCACAGCCTCTGCCTCCTCTGCCGCCATTCGCCGCAAATCCTCAGAAGCATACCTGGGCCGCTCTCGCTCTATATCAATCGCAGCGTTGGCCTGTACGGGATGCTTCTGCCAGAGGTGGGCACTGAGGCCACGCTTGGAACTGAAGGCTCTCTCACAGTGTGCACTCTGCTGGACACCTCCAGGGGCATTGGAAGAGGAAGAAGGGTAGGAAGTCGAGGATGAAAAAGTAGGAGAGGAAGACCGACGCCCCTGCCTAGAGCGCCCCCGAGCGCCTCCCCTAGAACCCCGCATGCCAATGGGCCTGCGGGGGTTATGAGGCTCGGCTGTGTTCGTGTTCATAACAAGGGAGACGTAAAGATTGGGTCGGGAGACCCGTTGACACGAGCCTCCCCCCAGATCGCCATTGGGTCATTTTGCCACCCTCTGTTCACCCAGAGGGTGCCCGGGTTGCACGACGGGGACGTATGACCTTGACTTGGGTAGGGATTTGAAGGAGCTCCGAAGAGATAAAAACACCAACAGTTACCCTACCCCAGCAACCCGCTGTGAGGACAGTGTCTTTCCATGCCTGCTGTGTGGTTGCTGGTGAGAAACCAATAGAAATAGAAGCAAGAGAGATAGCTGCAGTACACAATGGATTGCTTGATGATTTGGTGGAGAGACCCCTGCCCCCTGGTGAGTGGCCCCATCCAGCAATGGTGGTGGACGTGGATCCAATCTTGGAAGATGATGGAGGCCTGACCTTCACCATTTACACTGATGGAAGTGATATGGGTGATGGCAGAGTTGGATGCGCATTTGTCGTGTATTCGGGTGGGAATGTTCCTGTCTTTCGTAGGCTGTTCAGGCTTGGAGAATCCTGTTCCAACAACCAGGCTGAAGCTTTAGCGATCATGAAGGCCCTGGAGTGGTTGGCACAGCAAACGATGCTAACTCCGGATCGCAGAGTGGTCGTATATACTGATAGCCAGGTGTGTCTGGCCATGATGACAGACCATGGCAATCATCTCCCTACAATTGAGAGGATAAGAACACTACTGCGAGAGCTTAGGGATGAGAAGGGCTGGAAGGCTGGACTGAAGTATACCAGGGCGCATGTTGGCACAATCGGGAATGAGGAGGCTGATACCTGTGCAAAACAGGCGGCATTGGACACAGATCTTCCTATTGCTTACGCAGCGATCCCTAAATCCAGGATCAAGAGAGACTGCAGAGCAGACAGCATTCGGCAGTGGGAAAGTTTATGGGAAGGCACTGCAGATGGTCGACGAACTAAGATTTTCTTCCCAAAGATCAAAGATAGGCTCCAAATCGATTTCCCTCTGTCTTGGAGGCTGACTCTCTTACTGACGGGGCATGGAAGGGTTCGGGAATATCTCTACCGGTTTCATCTGAGCGAGGATTCGTTGTGCCTTTGTTCGGGGGAAGAGCAAGACTGGGTGCACATACTATTTTACTGCGCATATTATGAACAGCAGCGGGCGCGCTTGGAAAGAAAATGTGTACTGCAAGGTGATGTGTGGCCGATACCAATGAAAACTCTATTTTCGAATCATCTAGAAGATGTGTTGATTTTTATTAATTCTATAGATCTTGATATTCTCTAATAGTATAAAGGTTCAAAAGTTACAAATTGACTTAAAATCAGTAAAATCAGTGAATGAACAATAGACCTTAAATTATCAGTGAACTCAGTGAATCTATTTTATTTCAAGGTACTTATTATGTAATTATTAAATTAGTAAATTTGTTATGATTTAAATGCCCCTGTAATCTGTCAGGGAGCAGGCTGAATAATAAATTCCCTTCTTGCAGGGTTACTGTGAGGAGGAAAAAAAAAAAAAAAAACACACACACACAGCACACACACACACTTCGAGGCTCCTCGTGCAAGGTTGATTAGGAGAGTGGTTTTGACCGGTGGACAGTGGCCAATAACTTTTGAAGAACTAATGAAGAACTATGCAGACGAATTTTGTGTTTTTATAAATAGTATGACCTTTGATTTAATATGATTTATGTATTACAAACAACTATATAATAATTTTATTTAAAATGTGGTGTTGAAGAACAATTTTGAGTTGATTACGAATTTTGATTATTTAATGTTACTATTTTGTGAAACGCGTGTAATAAGAAATTGGGGCATGCGGAATAAACGGCCTTGGTACAGGGTTTACTGTGTCAAGGAAAATGAAAAAAAAAAAAAAACACACACACACACACATACACACACACACACACACACGTAAATAGCATATTTAACTACAATATAACTATATTTAACCCACATAGCATGAAGAACTACAGGGACAATAAATTTTGAAATGAATTGTGATATTTTAAAAAGTCTCCCAAGTTGGGTAGTCAGTATAGCCTCCTCACATATTGTAACATGGTCGTATAGAATTAGATGAAGAGTCGAAATGATTGAATGCAACATATAACAGTATCTAATACATGTGTATACATGCTAGAATGTAAATTAGGGCTATAATTTATGTTTGCATGTGCAGATATTTTCTAAATGTTAACCCTCACGATAATTGAGTATTTAATCAAAACTGATGTATTATTCTCGGAGTGACATCCAATACTGGATTTAATCCTGGATGCAACAACTTCTCGAATTTTATAGACGAGTGGACAATGTGCAATGGAGTTAGTCATTGATAGCTCCAAGATCGTTGTCTTGTTTATATTTTGGCTTACTGTCTCATTATCACACATTTTAGATACGAGTACTCATATTCTCCACATTATTTGGTAACTTCTAATGCTATCGTCCCATGAGTGGTTCCCCCGTCCTTGTATATCTTCAACGAGGGAGTAACTGACCTTACATATCTTTCCATACCGTTTTGGTAATAATGTAAACTCAGCATTTATATCTTTCAGGTGCATAGTTTCTAGCTGCAAGATATCGGTTAGTGAATTGGCCTCCTTGGTGAAAAATGGCTCGTGATTATCTCTCTTGAGCCATTATGATCTTTCACTTACTCAACTAGTTTCTACGATATTCAATGTTCTTCAGCTTCTTCTGCACTATTCAGTCTTGTCAAGGTCGCCACAAAATGTTAGTGACACAAAAAACACTACATCAGTTGAACAGAAATTTATTAATTATGAACGAAATAGGGTAGAACATATCAATTAAACTCAAAATATTTCCTTTAAGGTCTTTTCACGTTCAATTTAAATCCACAGCAATAGTCTGAAAAGAATAAATGAATATTTTTTGTGTACAGTAGTGCCCTTCCTTACAAGTGAAGTTAATGTAATATATGATTCGTAACTCCAGTATTTGGCGATGTGTGAACGGCTGATCCCTCAAAATGGGAAAACCCGAAGTGGTTAGAACCACAGTTAACAGTCGAATGATCAGAATAGTTTACCTACTTGTAAAATATTTTTGAAAGCCCCAAGTCGAGTAAAAATTTCTAGTAGCTTTCCCCAGACCTATCTTCATCAAAACATGTTGACTTGAACTCGACCGGCTTTTCAAAAGCGTTTAACAGCCTTTCCCATCGGAATATTATTTCAATTTTGATTGCGTTGGGTGACTCTGGGTGCATGCTCGATCGGACGGAAAGCTGCCTGGACAATCGCACATTGAGGGTGAGGGACGTCACTTCGAACCCATTTTTTGCTACTTCAGGGGTTCCACGGGGATCACATTTGGGCCCCCTTCTTGCTTGCAATTAATGGTGTATGCGATGTTCTGGGTGGTGCTCAGTTCCTCTTGTTTGCTGACGATCTCAAGATCTACTGTAGAACCAACACCTGTCTGATAGCGATATTCTACAGAACTTTTTGGATGCCCTCCTTGAGTGGAGTCTACAGCACAGCTTGGCCCTGAACCCTGAAGAGTGCTGTGTGATTACCTTCCAGCGACCCCTTATTCTGTACCTACATGACTGTAAGATGGGCACGGTGAAGGTAAAACTTGTAGGATCTCTACGGGACCTGGGTGCACTCTTGGATAGCCAGTTGTTATTTTCCGATCACATTTCTTCAATTACATGCACGTGGATTCAGCAATGTGCCAGCTTGGACGTTCCAATCACTCATTGTTCCAATCTTGGATTACGCCTCAGTGGTTTGGACCCTCATTACAACTGCCAAGTTGACCAGATCAACAGAGTTCATAGATTTTTGCACTATAAAGCTTATAAGCTCCACATCATCAGCCCTGAGCGCCGATGTTGTGTGGCAGACGTGACCTTTTCCACAGGCTGGTTGTAGGGCCGATTTACTCGCCTGCATTACTATGCAAGGTCAATTTTTTGGTTCCTCGCCCTAATCTGAATATTTTCCAAGATTTTCCAGCCTTAGACGAAAAGTGTTACGTGTTGATTTTTTATGTTTTATTTACGCCTGGAGGTTTATTATTCATTAATAGTTTGTTTTCTCTCTCTCTTTATCAATTTTCATGGATTTACTTCATCTTTTGTATACATGCTTCCTAATATTTTGTAATACTGCTTATTTTTTCATAGTTGTATTGGGCTTGCCGTATTTTTAAAAATGAAAAAAAGTATATATATCTTCCTTTCGAAACTTTCTTCATACACTACGATCTACTTGCGCCAACTGGCTTGTCCAATCCAGTTTGTGCAATTGGTTCAACAGGTAGACCCAACCTTGTGAAATCTACTGGTTAGATTCTCTCTCAAAATAACTTCGTAATTTTGTCTTTGAATTGTTAGATGCTGTTTTACCGGTCGGAACGTCTGCTGAAGAGATCAACTACGTCGTGGAGATGCCAAACTGTCGGATCCCGGACTACAATCCCTTCGACCCGTCCATTCGTGGGATTCCTTATAAACGACCACCGTTCAACTGCGGCTCGCGACCGCCTCTGACGTCAGTCACTGGGAATTACGGGCAATATGACAGCCGAAATGGATCATTGAACGTTACGCACACTCTGAATCTCCAACTCGAACATTTCCATTACTACAACTTACCAACAGATGACTTCGAGTGTTGCTACTCCGTGATAACAAGGGATGACACAGATGAAAAATGGCCGGATAATGGTTTCACGTAAGAAAAAAATCCTTTACGTTTATTTATTTTGACATTTTATGTCTTTGCTATGGCACATAAACTAAAAAAACGGATTTTGCTCACGAAAATATTCTGATGATTTCCGCTTACAACCGAGTCGTTGCTAGGGAAATGGTACTTTGTCGTTTTTCATCCCACAAAATTCGTTGACCATTCGTTCGAAAGCTCTCAATTTACCCAACCATATTATGTTAACTACTGCTAAGTGCGTGGCCAACAAGCTGAGTTATGAGCATGGTTATTTGAATAATTGTGTACACTCATGTGATCATTCTCAATAATTGATACTGTGAAGATAATTGCAACCGCTTGTTAATTTCTGATGATTTCATTGAGCTGGTGTTTCGATGATTTGATTCATAGCAGGTGATCTGAATATTGCGAGAACGGTTTGATTTGTGAAGCGGCGGTTAAATCATTTTAATAGGTAATTTCTATACTTTACACTCTAGGAAGCTGTAATTTCGTATGTAGCCTCTTTAGGGCATTTACTTGACGATGCCCAGGGTCCGGATCAGCTGAGTGGTTCTTAGAGCTTGCATACGAGTCTGCAACACATACGAGTCTGCAACTAAAGATATAAAATCTCTCAATGTGTTGCAGACTCGTATGCAAGAGTTTCACCTATATTTCAAATGTGAGCTTCTTAAAATGAAATTTTTCTTTTGATTTTCACGTACAACCAAGCCGTTGCTGGGGAAATGAAACTTCTTTATTTTATTTTAAGGTTTAAGCCGCACCTCAACCAGAAGGGTCATTAGCGGCATTAAACAATGTATCTAAAGGGACACTAGAAGTGGCACGATTCTAAGGGGAGCCATGTTGCCATCCATGAATAAAAACGAGCGCCATCATGGAATCCACAGGCAACTTGGAGGGGGGAAAAATTAGGGGTACAGTGATGACCACTGTTTAGCTCCCAAAGTGGATAAAAAAAAAACCCAAAAATAAAGTAATACAAATAAGACTAGATGTAAAACAGGCAAATAACAATATACATGCTACTATATACAATCAGCAAAGTGAAATAAATTTACGACTAGATGTATATAAATATATCACAGATCAGATATATTTACAACAGGGATCAAACCATTGTTTTGTCCGGATAAAACGACAACCCCTTGAGGGGGCTGATGCTGGACTCGGAGGTCCACAAGGTCTGGTCAGTCCTCCAGAAAGTGGCGGAGGGACAGATCACCCCCACACCTACCACACACAATATCTCGAGCTTCTGCACTAAGCAGGTGTCTGTGAGTAAGACGGGTATGGACAGTGGCAACTACTATTCGGTCCCTCCTTGGAAGTTGGGTTACGAAAGGGCCCACCGGGCTCAAGTCCTGAAGGACACCACGCAGACCAGTGACCTCATTGCTCATGCCAGATAGAATTGGCTTTATGTTGCATGTAGGAAATTTGATCCTCTATGCGTATAAGCAACATATCGAAAAAATCCATTATTATAAGTAGAAATTTGACCAAACAATGTGAAATTTCAACAATTTTTTAATTGCAAAAACCAAAGAAAAATACAATCCCCAAAGTTTTTAAAACTTGGATCTTCTGTGTTTGAGGGCTGAAGACAAAATTAATTTGACAGTCACAAGACGTAGAATCAGTAATGGGGCTATCAGCTGATTGTAAAATACTTCTCGGGTCTGCTTCCTCAAAATCAAAAAGCTGAAATTTAGAAATGACCTATGGTCGACTAAAATCTGGCAATATAAATGACGATAAATTTGCAAATTAAAAAAAAAATTAATAAAATCACCAAAACTAAATATTTTTTGGAATGGTTACTTAAAAATGGATTAGATGAAAACTAATCCGAATATAATTTTCTTCGCACAAAAAACAGGTCACGAAAATAGTTATCCTATCGCAGCTTTAGAACTCATGATTTCAAGATTTATTCTTTGAAAATTCGCTAAATATGAAGTCTTGTAAAAGGTACTAAAAGTAAAAACCAATAAATTATTATACACTAACAACCGAACATTATTATTGTTATCTAAGGGTGTACCTGCACTGGATCCGGAAGTCTCCCGATCCGATGATGCCAGGCCAGCCAGAATCGGGACAGTTCCATGGAAGAACAAATACATCCAGCCATAAAAGCTATTTTATCATTTAATAATGATTAACAGGACGTTTCCATTTGTTTTCGTCACGTCACAAGCGTCACGTCTCGGTGGGGTTTTCTATAGATTTTCACGTACAACCAATGCGTTACTAGGGAAGTGTATCTCCCTTAGTTCTCATAGCAGGAAAATCGTTAACCCCTTTTTGGAATGCACTCATTTTATTACAGTATCTCATAATCCCTAAGCTTCTGCAGTGTCAAGGAAAGCTGATTTATTACACTCAGTTATAAACTAATATTGCTAAGTAACCATAATGAACTAATAATGTGTGATATTTATCATTATTAAATGATCTGACTGTAGAATCGTAGGTCTACCGTCCGTTTTTTTATTATCTGGAGCTGGTTTTAACATGGAATCATGTTTTAGCGATGGATCCCCCACCGAAAAGTGAGATGAAAGTAGCGCCAATAATTGTGATGATTTCCGCATACAACCGAGTCGTTGCTAGGGATTTGATACTTCGTCGTTTTTCATCCCACAAAATTCGTTGACCATTCGTTCGAAAGCTCTCGATTTATCCAACCATACTATATTAACTACTGCGAAGTGCGTGGCCAACAAGCTGAGTTATGAGCATGGTTATATGAATAATTGTTTACACACAGGTGATCATTCTCAATAATTGATATTGTGAACATGATTGCAACCGCTTGTTAATTTCTGATGATTTCATTGAGCTGGTGTTTCGATTATGTGATTCATAGCAGGTGATCCGAATATTGCGAGAACGGTTTGATTTGTGAAGTGGTGGTTAAATCATTTTAATAGGTAATTTCTATACTTTACACTATAGGAAGCAAGAGCTCAATCGTCGTGATCATTTCTATAATAAAGTGAGAGCGAGGAGCTAAAACATGATTCCATGTTTTTACATTTTAGCAGTCAGGCTCAAAGTAATAACATCCGGGGGGGTCCAGGGGGGCGAAGCCCCCCTGGCGGGGTCAAGGGGCGGAGCCCCTTGCGAGGCCCGAAGGGCCGAGTTTTTTATATTGTTTTTATGACAACTAATCATTAGATGTCGTAATAATACTATAATAATTGATATTAATCCAACAGCAATACATTTCTCCCAGGAATGTCTAAGAGCTAAACCGCACGGTCCCTGAAAATTTCACACAAATCGGTCCATTAGTCACGGAGTTTTGTATGTGTAGATCAATTTTTGTTTTGCGCATGCGCTATAGGTAGTTATTGCTCTACCAATCGCAATTTAATTTATAAGAAATTTGTCCAGAACGTATACCCATCTGCTCCCCAAATATGAACGAAATCGGTCCAACATATGATAAGAAATCGACGTTATAAGACATTTACGTTTAAAATTACGTTTGCGCATGCGCACAGACCACTATTCATGTGACTGTGATGAAATTTATAGGGGACCGTCTGCAAGCAAATCCGTACAACCACTGAGAATTTCAACAAAATCGATCAATTAGACTCGGAGTTTTGCCAGTGTGAATCGAAATTATTTTCGCGCATGCGCAGTCGTTATTACTCCAACAATTGCGATATGGTTTATAGAGCATCTTCCTAAAACATATACCCAACCACCTACAGAGTTTGAACAAAATCGGACCAACAGATAAGAAATGAGAAATTCACGTTTGCGCATGCGTACAGACTACTGTTAGTTTGATGGCATTGAAAATCATAGGGGACCGTCTAGGCTCTCCCTAAAGTGATTGCGAGAGAGGTTTTGTTGCAAAACACCTCATGGGCTGGGTACTTGGACCGCCTTTTTTCAGAATTTGGTTTGCCGAATGACTTTCCCTCGTTGAATGCAGCACTTATGAAGACTCAGGCAGGGAACCTGTTGGAAATGCTTAGGGAACATAAAAAAGCCCTGTTTTGGCTTCCGAGAGTCACTCTCTATAGAGAGCTCGATTCTTGTTAAGTGTGCCGGTCTGGTGAAAGATTCCGATTTGGACCTTTATTCCAGTAGTTGGCTCTTCAAGCTCAGAGGTGAGATACTTCATTTGAATGCAAAACCTTACACTACCGAACGATGTGAAGAGTGTTCGCTCTGCAATTCTCACGGGAAAGAATACCTCTTCCACTTTTTATGCTCCTGCCGTGTTTTGATTGAATTCAGAGTTCATGCATTTGGCCAGCCAGTTCTGACAAGGGATGAGGCGGTCAGACTTTTGAATGGTGGAGGTTGGCCGCAATTGGTGTCTTACTGTAAAGTAGCATGGCGCTATCGATCATCATTAGTGCGGGAGTTCAACTATTGATCGTAATTTTGTTCATTTCTCATGCCAAATATTCATGGCCTAATGGTCAATTTTAGTTTTAATCTTTTTAAAGAAATACTTTTTTCCATTAAATATTCGGTTTTCTATTATTTTGGCACACATTATAGTTTGCCCATATTATTGTACCTACTCGCATTACCATTTTCATTCCCCGTCACTTCCGGCAGATGGTTTAATTAACCATGTCGTATTGTTTATTTTTTATCTAAATGGGATTACTAATTTTGTAAACATTATTTAATAAATGTTTTTTCTTCTTTTCTTCTTCTTCTTTCTTCCGTCTAGGAGCTAACCCGCACAATCCCTGAAAATTTCATTGGAATTAGACTGAAAATTGGTATAGTTTTGAGTGTGACAATGATTTAATTATTATTCATCATAAAACCAAGTTCATTTCTCCATTTCCAGGTTGAGCGAATGCGTCAATTTCACTCAGCCAGTCACTTTCAACGATAGCGAAGAGTTCATCTGGGTACAATGTTATGATTCGAGAACTATAGAAGACACTGACCCTCAATACGTCAACGTGCACGCTTTCATCGGCAGTAAGCCTGAAGTAATGGAAAAACTCCAGAAGCAAAAACGCAAGAAATATAAA
Organism: Adelphocoris suturalis; assembly: GCA_030762985.1. NCBI lineage: Eukaryota > Metazoa > Arthropoda > Insecta > Hemiptera > Miridae > Adelphocoris > Adelphocoris suturalis. The sequence goes on from CM061040.1 coordinate 159,158,661, forward strand.
TTGAACGTCCTAATCATCGGATTTGATTCCATATCGAGGTTAAACTTGATGCGAACGATGCCCAAAACAGTGAAGCATTTGTCGAAAAATGCCTGGTACGAACTGAAAGGCTACAACAAAATTGGGGACAACACTTTACCAAATTTAATGGCTGCTTTTGCAGGAATGAACGTGAAGCAGGTCGAGAAAATGTGTTGGCAAACGCAGACCACACCTTTTGATGGGTGTCCATTGATTTGGAAGAATTTTGCTGAAGCGGGGTACGTGACAGCTTACGGCGAAGATTATCCTAAAATATCAACTTTCAATTATTTCAAAAGTGGATTCAAAAATTCACCAACAGACTATTATATGCGACCTTTTTTTCTTGCGGCACGCGATGTTGGACCAACGATAAGGTATCGGGGAGGGGTCGCTTGCTACGGTCCAACCAATGTTGCTGATCACGTGTTTAATTACTCGTTGGACTTTTTGAAAAGTTTTTCTGATTTTCGAACTTTTTCGATATTTTGGCAAAACAGCTTTAGCCACGAAGATCTGAACGGGCCTTCTGCAATGGACGATGCGGTATTGGATTACTTCAAGAAGTTGGCCGAATCAGGAGTGTTGAACACTACAATGGTTGTTTTTATGAGTGATCACGGATTCAGGTTTGGTGCAATTCGAAGTACGTTCCTCGGGTATGTAGAAGAGAGGCTCCCTTTCCTGTATATTTGGTTGCCTGAATGGTACAAAGAAAGTCATCCCCATAGAGTCCATAACCTGGAAAGAAACCAAAACTTGTTGACATCGCCGTATGACTTGTACTTGACTTTGCTAGCAGTTTTGGGCGAGCGTGGAAGTGCCGCGGGATGTAAGAACTGCAGAGATTTGTTCCGCCTGGTGCGTTGGAACAGGACCTGTGCAGATGCTGGGATAACAGACCACTGGTGCACATGCGCAGAATATTCTGACATCGACCCCAACTCCCCCCTAGCGGTATCACTAGCTACATTGATGATAGAAACCATCCATCAATACCTCATAGACCACTCCTGGTTCATTAAACCCGGAACCGCTTGTGCGCGGCTTCATATTAACAACATGCTTTCTGTGAAGAAGAAAACGTTTTCTGATAACTCACACAGTCCGACGATGGTCGTCGCGGTTGAGACCTACCCAGGATTCGCACATTTCGAAGCCACATTATCGTTCTCAGGATCTTGGAAGGTTGTGGGTGAAATAAGTAGAATCAATAGGTACGCTGGACAATGTGATTGCATCATTCACATAAAGTCTCAAAAATACTGTTTTTGCATTCCATACCATGGATAATTGCGATATTATTGTCTGAAATTTCGATTATTATTGTTATTATTGCCATTATTATTTATTTTTTTATATCAGCTCACTGAAGTAAGGGTATATAATATTTATTGCTTGTAAAGAAAAAGTGATAAATTTCGATGAGGTGTTAAACAATTTTTTTTCTCCAGTCGATCACAAAGATTCAGTTCTGAAAATAATAAACCTCCCCTTGACCCCGCCAGGGGGACTCGCTTTCCGCTTTGAGCCGATTTATTTGAAAATTCCCAAGTTCTAGACTTATTTAGACTAATAGATAAATATACTATAATTTATACTTACAAGCTATTTCTAAAAGGTGGATTCCAAATAGTAAGTAATATTGGCACAAGAAGTTCGAATAAGATTACTCCAATTATACCAAGATTTTATTCTTCTGCTGCACGACGTTCTCATCTATATAGAGGGATCATCCTTTTCAACAACATACCTTGCGAAATTATTTCAACCTGAGTATCGTTTAGCAAATTTAAAATAGATATGAAGAAGCACTATATGGCTTAACTGTCTCATTTGCCTAATCATTTATGTTATTTCAATTATTATTGACACACATTATTATTTACCTACTCTTCAAATTTTGAACTTTCTATTATTTATACATTTTACTGTAAAAGCCCGAAGTGTGATAAATGTTAGTATTTACCAGTAAATCCTAGCATTTCCCAATATTGTTGGTGAAAGGCCGAAATCATATGAAAAACGGGAATTTACCGCTTGACATTTGGTTAATCTTGGGATTGACTGACTAATTTGGTAAATGCCCTAAAAAACCTTGTGTGAATGAGGCATTTCGTTTCGGACTTTTACCAATCTCTCTTGGCAAATGTGCGGATTTCCCACGACTCGTTGGTAAATGTGATACCTACAGAGGCTTGCATGCAGAGGAATGGGCGGTATGTTCAGACAAGTCTAATTCTGAAGCCATGTTTGGAGTACCAATGAAAATGGGTTAGGCTACCTCGAAACTCCCTCGAGATACAATAATGAAACTCGCTTCTGAGGAACAGCTAGAGGAAATACATGTTGGTAGTGATGCTTCTGTCCCATCCACGTCTCAACAAGGTGAAGGTCAGACTTTTGCAACCTATGGGGAACTTGCCCACAGCTGAAACTGAACCTCATGATGTTTTCGATCTGGCATCTGTCACTGAGAGGAAGATGTATGCTCAAGGGAATCCGCTAATCCGCTAGGAAAGGACTCGAGTCACAGGCGAAAAAAAAAAAAAAAAAAACGAAAAATCAAACGAAAAATTTCCCGATCCTGAAGTTGGCCAGAACGTTTGAATCAAAATTCCAGACGTTGACCGTTCTAAAATCGACCCAAAGAATTTAATAGAAAGAAGACGATTTCTACCAACTTGGGACATCTTCAGGAAAGTTGAATACGTTGTATTCACGTAGTCAATTCGAAATTTATGCCGAGACCTTCGTATACCCTGAAGATGTACCTGATGAAGAAATAAGCCTTCGCACCGCGGTTCGGAATCAATCATTGGTCGACGGCCAGGGTTTCAAGAAATGCAATTGTTCTAAAAAGTGTTCTACTAAAAAATGCCTCTGGAAGGCAGCGAATATAAAGTGCAACTCGAAGTGCCATAATTCTCTTCCTTGTTGCAACAAGTAATTTATTGTAAGTTCCTTGCTGACATTTTACTTAATTTTACTACCTACGTGAAAATAAAGTTTAGAAGTTTAAAATGTTAGCACATTTACATAGTTGATTTACAAGTTTGCAAAGCGGTAATAAAGTTTACAAAGTTAGTACCGTTCACCTTTATTTCAGTTTTCACCGCCTAACGGTGGGAAATGTTAAGATTTACCACAATGAGTTGGTGAAAGTCCGAAACACGCTCTCTAACTGAAATATTGCTAGCTTTTACCAAGCCTCTTGGAAAATCCTAAGATTTACTGGAAAAAGTCCGATTTGAGCGCCAACACCGGGCTTTCACCAACAATAATGGGAAATGCTAGGATTTTCTGATAAATCCTAGCATTTACCGTATTTCGAGCTTTTACAGTAACATATAAACCAATAGATAATAGAACTATATACATTCATACTTTATCTTTAGACCTTGATGGTGAAAATCCTGTATTGTAATTAATTATTTAAATAATCACTAACAGGAGAGCTAAATAATGAGCAGACGCTCTGATTCCATTCCTTCTTATTGGGAATTGTAGCATTTTTTGTACAAATCTGTAATACATTGTAAATATTTTTTCCGAATAAAGTGCACATATTTTTTTTTTTTAAATTTAGTTTTGTTACATTAGACAGAGTTTAATTTTAGCTGGGGTTTTTCTACATAGTGGGGGATTATTGCGAAACTTGTTTGGGAGGAGCTCGCAGAGGGGATTCGGGACTGAGATACGGGCGTCACCTTCCGCTCCAGATTCGTCCAGGAACTGGCGATACGTCGGGGGCGGGCGATACGCTCCGAGATACGGCTCGGATATTTATTTATGTTTATCAGGGGGGAACCCGCTTCTCAGAAAGTCCTCCTAGACGGGGGAACCCTTGACCCGGTCGTGGCAGGGGGGGTATTCCCCAGCCTGCGTTTCGCCATTACCTATCTCACACTAGGTCGGTTATCGGATTCCAAGAACAACAACTGTCCAATGTAAAATAAGATACGATTCTTAGAAAGCGTGTTATATGTTGTGGTTTTCCGTCTTCGGTCCAAAGAATAACTATAAGATTCTAGTTACACAAAGGTTGAATGGTTTGTAGCACATCGCATCCGAATTAATGTTGAATAACCATTGGTATGCTTGTATTTTAGTTGTATGTGTTTCTTTTTACTTAATTTTATCAATCCCACGTAAGAAGTAACAGCAGAATTGAAGACCGCCATATGCAAAACATTCTAAGTGCCATTTATGAAATTGTCCAGCAGACCCAAAAATTGTTCATAACCGAGCGAAAAAATGAATGAAATGTCTTATGTAGTTTTCCATGTCTGTTGTACATTTTATTATTGTTTAGTTATTAAATAAATTAACAACTAAACTTAATTATCCTTTTTGTAGCGAATTCCAACCAAAACACCCTAAGTGCCCATCCCCTTGCGAAACTTATTTTGGTAACCATGAAGGTCAAATTTTAGTTTATTGAATACATTTCAGCCTGTGTTCTCATTCTTATATCACAAAATGTTGAAGAAAGGGTTGAATATGAAGTAGGTAGGTAATTAAAACTTTTATTGCACCAACTGTATTCAAAAGAAGTGATTAAAATGTAAAGAAAGCATGAAACATAAAACAGTTTGAAAAAATTAAAAACATACAATTTTTCTCATTCTTGATATAATCTATACTATTTGGTACATATATGAAAATCTAATGGTGTCTATGTTTGTGTTACTCAATCACGTAAAAACGACTGAACCCACTGAGCAAAAATCGCACATGGACATTCATAGCGATATGAATGCAGAGCGAATGCAATTTGGTTTTATGGATGCAGAGCGCCGTTCAATAGCTGTCTACTTAGATTTACCCAAAGCTTTCGACACCATTTCACACGTAAGGTTATTTTAAAAAATGGCCGATTTGGGTGTCGGGGACTTGGCTTTGGAGTGGCTCCGAAGCTACTTAACTGAGAGAAACCAAATGGTAAGGGATGACGATACGTTAAGTGATATGGAGTTGCTAAAAAATTATTCTATACCGCAGGGTACAGTTCTGGGTCCGTTGTGTTTCATAATATACATGAATGACATAAGTAATTTGAATATACCTGGACGAATATTGCTCTTTGCTGACGATACGATACTTCATGTATCGGGTTCAACGTGGGATGAAGTCTGCAGTAAAGCTTCTGACTGTATGCAGATTAATGGGGAATGGTTTAGGATAAATAAATTGACGCTTAATGTATCCAACAACCCACTACGTACCATTTGGAGTAGATAAGCGAGTTGTTCCAGAGAACCTTAGTATAAAAGTTCATGTGAAACATTGTGATGGTTTGCAATGCACACCCTGTATGGAATCGTAGAGAGTGGAAGATGCCAAATACTTGAGAATTTACTTTGACCAACACTATCATAAACGTACAAACAAATCTATGTGGTTGCGAAAAAATTGCGCAAGCTGATCTATGTTTTTGCAAAACTCAAAAATGTTCTAAAAAAATGACATATATTGCTCTGGTTGAGTCGGTACTTACTTACTGCCTTCCTGAGTGGAGTGGTGCATACCCGACTCCACTAGAGCAAATAAAAGTAGCACAAAAAGTACTTATAAGAAAAATATCAAGGCTCAACTCAATGCCCACACAGCGCCCTTGTTCAAAAAATTACAAGTACTCCCCTTTGAAATGATAGCAGATACCCAGAGAATTAAACGGGTCATTAGAGATGGTTCACTCTTGCTACCCCAACACACAGCTGATTCTAGATCGAAACATCAAATTATCCTAAAGCAACCGAAATTAAGAACTACCCTTGCACAAAATAATTATATATATAAAGTCATTTCCACTTTTTACAAACTTCCAACCAAACTTAAAGAAAAATTACATGCAACCAATAACAAAACTGTTAATATAGAATTAAAAACTTATTTTTTAAGCTTCCTGTTGTAATATAAAATATTGCTGAGATTTATGTTATATATAGATATAACAGTAAAAAGATAAGTCAGTAAAAAGAAAATTATTATCAATCACAATAGGTACTGCGTTACCACATCAAGAGGCCTACAATGGACCAAAATAATCTTTAGGAAATCAGCTTGTTTTGTTGTCAATTGATTGAGAAGTTAATCTTGGTTATAAATTGTAGACGAGCACCATAACAGAAAATTACATACCTAGGTACTTCCTTGTAATTTTTATTAGTAAAATATTTATGTCTTAGTTTTAACATTATTTGCAAGATATTAATCCAATACTGTGATGTTATAAATGGTTAGTAAACAATATTATTGTGCCGCTTGTTTTTTGTTAGGTAGGTACTTGAATGAGGTGGTAATCTTGGTTATCGTTGTGCCGCTTGATAGCAGGCTAATTAGTTTTGAAACATCACAAATACAAGAAAACAAAATAAAATATTCCCGAATTAGCGGGAAGAAAGCATGTTCCAAGTTTTAGCATTTTAGCCGAATAACCTAAGCGGAGAGCAACCACTAGTTCCACTAGTTATGACTCGCTTCACTTGATTTATTTTCCAGTCATAGTTCTAGCCCTTAGGGAGAGCAAATGGATAAACGTACAGATTCAACAGTTAAATTTACTGTCCGTGAAGGGGGTTGAATGTAATGAGGGGAGGAGGGGGGGTTATATCCGAAAAATAATGATTCTTTTTTCATTTTTTTTTTCCTTTATTTAAATGCTCACCAAAATTATATACAATCCATTCATAGGGATGTCCCTGTAATGCATGCATTACTTACCAATATGTTTTAACCCTGGAATGCCCCGTGGGGTTTGTCAAACCCCAATCGCGATTTAAAGTCAGTTTATCATGTTGAATCCCGCACGTCTGGCTCTTCTCGCCCCCTTCTATATCACCCCCTACTTCTTCCCTAAAGGCTTCAGCCTTTTTCCAGTTTAGTACGTTCAAGACTTCTGTGTAGTGTAGTACTTTCTTGATCCTGGGGTTTGACAAACCCCACTGGGGAGTTAACCGCTAGTGATTTTTTCTATAGCAAGTGTTATTTTTGTGGGCGTTCCCACAGTTTTGTTATTGGCTCATCGTTAGAAATGGCTGAAAAACGCAAGTTTTCGGATCCTGAAGACATTAGATCCATGTTGGAACAGTTGGAGGAAGAAGATGTATATTTTGGCGGAGAAAATTCAAACACGGAAGATAATGTCGAGTTACAAGAAGTGTCCGATGAAGAAGCGTCAAAAGCGACAGTTTTGGAGAAACTAGTTCGATGTTCCTTGTTCTGTGAACATTATAGATCTTCAAAGTGTTGAGAATGTTGATCCTATTGCTTGGTGCCAATTTTATGTTACCTTTTCATTCTAGTTCTTGGGTTTTATAAGTGGTATCAATTTAATCTTAGAAAATTGTTTTGTAGATTTTATTTACCCATTTATTTATTTTTGTTTTTAAATGAAAATGTGCTAATTTTATATTGAAATTTTGTTGCAATGAGGTACCTTTCTGCTATAATTTTTTTCTTCAGAGCTTGAGGTTTGCCTTACTATTACTTTTTTTCGTCATGAGTTTAGGTAGGTACCTATTTCATGTTTTTCTACACTCTTGATGACAGAATAAAAACTCGGCGCTTTGCGCCTCGGCGGGGGGCTCCGCCCCCTGCACCCCCCGGTTTATTTCTTTTTCCATACTCTGTATGAAATCATAGGAACACAGAATGTGTTTTTGCGATGATTCTATTTCCTTACCAACGGCTTGGTTGCACGTGAATAATAACAATATTTGGCAATAATAAAATAAATAATTGTTAAACATTTAATTTGGTCTAAAACCCTATAAATATTATATAAATAAATATGTAACTACAAGAAAAATACTATATAAATTGAGAGCTTTCCAACGAATGGTGAACGATTTCTGTGCGATTAAAATTGCGGAAGTTCCATTTCCCTACCAACGGCTCGGTTGTACGTGAAAATCATAAGAAAATTTACAAGCGGTTGCAATCATGTTGACAATATCAATTATTGAGAATGATCATCTGTGTGTAAACAATTGATTCAAATAACCATGCTCATAACTCAGGTTGATGGCCACGCACTTCGCAGTAGTTAACATAATATGGTTGGATAAATCAGGAGCTTTCCAACGAATGGTGAACGATTTCTGTGCGATTAAAATTGCGGAAGTTCCATTTCCCTACCAACGGCTTGGTTGTACGTGAAAATCATTATAAAAGGCGCATAACGGTTTTTTCTGTCGGTTTTTTGTGACGTTTTTTTTTCGGTAGGTCATCGCAAAAACACATTCTGTGTTAAAAAAATTTGATTCAAGTGTAAGTTATTTTTGAATTTTCTAACATTTTTCAAAGTTGGGGTTTGACACACCCCACCGGGGAGTTAAGTGTTGGAAATTTAGCCGGGACATTCCAGGGTTAATTATATGCATACACTCATATAAAAGTTTTGGATTCCGGAAATTGTTTCAGAATTCCAGAAAACGGATTTCAAAAGGATAGCTTTTTTCCTACGAAAATTCGACCACTGTTTAGCCAAATATGAATGAGTGAACTGATTGAAATTTTGAAGTTGTAAATTGGTTTGTATTTCAGAAAAGGCCACACTGGTGAAACCGGTTGGAATGTGTTACTTATCCTATTATGTTAGATTATTATGTTCGGAAATGATAGAGTTTCAAAGAACGCCAATTTATGTGTCCGTGCTCAATCCAAGGCTTCAGCTACCTAGAATTGGGCTTATTTTTATGTATAAATGAGGTTGTGAATTAATCCACATCATTCTTTGTTTGTGAATGTGAATGTGAACTAATTCACATTCACAACTTTTTCTGTAAATTAAATTAAATTCACAAAAAATTTATGAAATATTCACAAAAAATGTAGGTAAATAACGAAAAAAAAAAAACCTGTGATTTTTTTTTAAATTCACAAATACCTAAATGAGTAAATTTTTTAAATTCATAACTAAACATTTCTATATCTCATAACATCATTTTTACATCATAACTAAACATAACTAAACATCTTTTTGGACGCCGAAAAAGCCTTCGATAAAGTTTGGCATCGGGGCTTACTATACAAAGTCAAATCATTAGTTCCGGACACCTATTTTCGTATACTGCAATCATGGCTCTGTCAACGGACTTTCAGTGTAACCTACGAACATGCTACTTCCAGATCCAAACCCATTAGAGCCTCAGTACCCCAGGGAAGTGTATGGGGTCCACTACTTTATTTATTATATTCATCAGATATTCCAACATCCCCACACAACACCTCCGCGATGTTCGCTGATGATCATGCGGTTATCGAGCGACTAGTGGCATTGAAGCCTCCACAAACCTCTAAGAACATCTTAATGATATATCTGACTGGAACAGCAGATGGCTAATGAAAACCAACACTAGCAAATCGTCCCTCGTAAAATTCACATATAGAAGAGCGTATCTAACGAACCCCATAGAAATGAACGGTGAAATAGTTCCGTACTCGACTCAGGCCCGCTACCTGGGTATTTATCTGGATGGCCGATTGACGTACAATTATCACATTGGTGAACTTGTAAAAAGAATTCGTCATAGAACTCACCTCTTAAAACCATTATTAGAGAATACATCACCACTCACCTTGGAACTAAAACTACTCTTGTACCTGGTGCTAATACGTCCAATCTGGCTCAATGGGTGTTCATTTTGGGGATCAGCATCAAATACCCAACTAGCCCGAGTTCAGAGGCAGCAAAACAGAATTTTAAGACTTATACTGAACTCCCCATGGTATGTGTGAAATTCAATCATACACCTTGAAATAGCAGAGGTCAAGGATGTTATACACTCAACTTTCAGTCGAACTTACGCCACAATCACACGACATCACAATGCATCCTTATCAAATTTTGAGGAACGGTTTTCTTACCAGCAGCAACGAAGAAGGCTGAAACGTAGACGTCCAATTGATCTCCTAGACTGATGATCTCATATTTATTATTACGTTTAAGTTAAAAAGCCTATTCATCAAATATTTGTATTGCCATTCTATTCACAATGTTTTGTATTATATTATATTATTAATTGTTATAACAGTTATATATTCACATTTAATTTATAAGGAGGCCTGTCGCTGGACAGTACCCTCCGTACATGTTCCATTACTGTAATTAAGTAGAAAATACCATATAAGCAAAACGCAAAGTGTACTTATAACACAAAGAGTTGACAATAAATTTAGAAAAAAAAACAATAACTAAACATGTGAATTTTTTTAATTCACAAATTTATGTGTAAACGATTTTAATTTACGGCGAATTAAAATCAAATTCGCGGTAATTCCATTTCCCGCGTGTGCGCTGACCAGTAATTTCGTAATACTCTGAGAAAAACCGATGATATAATTTTATGGCAATTTTTCCTATCACCTAATTTTTCTTTTAGCTCTATGCGTGCTCACGGTTTATAATGTTTTCGAATGATCGTTTTGAAGTAAAGAAAAAAAGCTGAAAGAAAAATTAAGTGGTAGGAAAAATTGCCAAAATAATTATATTCATCGGGTTTTCTCCGAGTATTACTAAATTACTGGTCAGCGGACCCGAAGGAAATTGAATTACCGAGAATTTGATTTTAATTCGCCGTAAATAAAAAAGTTCACATATATATATTTGTGAATTAAAAAAAAAACTCGGCCCTTCGGGCCTCGCAAGGGGCTCCGCCCCTTGACCCCGCCAGGGGGGCTTCGCCCCCCTGGACCCCTCCGGATGTTATCACTTTGAGCCTGACTGCTAAAATGTAAAAAATATGGAATCATGTTTTAGCTCCTCGCTCTCACTTTATTATAGAAATGATCACGACGATTGAGCTCTTGTGAGATGATGATCTCCTGATAGAAACTCGCGAGTAAACATTCACTTTATTATAGAAAGAGGCTAAAGAGGCTACATACGAAATTACAGCTTCCTATAGTGTAAAGTATAGAAATTACCTATTAAAATGATTTAACCATCGCTTCACAAATCAAACCGTTCTCGCAATATTCGGATCACCTGCTATGAATCACATAATCGAAACACCAGCTCAATGAAATCATCAGAAATTAACAAGCGGTTGCAATCATGTTCACAATATCAATTATTGAGAATGATCACCTGTGTGTAAACAATTATTCATATAACCATGCTCATAACTCAGCTTGTTGGCCACGCACTTCGCAGTAGTTAACATAGTATGGTTGGATAAATCGAGAGCTTTCGAACGAATGGTCAACGAATTTTGTGGGATGAAAAACGACGAAGTATCATATCCCTAGCAACGACTCGGTTGTAAGCGGAAATCATCACAATTATTGGCGCTACTTTCATCTCACTTTATAGTCTCACTTTTCGGCGGGGGATCCATCGCTAAAACATGATTCCATGTTTGAAAAAAAATCACATATTTAGTTGCGAATTAGAAAAAAATTCACTTATTTAATTATGAATTTAAAAAAAATTCACAGATTTTTGTGTATATTAAAAAAAATTAACTTTTGTTTTAGTATCATTCGCATTTTTGGTGAGTTATTCACAATTGTTTTGTGAATTTAATTTAATTTACAGAAAAAGATGTGAATGTGAATTAGTTCACATTCACATTTACAAACAAAGAATGTTGTGAATTAATTCATAACCTTTTTTATAAATAAAAATGTGGCCAACTCTGGCTTCAATTAGTTAAAACTTCAAAGCCTTTTTTTTTTTTACAGAAACAGTCTAAAGAAGGATGAGTTTCTTCGTCGCCAGTTCGTCGCGTAATTTAACGAGTTGCTCGCCGGTGTATAAAAGCGGAAAGCGAGGCGGGGGAGGCGGATGCGAAGCTAACTGAGTTGCGGCGAGCTGGCGAGATCAGGTGGCTCATCTGGCTGAGGTCTGGGCGAGGGAGAGGCAATCACACGGGCGACTGCCCTATCAGCAGAGCCCAGGCCCCCGACGACACCTCATTGAAGATGAGAGGGGGAAAACGGGAAAAAATACCCACCTGGATCCTTCTTTATCACGGGGCTATGGAGCGGCTGTTGGGATTATCGCCGATAGCCAACCGTGCAAGATTTCACGGAACAGTTCCGGTTTTACTTTCCCAACAACACACTACTGACAAAAAAAACTTGGAATTAGAACTATACGCACTGTGTCAGGAAAAATCAGAATTCTAGACTCCCCAAATTTCAAGTCAAACGACTAGCAAAAAATGCTATTCAAAAAAATGTATGGCTTCACATGCATGCGGCAAATTATAAACAGCACCAAAAACTGGCTGGTAGTACCTAGGTAGGTACATGAAAATCGCGAATTTATTTGATGAACGGCTTATTCATCGTAGACAGCTTTCCTATGATGTCGTTTCTTGGTATTACCGTGCCAAAATTGTTTCCAACCAACGTTCTCCAACATCCACAGGGGTGCTGCTTGACAAAATCTACACCCGTAATCATTCCCAATAATGTCTAGTTGCCGAAATCGGCATTTTCCCCGCCGAAGTTTCGACGGTCTTCTCATATTTTTGGATTCAGAACATCACGCGATACACATCGCTCTGGTGCTATTGTACACTACGTTTGAACATTTGGCACAACTTCATTTCGCAAATACCCAACTCGATTTTTGCCTCTATAGTAACTAAAGGACGTCTACAATCAATACCAAGCATAAAAGAGCTGATGGATTGTATTTATATTGTATACAAAACCAAAAAGTGTGGTGCTTACCTGTATCTTCCATGACGGGCGGGTGGAGGACGGAATGAATTAGCAAAAAAGGCTTTAGTTTACATTATGTGGAACTTAAGTCACGCTACCGTCGTTGTTAGGGGGTTATAGTTGCTGTTGAACAGAAATTATGGCCCTAAAACGGGTCTGGTTATGGAAAACAAAGTGAGAAGGTCATGTACAGTGGACTGCAAAAAAGACTGAAAGGGGTGTCAAACACTGGCATTGGGTATTGAAATTTGAGCTTTTTGAGTGCAAGGGAATTTTAATAAAATATTTTGATAAAGGGAATACTAATTTTATGCCAAAAAACGTATAGCAGAAAATAATCTACTATCCGACTAGAGGTTTTGAATTTTTAACTTTTTAGCTATCAGCTGAAGATGTCCAAAGATAAATACATATGTATATGTATATATATATATATATATATATATATATATATATATATATATATATATATATATATATATTTGTATACACATTTATTTATTTGAAGTTATCATTACATAATTATAAGATACAAGTCGCCAATGCTACGACCCCCTTTAAGATAACTCAAGATATACATTAAAGTTGATTAAAAGTGATGATTGTTGATCGCAAAAACACATCCTGTGTTAAAAATAAGAATACCCAACTGGATCCTCAAACACGGGGATACCGAACGGCTATCATTCGCACTCCTTACTAGAAAGAGTAGGTACACCAAATCGGTTGAAAATGTACAAAGATAAAACTTGTATCCTTCTTTATCACGGTGCTATGGAGCGGCTGTAGGCCAACCGTGCGAGATTTCACGGAACAGTTCCGGAGTTACTTTCCCAACAACACACTACAGAAGAATCCATATTACAAAGAGCACATCAAATCTGTTGAAAATATTCAAAGATAAATACGCATTTGGCATATTATGTGCATTAAAGCTGATCAAAAGAGATGGTTGGTGATCGCAAAAACACATCCTGTGTTAAGAATACCCAACTGGATCCCTCATCGCGGGGCTATGAAGTTGCTATTGAGATAATTGCTGATCCCCAACGGCGCAAGATTTCACGGAACGGTTCTGGTTTTACTTTCCCAACAACACACTTCAGAATGATTTGCACTCCATACTACAAAGAGCACATCAAATCTGTTGAAAATATCCAAAGATAAATACATATTTGGCATATTATATGCATTAGAGTTGATCAAAAGAGATGTTTGGTGATCTCAAAAACACATCCTTTGTTAAAAATAAGAATACCCAACTGGATCCTTCATCGCGGGGCTACCGAACATGCAATTGCAATGGCTACCATTATTGCGAATGCAATGAAGCTCTTATGGGACCATAAGTATGACTGTCTTAATTCGGGATAAAAAATAACGGAGTCCATTAGAACCATAATTCATAGCATCCAAAACATTTAGTTATATATTTAGTTGGTTCACAATTCTTAAACAGAAAAATGCTACTACAAATATCGATTTGGTCTACAAGGTAATGAGCAAACTTAAACGTAGTTACACTTTGTTAAGTTGGTTTCCAACATTATTTAATTGTCTTACCATAAGTATATTGCATGTGAAATTTCATAATAGGATTCATATCATCTAATTTATTATAAATTAAACTACAAAGAAGAAAAGATGCTTTATTTACATAACCTAGAAATCCACATATATTTCTTAATTTCATGAACGAAGGAGAAAATCCAAACAGAATGATGTAAGTATATTTGACATATAAATTTCACTTTCAAATTGGTTTAGTTTTAGCCTACCAATATGTTACGATGTGTATGACAAATCTAATATAAATAAATAGGTATGTATACAATAAATTGGTCAGCTGTTTAAGCATGAAGTAGGTACGACATTGGACCAAGGTCCTTCTGTCGGAGTATCCGAGAACGACAATTTGCTTTCATTGTGATGCTATCACACATGAATCAATGAGGGGCGTTGTTATCATAATTAGAAACGAATCAAGTTGATATTTTAATATCCATATAGTCGTATGTACTCATGTTAACCTACTGGTAATGAACTTATTAAATTTACACGTCAATGGGGAACTTTAATGTGTTGGAATTTCACCCTTTTGACCTCAGATTCGGATTCAGCGCACTTGAGAACCCCAAGCTCTAATTTTTAGCTCAAAAGACTGTTTAGTTTGGCCAATAAATGAGTAGGGAGATCACACGTATATAGTTTAGAGCAAGGGACCTGACATTCCACCCTGGCAAACGGGGCTGTGACGTCATCGTGCAAATGAATTCCAATAGCCGTACATTACTTGTCAGATACCCATCATATAGCACCTTTTTGAAAAAGCCTCGCTCAGATCTTTCTATTTTACAAATAGAAAAACGTCTGCTAAGTTGGGTGTGGCACATAGCTTCGTTTACCTATCATGAATGTATACATCATTGAAAATTTTTAAGTGATATTGAAAAATTCCATAGCGGAAAAGAGTACATCAAAAGCAGATACCATGTTACATGGATATGTCTTTGATTGGGGATTTCATAACGGTTGTCCTCGAGTTGTTGGTTAACTTTGGACTGTAGGCGACGAAATGTAGGATAAAGAATTTATTCTATTATTCTTGGAGACACAATAAGCATACTATACATTCTATTAAAGTTATTTCTCCAATAGATTCGCTATCATTTTTATGTTCATGATAGCCTGATTTTTTATTAATAAATTAAATTATATCATTTATTGTATTATTTGATAACGTTTCGTTCTCTTACTGAGTACATCTTCAGATCTTGCTTTCTTGACATTGAGTTGAAATTGCCACTGTTTTATTTGACAAATCCGTTACATTCGGATGTTTATAAATTTTTTCCTGGACACACCAAGATCTGAAAATGTCCTCAGTAAGAGGACGAAACGTTATCAAATAAAACAATAAATGAAATAATTTCATTTATTTTCCCTGGGCCGCATCCCGACTAATTCCAACAATACAACGGTTTACTTATAGAAATGTTGAAAATTAACTGTGGGGAGAAGCCAAAACAATGAGTTGTTGTTTACAATCGACTGTTGTCAAAGGATGATAATGTTTCCTATGGAGTGGAGTAAATGATGCTATTGCTTTACGTTAACAATGTGGTAACCGGCTTATTAAAATTGTTTATAATCCAATCAATTTAGTTTAGGAATGTAGCCAGGTACGTAAGGAGGGGGAAATTGGTAGCTTGAAATGTGAATATTTATCACATAAATCAAGCGCTTTCCAACGAGTGGCGAACGATTTCTGTGCGATGAAAACTGCGGAAGTTCCATTCTCCTAGCAACGGATTGGTTGTACGTGAACATCATTAGAAATCGTGACATATTTTTTGCGTCACGAAAATTTTTGGTTGACCCCGAAGAGCAAAGACATATCCATGTCAATTAGCTTGATACAAGGATTTTCGGACACACACAGACAGACACGGAACCAAAGTTGTTCAGAATGGTCTAAAACGAAAATGCTCCTACAAGTGAAAACAATGCTTCCGCTACCTATAAGTAGACTCGGAAGCAATAACCATGTGATAATTCCCCATTTCTCTATATAGCGCCAGGCCACACGGCAAAACTCGCCACCCGATCCGCCACTCAACTTTATTTAATTGTCTCACCATAAGTATATTTCATGCACAAAATTAAAAATAGAATTTACTTCATTCCATTTTCATCATCAACTAAACTACTGTGTGCAATAGCATGATAATAAGACCTTTAGTCTATTGGCGTTCGAATTGGTATTACATCGTTTTCTAAAATTTGGAACATCCCATCAATTATAACTTGTGTTACGTGCCTCGGGTAGTTAGAGTGCTGTTGTATTACTTATGTTGCAGTCGCAGACTGGAGGTGCGGATTGTTCCTTCAAATCGCGGAACTGAATGAGTATGACGAGGTACGAGCAAACGCTGGAGATGATCTAAAAAATGATAAAACAATGCATGTTAGATGATCGTAATGGGGTTCTTCTGATAGTGACAAATCAAATAAATGCATAACAAACTTATATAACATAATGGTTGTAAGTCAAGTATGAGTCACGTATTTCCTCATACATTGTCGTGTATTTGCAAATTATAAGATGATCAAATCATAATCCAAATTAGTAAAAACAGCATTGTATTAGACATTTTTGAACATGATTGTAGTGGTTAGTTACAAGTATGTTACTTTTAAGTTTCTTGTCAATAGCCATCAACATAACAGTATACAGGGCTAATAATTGTTGGAATTCGGAAGCAGTTAGTTGAACTTTTCGTGAATTTATGCATCGTTCTAGGCATCGGAGCGTTGACGTTGGAAAAATCTGGCACGCAGAGCTATGTGGAGGGATCCTTGGTGTGGGGCACTCATAATGGCATCAAAGCGCCGTCCTCCAACCCGAGGCATCTAACTTTTCTCCTCGTTCCTCGAACCCTCAACGAAACCGCCCTCACCACGGCCATTTGAGTCTTCACACGCACCCAATGGGTAACCTGTGATATAGGCTTTGCCCATTTTTCTGAAAGTACTTCCGCCATCCTCTTGAGAAAGCAGTCGTACTCTCTGTGTAGGGATCCATCGCATGCAACAACGAGAGGTGTGAACGAACCTCTTAGGTCTTCTGCAGCCACATCGTACTTTCGGTGTTTTTCATTTGCTGCATTTTGTGATATGGAGGACCAGGTCATTGAATCGTAAGAGGAGGAGGCGTCTGTGTTTACTACGCGGGTATCAAAATACGCCGTCCCCTCTTGGTTCCATACTCCATGTATCCGGATATCAGCTAACAATTTCGGGTTTCCATCTTCGTTTTCTTGCATTACGGGTTCAAGACCGACTGAATTCCAGACCAGGCATGCCATTTTCGCACACTGATCTCGTATCTGGTCGTGCCCCCGTTTGACCAGCCCACCTTCTTGACAATTCAGTGCATGACAGAGGTTCATTCGTTCGCCACACCCATCACAGTGACTTGGCAATAATCTTGGCTCTTTCCCGTATCTGACGTTCAGTCCATCACGGAATTGAGATGGGGAGAGGTCTAGGTCATCCCTCTGTAATGGCACAACCGTGAGCCACTGTGATGAGTTGCTCGCTACGATCCTTTCGACGGCCCTCCTTTGGGTTGCTGGCAATAGTCGGATGATTCGATCCCTTCGTGCTACCACCCCGGCCGCATTGAGCACTCTCTCTTCCGTTTGAACTTCGCTTATTCTCTCTTCATGGTGGTTTATGTCGAAGTTCCTTCCTGTGGATAGAGCTTCAGCTAGTACCCGCGTGGCTCTCTCTGAGGCTTTGAAATTTACTGGGGCAGATTTAACAGGGTCTTCCAATGCCAGGCCTCCAAACTTCAGGGGCAACTCTAACAATTCTGCTTCCAGTTCACTCACTGGTTCGCCAACAACTGCAGGGATGAAAATGTGGCGGATAGCATTTCGCAGTGCTTCGTATTCGTCATCACATCCACCCACTACCCTCTGGGTAAATGCCCATTCCTTACTAAGGGATTTTTGAAAAGCCACGTATAAATAAAATTACCATAGTTTTGTTTCCCAATAAATAAAAATTAAAAAAAAAAAAAAAAAAAAGAAAAAAAAACATAACAGTATTCGATGGAACCTTCTACTTCGAAGTAACTATTACATCTTTTTTTTTAAGAGCGCACTACTTCTTCGAAGCTTTCAAAAGCCTCCCAGTCTTCAAAGCAAATTTCAATGTGTTTTGAATGCTACCGTTTTGCTTTGTATATAATCCTAGAGCTAACTGTAGTTTGATATGTCTATAATTAAATACCACAACGATCATAAAATCAATTTATGGATGTAATTTACTATGGAATTGTTGAACTATAGGTCCTGTACTCCAATGTTGAGATGCATCACTGTTACCAATCACTGAAATGACGCAGGTGGCATTTAAGCTAATCAACCATATCAATCTTGTTTTTACTTTGCTCAACACCTTCAGTGACGATCGTTCGCGCTCCCCCAACCAAGCGTAGGACCGTGATTTCGGTCCTCTTTCCCCTCACAACTGCCTGGAGAAGTGGTGCTCATTGGGGTTCCATTCCTCTCCTTTGTGGGTTCTCTTTTTTGGTTTCTTATTCAGTACGAGCTCAGCTCATGAATCGTCTGTCCAGGACACAACACCCTCTTTCCAGTAATGTTTTACGAGTTTTTCCCCATGAAAATCGATTTTTGCATTTTCGCCATTCTGGTTGGTGGGATGGACGAAATTTAATTGACGAGAATGAGATAAATTGACCAGAAAAGTCAAGTGAAATTATTGCAAGCATCCAAAAGGCCTTTTTTAAAATTTATTTATTTATTTATTTTTTATTTATTTACTAAAATGTAGGTGTAGACATCAATCTGAAGTAATATCAATCTATATTATGTTCCATGTCTGAGGATGTCTACTGAGTTTGCTGCTGCACTATATGAATCAGTAGATGGCTTTGAAAGTACTCTGACTTCCTCATTTCTTCCCTTCGGGTGGAAAGGGCTTCAGGTTCCGCTACTACCGTAATTTCATGCCGTCGGGGTGGCCTCCAAGCCACCTCAGTGAGCTGTTCGAGGGGCTGGTTTTGGACGTTTTTGGATGCATCATACAGGTTAGCAATGGAATCATGAATTATTTTGTAGGATCCGCCGACTGACGGTGATCTGTTTCTACGGATGGCAAGCAGGTGCATTGCCAACAAGCAACTAGGATTTGAAAAGAAGTATTATAAAAGGGCAAGATTGTACTTTAGGCAGATTGACTGCGGCAAGAAGCCGGATATCATTGTCGTTACGCCATTACACAGAATATACAGATAATCGAGGCAACGCCCACCCATTGGTAACGACACGATACCTACTCAGCTGCCGTGAGACTGACCCTCTACATAGCCTAACACAGAATTTTAAATTTCTGAGAGATTTCCTAATCGTCTATGATTATTGAGAGATATATCTAATTGTCTATTATTATTGGAGATTATTGGAGATATCCTAATTGTCTATTATTATTGAGAGATATATTTCATTGTTTATAAGCACCGTGAGTTCATAAACTTTTCGGAACTGGTTCAGGTTTCGGAACGTGAATCGTGTTCCAAGCGTTTTGAGTTCAGGAACTCAACACTCGCTAAGGTGTTTCCACCGGATCGGGTTCATGAACTGAGTTCAGTGAGTTCGTGAACTTTTCAGACTTGCTCGGGGGTAGGGTTAAGAACTCGAACAGAAGGAAACCTCTCTGAACCTTTCAAAAATCTTATTTCACCGCGAACCCTCACGCTAATTACTTGCCTTGTCATTCGCCTGCTTGATGCTTGTTGCGTTATCGTTTTTCTCATCTCTTTTGTTCCTTACATGCGTTGCACTTTATTTACGTCATGAATTTCAATAGATAGCGGGGCTCTTCGTAGAAAATTATGTTTCGGAATCGAAAGTGTATGCTTCCATTGCTGATTGGGAGTGGGTCCTTAGTTCTGATGAGAAGGAGGAGTTAGATGAGCAGGAATTTGACGCGGATAGAGTCGTGCCTTTCGATGAAGCAGGATGGATGCACACTTTTATTTTGACTCTTCTAATCTTGAAGTAACAATGAATAAACGTACAAATGAGGGAATGTCTCTCACATGAATAACTGTGACGAGGTTTTCACGTTACTTAAGATGACGCTAGTGCTGGTGAGTGCATTGAGTGTCAGGTGAACTATAGTGTTCCCACCGACGGATTCTTGAACCTAAAAGTTTCGTGAACTCGTGGAACCCGTCTGAGTTCATGAACTCAGACGGGTGCTTGGAACACACCTTATGATTGTCCTCCATGCAGCCGTAACAAGTTTATGGTAGCTTTGGGTCGCAGGTGGTCATAAAAAATGAATGAAAATAAACATAATTAACATCATGTTCCATTTGCTGCCCCGAGAATTTCGGGGTGAAAATAATTCACACGAGCTATCTCTGTTTCAGAATTGGTTTAATTTAGGGACATGTTGTTTATTCTTCCTTGGACTTACCGTTGTTATCAGAGGATAACCCAGTTTGAAAAAGCCACTTGCAGTTATGTCAACAGTCGGCTTCATCGTGACGTACATGAATAGCTTCCTCTGAAACAGTTATGGAAATGTTAAAAATTTGAAAATAAAAGAAATTAACAGATTTGAGAGAAGGAAACTGCTACTAGCACTAACACTACAGTGCGTCAAGAAAGAGGAAAAACACTGGGAAAATGGTAGGCTTGATGAAAGGATGAGACACGAGGCCGCAGGACATGCCGGTTGATTCCTAGCCTGGACGTCTGGGTGAATAAGAAGCACGGTGAGGTGAATTATTTTCTCACTCTGTTCCTCACTGGCCATGGTTACTTCCGTTCATTCCTCGCAAAGATAGAAAAGACGGAGGGTCAAGGAAGCGGCTACTGCCAACAGGGGAATGAAGATGCCCATCACACATTTTTTGTGTGCCCAAAGTAGGGAGGTGCTCGCCGAGTCCTGGAAGAGAGAGTAGGAGAGATTGCACCGGAGGCCATCGTCAACAAAATGGTAGCCGAGAAGAATAACTGGGACGCGGTGGCAACATACACTTTTGCGGTCCTTTAAGCCAATGTGCAGGATAGATCCAGGGAATAAAGAAGACATAAAGAGGGGAGGAGCCAAAATGGCCAAAAAAAGAAACTTCCCCGAAGTAATACTTTGAAATTAGTGGTTTCGGGGTAGTTCTCTATAAGAAGAGGGAGTGGTGGTTTTTAGTTGGTATTCCCAGAAGCCGAGCTGGGACACTCAACACTGTTGAGGAGTGTCACATTCACACCTCTTTGTTCATAAAGAATTTTCCCCAGTAAAAAAAATAAAAAATAAATAAATAAAATAAAAAATAATAAATAAATAATAATAATAAAAAATAAAACAAAATAAAACATTTAAAAAAAATAATAATAATAAAAAGGAAGAAAAACAAAAGTAGAAACTAGTTACAATCTCAAAATTTTCGACAAAATAATTTGATTTATTTGAATCGTCCCAAATGAAATCTTACTATCATCAGATTTGTAAGTGTTTATGGATATGCAAAGTTTCTTTATTTGGACAGTTCAAATTATAACAAGACTTTACAAGAAAAAGCTCTTTCTGCCCTTAAATTGGTTTTTCATTCATTTCCAACGTTCCCCACAGGAAATGGGGCTCCTTCAGGGAGATAAAATTCAAAATATCAAATTCAAAATTGGAAAATTAAATACTTATCGTTTTCTTTTTGTGATACAAAATCGACAGAAAGGCCTTTTTAAGGACAGGACGTGAGGACAGAAAGGCAGAAAGGCTATGATCTGAAATGGATATGGTCTGAAGCTGAGGTCAACAGTTAGCGGAGATTTAAAAGCTGTTAGAATTACGTTTCCTAGAAGAGATGTCCCATTTAGATACCTACGTTTTCGCCAGAAAAAATAAATAAATAAATTAATAACCATTGTAAAAACCATTCATTTTAACATGTGGCTAAGATAATGATGTAATAAAAATATGAAATAAATTATGTTTAGTATCCCTCTCTAAAAATAATAAACGGAACACCTACAGTATGTAGGTTTTAAAATATCCTCAGTGCATTTTAAGTTTACTATAATTTTCATTTTCAGAGAAAAATTACCTATTTTTGTTAGTTCATCTTCAAGTTTTGTTCTACTTCTTTAACAAGTTGTGTGCTTTAGTTGGGACTGCTTCGTACAGGCAAGTTTTTCATAAAAAAGATGAAAATATATTAATTGACTATATTTTTTTAAATTTATTTTTAAACGAATAAATACTAGGTAAACAAAGTTTTACCGTAGTTTTGATTATTTCTCTAAACTCTTCCATACCTTCAGTATGGCATTTGCGTGGCACAAGAACGATGTAGTCACAGAATTAAGAGAAGTAATATTCGAAACTTACGTAGTTTAGATGCAGAACTTGGAATTTTTCTAGCTAAATTTGCTATTTGTCCTACGATTTGACGGTACGGCGTTATCTTAATGTATAAAGTGGTAAGCTAACAGATCTCTGTCGCTGGAGGTAGTAAATATTAGGTTATAAGGAGTTAATTACAATTAACTCCAGAAAGTTGTTTATTCTTGCCAATTATATTAATTATGGAATGCGCTCTTACGTTTTTACAAGCTTCTTCATCGTTTTTCATGCTTAGAAACAGTTTCCGGTTGAATTCATCTGCCTGCAACACAAAGTTTGTCATTTAATTTCACAAAAACAACATATTTAGTACTATAATTGTATATCCATGCAAACATTTTTAGCTTCAAGTAAATACGTCATTAACAGTTATTGAAGATAGTCAAATTGATCCCATATATTTGTTCTTTGAAAACAGACTAAAAAACTCATGAAGGTAGACAGGTACATGCGTTTTGAAATTTCAAATTGAGAACTTGCTAACATTGTGCAACCCCGAATGTAATTAACACCATCGATCACTCTTTTCTTCTCTTTGTTTTTAATTTTTTAACACATTCTGTCTACCCTAGCTATGTTTAAACGAATTCAAAATGTAAAGAAATTACAAGTTTTGAAATTTGTTAAGGATTATTCAAAACAATTCTAGATTTGAACACTGTAACAGTTCTTGCCAACTGTTACTAGAACCGTTCTGTTGAACGGCGGCAGGGTCACCCGACAATACTGCCGCCCTCTAGAGTAATCGTTTCTCAGCATCTCTCACGGTAAGAACCACTCTCTTTTGTGCGTGTAGCAATTGATTATCATATAAACCATTATTTATTTAATACCCAACCTAGTTGCAATTCTCACATGCTTACCCCCCAGTGCGGTATCTCATTTACCCCTATTAGATTGTATTCAATAAAATCTACCCTGACACCAGTTTAGTCAGATCTCCTCCCTTTTGATACCCTTTTATTGGAGCACCTTTAATGAAATACCCATTAAAATAATTCCAGTGATTAATTTCTGTGTCTTACTTATTAACCTTTATCCCCAAAAATAATATTTCAATATATCAAAATATAGAATAGACAATAGGAAAATCAATCACGACAATCGCTAGGTTGTTACTACACAATTGTATGTGTAATTATCATTTTTGACCATAGCAAACGGTATGCCGTTAAGAAGGAGCTTTGAAGTCATTGCTAGACGATCCATCAAGAGAAGAGACAGGAAGACCGTCGGACCGAAGGTCGACAGTGACGGAAAAAAATAACTGAAAATATTTGTTCATAGACGGTAGGTCTATTTCGCCAGTAGGTGGCGCTGACGAACACTGATAGGCGAGCGTAAAAGTGGTGTTGACAGTTCGGAATTTCAAATGCGACTGAATCTGGAACGTGCTCATTGGCAAAAGCTGGAGATCAACATGGCTTGCGAGATGAGATAGCAAAATATAGAAACGGAAATGCTGCTCTTGAAGAGTTGAGCTGGAGAGAGAATAGGATCCTTCTGAGTGGAGGTCACTCTCTATTCACGCTAGTGCAGACAGATGACATGGAGATAAGGGCTTCCTTCTACTCAACAATCTCAAGTATTCTGTACTCAATTTCAAGCCCATGAGAGACACTCAGCTGCCCGGTTCTACAACATCCCATTGGTTCGTATGTATGATCCAACGGTTGATGCTGAACAGGATATAAAATATATCATACGTAAAGAAGACCTAGAGTGAAAGGTGAATAGCACTCCTCAACACGTATTGACAGAATGGAAATCTGTCAGAACACGGTTGGGAAGGAAGGCGTCCATGAAACATTTAACGATGATGGAGATCGATCTGATAATTCGGCAAGAAAGTAAAAAGTACGTGGTTGCAGCGCCGAGGCAAAAGAAAAGCAGCCTGGTGACCAGATGATATTACAGAAAACCAGATATATCGGATCCTGATTGACCGTAGACATGCATCAGAGATCGTCGACGTTGATATGCAGAGGTGCAGACGCAGACTCTTGCCACTATCTTGGTTGGGTGACGTACAGGCAATAAATAGCTTGTTACACACATTCTAGACCAAGTTCTGGTATCACTAGTCGTTATTTGTCCGAATTGAAAACGGATGAGAAACTGGTTTTTGGAAGGGAAGTGAATGCTTTTTTCCCTGAAGCTGGAACACCACAAGATGCCAAGAGCCCAAATAAGTGAGATAGGCTGAAAGAAGTGCTACATTATGCTGCAAAGGAGTTATCGCAACTTAAAGTTAGGCCAAGTTTCGATGATGATAACATCCATGATCTTTTTATTATGATTGCTTTACTAAAGGTATTATGTACTTACTGCGCGTATAACTTCACCGCATCCTCCACCAATATCGTATACAGTATACGCAGAATACACGAGTTCTAAAATGTAGATCATCATTATTACCATTTGAGTAATGCGATCACTATCTGTTTCTGCCATAAAAATATTAAAAATGGTAATGAGTTCGAATATACGAGCTGTTGTCCCCACAAAAATCCTACTGGTTAATAATAGTAACTGGAGCCCATATATCTGTGTTATAGTTTTGCCTATCGACAGTAACTCATGATGTTTCTCCAAACGCGTAGTGGTTGTATTTATCAGCTCAGTTCTCAGAGCCCTCATAGGTAGGGTGAACTGAATCATGATAAAATATGCCACTTCAGAGTCAAGAGTGTAGAGGATGTGGGCGAGGGGGATATCATGATTTGCTACGTACATAACCGTTAATACTAATGTAAAATGTGATAGTGAAATCGCATAACAAAATAAATCTTTGGTGAAATTCAGGTGAGGTTGAAAATCTATCAAACGTTTGTAGTTGATACTGAACTTTTGTTTTTGAACAGTCATCCGATAGCAGTGCACGAAAGGTAGAACGATGAGAATTGATTGCGGTACTAAGTCGACGACAATGTAGAGCGGTGAGTAATGTTTACTGTACACCTGAATGTATTCGTACATACTGTATAGTTGCACGGTTGTTTTAATTATGTGGTAGCACATCCCGTAAGCAGCCCATCCCCAGCTCAATTGGCCTTCACTATCGAAGAAATAGATACCGAGGAGACGATTGACTGTCGCCATTAGTTGATTCATTTTATAAAGTACCACAGAATCTAGCAAGCACTGCAATATCGGTTATGAGTTCAATCAATCTGAGTCAGAACGTAGTTCATTAATGTCTACATCAGTGTGGTTACGAACTGAATGAAAAATGGGTGAATCAAAAATCTATTATATGGGCTCTGCTGATGGTTGGGGGATACTGAACTGGTCGGAGGAAGATCCTGATCGCTTCATTCAAATATCGACTGGCTTATCTTATCATTTCTATTTTATCACTGTCTTCATTTAATGGAAGAACAACGTCTCTATTTTAAACCGAATGACAATTGTCAGAGTTAGTGTGTGTGTGTGTGTGCGTTCTGCCCTACAAGCATCAATTTCGGAGCTGTCAACTTGACAATTGGTTGGTAGACGTTTTAGACATTCTTATCTGTACAGTTTTTGGTGACGTTCCGGTGACAGGAATTGGTCGTCAGCGACGATTTGTCGTCATTTCACCAAAAATCGAGTTTGGTATCTTTTTCAATAGTTTTAATCCCACAGAATCTACTGAAACCACAATAAAAGCTTTAAAAGTTGTCCTTGATGACAACCGTCGTCAAATCAAACAAAAATCGAGTTTTGTATAGTTTTCTGTAGTTTCCGTCACATAGAATCGTGAATGAGAAGCGATGTCGAGTCCATAATACTTGACAACTAGTTTCTCAAAATTCGTGAGCAACCTGGTCAGCGGACCAACTAGTTTAATACCTAGAGCTGTATGGCTTAGAGATGGATCAGCCAGCAATTCATTTTCTACTATACATGTTGCATCAGATGAAGCGCACACTACAGATGATCAAACGTAAATTGACAAATTTTGAAGAGGTACAAGTTTTGATTATTATTTTCAACATTGAACCATTTGTAATCGAAAATGAAGATATTTTTCAACACCCCCTTAAAATGTACCTATTGGTTTACTTTCCACAATATGCAGAACCCAAAACGCTGCGAATTATAACACAAATCTTTACTATTTATTGTTGTGACTCAAATTACTTGGATTATAATTATCGACAATCCATTAATATGACATATGTTCTAATGCCATTTGGTGGCACGTGTTATTGTTATATTAAGTTTAATATATTTTATTCATTCAATGAAATATTGTAGAACCAAAAATGGATAAGATGATATTTCCGATCAAAGTAATCATTGTGTAATCATTATTCAAGATTACAACAGCTGGCGACGAGGATAAAGAACTTCAACATCCACTATACTAATAAATCAAGGTCTGAAGGTAATCTGACCATAATAAACTTCAAATCCTTCATTCAAGTTGCTGTTTACATAGAGCCAGAATCAATAAGTTGCTAAAATTGAACCACTATGGAAGCAGAGTAATTACAGGCAATTTTGGAAGCTATAAACCGGAACGATACTCTGCTCATAGAACGTACTCTGCTCAGAGTGCGGTATTGAGTCAAGAACGATGAAACTGATAGAGGACTGTATACCTCCTAGCTGGCACATCCCCTGAAAATTTCATTTTGAAAACTGTGGAAAATAAGCTTGTTACAAGGATTTGCACACAGGACAGACACATAGACACACACGGAACCAAAGTTGTTCAGAATGGTCTAAAACGTAAAATGCGAGTGGAAATTTTGATTCTGGAGACCACAAATTTATTTTTCTCCTGAAAGTGAAAACAATGCTTCCGCTACCTTTACGTAGACTTGGAAGCAATAGAAGATTCTCGGCTCACGAGAATTTCTGTGACGTAGGTAGTAATGAAGTAGGTAGGTACCTAGTAGGAATATGTAAACCATTGGGTGGTAACGAGTTCCACCAATTTCCGATTGTGACTGTAGGTACCTACTGAGCCTTTCTAGTTTGGAAAAAGTCTTAGAAGCAAAAAGTTTCACGAATTTCTGAACTGAGCCTTACCTACTAGGTAGTTAGGGAAAATTCTTGGAGGCCCCCTTCTTTACTGCCTTGCTCAATATACCTAGATTTTGATTACTTTTGAGAATTTTTGTAGAAACTGAAGCTCTACAAATGGCTCCAAAATTGTTAAATACTTTTTTTTCCAAATTTGTTGAGAACATTAAATTGATTTATTTGTTAAAAATCGTGCTAAAAAATCACTAAAGCCAGTCACGCAGCAGGATCGTAAGAGCAAACTTTCGTCAATTATCGTATTGTATAATGTAAAATTGTTTTGAAATTTGCTTTTTTGAATGCAAGGAAATTGTTAACTATTAATTTTATGGCAAAAATCGTATTCTTAATAATAATCTGTTATTCAAAAAGAGGTTTAGGATTTTAAGCTTTTTTTGCTATTTTTATCGATTTTTTAAGCACATTGAAATTTAACTATACTTTTCAGCATTATTTTTGTCGATTTTTTAAGCACAATGAAATTTAAGTGCACTTTTCAGCATTATTTTGTTCATAAAGTTTTGATAGATACACCTAGTTAGTCAAATTTTTTGTGCAATATTTGGCGGAAACAAATATTTTCAACAATTTTTAGCCGTTTTGGCCATTTTTCGTGATTTTTTCAGTACATTTTTTGAAATTTGACCAATTTAATGTGTTCAAAAATTTATGACCGACGAACTCATCCTTTCGTTTGGAAAAGTTGATTTTTTGGCGTAAGAGTGGGGCTTCTATCTCAATCCAAAGGAGAATTATCGTCTGGAAGGATATATATATACATATCTACATATATATTTATTTATGAAAAAGCGCAAACTTCAGGCATCGTTTCAGAATGCCTCAAAACGGATTTCAATGGAGAAATTTATCAAAAATTTTTATTTTTAAATTTTCTGATTCATGGCAATAGGTTCATTTTCACTAGTCGTTGTTTGTCCGAATTGAAAACGGATGAGGAACTGGTTTTTGGAAGAGAAGTGAATGCTATTTTCTCTGAAGCTGGCACACCACAAAATACCAAGAGCCCAAATAAGTGAGATAGGCTGAAAGAAGTGCTACATTATGCAGCAAAGGAGTTATCGCTACTTAAAGTTAGGCCAAGTTTCGATGATGATAACATCCATGATCTTTTCATTATGATTGCTTTACTAAAGGTATTATGTACTTACTGCGCGTATAACTTCACCGCATCCTCCACCAATATCGTATACAGTATACGCAGAATACACGAGTTCTAAAATGTAGATCATCATTATTACCATCTTAGTAATGCGATCACTATCTGTTTCTGCCATAAAAGTATTAAAAATGGCAATGAGTTCGAATATACGAGCTGTTGTCCCCATAAAAATCCTACTGGTTATTAATAGTAACTGGAGCCCATATATCTGTGTTATAGTTTTGCCTATCGACAGTAACTCATGATGTTTCTCCAAACGCGTAGTGGTTGTATTTATCAGCTCAGTTTTCAGAGCCCTCATAGGTAGGGTGAACTGAATCATGATAAAATATGCCACTTCAGAGTCAAGAGCGTAGAGGATGTGGGCGAGGGGGATATCATAATTTCCTACGAACGAAACCGTTAATACTAATGTAAAATGTGATAGTGAAATAGCATAACAAAATAAATCTTTGGTGAAATTCAGGTGAGGTTGAAAATCTATCAAACGTTTGTAGTTGATACTGAACTTTTGTTTTTGAACAGTCATCCGATAGCAGTGCACGAAAGGTAGAACGATGAGAATTGATTGCGGTACGAAGTCGGCGACAAGGTCGAGTATTGAGTAGTGTTTACTGTACACCAGAATGTATTCGTATATACTGTACAGTTGCACGGTTGTTTTAATTATGTGGTAGCACATCCCATAAGCAGTCCATCCCCAGCTCAATTGGCCTTCACTATCGAAGAAATAGATGCCGAGGAGGCGATTGACTATCGTCATTAATTGATTCATTTTGTAAAGTACCACAAAATCTTGCAAGTACTGCAATATCGGTAATGATTTCAATCAATCTGAGTCAGAGCGTGGTTCATTAATGTCTACGTCAGTGTGGTTATGGACCGAGGAGATTGGGTGAATCAAAAATCTATTATGTGGGCCCTCCTGATGGTTGGGGGATACTGAACTGGTCGGAAGAAGATCCTGATCACTTAATTCAAATATCGACAGGCTTGTCTTATCATTTCTATTTTATCACTGTCTTCATTTAATGGAAGAACAACGTCTCTATTTTAAACCGGATGACAATTGTCAGAGTTAGTGTGTGTGTGTGTGTGTGTGTGTGTGTGTGTGTGTGCGTTCTGCCCTACAAGCATCAATTTCGGAGCTGTCAACTTGACATTTGGTTGGTAGACGTTTTAGACATTCTTATCTGTATAGTTTTTGGTGACGTTCCGGTGACAGGAATTTGTCGTCAGCGACAATTTGTCGTCATTTCACCAAAAATCGAGTTTTGTATCGTTTTCAATAGTTTTCATCACACAGAATCAACTGAAAGCATAATAAAACCAAACAATCAAGTTGAGACACGAAATTTTAGACCCTGACCAATGACTGCCACGCAGTGGGTAGTCGAACTAAAGAGCAAGTCAGGCTCTTGAGTCTCGTGTCTCAAATTGGTTGTTCGCGAACGTCTCGATTTTTGACACCTCGAGATTTTTCAACACTCCCTCAAAGTGTATTGGTTTACGTTTCAAAATGCGTAGAACTCAAAACGCTGCTAATCAAATCATTACACAAATGTTTAATATTTATTGTTGTGACTCAAATTACTTGGACTATAATTATCGACACTCCGTTAATATGACAAATGTTTCCAATGCCATTTGGTGGCACGTGTTATTGTTTCGAATAAAGTTTACTATATTTTATTCAATCAACGAAATATTTTGAAACCAAAAATAGATGATATGATATTTCCGATCAAAGTAATCATTGTGTGCATTATTAAAGATTACAACAGCTGGCGACGAGGATAAAGAACTTCAACATCCACTATACTAATAAATCAAGCTCTGAAGGTAATATGACCATAATAAACTTAAAATCCTTCTATCAAGTTGCTGTTTTTATAGATCCAGAATCAATAAATTGCTTGAAATGTAACCACAATGGAAGCAGAGTAATTACAGGCAATTTTGGAAGCTAAGAATCGCAACAGTACCCTCCTCGTAGAACGACTATTGTCACACAGAGCGGCTGGAGCGTCTGGAGATAATCAACAACAATCGGGTGTAGATCAACCTTCTGTTTCTTCCTTCCACTTTTTTTATATATATATATATATATATATATATATATATATATATATATATATATATATATATATATATACATGAAAAAGCGCAAACGTAGAAGTTTTTCAAACATTTTGATTTCAAAATTTTCTGAGCCATTGCAATAGCTTCATTTTCTACAAAAACTCGCTAAAATGGCTAAAAATTGTTACATATATATTTTTTGCAGAATTTTAACCAAAAAGGCTTATCAACATTGAAATAGATAATTTAAAAAATTTATTTAGAAAACTTTATCATGCTGAAAAATAATTAATGAAAATTAATATTTCTGAAAAATGTATAAAAAGTGCCGGATAAAAACTTAAAATCCAAAATAGTTTTTAATTGCAGAATGTTATTTAGGACTAAATGAATTGTTAGTTAACAGTTTATTTGCACTCAAGATGCTCACATTTCTAAACAATGTAACATATTAAAGTACGATAAATTACAAAAACTCGCTGGTACGATCATGCTGCATGAGTGGAACTTTTCATTTTCGCGTACCTACTATAATTTACTTGACGAAACCCTTACTGTTCGAACATCAAAAAGATGAAAATATGGTATTTCAATAATCTAATTTAAATCAAATAAATCCGATTAATTTGATTTTGGATTTAAATCGTGATTTTTTTCAACTCTGGTGACATCCTTTTTTTCATTTTATTTATTTATTTTTTTATAAGACAGTCTTCGCAGCATCACACAAAGTTCTGTGATCGCAAATATCCGGTATCTTCCAGGCCGTACGATTTCCATTGGCATTTCCAATAAATTTAGCAATAGAGGAAGGTGTTCCCAATCAAATCAAAACATTAAAACGATCCCTCCGTCCGTCAGTTGCTCTAAGCTGAACTCACCAAACCTCTCACACCGAATCGTGGAACCCTCCTCTCCACATACAACTGTGATATGTCTATCAAAAGCTTCGTCCATATCCTCTTCATTAATCACCCCTTCATTGAAAAGCCAAAGCAGGTGATTGAGTTCATCCATTATCGAAAAATGGTAGAATGATATAGTTGATGTGGTTATTAAATGATACTGACTAATATAATGTGACGATTTATTTTATTTTTTATTTAAAAGTTTAAACCTCAACCAGGACGGTCATATGTACAGGTATGATGTTATGATTATATTATGTATATGATACGATGAGATTGTATGAATATAAATGAAAAACGCTGCAAATTATTTCACAAAGGTTTATTATTTTTTCAATTGACTATGATCGTAGTTTTAGTTGGCTAGCGTACGTCATAAGGCCCGTCCAGACTCCTCAGCGTGTCCTACTTCGAATAGCCACAACCTATACTTCTATAATTATATACGCATGTTTATATTTCTCGATTTGAGCTCCTATCTATTCAAATAGTTATTGCCTTAATAATATCATTATCTAAGTACGTACGAAAAGTCGAGAGGATATGTTATTAAATATGCGTAGGAAAAGCTTTGGTATTAACAAATTTAAAAGCTTTGGTATTAACAAATATGACCTTGAAAAAAACATATTCATGCCTCGAAGGAACGCCGGCGCCGTACCCACCACAAGGTGCCGCGGCGCCGGCGCCTCCTCTCACTCCACCCTCCCGCTCGCCACCCCCCCCCCCCCCCCCCCTCTCCACCCACCGTGACCCCCTGCCAAGCGTGCCAGGCGTGCGCGCGTCGAAAAAGAAACTTTTTTGCTTGTTTTTGGCCCATAGCATCTATACGAGTAAAGCAATCGGGATGGTTAAACGTTAGGACCAACTAGACCCCAAGTGGAGTCTATGTGCGAAAGAACAGATTTTTTAAGTCAATTCTAAGGCCTTTTATGGCCCGGACGGCGGACGGCGAACGGCGGACGGCGGACGGACATTTCAAATTTGGATTCTACGCACCTTGAAACGTAAAGTGACAAAGTTTGAGGGGGGGTTATAAAAATTTTTTGCTACACGATCACATAGGCTTATTATTGGAAATAATAAACCAAAAGTTAATCGAAAATGTAACAGTGAGGTCTGAGATACCGACAAGAAGTACAGAAGAAAAGGGTACGGTTATAAAGTGTCAGGTTAGGGAGGTCAACACGGTGTGTGAACTCGTCGTGGAGAATTCGTCATGGAAGAACGTACAATCGCGGTTTTGCACGGCGTGTGATGACGGGACGCCCGACTGTTTGAACGTCACGCATGCGCATTAACCATTCCGTTGTACACCAACTCTTGGTTTCGGCTACTATCGAAGATGGGCGATGCGCTGTGCCAAATGAATAGGCAGTAACCATCACATGAGTGTATACAGATAACTGAAATTAGTTTAAAACCTTTTATTTTTTTTCTATGCGAAGTATGTTTTAGCCGCGACAATAACGATCATGTACTGCAGCCTAACTGACGTAATCCTTGAAAATCTCATCAAAATCGGATACAAATTGTGAAAGCTATCCACGTTAAAA
This sequence comes from Adelphocoris suturalis, assembly GCA_030762985.1. Classification (NCBI taxonomy): domain Eukaryota; kingdom Metazoa; phylum Arthropoda; class Insecta; order Hemiptera; family Miridae; genus Adelphocoris; species Adelphocoris suturalis. Next base: position 159,192,044 of record CM061040.1, read on the forward strand.
GGGTCTGAGGGCACACAGACAGACATAGAACCAACATTGTCAGTTGTTGATTTTGTTAGTTTATGCCTAAGCCTTTTTAGGTTAGTACGAATTAATTTTACTACCACCTGCATTTCTTGAAAAAGTACTATAATACAGATTTCATCAAAATTTACCAGCTATTGCGCATACTACGAAGGAATCGAGTGTACCATTGCCTAAGGAAATTATGAAATGAAATTACCCAACTAGTAAGGAGCAGCAATAGCATCTCGGGAGTGTGCGAAACATTTCTAAATTTTTATATTTGAATTTGTCCTGAAATGACATTTACTGCCTCCTATGAAAGTAGAATAGATGCTCTACAACTTCTATTGAATGAGGTTTTACGTATGAGGCATTTGTGAACTGCAGACATTCAATTTTGAAGTCATCTTAATTTTTCGAAGAATTGAAAAAAAAAAAAAGAAAAAAAAAAAAACATTTTTTGATGGCCCGTTGAGGTTAAGGTTCGATAAGGCCGTTCCATTAAGGTTCGATCAATTAACTTTTAGGAGCTCATTCTACGTAAAATTTTATGCTCTTTAATTTATTAAGTATATAAAGTATTTTCAGCTAGGACACAACGTATCAAAAAGAAACAATGACCAACTATAAAAATTTCTCCCTTGATGGGAAAAACAAAAGATCATGGATATGTCTAGTACCTACTGCTTACCAGTTGGTACCTACTACTCAATTGTATAACAACCATGTAGTGCCTTCTTTTCACAAGATTATTCCATTATGGTTACAAAACAATATTAATTTTTAACTTAGAGTAATAAATCAGCATTCCTTGACACTACAATGGCTTAGAGGTCATGAAATGTCGTGGTAAAATGAGAGCATTCCAAAACGTGGCGAACGATTTTCCTACTATGAAAACTATGGGAGTTACTCTTCCCTAGTAACGCCTTGGTTGTACGTGAAAATCAATAGAAAATGTGCCGGTCGGGAAAAAAAGTGTCGGTCGGGAAAAAAAAAATGTCGCGAAAAATTCCTTGACCCCCAGCCAAAAGACAAATCCATGTCAATATTTGCAAAAAAAAAAAAAAAAGTGCCGAAATTTCATTAATTTAGTCGTTTTTGACGGTGTATGGCCCATACATTTTGTTGAGAAGCTTAGAATTCGTTTTCAGCACCCCAAAACACATTTGAAACTGTTGAGAAATTCTACACCAAACGTTCCATCCCCAAAACACCTGATGACAGGACTAAAAAGAATCTGCGTTTCACGACGTTTGGGCTTAAAGCAACATATACATACCTAAACACATTCTCACACAAATATTGGTCTTAGAATGTTCTGAAAACGGTTTGTATTTGGTAATTTTTTCTCTCATGCATGGCTTGTCCTATACTTCCCTCTATCAATTTCAATTGGTCCTCTTGTATTACCTATAAAAAGCCTTGTCTATATGATCTAGCTTATGAGGGACTTCCTAAAGATACTAAACCAGGCAATCTCAACACTTCGTCGATAGAACTAGAATAGTATTATGCACTTACTGCACGTTTAACTGCTCCACATCCACCACCAATATCGTACACATTATAAGCAGCGTACACGATTTCCACTATGCAGACCACCATTGCGTATTGGATGGAATCATCGCCTTCTTCCTCCATATAATACAAATTGAAACATGAAATAAGTTCGTATATACGAGCTGTTGTCCCCACAAAAATCCTAATGATTATTAATAGTAACTGGAAACTATATATCTGCGATATAGATTTGCTTACTGACAGCAGTTCGTGATGTTTTTCGAGGCATATAGAATTTGTATGCATCAACTGAGTTTTGAGAGCCCTCATTGCCAGTGTGAACTGAATAGTTATAAAATACGCCACTTCGAGGTCAAGAGCGTAATGAAAGGTAGAGAGAGGAATACTTTTATGATACGCAACGTACACAGAAGATAATACTAGTGTGAAATGTGCCACTGAAATTGTCAAACAAAATAAATCTTTGGCGGAATTCAAGTGAGATTGAGTATTAACCAAAAAGTTGAAGTGAGTGTTGAATATTCGTTTCTGGAGAATCATATGGTAAGAGTGGACAAAAGGTAGAAGTATGAGAATTGCTTGTGGTATGAGATCCATGACGATTTCGACCGTTGTGAAATCATTACTGTATATCTGAATGTATTCGTGTATACTGTACAGTTGCTCAGTAGTTTTGAGTATTGAGTAGCACATCCCATAGGCAGCCCATCTCCAGCTCAATCGGCCTTCACTATCGAAGAAATAGATGCCGAGGAGGCGATTGACTGTTGTCGTTAGTTGATTCATTTTATATTATTTCAGAACCTTGCAAGTACTGCAAACTCGGTTGTGAATTCAATCAAACTATCTAAATCAGTACCACTATGACCAAAAGTTTTCTGCTCCAAGTCGTAGCTCTATAATGCATTTCCAGTATCAAACGCACGCCATTTATAACTAGATCGGACTGGTTACAAGCCATAATAAATCTATATTAGCATCCCTGACGGTCGGAGCATACTGAACTGGTCGGAATAAGATCTCAATCGATTCATTAAAATATCTACAGGTTTGTCGTCTTATGTTTGTCGATATAACAGGTTTGTCGACCTGTTTGTTCGACCTTTTTAATCACTATCTTAATTTGAATTGTCAACGGTGAATTGTCAATTTGAATTTGGCAATGTGCTGTATGTCTGTATCAATCAACAATATCATATCTATTTTTTTTTTTTTTTTTTTTTATATCAATGGAGATTTTTATTCATTTTTTTTACAAAGGTAAAAATTCATTAACAGAACAATCAAACAATAACAAGATAACTAAAACTTAATCGTTCAACCATGGGAGAGCAGCTCCATCCTCCATCCCTAAGGACCTCAACCTCCTCCGTGTCCCACGTATTCTTTGAGAAACTGCTTTCAGTATGGCCATTTGAATTTTTACCCTGGTCCACCCCAAGACTTGTGGGTAGGGTCGACTCCCCCAAGATGTATGAGATATCCTTTTCACAAACACGTTGAATTCGTCGTGCAGCGCTCCTTCCTCTGAATAGATTAGGGGGGTGAAAGAACCTCGACGGTCTTCGGCTGCCTGGTCATATTTCCTATGCTTCTCTGCTGCTGCTGATCGGGCAACTTGCTTCCAGGTATGGGAAGAGTGAGAAACGGCGTCGGCATTGATTATGCGATTGTCGAAGAACGCCGGCCTCCCACTTTCCCATACCCCTTCCACTTTGATGTCAGCTATTAAGGCTGGAACTTGATCTTCAGCTTCTCGTAGCACAGGTTCTATGACTGCCCCTCCCCATGCCAGGTCTGCTAACATAGCCGTTTCGTCACGTACTGCATCATGACCCCGTTTGACCAAACCCCCTCTTTTACAATTTAAGGCATGTGTCACGTCAAATTTATCTCCACAGCCATCACAGGTCTACGGGCAATGGTATTGGTGTACGACCGTACCGCAATGCTAGCGCATCTTGGAATTGTGTGGCATTGGGACGCTGAAGCGTCAATTATTCGCTTAAGCACTCGCTGCTGATTTGGTTGCAGGGTGGCGATTATTTCTTGGCTGCGTTATATCATATCTATTCAATTCTTATTTATTCTATAAATGAGTAATATCAGCACCTTCACGCTCAAACCCATGGACGGATTTGAACTGGGTTTTTAGTAAAATGATGGGGGTGGCGCGGGAAAGGTTTTTGTAGAAGAAAATTTTTAAAAAACGTCCAACCACACCAGCTGACTTATCTAAATTCTCTCCTATTCACCCTAGAAATCTGAAATTTGTTATGGTGCCTTACTAGGACATTAAGAGACGAATGCAATGACGGGTTTTAACCAGATCAGCTGAAATAGCTAAATTCTCTCCTATTCACCTTCATTTTAAGACCATATTGAAACTGGTCAAGTTTGACTATTTCCTACCCACCATTGCGTTTCTCCAGTCAAGATTTTGTTTCCATCTCGACATAGCACTCTTCAACTATCTAATCTATCTAACTATTCCTTGAAGAGCCTGGCCTTCAAGTATTTCGAATCCGCCAATCAATCCAAAGAAACGCTTGCATACGAGTCTGCAACACATTGGGACATTTTATGTCTTTAGTTGAAGACAAGTATGTGTTGCAGACTCGTATGCAAGCTCTAAGAGCCACTCAGCTGATCCGGACCCTGGGCATCGTCATGTAAATGTGCTAAAGAGACTACATACGAAATTACAGCTTCCTAGAGTGTAAAACATAGAATTTAGCTTTAAGAGCCACTCATCTGATCCGGACCCTGGGCATCGTCAAGTAAATGTCCTAAAGAGGCTACATACGAAATTACAGCTTCCTAGAGTGTAAAGTATAGGTATTACCTATTAAAATGATTTAACCACCGCTTCACAAATCAAACCGTTCTCGCAATATTTGGATCACCTGCTATGAATCAAATCATCGAAACCCCAGCTCAATGAGATCATCAGAAATTAACAAGCGGTGGCAATCATGCTCACACATTATTGAGAATGATCACCTGAGTGTACAATTATTCAAATAACCATGTTCATAACTCATCTTTTTGGCCACGCACTTCGCAGTAGTTAACATAATATGGTTGGATAAATCGAGAGCTTTCGAACGAATGGTCAACGAATTTTGTGGGATGAAAAACGACGAAGTACCATTTCCCTAGCAACGACTCGGTTGTAAGTGGAAATCATCAAAATATTTTCGTGAGCAATTTTCCTTGACGTTTTTTTAGTTTATGTGCCATAGCAAAGACATAAAATGTCAAAAACCAGTGTGTGACCAACTTTTTTAACTCTGCCCAGGCCACAATTCTCAACCGTTTTTCGAAATTAATTTCTTGTTCGATTCCCATTTTAATCTAGTTGTGCGACACAACTATAAGGAAATTTCTAATTCCATAACGGAAGGGAGGAAACGGAGGGAGTAACGTCGAAAAACGTACTTTTCAACGGCGAATATTGTCGACGAAGCCCAGACTACAATAATTCTCAATCCTAATTTTAGTCTGGTTGTGCAAAAAACCTTGGAAATTCAGGATTTGTGGTTTGCATGGGGGTGGAGGAGGTAGTTACCAAATAATTCAACTGCCACGTGAGCCGCATTTCTCGACCAATTTCATTGATTCTTATTTTCCTTTCAATTATCAATTCGGTCTAGATTTGGAATATATATATCGTGAGTTCCGAATTTAATTATGGAAGGGGGTGAATGGAGGGGACAATAACGATAAATCGTTGTTTTCACAATTCTCATCCGATCTTCGTGATTATTTTTTTTGTTCAACTGTGACAATCCATCGATTGCGGTGATCAAAATTCTTGGATTTCTATAAAACATTTCAATCTTTTGATGTAATTTTTGGGACTCATGTGATATAAGTAGAACAAGATTTCAATCACTTATTACGCTTATTAGCTAACTTTATTACGCTTTTCTTTATGTCGCTCCGAAATAAAGGTAAAATAAGGTTTTAACATGGAATCATGTTTTAGCGATGGATCCCCCGCCGAAAAGTGAGACTATAAAGTGAGATGAAAGTAGCGCCAATAATTGTGATGATTTCCGCTTACAACCGAGTCGTTGCTAGGGATATGATACTTCGTCGTTTTTCATCCCACAAAATTCGTTGACCATTCGTTCGAAAGCTCTCGATTTATCCAACCATAATATATTAACTACTGCGAAGTGCGTGGCCAACAAGCTGAGTTATGAGCATGGTTATATGAATAATTGTTTACACACAGGTGATCATTCTCAATTATTGATATTGTGAACATGATTGCAACCGCTTGTTAATTTCTGATGATTTCATTGAGCTGGTGTTTCGATTATTTGATTCATAGCAGGTGATCCAAATATTGCGAGAACGGTTTGATTTGTGAAGTGGTGGTTAAATCATTTTAATAGGTAATTTCTATACTTTACACCATAGGAAGCTGTAATTTCGAATGTATCCGCTTTCACAGTCATCTCACAAGAGCTCAATCGTCGTGATCATTTCTATAATAAAGTGAATGTTTACTCGCGAGTTTCTATTAGGAGATCATTATCTCACAAGAGCTCAATCGTCGTGATCATTTCTATAATAAAGTGAGAGCGAGGAGCTAAAACATGATTCCATGTTTTTTACATTTTAGCTGTCAGGCTCAAAGTAATAACATCCGGGGGGGGTCCAGGGGGGCGGAGCCCCTTGCGAGGCCCGAAGGGCCGAGTTTTTATCATTTAATAATGATTATCAGGACGTTTCCATTTGTTTTCGTCACGTCACGAGCGTCACGTCACGGTGGGGTTTTCTATTGATATTCACGTACAACCAATGCGTTACTATAGGGAAATGTAACTCCCTTAGTTTTCATAGCCGGAAAATCGTCACTTTTTGGAATGCTCTCATTTTATCACAGCATTTCATAATCCCTAAGCCTCTGTAGTGTCAAGGAAAGCTGATTTATTATGCTCAGTTATAAACTAATATTGCTACGTAACCATCATGAACTAATAATGGGTAAAATTAATCATTATTAAATGATCTGACTGTAGAACCGTAGGTCTACCGTCCGTTTTCTCTATCCAGCCTGTCGGTTGATTAGTTTCTTATATTCACTTCTTTTAAAGATGAATGAAATACTGCCGGGAAGAGAGAGGTATCCGGGATAGCAATGGATTAGGTATTAGTATAAACAATGGGAGTTTATATGATATTTATTGCTATGAATGCAAGTGAAAGAGAGAGTGAGAATCACCATTCTTGAAGGTTGAACAACGATTAAAAGCAAGTGGACCCGTTTGCATTGGGGTTACCAATGGGCACGCCATTCCATTGAGCGGATCACCCTAACGGTTTTCGATTGCTGTTACACAACCAAGAATTTTTCTAATTTTGGAATGGATGTCAAGACTTCAAATTTTACAACGGAAGGGGGTAAATGGAGATGGTAGCAGTAATAAATCGTTATGTGTTCACTATTTTTCATCATATTTCCGTCACTTTTTTAAAACAAATTTTAGTCAAGTTATTCAACAAACCGTGGAATGTTAAAATTTACTGACGGTGAAGGTAAATGGATGGGGTAATTTCAATAAACCATGAAATTTTCGTTTTTTCATTCGTTTTTATTTAATTTTTATTATTTCGTCCTTTTTGAAATCTTTAGGTTTTGATGTGCTAAAAATCGGGGATTTCATGTCCTAGAAAGATTATTTTAAATTGGAATGGTAGAGTGGAAGTGAAACCAACTATTCATGCTTTTCTCAACTACTATTGATGATTTTTGGTTTTCTTCTATTTCACTGTGTGGTTTGAAGTATTTGGTCTTTTGGTAAAACTACTCTAACTAAATTGAAATTTCATAAGTGCGGTGGGGTGGGGTACTGATATATCGGTGCTGATATAATAACGGTCATGTAATCGTTTGCTCTTGGACTTAGATGGTCTAATGTAGCACCGCTATTAAGTAACTTATCGTAAATTCTGCACATAATCCTACAAGCTTTTTGGTTTGTTGATAATACCAATTTTATTGATAGTTTTTGTTATTATTAGTTTGAATAGTATTAGACACTTACTGCACGCATAACTGAACCGCAGCCACCACCAATATCATATACATTGTAAGCAGAGTACACGAGTTCCAAAATGCAGAACAGTATTGCAGGTAACGAAAGACTGGCATTATCTATTTTTTCCATGAAATAATTAAAATACAAAATCAAATCAAAGATACGGGCAGTTGATCCAACAAAAATCTGAGTAGTTATCAACAGTAACTGGAGCCCATATATATCTGTTATTGTTTTGCCTATTGACAGTAATTCGTGATGTTTCTCGAGACACGTATAGGTTGTAAGTATTAACTCTGTTTTTAGAGCCCTCATAGCCAGGATGAACTGAATCATGATGAAAAAGGCAATTTCGGAGTCAAGTGTGTAATGAAAGCTAGCGAGAGACATTTCCTGCTGATGCCCTACGTACATAGCGGATAATATAGCTGTAAATCGTATCAGTGAAATTGCTAAATAAAATAAATATTTTTTAGAATCCCAGTGAGGTTGAGAAATATTTAAAAACTCGTGGATAATACTGAACTTGTTTTTCTGAACAACCATCCGATAGCAGTGCACAAAAGGTAAAGCCATATGAATCGATTGCGGTATCAGGTCGGTGACGATTTGGAGAGTTGGGTAAGATTTACTGTATCTTGGAATATTCTTGTATAAACTGTATAATTGCCCGGTCGTTTTGAGTATTAAGTAGCACGTTCCATAAGCAGCCCATTTCCAGCTCAATCGGCCTTCACTATCAAAGAAATAGATGCCTAGTAGGCGATTGACTGTCCTCATTAATTGATTCATTTCAAAAATGACTTCAGAACCGTGCAAGTTTTGCGAATTTGGTTACGAACTCAATCCAAGAGGAGCATTCTCCATGCCGAAACATTAGAACACAGTTTTAACACCTCACATACTCCAATAATATATACATCAGGATGGTCAAACCGAGTTAATTGGCTAAACCAAAAATTTATGATATGAGGTCTGGTGAAGATTGAAGCGTACTAAACTGGTCAAAAAGATCTCAATCAAATCATTAAAGTATCGACAGGCTCGTCTTATGTCTCTTAGTACTATCTTCATTCTGAAAGTTTCGACATTTAGTGCTGTATGGGGTGTATCAATCAACAATTCATTTGCTACAAAAGAGGTAGTATCAGATAAGGTGCAATCTTCACATGATCAAATTTTAAGAGGGTTCAATTTGTTTGTAGGTCGATTACAAAAGTTGAATATTGAAAATATTAAACCAGAAAACACCCTTCTAAACTAAAATGATCGATACAGCTGTTAACATCGCAATAGAATTTTCGTAAGAAGAAATCAAGTTTATTGTGACCTGCGTTTCATCTTCTTTTATTATTTTTCTTTAGCTAAGTACTGTTTGAGCTAAACCTCAAGTGACAAGAAATGTGAGCGTGGATTTAAAAAAAAAAAAAAAAAAAAGAGAGAGAGAAACAAATGATACGGAGCTCCGATGAATAATTAAATTAATGGAAAGTATATGACTGCATAAGCATGCAGTGTAATATGCATACAGGGGATTTTGACAAATAACAGTGAAGACGTCTGGACACTGATGATGACCCGCAAAAGCATGGATCTAAGTTGACTGGAAGATGGAAAAATCGAATCGGACTTGGTGGCACGGAAATTCGGTTGTTGATAGTAGCGACGAGTGATCCAGCGGAGCGTAAATGCGAAAGTAGACCGTCGAAAGGTCGAGGGTATTAGTACAAATACATAATAATAAGCACTTATCGAAAAAAAAAAACAAAAAAAAAAGCAGAACTAGGAGATTCCTGGCTCCTACATACTCCCTACCAAATTTGGAAACCAAATTTCAAGGATCAGGATTGAAGGGTTAGTCTTTAAAGAAAGGAGCGGGACGAGCTTTGTAACTGATCTCTGGTAGACAGCTATTGGAGTTTTCACAGTTACAACGGGTGTAACACCGTCTTTACCAGGATTGACCTGGGTGACTCTAGCGGTGGGCCATTGAAGGGGATTAGCAGTAGAATCCTTAATCAGGACCTAGTCCCCAATCTCAAAATTCTGCGAATGACGGTGCCATTTGGATCTTCTATGAAGGGTTGCCAAAAATTCCACACGCCAGCGTTGCCAAACCTGAGCAGACATACGCTGGACCATTTGCCAACGTGGCAAGGTATCCTTTTTCAGATCCAACACTGAGAACTCTGGAAGAGACAGAATGGGACAGCCAATAAGGAAGTGGCCTGGCGAAAGGCTCTATAATTCTAATTCTTCTCTTGAGGCTCTATAATTCTATCTATGCCTCAGGTAACTATTCGTCCACCTGGAGGGAGGCTGTCATTGTCCCTCTACATAAAGAGGGCAAAGATCCTTGTGAATCAGGCAGTTACAGGCCCATCTCCCTTACTTGCTGCATGAGCAAGATCCTGGAAGCTATGGTCAACTACCGCCTGGTATGGTTTTTTGTGAGCAACAGCCTTATCAGCCAGCACCAGGCTGGTTTTTGCAAACGCTTCTCAGCAGTTGACCAACTCTCAGCTTTTGAGAGTTACATTCAGGACAACTTTCTGGTCAGGCAGCATGCTATTGGTGTGTTGTTTGACCTAGCCAAAGCCTATGACAACATTTGGCGTCACAACATCTTAGAAAGGCTACATCAGTGGGGAAAGGGCGCACTAATGCTGGGCTTCCTCCGCAGATCTTCAGAAGAACGGCATATGTCGGGGCTCAGTACTTAGTTACACCCTATTTATGGTTGCTATAAATTGCCTTGATGATAGCGTCCCAGAGGAGATTCGTCCCTTACTATATGTGGATGATCTAATAATTCTCCTCCAAGGTGATGATCTGAGAAATGTGTGTGAAACATTGCAACGTGCTATTGACACCATCTATCAAACAGCAAGGATGCGAGGTTTTAGTTTTTCACCTAAGAAAACTACCTCTATCCATTTTTGCAGAAAACCCAAAGTGCATGATGAGTATGCACTGACAATTGATGGAGTTGAAATATCTTTCTCGACTCACACACGTTTCCTCGGTCTCATAGTTGACCGCCAGCTGCGGTGGACCCAGCATATTGAGTACTGACGCCAAGCTGCCATGTGGGGTGTACAGTTGCTCAAAGCCATTTCCAATTATAGTTGGGGTGCTCAGCAGGATGTCCTCTTGGGGATTTTCCATGCAATGGTGCGATCCCGAACTAGCATTTTGCATTGACGGGCGAGTGCGCTATTTCCCAGGGCAGCCCCTGCATGAAGTGGTCACCCTACCCTCCCAAGTTGAGACATATTCCAGGCTCTAAACACGAACTAGCTCATTGGGTATTCGTGTTCAGGAGCTCACTAGTGGGATAGCATAGAGAGATACTGTCTGGTTCCATATGTAGTGCACCCTGCTCCTCTATGGACCTTGTCTGGGATGCGTGTTGACCTTCGCTTGAGGGTCGGGGTTAAGGGTAATACACCCCTTGAATGTCGCTACTCTGAGGCGATCCAGCGATATGCTGGACACATTCTTCTATTCACTGATGGCTCAAAGACACCTGATGGTGTTGGCCTTGCTCTATGGAGCCCCAACTTCCAAGTCTCTAGACGCCTACCACCAGTTGCGTCTGTGTTCACAGCAGAGCAATGGGCAGTGACACTGGCTGTTCGACACTGCCAATTATTGGGAGTTGGGAATTATGTGATTTGTAGCGATTCACTAAGTACCATCGAGGCGATTAGGATCTCATATTCTGGTGATCCCCTAATACAAAGCCTACGTGGATCGCTACACCAAGCCACGACATTGAACTCAACCATAACTTATATGTGGGTACCCAGCCTTGTGGGTATTCATGGCAATGAGTGTGCGGAGGCCCTTGCAAGGAGAGTCATTGGTGATAACTCCATCGATATGTTGCCTATACGTAGAGAGGATAAAATCTCCTACACGCAACATAAAGCCAATTCCATCTGGCGTGAGCAATGGCAGGTGAGGTCACTGGTCTGCGTGGTATTCTTCAGGACTTGAGCCCGGTGGATCCTTTCGTAACCCTACTTCCAAGGCGGGACCGAACAGCGGTCAACCGGGTTGACACTGGCAATACCCGCCTTACTCACAGACACCTGCTTAGTGCAGAACCTCGAGATGTTGTGTGTGAGAGGGGTGGGTGTGATCTGTCCATCCGCCACATTCTAGAAGACTGCCCAGCCCTTGTGGACCACCGAGTCCAGCATCAACCCCCTCAGGGGGTTGACGTTATATCCGGACAAGTCAAGGTCTGATCCCTGTTTTTGTACCTGACAGCCACTGAGCACTACTAAGAACAGTGATATCTGATCTGTGATATATTTATATCACATAATAGTTTTTTGTATACTCACCCCCAGTGGGGGGTGGTGTGGGTGTAGTTTTTTGTACTCTCACTTTGCTGATTGTATAAAGTAGCATGTATATAGTTATTAGCCAATTTTACATCTAGTATTAGTTGTATTCTTTTATTTTTGGGTTTTTTTAAATCCACTTTGGAGGCTAAACAGTGGTCATCACTATACCCCTCATATTTTCCCCCCTCCGAGTTGCCAATGGAGTCCTTGATGGCGCTCCTTTTTAGTCAAGGATGACAACATGGCTCCCCTTAGAGTCTTGCCACTTCCAGTGTCCTTGAGGTGCGGCTTAAACCTTGAAGAAGAAGAAAAAAAAGCTACTGAGCACGCACTAATATGAAATCCTTGTAAAATGCTTATTTTCCATAGTTTTCATACGATCTAGATGTAATTTACAGGAAATGTGCGGGCTATGGTTAGACGGTCTCCTGTCAGTTTCATTGTTAGCTAATCAATGCCACACACTCTCTGCATTTGCACAAACGTAAATTACATTGAGTATCATTTTTTAGTTTCTTGATTGACCAATTATACAATTTCACGCTACTTCCTGATTTAATCTTTTTCGCTATGGAATTTTTCAAGATCATTCAAAACTTTTCAGTGATCTATACATTCATGATAGGTAAAGGAGGAAGCTATTAGCCACACACAACTTGGTAGACTTTTTTTTCTCCTACGCCCAATACATATTGATCGGAGTAGACCAAAAGTTGGTAGGTTGGACATTGCTCTTGCTGAAACATGAATCGATATTGGAATTGTTTGCTCTAGGACTTAGATATTCTTTTGTGGCACACTAATGAGTAACTTAACGAAAATTCTGCACTTGACGAAATTTTGTATATTTTGCTTGTAATAGGCCAAAAAAATGTCTGCGTGCCTACCAACCATTTGGTATGTTGATGGTATGATTCCTTGATTTCTGATAGTTTTTAATTATTATTAATTTGAATAGTCCTTCCTTGGCACTTACTGAACGTATAACTGAACCGCAGCCCCCACCAATATCATACACATTGAAAGCAGAACTCCCCAGTTCCAAAATGCAGACTAGTAAGAAAGGAACGAAACTGTCGGTTTCCTCCATGTAAATATGAAAAATCACAATCAATCCGAAGATACGGGCAGTTGATAGAACTATAATCATAGTGGTTATTAAGACTAACTGGAGCCCATATATCTGTGTAATAGTTTTGCCTATTGCCAGTAATTCTTGATGTTTCTCAAGACACATTGAGGTTGAATTGAGTATCAACTCAGTTTTGAGAGCCCTCATAGCCAGGATGAACTGAATCATGATTAAATAGGCAATTTCGCAGTCAAGAACGTAATGAAAGTGAGCGAGAGATATTTTCTGATGATTTCCTGCATACACAGCCCATAAGACAACTGTGAAACGTACCAGAGATACTTCTAAATAAAATAAATCTTTGGTGGAATCCCGGTGAGGTTGAGAACTAATCAAAAACTTGTAGATAATACTGAACTTGTTTTTCTGAACAATCATCTGATAGCAGTGCACGAAAGGTAGAACCATGAGAATCGATTGCGGTATGAGTTCGACGACAATATGGAGAGTTGAGTAAGATTCATTGTACTTCGGAATGCTCTCGTACAAACTGTACAGCTGCTCGGTGGTTTTAAGTATTAAGTAGCACATCCCATAAGCAGCCCATCTCCAGCTCAATTGGCCTTCACTATCGAAGAAATAGATGCCGAGGAGACGATTGACTGCCGTCATTAGTTGATTCATTGCACGAATTACTACAGAACGATGCAAGTTCTGCTAACTCGGTTACGAATTTAATCAAGCTAACTGAGGTTCCACTATTACCAAGCGACGCATTTTAGAAGTCGAGACTTCAGAACAAATTTTTAGCACCTCACGTATTACATTAAAGAATGGTTACAAACCGAGGTAATTTGCTAAAATTAAAATCTATTATATGAGCTCTAGTGATAGTTGGAACACACTGAACTGGTAGGAGAAGATCTCAATCAATCCATTTAATATCGACCGGCTCGTCTTATAATGCCTCTTAGCACTATCTTCATTTTTTAAATTTCGAATAAAACATGGTACTGTATGAGTGTATCAATCAACAATTCATATTCTTGAAAATCTTGAAACATAAATCAACAAATTTTAAGATGGGTGATTAGAAAGGTTGATTATTGAAAATAATAAACCGGAACATTTTCTTTTAAACTACATTGATCGAACCAGCCGGTATAACTGTAATTAAATTTGCTTTTCAGGAAATCAATATAATGACCTGTGTTTCCTTCTATTTCAACAATTTTCTCGAGGTTGGTGCTAGATCTATTTAGTTATGCTTCCCTAATGAAGTAATAAAGGCTCCGTTTATTAATTCTGGCTTATTATTTTGGATAGTAAACCTCTGCAATCAATCGAAAAAAAGATGTTCAACCTCTCCCTTCCATTTACTCCCCCCCCCCCCCCCCCCAACCTTTCTGCTCACGTTTCTAGAAGTGTAGAATCAATAAAACAATTTTTTTTTTCTCGTGATTTATTTATTGCAACTGAAACATAGTACACTTCATCTAGCAATATTTAATTTCATGATAAGCTCACTAAGGGGGGAGGTTTACAGCAAATTCCGCATGAACCAGGGGGCCCGAACTATACTTCTCAGTATCATAGTTTGTCGGGTTTGGATTGTTTTAATATTTGATTTTTTCGCACAACCCCAGAGCTGAATCCCATAGGTCCAGATAGGGCGCAGTATCTGTTTATATATGAGTAATTTATTGTGTAGTGAGAGATGGGAGTTCCTTCCCATCATCCAGTACATCTTTCTGAACTTGATTTTTAATTCCTGATTCTTTTTTTCAATGTGGTATTTTCAGTTAAGTTTTTAATCTAGGTGCATCCCTAAGTATTTTACAGTGTGAAAAGTAGCTACAGTTGTATTTTCCTGTTGCGGAAGATCTCGTGAGTACAGCAGGTAGAGTACTGGGCCTAGGACATTGCCTTGCGGTACCCCTGCTTTTATAGGCTTCAAGACAGAGTACTGGTCACCCTGCTTTACCCAATAAAACAAATAAAAACAAAATCCAGCCCCCTGTTACTTTTATTCCAATCAGCTGGACAAAAGTTTCTAAATCTTTGCTTGTTTGGTATAAACACAAGGTTTTTCTCTGTCACCCTTAGTCTAAAGCGCATAGCTGGTGGTCTCATCCCGACCACTCTGATTGGTCCCCCTTCCCTTAATCCTTCCTAAATCTTAAAATCCTGCTATTAACTTCGTCGTCATCCTTCTTACCAGTCGCAATATGCCAATCATCCCACATTCGCTAATCTATTTCTGCCGTTCCCCAAACTCTCGTGCTACCAAATTCTTTGAGTGCCGTCCATCTACAACTTTAGGTGTGCTGCCTCCGGGGTCCGGTCAATTGAGACGATTTTGGTGTCAACTGAGACGAAGGGGGGTGTGTGAACTGAGACGCCCTTATTATTCCCTCCGACCGTCTCAACTAACATAACCCTATAATTTTCCATGTCAACTGAGACCAAAAAATACACACTAAGTCTAGCATTTCCAAACCAAATGAAACCTTTTCCAAGTCAAATGAAACCTTTTCCAAACCAAGTGAAACCTTTTCCATATCAAATGAAATCTTTTCCAAACCAAATGAAACCTTTTCCAAACCAAATGAAACCTTTTCCAAATCAAATGAAACTTTTTCCAAACCAAATAAAACCTATTGAGAAAATGAGTGAACTGAGGTACCTAGATAAGTAGATACCCACTCACATTCAACAGTCAGAAATTTCTCAAACTTACTTGTTTTCTATTCTACTAAGGTGAGATCCACATCGGTAATCCTATGCCTGAAATTCATCGAATTTTTAATCTGTCAACGTCTTTCTATGATAGGTACAATTGCATCTACCTGCAACTTGCAGGGTATCTGCCTATCTAGGTACCTCAGTTCACTCATTAGCGAATTTTTGAAGAAAATTAAGCTATTGTTCTCGCCTCAAAATTTGTAGAATGTGAATTTTTGAAAAAATTGTATGCAGAAATCCGTTTCAGGCTATTCTGAATCATATTCTGAAGTTTAACGCATTTTTTTATGTATGTATGTGTCATTTCAGACGATAACTGTCCGTAGAATTGTGCTGCTCGCTTCGCTCGCTTGAGGAAGTTATACTGCCCACCCAACTTGGCAGACGTTAATTAAAATAGAAATTGAAAGTTTTGTCTAAAAAATAAAAAAAAATTTAGGGGTGGACTACCCCTAACATTTAGGGGGATGAAAAATAATGTTGGCCGATTCTCATAGATACCGGATAAGCACAAAAAATTTCATCAAAATCGGTCAAGCCGTTTCGGAGGAGGATGGCAACAAAAACTGTGACACGAGAATTTTATATATTAGATGTATGTGACATTTCAGACGATAACTGTCCGTAGAATTGTGCTAGAAACTTCAAACAAATTTTAAAATGTTAAGGACACAAAACGAAAGTTCAAGTTCGTTGGCCAGCATGATCGAATTACATCTTCGGGTTGAAATTTTCAAAAATGTAGTCGAAAATTTCAAAATAGCCTGTTTTTTGCGATTTGTTGTGCGAAATAATTTTTTCAGCATACTAACATGTGGTATATTCGGAACCAGCGTAAAATTTCCTATATGAATATGTATCAAGTTTTCAAAAATTTCAAAGTTGAAAAATCAGTCAAAAATCAAAATAATGCCGTTCGCTAGTTGTAAAAATCGGTAATATTTGCATGAAACAATGTCCAAATTCAGATTGAACTACTCTTATGTAGCGACTGAAATGTCGAAGATTTCTTCAAAAATTTGCTCATGGGGTCATGCTGCATGACTGGGCTTTTTTCTCAATAGGTTTCATTTGGTTTGGAAAAAGTTTCATTTGATTTGGAAAAAGTTTCATTTGGTTTGGAAAAGGTTTCATTTGGTTTGGAAAAGGTTTCATTTGATATGGAAAAGGTTTCGTTTGGTTTGGAAAAGGTTTAATTTGACTTGGAAAAGGTTTCATTTGGCTTGGAAATGCTATATATGGAACGGACCTTATTCTTATGTCGGAGTGATGGCTCGACGTCATTTGATGGTTTCAGCATCAGAAGATGGCAGGTATGTAAAGGGTGGCCACTTTCTTGACATATTCTGCCCGCGTAATTTCACCCGCTATGTAATGCTGAATACACTCGTCGATCGCGTTCCATTTTTAGAGGGTTTTTTTCGCACACGCACCGGTTCATTCACGCTGTTTATGGAGATCACGGAGTCTATTTGAATGGTCAACAAAACGTCGACGAAAATGTGAAAGTTGGAGTGGGTGTCACTGAACATTCTGTTGAACTTCGCGTGGAATGATTCACAAGAGTTTGTTGTTGCACCGGACGAGTTCCTAGCAGCCCACAAATAGGGAGGAAAGATTACGTGGGCTTCAAGTAAGTACGCTTAAGATACTGAAAGAACTTATCAATTTTTGGATTACCAGCGGGTACAGTGAAATCCTGCTCAAATGAATCGTCGACTTCAAAAAATGAAAGATCTGGCCGACCAAACACAGTTTTGAGGAACTTCCCAGGTTGAGTATTAGTTTTGTAGTCCGTTGCTAACCCTACTTTTTGGATTTTCCGCCACCAACTCCATTAACCGTTCATCACTAAACATTTCCACGACTTCACACCTATCCATGATCCCCTCCGATAGCAACGACTAGACTGATTAGCTCGGGCCTTGGTGACCCAGAGACAGGCACACAAGCCGTCAGTATCAGTTGACTGGAACCTGCCCCTTGAACCTCGAAGTGAAAGCTTACCGTCTCAGTTTACACACCTCTCCTTTTATTTGCTCTCATTAGACATCATTAGGGCCCGTTGATCGGCTTCGAGTTAATCCTCTCTACACGTCACAGTCGACCTGCACCCCTGCCTCCACTGGAAGCAGTACCGGATCCCGGATTTTCGGAGCGACTTCCCATCTAGTACCTACCTTCCCACCATTCCTTTTGTATGCATGCCAACTTGGGGGGTTTTGGATCGAATGCCCATATTCTTCTGCTCGCTGTTGCGCTAAATCAGCCCTAGGCGGCAGTGGTCCTTTGTAAAATCCATTTAAGACGTTTCCTGATGGAAAGGAATTAATATATTATATTAGTCCCCAACACGCTTCAATAATTACATATGACCTAGCTGGGTCTCTTTGAAGCTTAAGTGTTATTTCGATCAACCCTATAGGGTGAAATTGTAGGATTTAAATATTAAAAAATCGAAATCTTGGAAACTGTTGAAATGAAATGGTAGTTCGTTTCGTTTGATTGAGTTTGTACTCAGTTCAGTCAATTGAATGTGATCACCTGGATTTAAGTTTTTGAAGGAGAAAACATCTTCAACGCGACGGGAGACCGCCCGAGTGCTCCCGAGGGGCTGGAAAAACACCTGAGTGCTCCCGTAAAAAAGTCACGCCAGTGCTCCCCCTCACCTGAGTGCTCCGCTAGAAAAAAAGCGCGAGTGCTCCGACACCCCTGAGTGATCCCGTGTTTGAAAAGTAGCCAGTACAATACGCTTTGTCAATGTAAACAACTATTACTAACTTGGTCATCAGTCGTCGTCGAGATGCGACCTGTATTTTGCAGTTATTATTCCCAGGACTGGATGAGACGGAATTTACACCCGGTGATTTCCACCCCTTGGGGCCACACATTTTTCATGGCGTTGTGACACTACACTACACATTTAAATTGCCATAATTCCTGGCCGGCGAGCTCTTCGCATTTCCGGGTCAAACTGCGGAGGCAAAATTCACAGGATTCCTGTTGCTTGTTAGGCAACAAGCAGAATGCCAAGGCTGCATAAAATCCATTTTTTAATTCTGTGCACCTTAAACAGTTGCGTGAAAAATTTTGGGCTGTAGCTAAACGTACATTCTAAGTAGATGGTTGGACATTTCGAGGGGAATTTCAAGTTCTCCAATAACCGTGTAACGTACATTAGGTTCAGTACTCAATATTTTCGAACACAGAATACTACTCAAAAAAAGATGATCGGACATGAAGTAGGGCATTTAAAAACTTACATAAAAAATTCAACTGAAAATTTTACTTTAATTTCATTAAAACAAGCTAATAAATTAATAAAACCCCAAAAAATTGCAACACTAAAAATTGGTTTTGTGCAGCTGAAAGAGTAAATGTCCCAAAGATTCATGTCGATTCCAGTGTACTTTCTCTTATCGTCTACGGGATCACTCGGGACGATCTATTTTCGAGATTGCGAAGTGAACTAGGGTGTCTCAATTTTCGCCCCTTGGACTCGACGGGAACACTGGAGCCGTCCCCAACGCGACTGTACACTTGTACAAAAGCGTATATTGAGGTTGAATAAATAACACAACTATTAAACTTGCTGAGCTTATAATTAACACAATCGGTTTCAAAAAAAGTCAATGTTCAAACGAAACGAACTAAATCACTCGCAACGAAATTGTGGAAACCCATTTCAAAACGGAAGTTAGTGAAAAAACGTTGTCTATTTCCACGAAAAACAAAGAGTTACAATGTTAAATCGATTTCGACTGTTAGGCCATCATCAGTAACAAACAATAACTGAATACACATTAGAAAGGACACAGCTTTTATAGTAACAGGTGAAGGGAGATGCCGTCAAGAGGCTGTTGCGTTTATTGACGGATTCAAATATAACTATCATAAATTGTTACCTGGGGGTGTAAGAAGGTGGAATTGTAGTGCAAGGGGTCGGCAAATCCGATGTAAATCATACGCTAAAACAGATGGATGTGAGGTGATTCCTTAAACCCCACATAACCATGAACCCAAGACCACAATAGAAACTAACGAATTATGGGCGGCCGTCCAAAGAAACGTCATCGCAAATGAATTTTCTTCCCGCCCATCGATAGTTTTCCTCTAATCGGGAAATTAGAGAAAAAATATATCGCTATTTACGTGTTATTCCCAATAAACTTTTTCAGCTGGACAAAACCAATTTTTAGATTGTTGCAATTTTTGGGGTTTTATTAATTTATTAGCTTGTTTTAATGAAATTGAAGTAAATTTTTCTGTTGAATTTTTTATCACCATTTCTTGAGTAGTACTCTGTGTTCGAAAATATTGTGTACTGAACCTAATGCACGTAATAGTTGATTACATTTACAAAACGCATTGTACTGGCTACTTTTCAAACACGGGATCACTCAGGCGTGTCGGAGCACTCGCGCTTTTTTTTTAGGGGAGCACTCAGGTTAGGCGGAGCACTGGCGTGATTTTTCTACGGGAGCACTCAGGTGTTTTTTCAGCCCCTCGGGAGCACTCGGGTGGTCTCCCAAATAGATTGTCCCGAGTGATCCCGTAGACGATAAGAGAAAGTGCACCGGAATCGACATGAATCTTTGGGATATTTACCACCAGTTTGTCGATTACCTCTCTCCGTGCACCATGTCGGACGTGAAATTTGTTAGAGGCGGAAACCGTGAAGATGCTATTGTATTTATTCGAAATTATCAAAAGTGACAGATCTGGTAAATGTTTAAATGAGGATACACCTCAATATATTTCACCACTGATAGGTCCATTTCTATAAAGCTTGGAATTATCCCTTCACACTGTTGAAACCATATTTAGTTATCCCCCCCCCCCCCCCCCTCTTTCACTTCATCTAATTAGTTATAATCCCCCGTCACTGTGTTTGCACTTGTTTGGTTGTACCCGTCCAGCCCCTCTCCTTTCTCTTGACCAATGGGATTCAATCTCCCTTCATTTGTTACTATAAAAGCTGTGTCCTTTGTAATGTATATTCAGTTATTGTTTGTTAGTGATGATGGCCTAACCGTCGAAATCGATTTAACATTGTAACTCTTTGTTTTTCGTGAAAATAGACAACGTTTTTTCACTAACTTCCGTTTTCAAACGAAAGATCGAAAAACACGGAAAATAAAGCGTTATTACAAACGGTTCAAAATACGGTTTACGAAGTTTATAAATGTGAACTGTATGACGGTGTTATTTCGACAACTCCAAAAACCTAAAGCCTACTTAGGTCTACCTTAGCCTACTGAAGGAATGAACGGATATGACTTATGCAGTGCTTTTCATTACCATGTCAACGGGGTTTTGACCTCTAGTCAGGTATTTTACCGTTACGAAGTAACCTGGCAGCATAGTAGTGCTCTGTAGTCAACATGATATATTGTGTTCAACGTCCCTGTGTATATAATATTCCCTTTATCTTCGATTTAGTGACGAACTATATAAGAAAGAATTTATTGTATATACCAGTGTAAATAGTAGTTTTAGTTTACTCCTCAATATACTGCATCGATTTATAATCTTCGTTTTTCGTTTATTTGATATCCCGTCTTCTAAACAGTTTGGATGTGCAATGGATCGGAGGTTTCATTTTGTTGAAGAATTTTTGGGAATTGTGTTGACAGAGGAAGAAGTAAATCCTAAACTATTCATGCTTTCCTCAACCGATTTCGATGATTTTCATTTTCCGACTATTTTACCATCTTCTTCGAAGTATTTGGTCTCTCGGTAGAACCACTAACCTAATTTAAATTGCACAAGGCGCGAGAAGGGCGTAGTGGCTGATATATCGTGATAGTTTCAACGAATTAGAAAAATCATACATTAGGAGTATTATGATTTTCAGTGTGTGTGTTGGGGGGGTGGGGGGGGGGGGGTAATTCTTCATAGGACATTCATGTAAGTTATAATGGAGGGGAGAACATTTGGGAACACATCATCACCCATACATAGGGATGGCCCTATAATGCACGCATTACATACCAATATATTTTTCTCCTACTCCCAATACCTATTGATCTGAGTAGACCAAAAGATGATGCGTTCGACGTTGCTATTGCTGAAACAGTAAACGATATTGCAATTGCTTGCTCTTGGACTTGTATATTCTTTTGTGGCAGACTATTAAGTAACTTAACGAAATTTTTACAATTTGCTTGTAATAGGCCGAAAGAAGCCTGCCTGTCTTTGGGTAAGTTAATAATATCATTCCTTGATTATTGATTGTATTTAATTATTATTAGTTTGAATAGTCCTTCCTTGGCACTTACTGAACGTATAACTGAACCGCAGCCCAGTCCAATATCATACACATTGTATGCATAGCACACGAGTTCCAAAAGGCAGATCAGTAAGTAAGGAACGACACTGTTGGTTTCCTCCATGTAATTATTAAAAATTAAAATCAATCCGAAGATACGGGCAGTTGATACAACTAAAATCATAGTGGTTATTAAGACTAGCTGGGGCCCATATATCTGTGTTAAAGTTTTGCCTATTGCCAGTAATTTGTGATGTTTCTCGAGACACATAGAGGTTAAACTGAGTATCAACTCAGTTTTGAGAGCCCTCATAGCCAGGATGAACTGAATCATGATGAAATAGGCAATTTCGGAGTCAAGAAAATAATGAAAGTGAGCGAGAGATATTTTCTGATGATGTCCTTCGTACACAGCCCATAAGACTAATGTGAAACGTACCAGAGATACTTCTAAATAAAATAAATCTTTGGTGGAATTCCCGTGAGGTTGAGAACTAATTAAAAACTTGTAGATAATACTGAACTTGTGTTTCTGAACAATCATCTGATAGCAGTGCACGAAAGGTAGAACCATGAGAATCGATTGCGGTATGAGTTCGACGACAATATGGAGAGTTGAGTAAGATTCACTGAACTTCGGTATGCTTTTGTACAAACTGTACAGCTGCTCGGTGGTTTTAAGTATTAAGTAGCACATCCCATAAGCAGCCCATCTCCAGCTCAATTGGCCTTCACTATCGAAAAAAAAGATACCGAGGAGACGATTGACTGTCGTCATTAGTTGATTCATTGCATAAATTACTACAGAACCATGCAAGTTCTGCAAACTCGGTTACGAATTTAATCAAGCTCACTGAGGTTCCACTATTACCAAGCGACGCATTTTAGAAGTCGAGACTTCAGAACAAATGTTGAGCACCTCTCGTATTACATTGAAGAATGGTTACAAACCGAGGTAATTTGCTGAAATTAAAATCTATTATATGAGCTCTAGTGATAGTTGGAACACACTGAACTGGTAGGAGGTCCATCAATCCATTAGAATATCGACAGGCTCGTCTTATAATGCATCTTAGCACTATCTTCATTTTTTAAATTTCAAATAAAACATGGTATTGTATGAGTGTATCAATCAACAATTCATATTCTTGAAAAATCTTGAAACATAAATCAACAAATTTTAAGATGGGTGATTAGAAACGTTGATTATTGAAAATAATAAACCGGAACATTTTCTTTTATACTACATTGATCGAACCAGCCGGTATAACTGTAGTTAAATTTTTTTTCAGGAAATCAATACAATGACCTGTGTTTCCTTCTATTTTAACAATTTTCTCGAGGTTGGTGCTGGATCTATTTAGTTATACTTCCCTAATGAAGTAATAAAGGCTCCGTTTATTAATTCTGGCTTATTATTTTGAATAGTGAACCTCTGCAATCAATCGAGAAAAAGATGTTCAACATCTCACTTCCATCCCCCCCCCCCCCCCCCCAAACAGGTAGAATCAATAAAACAAATATTTTTTTTTCCGTTATTTATTGATTGCAACTGAAACATAGACGCTTCATCTAGCAATATTTCATTTCATGATAAGCTCACTAAGGGGGGAGGTTTACAGCAAAACCTGGCCCATACTTGTATCAAGAACAGTTAAAAACACTGGATTACACTTGCACTATTTGCACAGCACAATTAGGTCCAGAGGTTCATTTCTCTTGAGTCGCCGAAGTTCTCCTTCGTTGTTTAAAACGCTGAGCATCTCCAGGTTCTCGTGTTCGTGGAGGCGATGTTCGTGCTTCCTTGCATTTTTGGCGATAATTTCGGTGACCGTTTCTACCCTCAAGTCTCGATGAATATCATCATTCCGCAAGAACCAGGGGGCCCGAACTATACTTCTCAGTATTATATTTTGTTGAGTTTGGATTGTTTTGATATTTCATTTTTCCGCACAACCCCAGAGCTGAATCCCATAGGTCCAGATAAGGCGCAGTATCTGTTTATATATGAGTAATTTATTGTGTAGTGAGAGATGGGAGTTCCTTCCCATCATCCAGTACATCTTTCTGAACTTGATTTTTAATT
The DNA here is from genome assembly GCA_030762985.1 of Adelphocoris suturalis. NCBI lineage: Eukaryota > Metazoa > Arthropoda > Insecta > Hemiptera > Miridae > Adelphocoris > Adelphocoris suturalis. The sequence goes on from CM061040.1 coordinate 159,216,162, forward strand.
CCTGATTCTTTTTTTCAATGTGGTATTTTCAGTTAAGTTTTTAATCTAGGTGCATCCCTAAGTATTTTACAGTGTGAGAGTATGGAATTTTATTTGAATTGATCTCAACTTCTGGGGTTGAGATTTTTCTATTAGTAAAGTTGATGTGCACTGACTTTGTTTCATTCAGTTTCATTATCCACATCTTGGTCCAATTGACAACCTTTTAGTGGACGTCTGTAGATTGCGAGTTGCAGTTTCAGCGTCATCTCCAAACAGAGAGGACGGCAGTATCATCTGCAAAAGTAGCTACAGTTGTATTTTCCTGTTGCGGAAGATCTCGTGTGTACAGCAGGTAGAGTACTGGGCCTAGGACACTGCCTTGCGGTACCCCTGCTTTTATAGGCTTCAAGACAGAGTACTGGTCACCCTGCTTTACCCAATAAAACAAATAAAAACAAAATCCAGCCCCCTGTTACTTTTATTCCAATCAGCTGGACGAAAGTTTCTAAATATTTGCTTGTTTGGTATAAACACAAGGTTTTTCTCTGTCACCCTTAGTCTAAAGCGCATAGCTGGTGGTCTCATCCCGACCACTCTGATTGGTCCCCCTTCCCTTAATCCTTCCTAAATCTTAAAATCCTGCTATTAACTTCGTCGTCATCCTTCTTACCAGTCGCAATATGCCAATCATCCCACATTCGCTAATCTATTTCTGCCGTTCCCCAAACTCTCGTGCTACCAAATTCTTTGAGTGCCGTCCATCTACAACTTTAGGTGTGCTGCCTGGTCCGGTCAATTGAGACGATGTTGGTGTCAACTAGACGAAGGGTGGTGTGTGAACTGAGACGCGCTTCCTAATCCCTCCGACCTACTCAACTAACATAACCCAAAAAATACACAATAAGTATAGCATTTCCAAGCCAAATGAAACCTTTTCCAAGTCAAATGAAACCTTTTCCAAACCAAGTGAAACCTTTTCCATATCAAATGAAATCTTTTCCAAACCAAATGAAACCTTTTCCAAACCAAATGAAACCTTTTCCAAATCAAATGAAACTTTTTCCAAACCAAATAAAACCTATTGAGAAAATGAGTGAACTGAGGTACCTAGATAGGTAGGTACCCACTCACATTCAACAGTCAGAAATTTCTCAAACTTACTTGTTTCCTATTCTATTATGGTGAGATCCACTTCGGTAATCCTATGCCTGAAATTCATCGAATTTTTATTTTGTAAACGTCTTTCTATGACGTTTCTATGATGATGGCATCTATCTGCAACTTGCAGGGTACCTTATTATCTAGGTACCTCAGTTCACTCATTAGCGAATTTTTGAAGAAAATTAAGCTATTGTTCTCGCCTCAAAATTTGTAGAATGTGAATTTTTGAAAAAATTGTATGCAGAAATCCGTTTCAGGCTATTCTGAATCATATTCTGAAGTTTAACGCATTTTTTTATGTATGTATGTATGTGACATTTCAGACGATAACTGTCCGCAGAATTGTGCTAGAAACTTCGAACAAATTTTAAAATGTTAAGAACACAAAACGAAAGTTCAAGTTCGTTGGCCAGCATGATCGGATTACATCTTCGGGTTGAAATTTTCAAAAATGTAGTCAAAAATTTCAAAATAGCCTGTTTTTTGCGATTTGTTGTGCGAAATAATTTTTTCAGCATACCAACATGTGGTATATTCGGAACCAGCGCAAAATTTCCTATATGAATATGTATCAAGTTTTCAAAAATTTCAAAGTTGAAATATCAGTCAAACATCGAAATAATGCCGTTCGCTACTTGTAAAAATCGGTAATATTTGCATGAAACAATGTCCAAATTCAGATTGAACTACTCTTATGTAGCGACTGAAACGTTTAAGATTTCTTCAAAAATTTGCTCATGGGGTCATGCTGCATGGCTGGACTTTTTTCTCAAAAGGTTTCATTTGGTTTTGAAAAGGTTTCATTTGATATGGAAAAGGTTTCGTTTGGTTTGGAAATGCTATATATGGAACGGACCTTATTCTTATGTCGGAGTGATGGCTCGACGTCATTTGATGGTTTCAGCATCAGAAGATGGCAGGTATGTTAAGGGTGGCCACTTTCTTGACATATTCTGCCCGCGTAATTTCACCCGCTATGTAATGCTGAATACACTCGTCGATCTCGTTCCATTTTTGGAGGTTTTTTTTTCGCACACGCACCGGTTCATTCACGCTGTTTATGGAGATCACGGAGTCTATTTGAATGGTCAACAAAACGTCGACGAAAATGTGAAAGTTGGAGTGGGTGTCACTGAACATTATGTTGAACTTCGCGTGGAATGATTCGCAAGAGTTTGTTGTTGCACCGGACGAGTTCCTAGCAGCCCACAAATAGGGAGGAAAGATTACGTGGGCTTCAAGTAAGTACGCTTAAGATACTGAACGAACTTCAATTTTTGGATTACCAGCGGGTACTGTGAAATCCTGCTCAAATGAATCGTCGACTTCAAAAAATGAGAGATCTGGCAGACCAAACACAGTTTTGAGGAACTTCCCAGGTTGAGTATTAGTTTTGTAGTCCGTAGCTAACCCTACTTTTTGGATTTTCCGCCACCAACTCCATTAACCGTTCATCACTAAACATTTCCAAGACTTCACACCTATCCATGATCCCCTCCGATAGCAACGACTAGACTGATTAGCTCGGGCCTTGGTGACCCAGAGACAGGCACACAAGCCGTCAGTATCAGTTGACGGGAACCTGCCCCTTGAACCTCGAAGTGAAAGCTTACCGTGTCAGTTTACACACCTCTCCTTTTATTTGCTCTCATTAGGCATCATGGATGCATTAGACTGTTATGGATGCATTTGCTTCCGGAGCCCAGGTAGACTGTATCAATACAGATTTTGCTAAGGCCTCTGATAGAGTGTCACATGGGATATTGGTTAGAAAGCTGGAGAGGTTTGGTTTCACTGGATCTCTGTTGGCATGGTTTGCGAGCTAGGTACGTGGCTGAGCGGAAGTTGGCGGTCAGATTGCGTGGCACTGTCACAGTATTTCAATGCCACATTTGGAGTCCCCCAGGGTTCTCATTTGGGACCCCTAATGTTTTTGGTCTCATTGATGATGTGGGTGGTGCTATTGGGGACGGTGTGGAGCATTTGTTGTTTGCAGATGACCTAAAGATGTGTGCTATCGTGAGGTCCCTAGATGACTGCCTCGCTCTTCAACGGTTATTATTGGCCCTTGATGCTTGGTGTGATAGAAACCATATATTTACCAATCTGAATAAGTGCTCTGTCGTCACATTTTCAAGATCTCTCAAGCTTCAGTATGACTATTCACTTGAAGGAAAATCCATACAGCGTAAATCTTTGGTTAAGGATCTGGGTGTCCTGTGTGATTCCCAGTTGAGCTTTACTGATCATGTTGAGGAGGTTAGCTCCAGGGCAATGAGGGCTCTGGGTTACTTGACGCGAAACACCAATGAGTTCAACGATCCTTTAGTTATGAGACTCCTTTACATGTCTCTGATTTGACCCTGTATGGAGTTCTGTCCACCCGTGTGATCACCTATTTATAACAATGCCATGGAGTCTCTCGAACGAGTTCAAAAGCGGTTCTTACTATACTGGTAATTTAAGAGGGGAGAGGATTGGGAGGTCTTCAATAGTCGTAGTGCAATGGTGAAATGCGGCATAGCCTCCCTGGAACGTCGCCGACAGGAGACCGATGTCTTTTTCCTCCACGGATTGATGTCCGGTAGCATTGATTGTCCGTCCCTTCTCTCCCGCTTGAACCTTTATGCTCCTCCTTATGCCACCAGGTTCACCCAAACGTTTTACGTGCGTACCTCTTCAACGAATTACCTCCGCAATGACCCAATCATAAGAATGCAGCAGAGTTTCAACAGGCTGTCGGGCTCTTCTCAAGATATTGATCTGTTTGGTTTATCGGCGGGCCCCTTCAGAACGAGAATTCGAGGTGTTGACTGGTGAACTTGATGTGCTTGGTGTGTTTACATTTATCTTTTGTTGCCTCAATTCCTGTTACCATTGTTTATCTTTGAAGTGGCTATTGTTATCACTTAAAGTTTTATTTTTTTAGGCACCTATATAATTCCGTTTATTTCTACTGTTGAATTAATTTATATTCTATTGTTATTACTGTTATTACGTAAATCCTCTATTACCGTTCCTGTATTTCTATATTATTACTATTATGCTATTGGGCTATGCCCGTGTTCAATTAAATAAATAAATCATTAGGGCCCGTTGATCGGCTTAGAGTTAATCCTCTCTACCCGTCACAGTCGACCTGCACCAAGGCCTCCACTGGAAGCAGTACCGGATCCCGAATTTTCGGAGCGACTTCCCATCTAGTACCTACCTTCCCACCATTCATTTTGTATGCATGCCAACTTGGGGGGTTTTGGATCGAATGCCCATATTCTTCTACTCGCTGTTGCGCTAAATCAGCCCTAGGCGGCAGGGGGTCGTACGTTTTACTCCTCATGAAACAGGAAAAGTGAAAGGTCGCCCGCCGGTGATATCGTTCTATTCCCCTACTAGTCCATTGTTGTTGCTTCTTATATCGTGACCCTTGACGTTCTACTCCCAGAATGAAAACATTCACTTTTCGAATCGACAGTCTTGATACAACCATGTCTGAGGTCGTGTGTGTCACTGGAGGAAGTAAGTACGGGAAGGACGTAATGTTTTACAAGGGCCATAAATTTGTTTTTCTTTCTTTTCATTGGTGTACAAAGACAAGGATTGCGAATCCAGCAAGTGGCTGCGTTCTGCCTTCGGTTTGCCTTACTGTCATCCTACCGAAGTAGGAGATGCGTTCTGTGACTGGGTGCTGAACAAGCCAATGGACTTTCCTGAGGGCCAGGATTTCCTGGAATACGTCCATAACAACTATGTCCGCGACGAAGCACTGTTCCCACCATCCCAGTGGGCAAGTAAATCTGCTGACCTCACTAGAACTACGAATGCCTGTGAGTCCTTCCACTCTTTTTTCAACAAGGATTTCAACGCACCCCACCCCAACATTTACCAATTTTTCGAAGAGCTGGTTGAGGTGCAAGCTGTCGTTTACACTAAGATAGCCTCCATAGACGCGGACGAACGTACGACCCCCCGAACTAACCGAGCCAAAAAGCAAGAGTGGATCCGACAGCTCATCTATAGGCAGCAGCGAGACCTTCCCCTGTACAAGTTCGTTCAGAAAGTTTCGGCCAAACTTTCACTGCCCTTTGACTCAAATGAGAGCAGACGACATGAGGGTGGCATATTGCAATTGTTTTCATTTTATGTTTTGTTGTATATCACTATCTACGTTGACGAAGTGGCTCTTGCCACTGATCCTTTTTTCTCTTTTTTCTATTATTATGATTTGACGAAGTGGCTCGTGCCACTGATCCTTTTTTCTATTATTATGATTTGACGAAGTGGTTCTTGCCACTGATATGGGAGACAACGTGAGCAACCTCCTCGAGGTGTCCCCTGGGTAACGCTAATAGCTCACATAATCTGGGGAGTAGATCGTCAGGAGACGGGCACGCCGCCTGTTTCATTCCGGGAGCCCAACGCCATCCCGGGAGTAAAACGACAAGATCTGGAGTTTCAGTTGGGGAGTAAAACGATGGCATTTAGACGAGCGGGGAGTAAAACATAGGGACCCGAGGCGGCAGTGGTCCTTTGTAAAATCCATTTAAGACGTTTCCTGATGGAAAGGAATTAATATATTATATTAGTCCCCAACACGCTTCAATAATTACATATGACCTAGCTGGGTCTCTTTGAAGCTTAAGTGTTATTTCGATCAACCCTATAGGGTGAAATTGTAGGATTTAAATATTAAAAAATCGAAATCTTGGAAACTGTTGAAATGAAATGGTAGTTCGTTTCGTTTGATTGAGTTTGTACTCAGTTCAGTCAATTGAATGTGATCACCTGGATTTAAGTTTTTGAAGGAGAAAACATCTTCAACGCGACGGGAGACCGCCCGAGTGCTCCCGAGGGGCTGAAAAAACACCTGAGTGCTCCCGTAGAAAAGTCACGCCAGTGCTCCCGCCTCACTTGAGTGCTCCGCTAGAAAAAAAGCGCGAGTGCTCCGACACGCCTGAGTGATCCCGTGTTTGAAAAGTAGCCAGTACAATACGTTTTGTCAATGTAATCAACTATTACTAACTTGGTCATCAGTCGTCGTCGAGATTCGGCCTGTATTTTGCAGTTATTATTACCAGGACTGGATGAGACGTAATTTACACCCGGTGATTTCCACCCCTTGGGGCCACAAATTTTTCATGGCGTTGTGACACTAAACTACACATTTAAATGGCCATAATTCTTGGCCGGCGAGATCCTCGTATTTCCGGGTCAAACTGCGGAGGCAAAATTCACAGGATTCCTGTTGCTTGTTAGGCAACAAGCAGAACGACAAGGCTGCATAAAATCCATTTTTTATTCCGTGCACTGTAAACAGTTGGGTGAAAAATTTTGGGCTGTAGCTAAACTTACATTCTAAGTAGATGGTTGGACATTTCGAGAGGAATTCCGAATTCTGCAATAACCGTGTCACGTACATTAGGTTCAGTACACAATATTTTCGAACACAGAGTACTACTCAAAAAAAAGGTGATCGGACATGAAGTAGGGCATTTAAAAACTTACATAAAAAATTCAACAGAAAAATTTACTTCAATTTCATTAAAACAAGCTAATAAATTAATAAAACCCCAAAAAATTGCAACACTCTAAAAATTGGTTTTGTGCAGCTGAAAGAGTAAATGTCCCAAAGATTCATGTCGATTCCGGTGCACTTTCTCTTATCGTCTACGGGATCACTCGGGACAATCTATTTTCGAGATTGCGAAGTGAACTAGGGTGTCTCAATTTTCGCCCCTCGGACTCGACGGGAGTACTGGAGCCGTCCCCAACGCGACTGTACACTTGTACAAAAGCGTATATTGAGGTTGAATAAATAACACAACTATTAAACTTGCTGAGCTTATAATTAACACAATCGGTTTCAAAAAAAGTCAATGTTCAAACGAAACGAACTAAATCACTCGCGACGAAGTTGTGGAAACCCTTTTGAAAACGGAAATTAGTGAAAAAACGTTGTCTATTTCCACGAAAAATAAAGAGTTACAATGTTAAATCGATTTCGACGGTTAGGCCATCATCAGTAACAAACAATAACTGAATACACATTAGAAAGGACACAGCTTTTACAGTAACAGGTGAAGGGAGATTGAATCCCATTGGTCAAGAGAAAGGAAAGGGGCAGGACGGGTACAACCAATCAAGTGCAAACACAGTGACGGGGGATTATAACTAATTAGAAGTGAAAGAGGGGGGGGGGGGGGGGATAACTAAATATGGTTTCAACAGTAGAAAATTCCAAGCTTTATAGAAATGGACGTATCAGTGGTGAAATATATTGAGGTATATCCTCATTTAAACATTTACCCAGAGAAGTTTGCCCGGAGAAATATTGTCGCCCTCAAAGCAGATAAAGGTAACACAACTGTCATTTTAAATAAGCAAGATTATATTTCGAAAACTGTAAAATTTCTAAAAAAAATTTCTAGAAGATAACTGTTCAAATCTCCCATCTGACCCAACTTCAAAATTTCAAAGATTAGTTCAAAAAGTAGTTAACCAATCAGAAGATAGCTTATAAAAATTGTACATTCCAAGCTTTGTAGAAATGAACCCTCATGCGCCCAGGTTATCTTGTCTTCCTAAAATTCATAAGGAAGGTGCGCCGATGAGACCGGTGGTGTCTTATATTGGTGCTCCTGCTTACAAATTGGCTAAAAAACTCAATATTTTATTTAGAAACAAAATCAACTTTCGGCATTAACATACTGTACTAAATTCTTATGATTTGGTCTCCAAAATTAAGGACATTCAGATGCCTCCAAATGCTAAACTCGCATCTTTTGATGTGGTTAGTCTGTTCACCAATATCGATGTAGCCAGCTGCAAAGATGTGGTGTGCAGGCTGATTCACGGCTCTAAACTTAATATTTTTGAAAAAGATGAATTGTTTAATTTGATGTCTGTCTGTATGGATCAGAATTACTTTTTATTAGAGGGACAATGTTATACACAGCCAGGGATTGCTATGGGTTCTCCGTTATCTCCTCTACTTGCAGATATTTACATGGATTATCTTGAGCAACAAATATTTACAACTTGTAACACAAATAATCTTCTCTATTGGTATAGATATCTCGATGATATTGTCATCTTATGGAAGGGCACAGAAAGACAACTAAATTCTTTTCACGAAAAAAATCAATAAATTACATCCCTTTATCAAATTTACCCTCGAATTCAGCGGAAATAAACTTAATTTTTTAGATCTTTCCATCTCTTTGGTAAACGAATAGCATGATTTTTCAATTTATAGAAAAGATACATACAGCGATATAACTATCCATAGTACTTCAAATCACCCTTTAGTCCATAAGCATGCAGCCTTCCATAGTATGATCAACCGAGTGAACAAATTTTATCAAAAGAAAAATCCATTATCAAAAGCATAGCGGCTAGTAACCGATATGGAGGAGATCTCGTTGATACCATATGGGATAAGGTTCTTAGGAAAAAGAGTAGGGAAAAAGTTTCCAATCTGGCTAGGGAAGATGTAAATTTAGAAGAAAAGCAATGGATAAGTATACCTTATTAGGGGAAAATTTCGGATAAAATCGGCAAAATTCTATCATCGAGAGGTTACAAAGTAGGTTTTAGAACTAAAAATAGTCTTAAAGCATTACTAGGATCCGTTAAGGACAAAATCAATGTTCAGGATTTAAAAGTGGGGTTTATAAGTTAAAATGTTCTTGTGGCTTCGAATATTGCGGTCAAACAGGAAGGAAATTCAGAGAAAGAATAGACGAGCATCAGGAGGATTTCAGGGAAAATAAGGGTAAGTCTACATTTGCGAAACACCTTAAGGATTCCAATCATAGTTACAATTTTGATTTGACAGATAGAAGTTTGTAGAATTTTTTCATTTTTGTCCAAAGGGAGGTATGTTGAATGTACTTGATAAATTCCAAATAATCAAAAGTGACAGATCTGGTAAATGTTTAAATGAGGATAACCCCTCAATATATTTCACCACTGATAGGTCCATTTCTATAAAGCTTGGAATTATCCCTTCACACTGTTGAAACCATATTTAGTTATCCCCCCCCCCCCCTCTTTCACTTCATCTAATTAGTTATAATCCCCGTCACTGTGTTTGCACTTGATTGGTTGTACCCGTCCTGCCCCTTTCCTTTCTCTTGACCAATGGGATTCAATCTCCCTTCACCTGTTACTATAAAAGCTGTGTCCTTTGTAATGTATATTCAGTTATTGTTTGTTAGTGATGATGGCCTAACCGTCGAAATCGTTTTAACATTGTAACTCTTTGTTTTTTGTGGAAATAGACAACGTTTTTTCACTAACTTCCGTTTTCAAACGAAAGATCGAAAAACACGGAAAATAAAGCGTTATTACAAACGGTTCAAAATACGGTTTACGAAGTTTATAAATGTGAACTGTATGACGGTGTTATTTCGACAACTCCAAAAACCTAAAGCCTACTTAGGTCTACCTTAGCCTACTGAAGGAATGAACGGATATGACTTATGCATTGAGTGCTTTTCATGACCATGTCAACGGGGTTTTGATCTCTAGTCAGGTATTTTACCGTTACGAAGTAACATCTAACCTGGCAGCATAGTAGTGCTCCGTAATTTACATGATATATTGTGTTCAACGTCCCTGTGTATATAATATTCCCTTTATCTTCGATTTAGTGACGAACTATATAAGAAAGACGAATTTTCTCCTCAATATACTGCATCGATTTATAATCTTCGTTTTTCGTTTATTTGATATCCCGTCTTCTAAACAGTTTGGATGTGCAATGAATCCGAGGTTTCATTTTGTTGAAGAATTTTTGGGAATAGGGTTGACAGAGGGGGAAGTAAAACCTAAACTATTCATGCTTTCCTCAACCGATTTCGATGATTTTCATTTTCCGACTATTTTACCATCTTCTTCGAAGTATTTGGTCTCTCGGTAGAACCACTAACCTAATTTAAATTTCATAAGGCGCGGGAAGGGCGTAGTGGCTGATATATCGTGATAGTTTCAACGAATTAGAAAAATCATACATTAGGAGTATTATGATTTTCAGTGTGTGTGTTGGGGTGTGGGGGGGTAATTCTTCATAGGACATTCATGTAAGTTATAATGGAGGGGAGCACATTTGGGAACACATCATCACTCATACTTAGGGATGGCCCTATAATGCACGCATTACATACCAATATATTTTTCTCCTACTCCCAATACCTATTGATCTGAGTAGACCAAAAGATGATGCGTCCGACATTGCTATTGCTGAAACAGTAAACGATATTGCAATTGCTTGCTCTTGGACTTGGATATTCTTTTGTGGCAGACTATTAAGTAACTTAATTATTAAGTTATTTTTTAATATCAACTTAAATTCATTTATTTATTTATTTTATTTTATTTTTTATTTTTTTATATTTATTAATTATTAAATTATGATATTAATATATAATAGATATTAAATAAATTAATATGTATACATATGAATATAATAATATGATATATAATATTATATGATACAATATATAATAATATATTTATTATATAATATATATATTATATAATATAATAATAAAATTTAAAAAAAAGACATAAAACATATATAAAATATATATAATATATATAAATATATAAATTAATAATAAATATAAAATATATAATATAAATTAATATATTGAAAATTATTAATATATTAAATAAAATTATATTAATTTTATTAATATAAATTTATTAATTTATAAATAATAAAATAATGTATTTATTAACTTAAATATTAAGGAACTACAGTTGTCTACTATCAACGAGAAACTTTGTTGTACATAAAATTATTTATGATTACATGAAAGAATGTGATATTTACTCATAAGCAATTATGAATGTAATTAGAATTCCATGTAAAATGTATAAAAAAAAAAAAAAAAAAAAAAAACTTACCTAAAATTCTGCACTTAACGAAATTTTTACAATTTGCTTGTAATAGGCCGAAAAAAACCTGCCTGTCTTTTGGTAAGTTAATAATATCATTCCTTGATTATTGATTGTATTTAATTATTATTAGTTTGAATAGTCCTTCCTTGGCACTTACTGAACGTATAACTGAACCGCAGCCCACTCCAATATCATACACATTGTATGCATTGCACACGAGTTCCAAAATGCAGATCAGTAAGTAAGGAACGACACTGTTGGTTTCCTCCATGTAATTATTAAAAATTAAAATCAATCCGAAGATACGGGCAGTTGATACAACTAAAATCATAGTGGTTATTAAGACTAGCTGGGGCCCATATATCTGTGTTAAAGTTTTGCCTATTGCCAGTAATTTGTGATGTTTCTCAAGACACATAGAGGTTAAACTGAGTATCAACTCAGTTTTGAGAGCCATCATAGCCAGGATGAACTGAATCATGATGAAATAGGCAATTTCGGAGTCAAGAGCGTAATGAAAGTGAGCGAGAGAAATTTTCTGATGATGTCCTTCGTACACAGCCCATAAGACTACTGTGAAACGTACCAGAGATACTTCTAAATAAAATAAATCTTTGGTGGAATTCCCGTGAGGTTGAGAACTAATTAAAAACTTGTAGATAATACTGAACTTGTGTTTCTGAACAATCATCTGATAGCAGTGCACGAAAGGTAGAACCATGAGAATCGATTGCGGTATGAGTTCGACGACAATATGGAGAGTTGAGTAAGATTCATTGTACTTCGGAATGCTCTCGTACAAACTGTACAGCTGCTCGGTGGTTTTAAGTATTAAGTAGCACATCCCATAAGCAGCCCATCTCCAGCTCAATTGGCCTTCACTATCGAAGAAATAGATGCCGAGGAGACGATTGACTGTCGTCATTAGTTGATTCATTGCATAAATTACTACAGAACCATGCAAGTTCTGCAAACTCGGTTACGAATTTAATCAAGCTCACTGAGGTTCCACTATTACCAAGAGATGCCTTTTCGAAGTCGAGACTTTAAAACAAATTTTCAGCACCTCACGTATTCCATTAATGAATGGTTACAAACCGAGTTAATTTGCTAAAATAAAAATCTATTATATCATCTCTAGTAATAGTTGGAACACACTGAACTGGTAGGAGAAGATCTCAGTCAATCCATTAGAATATCGACAGGCTCGTCATATAATTAATTTCTCTTAGCACTATCCTCATTTTGTAAATTTCGAATAAAACACAGTGCTGTATGAGTGCATCAATCAACAATTCATATTCTACTATACAGGTCTTATCAGATAAGGTGCTTACTACACATCTTGAAACATAAATCAATAAATTTTAAGACGGGTGATTACAAAGATTGGTTATTGAAAATAACAAACCGGAATTTTTACTTCTAAACTACATTGATCAAACCAGCTGGTATATTTGCAATGGAATTTCGTTTTCAAGAAATCAAGTTTATTATTACCTGTGTTCCATCCTATTTTAATAATTTTCTAAAGGTTGGTGCTAGATCTATTTAGTTATACTTCTATAATATATAAGTTACAAAGGCTCCTTTTATTATATCTGGCTTATTATTTTGGGTAGTGAACCTCAATAATCAATTAAGAAAAATATGTTTAACCTCTCCCTTCCTTCTCCCCCCCCCCCCCCCCCATCCTTCCCAAACCTGTTTGCTCACGTTTCCAGATAAATGTTGGCTCAATAATGACATATGACCTAGCTGGGCCTCTTTGAAGCTTTGGTGTTATTTCGATCAACCCTATGTAGTATTTAAATATTAAAAAATCAAAATCTCGGAAACTGTGGAAATGAAATGATAATTCGCTTTGTTTGATTTAGTTTGTTCTCAATTCGATTAATTTAATGATACCACCTGGATCTGGACCGCCTGGACCGACTGTGAATGCAATTGTGGCTATAGCATGAAGGACAGGCAGAACAGAACACTGACAGAAAAAAAAAAATTATATATGTATACACACACACACACACACACACACAAACACACACACACACACACACACACACACACACACACACACACACACACATATATATATATATATATATATATATATATATATATATATATATATATATATATATATATATATATATTTATATAATATATATAGTGTCTGTAACAAATAGAACCGCCGTTCATTTTTTTGTTTTTTGTGTTTTCGTTCGTCATTTTTGAAGATATCAAAGAACTTTAAATGGTACCCATTTCATTTGCAAATACCAATAGAGGGTGAAATTGGATTTTGATTATCAAGCGCCACAATTGCGACTCCTAACTCGCGTCTTTCAAACGAGAGCCTGAATTTTTTTATTGCAGGTTCGGTATATAAATAAATTTCTTGAAAAAATTACCTATATCACGAATTGCTTCTGAGTCTACCTAAATTTGGTGGAAGCATTTTTTTCACTTTGAGGAAAAAAAAAGTTTTGATCTCCAAAATCGAAATTTCCACTCGCATTTTACGATTTAGACTATTCTGAACAACTTTGGTTTCGTGACTGTCTGTCTGTCTGTGTGTTTGTGGGTGTGTGTGTGTGTGTGTGTTTCATCCACTTCCACGACCCCGGTAAATTCCCACCAGTGTGCCCATTGTGATAGAGCCTTTACCTCCAAGCGAGGCCTCAGTACCCACGTATGGCAGAAGCATCCCGTGGAGGCCAACGCTGCAATTGACATAGAGCGAGAGCGTCCCAGGCATGCTTCTGAGGATTTGCAGCAAATGGCAGCAGAGGAGGCAGAAGCAGTGCGTAATGGGGTACGTCATATAAATGTTTATTTGCAGCAACGTTTTCCCATTCGCACGCATTCTGCCATTCTATATCTTTGTCTGAGGCCTCACTACAAGCAGCTTGTCCAGGATGTGATCCTGACAAATTGACGTGGGGCCTCTCCAGCAACTCCTGCAGGCGTGGGGCAGGAGTCCGCCGTTCAGCAATCCTCCCCCGGGACCTCCGGTCTTCTTGAAGACTTGAAGACTGAAGTATTGAGGCTCGGGGAGCAGGTATACCGAATTGAAGGTTATGAGAGTGCTTACCTGCAGGAACTGGAGAGGCGGTCTGTTGAGGGGCCTGATGGCTTAGAACACGAGGTCGCAGCCTTTGTGAAGAGGATCTTCCCACAGGTTGAGGAAGCGAAGCTTCCTCATACTTTGATGCTCCGTAGAGGTCGTAGAGCAGCGAAACAAGCAAGAAGGCAGGAATATCAGTGGGTCCAGTAGTTGTGGAGTAAGCATCCGGCTCGTGTTCCTGCAGAGGTACTGGAGGGAGTCGGGAATGAAAAAGTGTTATCCCCTCTCCAGGAGTGTGTGTACTATTGGGAGCCACTCTTGAGTGCTCCCAGCCACAACCCTGGTGAGCCGGTAGTGCCCCCAGCTTAAACCAGGGATTCCTTTTGCAGCAATATGTGCAAGCCTGTGCTTCATGACGAGGCACATAACTGCCGTGTCAAAAACTCCACTTCAGCTGGACCTGATGGTTTTCTGCCCGACGCTGGAATAAAGCTCCAAAGAATGTTAGGCTGCTCATCCTCAACCTGTTGCTACTATCTGAAAGATCCCTGAAAGCTATGACTCGTACCCGACAATTTTCATCCCAGAGAAAGGGGGAAGTGGGCCTGGAGGCTACCGCCCGATTTCAATATCGTCAGTAGTTTTCCGCCACTTTCAAAAGATTCTGGCATCTCACTTCCAAGTGGCTAGTGTCATTGGTGACGTCCAGAGAGCATTCCGGCCAGCGGATGGCACAGTGGAGAACCTAACAGTTCTCCAAACTGTCATTTCACTGCCCGCATCAAGAAACGGCAGCTCCATCTAGCCACTCGGACGTCACTATGGCCTTTGACACTGTAAGCCATTTTGCACTGATCGATTGTCTTCATGGTGTTGGGACACCTGCTACCATTCTATGAAGGCGTGGCGGTCCTTGAGGCACAAAGCGACATGTCAAGGGATGTTGTCATTGGGCGCAGGGTCGCCAGGGTGATCCTCTGTCGCCACTCCTCTTCAACCTGGTCGTGGATACAGTCTTGGGTATCCTACCAGATGAAATAGGGTTTGATCTCCCCCCTGGGGTGCGAGTAGGTGCGTTGGCCTTTGCCGATGATGTCATCCTGCTTGCAGAAACCCAGGCAGATTGCCCTCAAAGCCTTTGCTGAGCAGCTAGCCAAGTGTGGTTTGCTGGTAAACCCATCTAAGTGTGGGTCGGTCTCCTTGGTCCTGTCGGGCCGCCAACATAAGGTGAAGGTGGTGGATGAGGAATGCTTAGTCTTAGGGCAGACATTCATCCCCGCCCAATCCGTGTTGAAGGTCTGGCGGTACCATGGGGTCGAATTCATGGGTGTGGCCACTATAGCCACAAGCCATGTGGACCTTGGTGGAGCATAAGCTCGTGTCACCAAGGCTCCATTGAAGCCACAGCAGAAGTTGCGCCTCCTTCGCATTTACTTACTGCCAAAGCTAACCTATGGGTTAGTCTTTGGTAGGCTTACTGCGAGGAGGCTGGTTGATTTAGATCATGAAGTTCCCTCTGCTGTGCGCTCTTGGCTAGGCTTTCTACCTGGTGTCCCAAGTGCCTATATTCATGCACCATTCAAGGCCGGTGGGCTCGGTATTGTCTCTCTCTTAGCCAGCATCCCATCATTACGCCACCAGCGCCTGCTTACCCTTAGGGGCTCGAGCTGGGAGGTCGCCCGCACTGCTGCTGACCTGGAGTTTGTTCGGCAGCTGTTCTTGTGGTGCGATCGAGCAACACCAACTGCTCCAAAACCCAGCTCTTCTGCTGAGTTTGCTGCAGCACTACATGAGTCAGTAGATGGTAAAGAACTCTGACAGTGCTCTAAATCCGCCATTTCTACCCAGTGGGTGGAATGGGCTTCAGAGGGCACTGGGGCACGACTATCACCATTTTTACGCCGTCCGGGTGGCTACATTAGCCACCTCGGTGAGGTGTTCACAGAGTAGTCGTAGGACAGTAGACACCCCTTGCCATGCCTGTCAGGGTAAAAATGAGAATCTCTATCATGTGGTGCAGCAGTTTCCTCGTACTCACGGTGGCCACATTCTACGGGCCGTACATCACGATGCGGTTGCCATGCAGATAGCAGGCGCTTTGTCATCTTACTGCTCATCCTTAACCTGTTACTTCTATCGGGAAGGCCCCCAAAAGCGTTGACCCATGACCAAACCACCTTCATCCCAAAGAAAGGAGGAAGTAGGCCTGGCGACTACCGTCCGATTTCAATATCATCGGTAATTTTCCGCCACTTTCATAAGATTCTGGCATCTTGCTTCCAAGTGGGTGGTGTCATAGGTGACGTCCAGAGAGCATTTCGGCCAGTGGATGGCACAGCGGAGAACCTAACAGTTCTCCAAACTGTCATTTTGCTGGCCCACATCAAGAAAAGGCAGCTCCACCTTGCTGCTCTGGATGTGGCTTAGTCCTTTGACACTGTAAGACATTTTACCCTGCCTTCCTGGTTTCTGGGCACCAGCACGATTAATTGAGTATGTTGCCTGTCTGTACTAGGAAGGTGTGGTGGTCCTCGACGCAGGAGGCGAGGTGTTGAGGGATTTTGTCATTGGGAGTGGGGGATGCCAGGGGGATTCTCTGTCGCCACTCCTCTTCAACCTGGTTGTGGATACAGCCTTGGTTAAACTGCTAGATGAAATAGGGTTTGATCTCGTCCCTGGGGTGGGAGTAGGTGCATTGGCTTTTGCCAATGATGTCGTCCTACTCGCAGAAACCGGCGAGGGCTTGCAAATTGCCCTCAATGCTTTTGCTGAGCAGCCAGCCAGGTGTCGTCTAGTGGTCAACCCGTCTAAGTGTGGGTCGGTCTCCATGGTCCCATCGGGCAGCCAACATAAGGTGAAGGTGGTGGATGAGGAGTGCTTTGTCCTAGGACAGACACCCATCCCCACCCAATCCGTGTTGGAGGTCTGGCGGTACCTTGGAGTCGACTGCATGGGTGTGGGCATTATAGCTAAAAGCCGTGTGGACCTTGGTGGAGCATTAGCTCGTGTTACCAAGGCTCCATTGAAGCCACAGCAGAAGCTGCACCTCCTTTGCACGTACCTACTGCCAAAGCTAACCCATTGGTTAGTCTTTGGCAGGCTTACTGCAGGGTGGCTGCTTGAGTTAGATCGTGAAGTTGGCTCTGCTGTGCGCTCTTGGCTAGGCTTTTCACCTGGTGTCCCAAGTGCTTACATTCACGCACCGGTCAAGTCCAGTGGGCTCGGTATTGTCGCTCATTCTGCCAGAATCCCATATTTAGGCCGCCAGCGCCTGCTTGCTCTTAGGGGCTTGAGCTGGGAGGTCACTCGCACGGCTGCTGACCTGGACTTTGTCCGGCAGCAGTTGTTATGGTGCGATTGAGCAACACTTACTCCTCCAAAACCCAGCTCATCTGCTGTGTTCGCCACTGCCCTGCATTAGTCAGTAGATGGTAAAGAACTCCTGCTCTGAATCCCCCATTTCTACCCAGTGGGTGGAATGGGCTTCAGAGGGCATTAGGGCCCGAGACTATCGCCACTTTCACGTCTTCTGGGTGGGTACACTAGCCACCTCGGTGAGGGGTTTGAGGAGTAGTCACGGGACTGTTGACACCCATCGCTGTGCCTGTCGGGGTAAAAATGAGAATCTGTAAAATGTGGTGCAGCAGTGTCCTCGTACCCACCGTGGCCACATTTTATGTCAAAATGCTGTTGCCAAGTAGATAGCAGGTTCTCAGTCATTTAGCGGTTGGGATGTCGAAAGGGAGAGACTATATCACATGCCGAGTGACAGGGGCAAGAAGCCAGATATGGTTGTGATCAAGCCCGATGGGTCTACCATAATCCTCGATATCCAGGTTGTCAGTGGCAGCGTGGACATGGAGCAGACCTGGCGGGCTAAGATAAGTAAATATGATAAGAACGATCTACGACAAGCGATATCTGAGCTAAAAGGAGTGGCAGCTAATAACATCAAGATCATGGCTTTGACCGTGTCATGGCACGAGAAATGGTGCGGGAAAAGCGCCACGGAGTTACTCGAGTAGGGCATCTTGGCAGGAGTGCTCCGTGGTATCACTACTCGCGTCCCCAGGGGCTCTCACGTCAACTGGTGGTCATTTTATAGGGGAACTTCCTTTCACCCCTCTCTTCTTCCTCATCCTCCTGCGACTTCCTTCATCCCTAGAGCCGGCGTCGGGTAAACCTGGGCGTCCTCCCCACTTTATTTTATTTATTGATTTTTCAATTTAATGATGTGCACCCTACACTTTTGAGAGGCTATTTCTGAAAATAAAGTGAAAAAAATTGTGTCGTGTGTCCGCAAATCCTAATAACAAGTTTGTTTGCCACAGTTTTCATCCGGTTTGGTTGAAATTTTCAGGGAATGAGCGGACTAGTCCCTCACTAGTCCGCTTTCAGATTCATCGTTGCGGAATCAGTACTCAGCTCTGCGCATGCGCAAACGTAAATTCAATTATGCTGCACTTTCTCACGCCCCAGTCGTTCGATCTCACTCAAATTTGGATGATAGTTCGGAGATAACAATTTGATCATCTCATATCAATAACAAGATGATTGTATTATTAATAGCTGCAAATGATTTTGTATATTTTGGTTGTAATAGGCCAAAAAAATGCCTGCCTGCCTGCCAGCCTTTTGGTATGTTGATAATATCATTCCTTGATTACTGATAGTTTCAAATTATTATTAGTTTGAATAGTCCTTGCCTGGTACTTACTGAACGTATAACAGAACTGCAGCCCCCAAAAATATCATAGACATTGTATACAGCGCACACGAGTTCCAAAATGTAGATCAGTAAGTAAGGTGCGACATTGTTGGTTTCCTCCATGTAATTAATAAAAAACAAAACCAATCCGAAGAGACGGGGAGTTGATAGAACTATAATCATAGTGGTTATTAAGATTAGCTGGGGCCCATATATCTGTGTTATAGTTTTGCCAATTGCCAGTAATTCTTGGTGTTTCTCGAGACTCATAGAGGTTGAACTGAGTATCAATTCAGTTTTGAGAGCCCTCATAGCCAGGATGAACTGAATCATGATGAAATAGGCAATTTCGGAGTCAAGAACGTAATGAAAGCCAGCAAGAGACATTTGCTGATGATGCCCTTCGTACAGAGCCCATAAGACAACTGTGAAACGGATCAGAGATACTTCTAAATAAAATAAATCTTTGGTGGAATTCCGGTGAGGTTGAGAACTAATTAAAAACTTGTAGATAATTTTGAACTTGTGTTTCTGAACAATCATTTGATAGCAGTGCACGAAAGGTAGAACTATGAGAATCGATTGCGGTATGAGGTCGATGACCATGTTGAGAATAGAGTATTTCGCAATAATCTCGTACAAACAGTACAGTTGCTCAGTGGTTTTAAGCATTAAGTAACACATCCCATAAGCACCCCATCTCCAGCTCAATTGGCCTTCACTATCGAAGAAATAGATGCCGAGGAGACGATTGACTGCCATCATTAGTTGATTCATTTCATGAATTACTACAGAACTTTGCAAGTTCTGCAACTTTGCAACTTGGTTACGAATTTAATCAAGCTAACTGAGGCTCCACTATTACCAAGAGATGCCTTTTCGAAATCGAAACTTTAGAACAAATTTTCAGCACCTTACGTAATCCATTAAAAAATGGTTTCAAACCGAGGTAATTTGCTAAAAGAAAATTTATTGTATGAGCTCTAGTGATAGTTGGAACTCACTGAACTGGTAGGAGAAGATCTTAATCAATCCATTAAAATATCGACAGGCTCTTTTTATAATTTCACTTAACACTATCATCATTTTGTATATTTCGAATAAAACACAGTGCTGTATGGTTGTATCAATCAACAATTCATATTCTTCCAAACAGGTCTTATCGGATAAGGTGCTTACTACACATCTTGAAACATAAATCAACAAATTTTAAGATGGGTGATTACAAAGGTTGATTATTGAAAATAATAAACCGGAACATTTACTTCTAAACTACATTGATCGAACCAGCTGGTATATTTGCAATGGAATTTCGTTTCCAAGAAATGAAAATTATTATGACCTGTGTTTCATCCTATTTTAATAATTTTCTCGAGGTGTGAGCTAGATCTATTTAGTTACATTTCCATAATGAATGTGAAATATCACGAATTGCTTCTGAGTCGACCCAAAGGTAGCGGAAGCATTATTTTCACTTTCAGGAGAGAAAAAATGTTTGGTCTCCATAATCACAATTTCCACTCGCATTTTACGATTTAGACCATCCTGAACAACTTTGGTTCCGTGACTGTGTGTGTGTGTGTGTGTGTGTGTTGGGTTGCTGGGGTAGGGTAACTGTTGTGTTTTTATCTGTTCGGAGCTCCTTTAAATCCCTACCCAAGTCAAGGTCATACATCCCCGTCGTGCAACCCGGGCACCCTCTGAGTGAACAGTGGGTGGCAAAATGACCCAATGGCGATTAGGTGGGAGGATCGTGTCAACGGGTCTTCCGACCCTTTTTTACGTCTCCCTTGTTATGAACACAAACACAGCCGAGCCTCATAACCCCCGCCGGCCCATTGGCCAGCGGGGTTCTAGGGGAGGCGCTCGGGGGCGCCCCAGGCTGGGGCATCTTCATCCTCTCCCTATCCCTCATCCTCTTCCAAGACCGCTGTAAATGCCCACCAGTGTGCCCACTGTGAGAGAGCCTTCAGTTCCAAGCGTGGCCTCAGTGCCCACGTCTGGCAGAAGGATCCTGTGCAAGCCAACCCTGCAATTTATATAGAGCGAGAGAAGCTGAGGTATGCTTCTGAGGATTTGCGGCGAATGGCAGCAGAGGAGGCAGAGGCTGTGCGTAATGGGGTACGCAATATTAATGTATACCTACAAGCACGTATGCGCACGCTTTCTGCCATCCAATCCTGGCATTTAGCAGTGGGGCTTTCCCCGCATCTCCGACAGGCGTGGGACAACAGCCCGCCGTTCAGCAATCCTCCCCTGGGACCTCCAGTCTTCTTGAGGATTTGAAGACCGAAGTACTGAGGCTCGGGGAGCAGGTAGGCCGTATTGAAGGCTATGAGAGTGCCTACCTGATGGAACTGGCAAGGCGGCCTGTTGAGAGGCCTGTTTGCCGAGACGAGGTCGCGGCTTATGTACAGAGGATCTTCCCACAGGTTGGGATGCGACCTTGGTGGGGCATCAGGGAGGACATCCTCCTGTGTCGGTGCTCCGTTGAGGCCGCAAAGCAGCTAAGAAAGCAAGGTTGCTAGAATACCAGCGGGTCCAGAAGTTGTGGAGGAAGCATCCCGCTCGTGTAGCTGCAGAGGTACTGGAGGGAGCTGTTGAAGAACAAGTTTTGCCTCCACTCCAGGAGTTTGTGGAATTTGGGGAGCCACTCTTGAGTGCTCCCAGCTACAGCCCTGGTGTGCCGGTGGTTCCCCCAGCTTCCACCAGGGATTCCTTACGTGGCATTATGGACACGCCGGTGCTTCATGACCAAGCACATAAGTGCCGTGTCAAAAACTCCACGTCTGCTGTACCTGATGGTATTTCTGCCCAACGCTGGAATATACATATCTCGGAGTAACCCTAAAACCTAGACTCTCTTTCGCTAAACATTTGAAACCAAAGGTAAAATCCGCCAAGTTTGCCATAAATTATGTGTGGGGGAAAGGTCGTGGCTAATCCTTCTGAGCCTTTATGCTCCAAGCTGCAGGTATTCTATGCAGTTGCAAGGGCGATCCTGACTTACGCAGGTCAAGTAAGAGGTTTCCTGGAATACAAAGCCGTAGAGACTGTGCAGCTCTTGTTCATCGAAAAGTTGTTCCACCTCCCGATGTCAACTCCCAGCTACTTGATTTATATGGAAACTGAACTTGCGGCTCTTTCGGTGTTCACTCTGAACTTACATTTTAAATATTTAGTTAAGGTCTCACGTATGAATGAAAAGCCTCTACCAAGAATCATTGCAACTGAGGTTGTTAGAGCGGGAGTTTATTGGGTAGATAGGTGGGCTTCCTTGGCTCGGAGTTGTGGACTCGCTGACTCGCTTTCCCTCTTGGACACAAGCCAGCTGCAGAAGGATGCTAACAAAATTTTGGAGTGTTATCATGAGGAGAAGTTTCGGTACTTCAAACAAAGGGTTTTGGACTCTGAAATCTTCACACTGTACAGGGAGCTCGATCCTAATGTCAAGGTCGCGAGTTTTGCAAGAGAAGCTGAAGTACCCTTATATGGTGCACGATGGATATTCAGATTGCGAACTGAAATGATGTCTCTGAATGGGAATCCATATGGAGTGAAAGTATGTGAAGATTGTTCGCTATGCAACTATCGAGCTGGTGAGGACGTCTTTCATCTTTTGTGTATTTGTCCAGTTCTTCGGGAGTTTAGAGTTTTGGCTTTTAATAGGGGTGAATTGTCGCGAGACAAGACATTTTATATCCTGAATAGTGGACTGAGTTGGACAAAATTAACTATGTACTACAAATTGGCATGGCGGTACAGGTCTTTTCTTGTAAGCCAATTTAACTTTTAGGCCTCTGCCAGAGGATTGAATTTATTTGATCTTTATCAGAATCCACTATTGATTCATCGATTATTTTTGAAATTGACTCTTCCTTTACTCGAACTTCTGGCAGATGGTTGCATGCAACCCTGCTGTATTGTTTATAAAGTTTAAGTGCCAGTGTTACATATTACCTATGTATATCAACAAACATATTTCTTCTTTTTCCTTCTTCTTCTTCTCCATAGAGGAGTGACGGTCCTTGAGGCACGAGATGTCAGGGGATGTTGTCATTGGGCGCGGGGCACACCAGGGGGATCCTCTGTTGCCACTCCTCTTCGACCTGGTCATGGACACGGCCATGGGTAAGGTGCCACCTGAAATAGGGTTTGATCTCGCTCGTGGGGTGCGAGTAGGTGCATTGGCTATTGCTGATGATGTCATTCTATTTGCTGAAACCCACGAGGACTTGCAGATTGCCCTCAATTCCTATGCTGAGCAGCTAGCGTGGTTAATCTGGTGGTTAATTAAGATAAGTGTGGGTCAGTCTCCTTGGTCTGGTCGGGTCGCCAGCATCAGGTGAAGGTGGTGGATGTGGAGTGTTTTGTCATAGGACAGTAACCCATCGGCGGTACTTTGGAGTTGACTTCATGGGTGTTGCTACCATTGCCGCAAGCCATGTGGACCTTGATGGAGCTCTAGCTCCTAACACCAAGGTGCCATTGAAGCCACAGCAGAAGCTGCGCCTCCTTTGCACGTACTTACTGCCAAAGCTAACCTATGGGTTAGTTTTTGGCTGGCTTACTATGGGGAGGCTGCTTGAGTTAGATTGTGAAGTTCGCTCTGCTGTGCGCTCTTGGCTAGGCTTCCCACCTGGTGTCCCAAGTGCCTATATTAATGCTCCGGTCAAGGCCGGTAGGCTCGGTATTGCCTCTCTCAGCCAGCATCCCATCATTACGTCGCCAGCGCCTGCTTTCCCTGAGGGGCTCGAGCTGGGAGGTCGCCCGCACTACTGCTGACCTGGACTTCGTCCAGCAACAGTTGTGGTGCAATCAAGCAACACCAACTGCTCCAAAACCCAGCTCATCTGCTGAGTTCCTTGCTGCGCTGCCTGAGTCAGTACATGGTACAGAACTCCGACAGTGCTCTGAATCCCCCATTTCTACCAAGTGGGTGGAATGGGCTTCAGAGGGCATTGGGGCCCGCGACTATCCCCATTTTCACGCCGTCCGGGTGGGTACGTTAGCCACCTCGGTGAGGTATTCAAGGAATAGTCGCGGGACAGTAGACACCCTTTGCCCTGCCTGTCTGAGTAAAAATGAGAATCTTTATCATGTGGTGCAGCAATGTCTTTGTGCTAACCATGGCCACATTTTACGTCACGATGCGGTTGCCAAGCAGATAGTAGGTGCCTTGCCATCTAGCGGTTGGGATGTCGAAAGGGAGAGACTAAATCACATGCCGAGTGACCGGGGCAAGAATCCAGATATCGTTACGATATTCCAAGCCAGATATCCCCACTTTATTTTATTTATTTATTTTTCAATTTAAAGGTGTGCCCCCTCCACCTTTGAGGGGTTATTTGTGGAAAAAAAATTTTAAAAAATTGAGTGTGTCTTGTGTCCGCGAATCTTTATAACAAGTTTATTTTCCACAGCTTTCATCCGATTCGTTTGAAATTTTCAGAGAATGAGCGGGCTAGGGTGTAGACGTTCCCCTTTCAGATTCATCGTTGCAAACCAATACTCCACTCTCCGCATGCGCAAACGTAACTTCCATTATCCTGCATTTTCTCACGCCCTAGACGTTCGATCTCACTCAAATTTGGATGATAGTTGGAAGATTACAATTTGATCATCTCATATCAATTTAAACATGATTGTATTATTAATAGCTGCAAATAATTTTGTTTATTTTGCTTGTAATAGGCCAAAAAAATGCCTGCCTACCTGCCAGCCTTTTGGTATCTTGATAACATCATTCCTTGATTACTGATAGTTATAAATTATTATTAGTTTGAATAGTCCTTGCTTGGTACTTACCGAACGTATAACTGAACTGCAGCCCCCACCAATATCATAGACATTGTATGCAGTGCTCACGAGTTCCAAAATGCATATCAGTAAGTAAGAAACGACACTGTTGGTTTCCTCCATGTAATTATTGAAAATCAAAATCAATCCGAAGAGACGGGCAGTTGGTAGAACAACAATCATAGTGGTTATTAAGATTAACTGGGGCCCATATATCTGTGTTATAGTTTTGCCTATTGCCAGTAATTCTTGATGTTTCTCGAGACACCTAGAGGTTGAACTGAGTATCAACTCAGTTTTGAGAGCCCTCATTGCCAGGATGAACTGAATCATGATGAAATATGCAATTTCGCAGTCAAGAGCGTAATGAAAGCCAGCGAGAGACATTTCCTGCTGATGTCCTTCGTACACAGCCCATAAGACTACTGTGAATCGTATCAGAGATACTTCTAAATAAAATAATTCTTTGATGGAATTTCCGTGAGGTTGAGATTTAATTAAAAACTTGTAGATAATACTGAACTTGTGTTTCTGAACAAGCATCTGATAGCAGTGCACGAAAGGTAGAACCATGAGAATCGATTGCGGTATGAGGTCGACGACAATATGGAGAGTTGAGTGTTTCGCAATAAACTCGTACAAACTGTACAGTTGCTCGGTGGTTTTAAGCATTAAGTAACACATCCCATAAGCAGCCCATCTCCAGCTCAATCGGCCTTCACTATCGAAGAAATAGATGCCGAGGAGACGATTGACTGTCGTCATTAGTTGATTCATTTCATAAATTACTGCAGAACTATGCAAGTTCTGCAAACTCGGTTACGAATTTAATCAAGCTAACCGAGGTCCCACTATTACCAAGAGATGGTTTTTCGAATTCGAGACTTAAGAACAAACTTTCAGCACCTCACATATTCCATTAAAGAATAATTACAAACCGAGGTAATTTGCTAAAATTCTAAATTATATGAGCTCTAGTGATAGTTGAAACACACTGAACTGGTAGGAGAAGATCTCAATCAATCCATTAGAATATCGACAGGCCCTTTTTATAATTTCAATTAGCACTATCTTCATTTTGTAAACTTTGAATGAAACACAGTGCTGTATGAGTGTATCAATCAACAATTCATATTCTAGTATACAGGTCTTATCAGATAAGGTGCTTACTACACACCTTGAAACGTAAATCAACGAATTTTAAGATGGGTGATTACAAAGGTTGATTATTGAAAATAGTAAACCGGAACGTTTACTTTTAAACTACATCGATCGAACCAGCTGGTATATTTGCAACGGAATTCCGTTTTCAAGAAATCAAGTTTATTATGACCTGTGTTTCATCATATTTCAAAATTTTCTCGTGGTTGGTGCTAGATCTATTTAGTTATATTGCCATAATGAAGTTATAAAGGCTCCGTTTATTAATTCTGACTTGTTATTTTGGATAGTGAACCTCTGTAATCAATAAAGAAATAGATTTTTAACGTCTCTCTTCTTTCTCATCCCCCCCCCCCCCCCCCCACCACTCCCTCCCTCCCGAACCTGTTGGCTCACGTTTATAAAAGTGCAAAATCTATATTCCAAATAAAAACAAAATCCAGCCGCCTGTATCTTTAATTCCAATCAACTGTACAAAAGTTTATAAATCTTGGTACAATAATGACATATGACCTAGCCTCTTTGAAGCTTTGGTGTTATTTCAATCAACTCTAGAGGGTGAAGTTATAGTATTTAAATATTAAAAAATCGAAATCTGGGAAACTGTGGAAATGAAATGGTAGTTCGTTTTGTTTGTTTCATCAATCAATTGAATGAGACCACCTGGATCTAAGTTTTTGAAGGGGAAATCATCTTCAACATGACTATGAATCCAATTGCGGCTATAGCATGAGGGACAGGCAGAACATCTGCAGAATATATATACAGAGTGTCTAAAATAAATAGAACCGCCGTTCATTTTTTGTTTTTTTGTTCTTAATTTCAAAGAACTTTAAATGGTGCCCATTTCATTTGCAAATATCATTAGAGGAATTGGGTTTTTATTATCAAGCGCCACAATGGCGACTACTAAATTGCGTCTTTCAAATGAGAGCCTTAGTTTTTTTATTGCAGGTTCGGTATATAAATAAATTTCTTGAAAAAATGACCTACATCACGTCCCAATAGGTAGCACATTACTCAAACCTACATGAAACCTGAAGATAGTTTCTTGATGTCGCTTATAATCGATTTCTTTACGTTTTTGTTATCAGCTATTTCGACACATTTTCCTGTTGTGTTTATAGTGTGCCTGCAGCTACATATTTCCGCTAGATTTTCCGAAACGGTAAGTTCACATACTTCTTCAAAATTATAGAATTTAACTAAGAAATCAGATGTTTTATTTAGTCGTTAGATAATTTTCCAGCATTAACGAAAAACTAATAGTCGCCACATTGGAATGCAACTTCCGACCACCCGATTTTTTGTGTTTTAGAGCATTTTCAAGTGTTTTTCTCATTTTGATTGAGCTTACTCATGTTTCAATGTTTTCCATGTGTTACAGGCATGCCACGAAAGTACCGAAAGAAAGTCTGGGGCCGTCCCTAAAGAAATTATACCCAAGACACTTTGGAGGCAGCTCTGAAGGCAGCTCATTTCTGGTTTTGTTTTGTATGGAATAAATGTTTAAAAATGAAATATTTTTGTCGTAATAAGTGAGAGAACCCATCTGGTAGCATACTGAGGTAATATCGAGCCAGGGCTTCATTTCTTGTTTATTTGAGTGAAAAAACGTGAGTGGTCCGAAGTTGCCCCCACGCGGGGTAATGACTACTTCACTTTTACCGTTGTTTTTCATGGGGGGTTGTTTTTCATGCTCGAATGTTAAATTTTGAAATGGGAATATGACGGTGAATAGATCAGGTGTGACATATTGAAAGGCCAACTCGATTGAAGAGATACAGACAGAGAAATCTAAAAAAAACCTGAAAACGTGGTCTGAAGTAACCCCATCCTACGGTAGCTCTTTGTTGAAGAATTTTTGTGCATAGGGTTGACAGAGGGGGAAGTGAAACCTAAAAATATAAGCTATTCATGCTTTTCTCAACCGATTTCGATGATTTTCATTTTCCGACTATTTTACTATTTTGCTCGAAGTATTTGGCCTCTTGGTAGAACCACTAACTTAGTTAAAATTTCATAAGGCACGGGAAGGGCGTGGGGGCTGATATATTGTGATAGTTTCAACGAATTAGAAAACTCACTTCATAAATAGTGAGTATTATGATTTTCAGTTGTGTTGTGGGGGAGGGGGGGTTATTCTTCTTAGCACATTCATGTAAGTTAGAATGGAGGGGAGCACATTTGGTAAAAGCTGTTCGCTAATCCCAGCAAAATCATCACCCATACATAGGGACGGCCCTGTAATGCATGCATTACTTACTAATAGGGATGAGTCGATTCCCGATACCGATTCTCGATACCACCGATTCTTAGGCATTGGAATCGGTATCGAGAATCGATCGCCTAAAGCCGATACCGATACCGCCCGATGATGAGCGTTTTATTACACTTCGGTACTATTGCAACCATCTAACAACGAATATGGTTGTACCGTGCAACCGTTGTGTGAAGTTAGCAGTTGCGAAACATGAATTGTCCAAAACACAACTTACAATTATAACTTTGTTTACAAGTAGGCTTGTTTTATTTTGTTTGTGACAACATAAGCATTAGACAAGTTATGTTTTCCAAGTATAAAAGCCTAGAGCCAGTCTTATTTGGAAATACCTTACAGTTACCGACGAAAAACTAAAAAACCAAGTCAGTCTGCTTAACTTGTTTTATTCAGAAAGAAATCAATCCTAGGCAATAAAAGTTGCCTATTAATTGATACTTGATAGATAACAAAAAAATATCAAATTTTGTATTTGCACAAATCAAATTAACTAAAGCCTTGAATAAAAATCATCATAAACGTACCGAAACTCGTTAACGAGTTCCACTATCTGCTTTACAAGCAGATACCATGTTACATGGATATGTCTTCGATTGGGGATTTCATAACGGTCGTCCTCGAGAGTTGTAAACAAATCCTTTAACTTTGGACTGTAGGCGACGAAATCTAAGATAAAGAATTTATTTTATCATTCCTGGAGGCACAAAAAGCATACTATAAATTAAAGTTATTTCTCCATTACAGACGCAATGAATTGTTGTTAACAGTCGACTGTTGTCAGGGGATGAAAATGTTTCCTATGGAATGGAGTAAATGATGCTATTGCTTTACGTTAAGACTTAAAATTGTTTATAGTCCAATCAACTTAGTTTAGGAATGTAGCCAGGTACGTAAGGAGGGGGAAATTGGTAGCTTGAGATGTGATCATTTATCACATAAATCAAGCGCTTTCCAACGAGTGGCGAACGATTTTTGTGCGATGAAAACTGCGGAAGTTCCATTCCCATAGCAACGGCTGGGTTGTACGTGAAAAACACTGAAATTGTGACACAAATTTTGCGTCACGAAAATTTTTGGTTGACCCCCCAGAGCAAAGACATATCCATGTCAATA
Organism: Adelphocoris suturalis; assembly: GCA_030762985.1. Classification (NCBI taxonomy): domain Eukaryota; kingdom Metazoa; phylum Arthropoda; class Insecta; order Hemiptera; family Miridae; genus Adelphocoris; species Adelphocoris suturalis. The sequence goes on from CM061040.1 coordinate 159,245,340, forward strand.
TAAATCTGAAATTTAGAATTTGTAATAAGAATTAATCTTTAAAATTTATTTAATTTTAATGAGTAACTAAAGCGTTAAAGCTTTATTGGAACAAGAACTCCTAATGACAATAAATAGAGATGGAAAATATATTAGCTAATTAGACTAATAACTTCATCTACGACGGAACGGTAAGCTATTGGTGCCAGTATTCATTGCGAGAGGCTATCGATAGATGTGCAGTAACAACTTGCAAATATATTGGGATCAATAAGTATAAGTTATATGTTGTACAAAAAAATTTGAATATATTGCTGCTGCCAATATCGGCACATTGGTTCTTGAGGCAAATTTTTAGTTTGGTGATCACCAATAGGTTGCTGGATCAGCACTTTGAATTTAGTATACATTTTGTCTACCCCCCGTCCTCTCCTAGTCGATTGGTCAGTTTGTTATGATATCCCTACTTCTTCCTCAAATCATGGGCTTGTGGATTCCTACTTTTCTGAAGCGTAGTTAGTAGCTACTCCGCTTTCCTGTCTTCATGACATGTATCTGCCTTAGCAGAATATATTTAGTTGCGATCTCCGAAAATTTAAAAATTCGGATCATTTGTGAACTACTGGACTGTCCAGGATAGAAACACGTTGTATGAGGTAGGTTTCCCATACAAATGCCGCAAATCACTCAATTATAACTCCAGAAACCCGATCGTGAATCTAGAATGTTTTTGATTTTGTATTATTCAGGTCTTCCATAGATGCCAGCCACATTCGAATTGCGTACTTATCTCTTCATAATCGAGACAATTGTATGGTTCCTTATCCAGATACTGAATATACCGGACTGTAAGTACCACACAAGACCTAATCGTTTCTGTGGCTCTTGAAAAATTTTAATATTAAAGAAAAACAAGATTTTATTTGAATTTTCCCTTTCTTTTCTAGTTTTAATTTTTCCTTGTTCGGAAAAACATTTCATTTTGGTTGTGGTGACGTCATCCACCCCCACATACTTCCAGGCTTCAATAAAGCGCAGTAAGTAAAGTGAATATATGGCAGGAATAGATTAAATGATTTCCATATCAAGCAAAGCACCTTATTTCATAGCTTCCTGGGCCTAATTGTCATTTTCTTTTGTAAATATTGGAGCGAATAATCTCCGGGAAAAGTTCTCCGGAATATCTATTAGTACTGGACACACCTTCTAAACATACCTCTGGATTCTCCAACTAAAAATGAGCCACTTATGCTAAGATAGATTATATAGGTTAAATTTAAGATTTACATTAAGTAAGATAAGTAGGTTAGGGCAAATTTTTAGTTTGGTGATCACCAATAGGTTGCTGGATCAGCACTTTGAATTTAGTATACATTTTGTCGCAACAGCTTGGGGTACAAAGCAAGTACCCACCAGTTTGTGTGAAAGGATTTCACAAGCCTATTAATTTTCTTAAATTCGTATTGCAGGATGAATACGCCCCTTTAATAAATTGAATTTTTTTCTGATTTATTTTTATATTGATTTATTTTTTGTTTACCTGACCATTTATTTATTTCTCTCTGTATGCTTTGGTGAGGGTACATGGTGTTCGTCCGCTCTTCACCCATATACAGTTTTAGTAATAACATTTTCATCAATATTTTTCGAATTATTTCTAAGCGGATTCGTGCCCTAGTTTTCTTAGTTTTGATTTTCGGATTGGTTTTAGTTCTGTATCAGTGTCATATAAATAACCGATATTGAACCCACCCCATCTCCACTAGTAGCTTCGCCGAGAACACAGAAGGGATCGAAATTTATTTTGGCTTCTATTATTTTTAATTGTCTTTGATTACATCGTTAAGAAACGGTGTAACAACCTATTGATCTGAGTAGACCAAAAGTTGGTAGGTTCGACATTGCTATTGCTGAAGCAGTAAACGATATTGCAATTGTTTGATCTCGAACTTAGATATTCTTTTGTAGGGCACTATTAAGAAACTCATCGAAAATTCTACGCTTAACAAAATTGTATATATCATGCTTGTAATAGGCCAAAAAAGTGCTTGCCTGCCTGCCAGCCGTTTTATATGTTAATAATATACCATTCCTCGATTATTGGTTATTTTTAATTATTATTAGTTTGAATAGTCCTTGCTTGGTACTTACTGAACGTATAACTGTGTTATAAACAGAGTGGATGGCAATTATTAAATTTCACGCTCAGTCTACCATGTAATAAACAGAATAATGATCTGTCTACTAAATAAGTTATGGCAACTAAGATTTAGCTACCATGTAAGCAGCTCTGCTACCATATCAAGGATCTAGGTATCCCCCCAGAGGTGCAATGGGGGCCTAAATCCTCGATAAAAAGGTAGAGGAGGTTGACAGTATCCCGTCAGAGAGATACCACTCCTACTAATAGCATTTAATGAGCTATGTTCGGAGTAGATTGGTTTTCCAGGGACCTGGATCGCCCATCCAACGCCAAACTCAGCTTCTAGAAAACACGAGAAAAAGGCAGTGACGCCCGTTGTTTCACCAACGGGACGACGACAGCGCTATCTCTGAAGCCCTGACGGGACCTCGATGACGGTAACTCTGTTACAACTGAACCGCAGCCCACACCAATATCATACATATTGTATGCAGAATACACGAGTTCAAAAATGCAGATCAGTATTGCAGGTATGGAACCATCGACACTGTTGGTATCCTTCTTGTAATAATTACAAATCACTATCGATACGAAGAGACGGGCAGTTGATAAAACTAAAATCTTAGTGGTTATTAAGACTATCTGGATCCCATACATCTGTGTTATAGTTTTGCCTATTGACAGCAATTCGTGATGTTTCTCGAGACACATAGAGATTGAACTGAGTATCAACTCAGTTTTGAGAGCCCTCATAGCCAGGATGAACTGAATCATGATGAAATGTGCGATTTCGCAGTCTAGGACGTAATGGAAGGATGCGAGCGAAATTTCATGATTTGATGTGTACATGGCCCATAATACTACCGTGAAACGTACCAAAGATATTGCTAAATAAAATAAATCTTTGGTGGAATTCCAGTGAGGATGACAACTATTTAAAAACTTGTACGTAATACTGAACTTGTTTTTTTCTGAACAATCATCTGATAGCAGTGCACGAAAGGTAGAACTGTCAGAATCGATTGCGGTATGAGGTCGACGCCGATTACGAGAATTGAGTAAGGGTCACTGCATTTCGAAATACTGTCGTACAAACTGTACAGTTACTCGGTGGTTTTAAGTAGCACATGCCATAAGCAGCCCATCTCCAGCTCAATCGGCCTTCACTATCGAAGAAATAGATGCCGAGGAGACGATTGACTGTCGTCATTAGTTGATTCATTTCATCAAATACTACAGAACTATGGAAGTTCTGCAAACTCGGTTACGAATTCAATCAAACTACCTGAGGTACATCAAACAAATCTTCAGCAACCCTCGTAATCCTTTAATATCTGCACGAGAACGGTTACGGACCGAGGTAATTTTCTAAAATAAAAATATATTATATGAGCTCTGGTGATGATTGGAACACACTGGTAGAAGAAGATCTCAATCAATTCTCTAAAATATATACCGGCTCGTCTTATAATTTCTCTTAGCACTAACTTCATTTTATAAATTTCGAATAAAGGATTTAGTGTTGTATGATTGTGTCAATCAACAATTCATATTCCACTATACAGGTCGTATCATTTAAGGTGCACTACACATCTTGATCAATATGGTCAATATTTAAGAGTGTTTAATCTATCTGTAGTTCAACAAATTACAAAGGTTATTATTGAAAATGTAAAAACCAGAAAGTCTACTTCTAAACTACATCGATCGAACCAGCTGGTATAACTGCAATCAAATTTGCTTTTCAAGAAATCAATATTATGACCTGTGTTGCAAACTATTTTAATTATTTTCTTTAGGGTGCTGCTAAATTGATTTATACATACTTCAATAATGAAGTAATAAAGGCTCCGGTTAATAATTCTGGCTTGTTATTTTGCAAAGTGAACCTTTTTAATCAATTAAGAAAAATATATTAAGCCTTTCCCTTCCTAATCCCCCATTCCTTCAAAACCTGTTAGTTCATGTTTCTAGAAGTGTTGCGTAGCTTTTATTCGAAACAACTGGACAGCAGTTTATAAAACTTGTATCAATAATGACATATGACCAAGTTGGGCCTGAATCTTCGATGTTACTTTCGATCAACCCTATAGGGTGATATAACGGCATCGAAGAGTAACGGCGTCGAAAACAGGGGCAAATTCACAATGTGGTTGAGCGATCTTATTTTTCGACGCCGATATATAATTCCGTATTTTATACGCCGATATCTTTCGACGCCGTTGTCCATCATCATAAATGTTTGTATGTCACCTGTTTTCGACGCCGTTACTCTTCGATGCCGTTATATCACCCTATAAGGGTAGAAAAGCGTAGAAAAATATTGGCCATGAAATCTCCAAGTGCGTGTATCTCCGCGTCGAGAAACAGCAGCGTCGAAATGGATACTATCAAACCTACTTTCTTCGTCGGGCGCAAGCGTTGGGATAATTTTTCGTCGATTTTTGCATTTTTCAACTCTATTTTTGTACGTTTAGTGAACCTTAGAGGATAGTCACCTAAAGGGGTACTGTGTATCATATTAATGGACTAAAAGTGGAAGTCAAGTGAATTGAATCAAAATATATGACGATGATAGACAAAAAAAAATAAATAAATATTAAAATAATTTTTAAAAAATCGACGTTTTTCACCTATTTCGATTTTTTAATACACCTTTGAAATTACCCCCCTCGGTCCCTCTCGTAAATCTTGTGTAAAGCGTGATGTATTGCGGGTTGCCTTCCCATGGCATCCCTCTGTCTAGTTCTCTATAGTATCCATCCTTCTTCACCTTTTCGACGCAGTTTTTCTTCGTCGCGGTGACGCTACTGAATTTTCGTACCCGCTACTTCTGAAAGTTTATATACGCCGATGTTCTTGGACGCCAGTATTTTCTATTTTGTATACGGTTATTCTGCGATGCGGTTTCTACATTGAGATATTATTTGGAAAATCTCCTTATTATGCACGGTTATTTATTCGACGCGGCTGTACGCTCCCTTAATAGGATTGAAATATTAAAAAATCGGAATCTCGAAAACTGTGAAAATGAAATGTTAGTTCGTCTTGAATGATTCGGATTGAACTTGAGAAGGAGAGACAGAGAAAGTGAGGGGGAAAGAAAGGGAGTGAGAGGGGAGAGAGAGAGAGAGATGAGGGAGAGAGGGTGACTGAGGGGAGGGAGAAAGAGAGAACGAGAGAGAGGAAGAAAGAAGAGAGGGAGAGAGGAAGAGAGAGAAAAGATAGGGAGAGGGTGATTGAGAGAGAGAGAAATCAGGGTTACATTAGAGCCATAAGGCCCTCTCTTAGAGAGAGAGAGAGAGAGAGAGAGATTCAGAGAGAGAGAGAGAGAGAGAGAGAGAGAGAGAGAGAGAGAGAGAGAGTTTTACATTTGAATGAACTAATTTTATTCTTGAAACTCATTCAATTGAGCATTCTACAAAATCTAAAGATGTGGGAGTCTCGGGTATAACGGAATAGGAGAAATCTCAAATGTCACCATGCAATTCGGTGTAAAAAATTTGTCGAAAGCGACGCCATACGCGTAGGTTTCAAGTGAGTTATTCTATAAAATACCTCACTATGTCATTGGCGAAAGAACCAACATCTACCATCATTAAAACATAATTTTCTTCCATATTTAGCAAATTCAAAGTAAATTTGGCCAAAGTTGACCATACCGTTGGAGAGAGAATTAAATGAAACAATTTTTTTGAAAGTTGACAATCTATAAGATTCATCTTGAGGGAGAAACTACTTGTTGAACATTTGTCAAATTTCTTCTTATTAATTAATGAGTCTGGATGGTGTTAAATAAGTACGAATAACATCAGTTCTGAGAGGCAATTAACGTGAACGAAAATGTGGTCTAAAGTTAGGAAAAAATTATTGCAAGGGGAAAAAAGAATGGGATTAAATGTCAAAGACAAGTTTTTTTAAAATAAACCTTTTAAAAAAAAATCATATCTCGGCAATGGTTTGGGATAGAAAGATATGGTTTTCAACATTCAACTCCATTTCCTGTCTAGTTTCAACCAATTTTCAATTGGTCTATTTGAACCGACCACCCTGTATAGAGCCACTGAAATAATACATCACAATATATCTTTGAGTCATAATTTGCAGCGTTTTCTTATCGCAATTTCGTAATGTTTTTCTGCAGTAAAGAGAGCGCTATGAAATTGTACATTTTAATAATGCATTGACATCTACATGATTTTTGTTGTTTTTCAATAATAAAAATAAACTTACTGCATGCATGACTAATCCGCATCCACCACCAATATCATACACATTGTATGCAGAGAACAGGATTTCCAAAATGCAGAATACCATCACCATCATGGATTGAATGCAATGACTATCTTTTTCCGCCATGCAGTTATCAAAACGACAAATCACTTCGAAGATTCGAGCCGTTGATCCAACTAAAATCCTACTGGTTATTAAAAGTAATTGAAGCCCATATATCTGTGTTATAGTTTTGCCTATTGACAGCAATTCGTGATGTTTCTCGAGACACATTGAGGTTGAACTGAGTATCAACTCAGTTTTGAGAGCTCTCATAGAAAGTGTGAACTGAATCATGATAAAATATGCAACCTCAGAGTCTAGGGCGTAATGGAAGGTTGCGAGCGAAATTTCATGATTTGATGTGTACATAGCCGATAATACGACTGGGAAATGTATTAACGAAATTGCCAAATAGAATAAATCTTTGTTAGAATCCCAGTGAGCTTCACAACTATTTAAAAACTTGTATATAATACTGAACTTGTTTTTATGGACAATCATTTGATAGCAGTGCACGAAAGGTAGAACCATGAGAATCGATTGCGGTATGAGGTCGACGACAATACGGAGATTTGAGTAAGATTTACTGAATTTCTTAATGGTGTTGTACAGTTCCTCAGTAGTTTTAAGAATTAAGTAGCACATCCCATAAGCAGCCCATCTCCAGCTAAATCGGCCTTCACTGTCGAAGAAATAGATGCCGAGGAGGCGATTGACTGTTATCATTAGTTTATTCATTTCATAATTTACTACAAAACCATACAAATACTGCAAACTCGGTTTCCCTCGATATGACTGAGGCAGTACATATATGACTTGGAGTTTCCTTCTCCAAGTTCACCCTCAAAACGGATTTTTCGAGCCTAACGCATTCCAATTAATACCTATAACAGAACGGTTTACAAGCCGAGGTAATTGGCAAATTAAAACATCCATGATATGAGTTCTGCTGATGGTTGGAGCACACTGAACCCGTCGGAATAAGATCGTAATCAAACCACTCAAACATTGACAGGCTTAGTATAAATTATTATTCGACAGTACATTTATAGGTCAAGAATTTAGTAGTGTTTTTACGGCTTAGTGATAAATCAATCAACAATCCGTATTCTATTACACACGCTGTTACGGTAAGAGCGTTCTTCCTACCAGGTATCGATTCAACTACCAATTTTCAACAAAAAGTCATACGTAGATATTTCCATCCATTGATTTCCTAGGAAGATATAGTTTTTTAAGTTATAGCAATTAATTTTTATATATTTTTGACGTTGCTAGTGTGTTTCCTCCATACTTTTCAATTTTAATGGAGCTCCATCTAAATGCCAGCACCGTGAGTCGATTTGAAAGTATGTAGCCTCGGTGATCTCAAAGCTGAAATATCCCCTTCATACTTTGTAGTTGTATTCTAGATGTCCCAATGGAGCTCCATTTATATGTCAGCACCGTGAGTCGATTTGAAAGAAATTAGCCACGGAGGTCTCACAGCTGATCAGATTTCCTCCATACTTTGTAATTGTATCCTAGATGTCCCAATGGAGCTCCATTTAAACGTCAGCACAATAATTAAGATCCTCTTAAAGCGTCTCGAAATCTTAAGGTCTCACAGCTAATCAGAGCTCCTCCATACTGCAGTTGTATTCCACATGTTCCATAGGAGCTCCATTTCAAGTTTCAGCTCCGTTAGAAGCTAAATACTCCGGAGATCACGAGAGGGCATAACATGCCCAAAATCAGGATATGTTGTTGTTTCAACCGGGGACCGGCGATTCCTTCCCGACCTCCAAAAAGCATGGCGATTCCTTCCCCTCTAAGTGTTGGCGATTCCTTCCAGTCACTCAATTCCTTCCCGGCCAGGTGTTGGTTAGTTTTGAAGCAAAAATTAACTCTTTATAGGACTAAAACCTTAATTGAACAATTAAGTACTTAAAACACAAATCAAAGTATCACAATCACCAAGTATTAAAACCACAATAATCACATAATAAAAAATCCGTCGTAAAGTTCACGTCTCAATTTCAATGCTCAAAAATCCCCCCAAATTTAACACTGACCCTTTTAGCAAATTGGTAAGGGTAATCGTCGGGAGCTTGTCAAGCAATGAGTCGCTTTTTTTCTTTTTTTTCCAGCTATGTTGGTCAATGCCATAGATCTTAATGTAGATTTCGGTTTGAAAAGCTATTAAACCATCTACGAAACTAAAAATGTGGGGTTGAGGTGAATGGAAGTTTCATTTTCTCCTTGTACGTTTCAGTCACCACTAACAAGAAGTCCTCTCCTTTGGCAGTGTGGATATTCATTGTACGAAGAGTAGACAACAACTCATCAATGGACTTCGGAAGGGTTGGAATTTTCTTACATTTGGTCCTGAGCGACGGACCACAAGATTTCTTCAGAAACATTGACAAAATAACAATATAAATGCGATTTTTTGAATAAATAGATATCAAAATATTATTAAATCCTCCTGAAGGGCCTTATCACTTTGAGATTGGAGGGGAAGGAATCGCCGGTTCCCCGCTTCAACAACAAGAGTACAACGCATAGGGCCACCACGACATGCCTTTCCCATCTCCCCCCTACCTGATTAGCGCTCAAGATCTCTCCATAAATGATAAAAGACACCCACAAGAGTTTGATGTGCTTGGTTTCTTCTTGGACACTGGAGGCCGGGCCCAATTCTATCAAGCAGCTGCACACTAATTTGAAGGTGTTTGACACTAAATTATTATTTTTAGTTGGAGATATCAGGATATTAGAGAGTTTTTGTTCTTCCCGTAATTTTCTACCACGTGTGTACCTACGTAAAAAGACTGAAATACCAACTGCGCATGCGCGAATCTTCACGTCAACGTGTAGAACTACGCGTGTACGGGAAAAAGGTCTTTCTACACGTGCGTGGGAAAATGCATTCGTTGGAATCTCGGCCTACGGGTAGTCATCATAGCCTGACGCACAGGTAACAACAGTTGCCGGTAACCACAGTGTGATCAAGGTAACCGCAGTTACCCAGTTACCAGCAAATGTAACCACAGTGTGATTCAGTCAACAAGTCGAGAGGTTATAGTGAAGTTCTCCGCTACAAAATTCAGCTTTTAAGGTGAGCGTGACGTTAGCGTTTGGTTTTTCGCGTATACGTGTAGAAATAGGCGTAAAAATCACGTGAAGACCTAGCATCTCCAGCTGCTTGCTCAAGACCCTTCTTTAAGCGTCAACGGGAGAAAATCATACGGGAAGAACAAAAACTCTCTATTAATGTGGGCTTGCTCTACTCGTTGCGAGTCGATTGCATCGAAAAATTCGATTTTTTTTAGACAAGCAACGACAATTATAAGAATTGTTCTGCGTTGGTAACATATTATTCGTAACTAACTTTGTGGTTATAAGTTTTTGCTCAACCATCTTTATCGTTTGTTTTAATTTTAATTTTTTTCCTCACAAAAAATGTAGACAGTTTAGAGACAAATGTCGTTGGAGTACCTTCTTTTTTTGCCGTCGCGCATTTTATGAATGATTTATCATTCGAATTTTAATTTCCAGCAATTATCAGTTTGTCTAGTTCATACAGTTATATGTTAGTTAAACTTTATTTGAATAGATAACGGATCATTGTGTTAATTAAAGTCGGGATGGTGTTAAATAAGTTTTAATATCGTCAGTTCTCATAGACAATTCAACGTGTCCGAAAATGTGGTCTAAAGTTGGGAAAACATTATTGAAAGGGGAAAAAAGTATGGGTTTTAATGTCAAACAAAGAGATTTTCTTGAATAAACCTTTTTAAAAAAATCATATCTCGGCAATGGTTTGGGATAGAAATATACGGCTTTCAGCATTCAACTACATTTTCTGTATAGTTTCAACTAATTTTTAATTGGACTATTTGAACCGACCACCCTGTATAGAGCCACTGAAATAATACATCACTACATATCTTTGAGTAATAACTGGCAGCATTTTCTTATCGCAATTTTGTACTGTTTTTCTGCAGTAAAGACAGCGCTACGAAATTGTACATTTTAATAATGCATTGGCAATTACATGATTATTGTTGTTTTTCAATCAACAGTATCATAAAAATAAACTTACTGCATGCATGACCGATCCGCATCCACCACCAATATCATACACATTGTATGCAGAGAACATGATTTCCAAAATGCAGAATACCATCACCATCATGGATCGAATGCAATGACTATCTTTTTCCGCCATGCAGTTATCAAAACGACAAATCACTATGAAGATTCGAGCCGTTGATCCAACTAAAATCCTACTGGTTATCAAAAGTAATTGAAGCCCATATATCTGTGTTATAATTTTGCCTATTGACAGCAATTCGTGATGTTTCTCGAGACACATTGAGGTTGAACTGAGTATCAACTCAGTTTTGAGAGCTCTCATAGAAAGTGTGAACTGAATCATGATAAAATATGCAACCTCAGAGTCTAGGGCGTAATGGAAGGTTGCGAGCGAAATTTCATGATCTGATGTGTACATAGCCGATAATACGAATGGGAAATGTATTAATGAAATTGCCAAATAGAATAAATCTTTGTTAGAATCCCAGTGAGCTTCACAACTATTTAAAAACTTGTATATAATACTGAACTTGTTTTTATGGACAATCATTTGATAGCAGTGCACGAAAGGTAGAACCATGAGAATCGATTGCGGTATGAGGTCGACGACAATACGGAGATTTGAGTAAGATTTACTGAATTTCTTAATGGTGTTGTACAGTTCCTCAGTAGTTTTAAGAATTAAGTAGCACATCCCATAAGCAGCCCATCTACAGCTAAATCGGCCTTCACTGTCGAAGAAATAGATGCCGAGGAGGCGATTGACTGTTATCATTAGTTTATTCATTTCATAAATTACTTCAAAACCACGCAAGTACTGCAAACTCGGTTTCCCTCAATATGACAGAGGCAGTATATATATGACTTGGAGTTCGCTTCTCCAAATTCACACTCAAAACGGATTTATCGAGGCTAACGCATTCCAATTACACTTATAACAGTAAGGTTTATGAGCCGACGTTTTGGCAAATTAAAACATCCATGATATTAGTTCTGCTGATGGTTGGAGCACACTGAACCCGTCGCAATAAGATCGTAATCAAACCACTCAAACATTGACAGGCTTAGTATAAATTATTATTCGACAGTACATTTATAAGTGAAGAATTTAGTAGTGTTTTTACGGGTTAGTGATAAATCAATCAACAATCCGTATTCTATTACACACGCTGTTACGTTAAGAGCGTTCTTCCTACCAGGTATCGATTCAACAACCGATTTTCAACAAAAAGTCATACGTAGATATTTCCATCCATTGATTTCCTAGGAAGATATAGTTTTTTAAGTTATAGCAATTAATTTTTATATATTTTTGACGTTGCTAGTGTGTTTCCTCCATACTTTTCAATTTTAATGGAGCTCCATCTAAATGCCAGCACCGTGAGTCGATTTGAAAGTATGTAGCCTCGGTGATCTCAAAGCTGAAATATCCCCTTCATACTTTGTAGTTGTATTCTAGATGTCCCAATGGAGCTCCATTTATATGTCAGCGCAATAAGCCGATTTGAAAGAAATTAGCATCGGAGGTCTCACAGCTGATATATCCCCTCTATACTATGTAATTGTATTCTATATTTCTCAATGGAGCTCCATCTAAATGTCAGCACCGTGAGTCGATTTGAAAGAAATTAGCCACGGAGGTCTCACAGCTGATCAGATTTTCTCCATACTTTGTAACTGTATCCTAGATGTCCCAATGGAGCTCCATTTAAACGTCAGCACAATAATTAAGATCCTCTTAAAGCGTCTCGAAATCTTAAGGTCTCACAGGTAATCAGAGCTCCTCCATACTGCAGTTGTATTCCACATGTTCCATAGGAGCTCCATTTCAAGTTTCAGCTCCGTTAGAAGCTAAATACTCCGGAGACCACGAGAGGGCATAACATGCCCAAAATCAGGATATGTTGTTGTTTCAACCGGGGACAGGCGATTCCTTCCCGACCTCCAAAAAACATGGCGATTCCTTCCCCTCTAAGTGTTGGCGATTCCTTTCGGTTACTCAATTCCTTCCGCCGTGCAATCGGCGATTCATTCCGGTTACTCAATTGCTACCCGGCCAGGGGTTGGTTAGTTTTGAAGCAAAAATTAACTCTTTATAGGACTAAAACCTTAATTGAACAATTAAGCACTTAAAAACCAAATCAAAGTATCCCAATCACCAAGTATTAAAATCACAATAATCACAAAATAAAAAATCCGTCGTAAAGTTCACGTCTCAATTTCAATGCTCAAAAATCCCCCAAAATTTAACACTGACCCTTTTAGCAAATTGGTAAGGGTAATCGTCGGGAGCTTGTCAAGCAATGAGTCGCCTTTTTTTTTCAGGTATGTTGGTCAATGTCATAGATCTTAATGTAGATTTCGGTTTGAAAAGCTATTAAACCATCTACGAAACTAAAAATGTGGGGTTGAGGTGAATGAAAGTTTCATTTTCACCTTGTACGTTTCAGTCACCACTAACAAGAAGTCCTCTCCTTTGGCAGTGTGGATATTCATTGTACGAAGAGTAGACAACAACTCATCAATGGACTTCGGAAGGGTTGGAATTTTCTTACATTTGGTCCTGAACGACAGACCACAAGATTTCTTCAGAACATTGACAAAATAACAATATAAATGCGATTTTTTGAATAAATAGATATCAAAATATTATTAAATCCTCCTGAAGGGCCTTATCACTTTCACTTTGGCGGGAACGAATCGCCGGTTCCCCGTTTCAACAACAAGAGTACAACGCATAGGGCTATACCACCACGATATGCCATTCCCAACTCCCCCCTACCTGATTAGCGCTCACCATCTCTCCATAAATGATAAAAGACACCCACAAGAGTTTGATGTGCTTGGTTTCTTCTTGGACTCTGGAGGCCGGGCGCAGTTATATTTGCTAGGTACTCAAGCAGCTGCACACTAATTTGAAAGTGTTTGACACTAAATTATTTTTTTAGTTGGAGATATCAGAATTTCAATGTGGGCTCGCTCTACTCGTTGCGAGTCAATCGCATCGAAAAATTCGATTTCTTTTAGACAAGCAACGACAATTATAAGTATTGTTCTACGTTGGTAACATATTATTCGTAACTAACTTTGTGGTTATAAGTTTTTACTCATCCATTTTTATTAATTGTTTTAATTTTACTTTTTTTTCTCCAAAAAATGTTGACAGTTTAGATACGAATGTTGTTGGAGTACCTTCTTTTTTTTTGCCATAGCGTATTTTGTGAATATTTATCATACTTTGTAATTGTATTGTAAATGTCCCAATGGAGCTCCATATCAATGTCAGCCCCGTAAGTAAGATCCTCTTAAAGAGTCTCGAAGATCTTAAGGTCTCACAGCTGATCAGAGCTCCTCCATACTGCAGTTGTATTCCACATGTTCGTAGGAGCTCCATCTCAAGTTTCTGCTCCGTCAGCAGATAAATCCTCCGAAGACAACGGGAGGGCATAGCATGCAAAATCAGGATACGTTAATGTATCTTTGCAGGAGTACAACGTATAAGGCTATAACACCACGATTTGCCTTTCCCATCTCCCCCCCTACCTGATTAGCACTCACATCTCTCCATAAATGATAGAAGACACAAACAAGAGTTTGATGTGCTTGGTTTCTTCTTGGACACTGGAGGAGCAATTCTATTTGCTACTCAAGCAGCTGCACACCGATTTGGAGGTGTTTGACACTAAATTATTATTTTTAGTTGGAGACATCAGGATATTAATGTGGGCTTGCTGTGGTCGTTGCGAGTCGATTGCATCGAAATATTCGATTTTTTTTAAACAAGCAACGACAATTATAAGAATTGTCCTGCGTTGGTAACATATCATTCGTAACTAACTTTGTGATTATAAGTTTTTGCTCAACCATCTTTATCGTTTGTTTTAATTTTAATTTTTTTCCTCACAAAAAATGTAGACAGTTTAGAGACAAATGTCGTTGGAGTACCTTCTTTTTTTGCCATCGCGCATTTTGTGAATGATTTATCATTCGAATTTTAATTTTCAGCAATTACCAGTTTGTCTAGTTCATACAATTATATGTTAGTTAAACTTTATTTGAATAGATAACGGATCATTGTGTTAATTAAAGTCGGGATGGTGTTAAATAAGTTTTAGTATCGTCAGTTCTCATACACAATTCAACGTGTCCGAAAATGTGGTCTAAAGTTGGGAAAACATTATTGAAAGGGGACAAAAGTATGGGGTTTAATGTCAAACAACGAGATTTTCTTGAATAAACCTTTAAAAACAAATCATATCTCGGCAATGGTTTGGGATAGAAAGATACGGTATTCAGCATTCGACAACATTTTCTGTATAGTTTCAACTAATTTTTAATTCGTCTATTTGAACCGACCACCCTGTATAGAGCCACTGAAATAATACATCACAATATATCTTTGAGTTATAATTTGCAGCGTTTTCTTATCGCATACTGTTTTTCTGCAGTAAAGACAGCGCTATGAAATTGTACATTTTGCATTGGCAATTACATGATTATTGTTGTTTTTCAATCAACAGTATCATAAAAATAAACTTACTGCATGCATGACTGATCCGCATCCACCACCAATATCAAACACATTGTATGCAGAGTACAGGATTTCCAAAATGCAGAATACCATCACCATCATGGATCGAATGCAATGACTATCTTTTTCCACCATGCACTTATCAAAACGACAAATCACTTCGAAGATTCGAGCCGTTGATCCAACTAAAATCCTACTGGTTATTAAAAGTAATTGAAGCCCATATATCTGTGTTATAGTTTTGCCTATTGACAGCAATTCGTGATGTTTCTCGAGACCCATAGAGGTTGAACTGAGTACCAACTCAGTTTTGAGAGCCCTCATAGAAACTGTGAACTGAATCATGATAAAATATGCGACCTCAGAGTCTAGGGCGTAATGGAAGGATCCGAGCGAAATTTCTTCATTTGATGCGTACATAGTCGACAATACGACCGTGAAATGTATTAATGATATTGCCAAATACCTATTGCCAAAACTATTTAAAAACTTGTATATAATACTGAACTTGTTTTTTTTTACAATCATCTGATAGCAGTGCACGAAAGGTAGAACTGTCAGAATCGATTGCGGTATCATGTCGACGACAAGACGGAGAGTTGAGACAATTTTACTGAATTTCTTAATGTTCTTGTATATACTGTACAGTTGCTCAGTAGTTTTAAGTGTTAAATAGCACATCCCATAAGCAGCCCATTTCCAGCTTAATTGGCCTTCACTGTCAAAGAAATAGATGCCGAGGAGACGATTGACTGTTATCATTAGTTGATTCATTTCATAAATTACCACAAAACCATGCAAGTACTGCAAACTCCGTTCCAATCAAACTGACTGATTCAGTATCTATATGACTCGGAGTTTCCTTCTCCAAGTTCACCCTCAAAACGGATTTTTCGAGGCTAACGCATTCCAATTAACACTTATAACAGCACGGTTTACAAGCCGAAGTAACTGGCAAATTAAAACATCCATGATATGAGTTCTGCTGATGGTTGGAGCACACTGAACCAATCAGAATGAAATCGTAATCAAACCACTCAAACATCGACAGGCTTAGTATAAATTATTATTTAACAGAACATTTGTAGGTCAAGAATTTAGTAGTGTTCTTACGGCTTAATGTTAAATCAATCAACAATCCATATTCTATTACTCACGCTGTGACGTTAAGAGCGTTCTTCCAACCAGGTATCGAGTCAACTACCAATTTTCGACAAACACCCGTAGATATTTTCATCCATTGATTTCTTAGGAAGCTATAGTAATTTCAAGTTATAGCAATTCATTTATATATATTATATTGACATTTTATGTCTTTACTTTGGCACATAAACGAAAAAAGCGTTAACAAAAAGCGTTAAAAAAAAAAAAAAAAAAAAAGGTTAGCGTTGGTTTTCTGATGATTTCCGCTTACAACCGAGTCGTTGCTCGGCGTAACGTGTTTCGGTTAAGGTCGTTGCTAGGAGTAAAAAGTATGAGCATCCCCTCAAACGCAACACTGATTCTATAGAAAGTAAACGAAAATGCAAACGTAGAGAAATGGATTCCTACTAAATTTTTAGTGGGATTTCTTTCGACAAACAGCATTATCTGTTCTGGAGTTTATACGAAACCATACATAATTAATAGAAACCATTATACTCCTCCTATTAATAAATACCGCTAGATTCGTATTTTTGTCAGCAGACAACTTTTGTGGTGTGAGAAAGCGCTCTGCATGTAATAAAAGGACCTTCCTGCCATTAGAGTGATTAGATGGCGTATCGTTGAACAACGCGGGATTTTAATTAATATAGAGATTACTCTCGCGTAGAATAATTAAGTAAAGCAGAGAACATCGCGGGATTTAATGCATTGTTTATTTATCAATTTGCTGTATTAGTAGCTACCATGTCAGAAATGGGTTGAAAAAATCATCAGAAATGCTTGCATACGAGTCTGCAACACATTGGGACATTTTCATGTGTGTTTTCTTATTATTTCCTTATCATTAGGGAAAAAACTGGATTCTAGAGCCACTCAGCTGATCTGTAATCGGTCAGTTGTGTTCAGAAGTCCCTCAAGGGGCTACATACCAAATCTCAGATTCGTGGGATCATTAGAGAAAAAACTGGATTCTAGAGCCACTCAGCTGATCTGTAATCGGTCAGTTGTGTTCAGAAGTCCCTCAAGGGGCTACATACCAAATCTCAGATTCGTGGGATCATTAGGGAAAAAACTGGATTCTAGAGCCACTCAGCTGATCTGGGATCGGTCAGTTGCGTTCAGAAGTCCCTCAAGGGGCTACATACCAAATCTCAGAATCGTGGGATCATTAGGGAAAAAAACTGGATTCAAGAGCCACTCAGCTGATGTGGGATCGGTCAGTTGTGTTCAGAAGTCCCTCAAGGGGCTACATACCAAATCTCAGAATCGTGGGATCATTAGGGAAAAAACTGGTTTCTAGAGCCACTCAGCTGATCTGGGATCGGTCAGTTGTGTTCAGAAGTCCCTCAAGGGCCCACATACCAAATCTCAGAATCGTGGGATCATTAGGGAAAAAACTGGATTCTAGAGCCACTCAGCTGATCTTGGATCGGTCAGTTGTGTTCAGAAGTCCCTCAAGGGGCTACATACCAAATCTCAGAATCGTGGGATCATTAGGGAAAAAACTGGTTTCTAGAGCCACTCAGCTGATCTGGGATAAGTCAGTTGCGTTCAGAAGTCCCTCAAGGGGCTACATACCGAATCTCAGAATCGTGGGATCATTAGGGAAAAAACTGGTTTCTAGAGCCACTCAGCTGATCTGGGATCGGTCAGTTGTGTTCAGAAGTCCCTCAAGGGCCCACATAAGAAATCTCAGAATCGTGGGATCATTAGGGAAAAAACTGGTTTCTAGAGCCACTCAGCTGATCTGGGATCGGTCAGTTGTGTTCAGAAGTCCCTCAAGGGCCCACATACCGAATCTCAGAATCGTGGGATCATTAGGGAAAAAACTGGTTTCTAGAGCCACTCAGCTGATCTTGGATCGGTCAGTTGTGTTCAGAAGTCCCTCAAGGGGCTACATACCAAATCTCAGAATCGTGGGATCATTAGGGAAAAAACTGGTTTCTAGAGCCACTCAGCTGATCTTGGATCGGTCAGTTGTGTTCAGAAGTCCCTCAAGGGGCTACATACCAAATCTCAGAATCGTGGGATCATTAGGGAAAAAACTGGTTTCTAGAGCCACTCAGCTGATCTTGGATCGGTCAGTTGTGTTCAGAAGTCCCTCAAGGGCCCACATACCAAATCTCAGAATCGTGGGATCATTAGGGAAAAAACTGGATTCTAGAGCCACTCAGCTGATCTTGGATCGGTCAGTTGTGTTCAGAAGTCCCTCAAGGGGCTACATACCAAATCTCAGAATCGTGGGATCATTAGGGAAAAAACTGGTTTCTAGAGCCACTCAGCTGATCTTGGATCGGTCAGTTGTGTTCAGAAGTCCCTCAAGGGGCTACATACCAAATCTCAGAATCGTGGGATCATTAGGGAAAAAACTGGTTTCTAGAGCCACTCAGCTGATCTTGGATCGGTCAGTTGTGTTCAGAAGTCCCTCAAGGGCCCACATACCAAATCTCAGAATCGTGGGATCATTAGGGAAAAAAATGGATTCTAGAGCCACTCAGCTGATTTTGGATCGGTCAGTTGTGTTCAGAAGTCCCTCAAGGGGCTACATACCAAATCTCAGAATCGTGGGATCATTAGGGAAAAAACTGGTTTCTAGAGCCACTCAGCTGATTTGGGATCGGTCAGTTGTGTTCAGAAGTCCCTCAAGGGCCCACATACCAAATCTCAGAATCGTGGGATCATTAGGGAAAAAAATGGATTCTAGAGCCACTCAGCTGATCATGGATCGGTCAGTTGTGTTCAGAAGTCCCTCAAGGGGCTACATACCAAATCTCAGAATCGTGGGATCATTAGGGAAAAAACTGGTTTCTAGAGCCACTCAGCTGACTTGGGATCGGTCAGTTGTGTTCAGAAGTCCCTCAAGGGCCCACATACCAAATCTCAGAATCGTGGGATCATTAGGGAAAAAACTGGTTTTTAGAGCCACTCAGCTGATCTGGGATCGGTCAGTTGTGTTCAGAAGTCCCTCAAGGGGCTACATACCAAATCTCAGAATCGTGGGATCATTAGGGAAAAAACTGGTTTCTAGAGCCACTCAGCTGATCTTGGATCGATCAGTTGTGTTCAGAAGTCCCTCAAGGGCCCACATACCAAATCTCAGAATCGTGGGATCATTAGGGAAAAAAATGGATTCTAGAGCCACTCAGCTGATCTTGGATCGGTCAGTTGTGTTCAGAAGTCCCTCAAGGGGCTACATACCAAATCTCAGAATCGTGGGATCATTAGGGAAAAAACTGGTTTCTAGAGCCACTCAGCTGATTTGGGATCGGTCAGTTGTGTTCAGAAGTCCCTCAGGGGCCCACATACCAAATCTCAGAATCGTGGGATCATTAGGGGAAAAAATGGATTCTAGAGCCACTCAGCTGATCTTGGATCGGTCAGTTGTGTTCAGAAGTCCCTCAAGGGGCTACATACCAAATCTCAGAATCGTGGGATCATTAGGGAAAAAACTGGTTTCTAGAGCCACTCAGCTGACTTGGGATCGGTCAGTTGTGTTCAGAAGTTCCTCAAGGGCCCACATACCAAATCTCAGAATCGTGGGATCATTAGGTAAAAACGTCATTTCTGATGGTCATAATCATCGTTGTGGCCACTTGGGACAATTTTCGTGAGCAATTTTCGTGAGCAATTATTTTCCGTGACGTTTTTTTAGTTTATGTGCCAAAGCAAAGACATGAAAATGTCAAAAAGTCCATTACTGGGGTTTTATTCTGGCCCTCAGTTTCAATGTGGTTGCATAATTTTATAACGGTGTTCCGTCTCATCGTTCCCAGTACAGATTCTGGTCAATCACTGATACTAAAGGTGTATATTTTTTCCTCGGAAGTTTAGGACTTTATTTAAGTAAACTCCATGAGGTCAACCCCTTAGGCGATCTGACTACTCCGACGTACATCCAACGGAGGGAAGCTTATCAAATATCCAACACATGAAGACTTTAAACATTTTTCTACATTGTGGAGTATCAATGAGAAAATAATATTTAGCTAGGTAACTCCCTCTTCGGATATTCAGTACCTCTTTTCTCTCTGTTGTTATTTTCCAACCAATTTGAGGATAAAACCGTTTGATCCTCCCAGTTTTATTTATGTATCTACTTCAGAACATGAATATGAAACGAACGAATAATGACGGTTACAATTACATTTTGTTGTTCACTGATAGCTTCTTTCTGAGTTGATGTAGGTTAATAAATATGAAGTGACCCGAAAATCATTCAAACTAATCGTTGAAATTTTCAGTTCTAGTTCGAAAAAATTTTGACATTTCATGTCTTTACTTCGGCACATAAACGAAAGAAGCGTTAACAAAAAGCGTAAAAAAAGCGTTACGGCTGCAAATCAATACAAAAACATTTATTATATACCTTTTAGATAGCCCTCCAACGCAGACGATTGGTCTATGATTCTAACACACCGTGAATATTATATCATCAAAACTTGGTGCTTCGCACCTTCCAAATGATTTATATCATCACAGCTCTCAGTTTTACGGTTTTCAGAGTACGTCGAAAATGTTTAAAACAATTTCCGAAAGAAAGGTTAGGTCGAAAATGAAAATAAATTAGCAGCAGAGATCAATTAGCTGATAGAGCTCTTCCATGTTTTGTAATTGTATTCTAGATGTCTCAATAGAGCTCCATTTATATGTCAGCACCGTAAGCCGATTTGAAAGAAATTAGCATCGGAGGTCTCACAGCTGATAGATCTCCTCCATACTATTTAATTGTATTCTAGATTTCCCAATGGAGCTCCATCTAAATATCACCACTGTAAGTCGATTTGAAAGAAATTAGCCTCGGAGATCTCACAGCCGAAATATCCCCTTCACACTTTGTAGTTGTATTCTAGATGTCCCTATGGAGCTCCATTTATATGTCAGCACCGTAAGCCGATTTGAAAGAAATTAGCATCGGAGGTCTCACAGCTGATAGATCCCCTCCATACTATGTAATTGTATTCTATATTTCCCAATGGAGCTCCATCTAAATGTCAGCACCGTGAGTCGATTTGAAAGAAATTAGCCACGGAGGTCTCACAGCTCCTCCATACTGCAGTCGTATTCCACATGTGTCATAGGAGCTTCATTTCAAAGTTCAGCTCCGGAGACCACGCGAAGGCATAGCATGCCCAAAATCAGGATACGTTGTTGTTTCTTTGCAAGAGTACAACGCATAGGGCTATACCACCACGATATGCCATTCCCAACCCCCCTGCCTGATCAGCGCTCACATCTCTCTATAAATGACAGAAGTCACCCGCAAGAGTTTGATGTGCTTGGTGTCTTCTTGGACACTGGAGGCCGGGCGCAGTTCTGTTTGCTACTTAAGAAGCTGCACACTGATTTGAAAGTGTTTGACACTAAATTATCATTTTTAGTTGGAGATATCAGAATATTAATGTGGGCTTGCTGTGCTCGTTGCGAGTCAATTGCATCGAAAAATTCGATTGCTTTGAGAGAAGCAACGACAATTATAATTATTGTTCTACGTTGGTAACATATTATTCGTAACTAACTTTTTGATTATAAGTTTTTGACATTTTCATGTCTTTGCTTTGGCACATAAACTAAAAAAACGTCACGGAAAACAATTGCTCACGAAAATTGCTCACGAAAATTGTCCCAAGTGGCCACAACGATGATTATGACCATCAGAAATGACGTTTTTACCTAATGATCCCACGATTCTGAGATTTGGTATGTAGCCCCTTGAGGGACTTCTGAACACAACTGACCGATCCAAGATCAGCTGAATGGCTCTAGAATCCAGTTTTTTCCCTAATGATCCCACGATTCTGAGATTTGGTATGTGGGCCCTTGAGGGACTTCTGAACACAACTGACCGATCCCAGATCAGCTGAGTGGCGCTAGAATCCAGTTTTTTCCCTAATGATCCCACGATTCTGAGATTTGGTATGTGGGCCCTTGAGGGACTTCTGAACACAACTGACCGATCCCAGATCAGCTGAGTGGCTCTAGAATCCATTTTTTTCCCTAATGATCCCACGATTCTGAGATTTGGTATGTAGCCCCTTGAGGGACTTCTGAACACAACTGACCGATCCCAGATCAGCTGAGTGGCTCTAGAATCCAGTTTTTTCCCTAATGATCCCACGATTCTGAGATTTCGTATGTAGTAGCCCCTTGAGGGACTTCTGAACGCAACTGACCGATCCCAGATCAGCTGAGTGGCTCTAGAATCCAGTTTTTTCCCTAATGATCCCACGAATCTGAGATTTGGTATGTAGCCCCTTGAGGGACTTCTGAACACAACTGACCGATTACAGATCAGCTGAGTGGCTCTAGAATCCAGTTTTTTCCCTAATGATCCCACGAATCTGAGATTTGGTATGTAGCCCCTTGAGGGACTTCTGAACACAACTGACCGATCCCAGATCAGCTGAGTGGCTCTAGAATCCAGTTTTTTCCCTAATGATCCCACGAATCTGAGATTTGGTATGTAGCCCCTTGAGGGACTTCTGAACACAACTGACCGATTACAGATCAGCTGAGTGGCTCTAGAATCCAGTTTTTTCCCTAATGATAAGAAAATAATAAGAAAACACACATGAAAATGTCCCAATGTGTTGCAGACTCGTATGCAAGCATTTCTGATGATTTCTGCTTACTTTACTAAGTTTACATCAAATTTTGGATTAAGTTTCATCATACTTAACTCATAACCAAACAATGTTTCGCTAGTTACATTGTTTTAACCTGGCTTGTAGAAAAGGGGGAAGCGGGATGTGAAACTTTTAAGCGGTATTTCTGTACAGTGATTATTTTAGAAAATATCTTCTCTTAAATTCATGAGAACATTACACGAATAACATTAGATTTTCAAGTACCTATTGCATCATAGAGTAAATAGATTGCAAGACATGAGCGAACCACCAAGACCTTCCCCAACAACACGGGCCAAGCCTATCGTTGGGAAAGAAATCGAAAGTGAATAGCTCAAGTTGTTCAATTTGTACCATATTTATAAAATACATTTTTATGATTAAATGATTAAATAAATATATTATGGCTTTACAATGAGACTTTCTGTACGCAATGGAGATCGTCTTTAAATTGTAATCATAATGTTTGGCCCACCAATGAAAACAGGTGATTCATAATAAATTCAATACTTATATACTGGTTCAGGGGTGATCTCAAACGAGACATAGAGTTTAACGCAAGCGCGCTCTCACTCACGCACGCACACATTCCAGACGATAAATCAAAATTAGGATGGAGATGAAACTTCCTTTATAGGGTAAAAAAGTGACCTTTCCAAATGAAAGTATGAGTTCGTTGGCAAGCATTTTACGAGCACATTAAATTGCTTGAATTTCAGGAAATTTGCTGAAACTATTTAGCTGATGCTGAATTTCGGACTCCCCCCCCCCCCCCCCCCCCCCCCCCTCTGGGTGCAGTAATAATTTCAACTTGAAGAATCGCTCTAATCAGCTGAGTGCTCTTTAGCTTATTTTGTTTCTATTCAGCTTTTCAGATGTGCATATAATGAATTTTTGAACGGGGTCTCTCTGGCTATGGTTGAGCATAATTTACACCTTGAGATAACACTCCGATCTGCAGACCTGAAGCTAATTCAGCTGAATTTTGCTATAAATGCTGAACCTTCGAACGGAGCCTCTCTGAATGTGAGAGTTGGTATTTCCTATATTGCATATATTACTCATCCATTTTTATTAATTGTTTTAATTTCAATTTTTTTTTTCTCCAAAAAATGTAGACAATTTAGCGACGAATGTCGTTGGAGTACTTTCTTTTTTTGCCATAGCGTATTTTGTGAAGATTTATCATTCGAATTTCAATTTCCAGCAACTACAAGTTTGTCTAGTTCATATAGTTATATGTTAATTATACTTTATTTGAATAGATAGCGGGTCATGGTGTAAAATAAAGTCGGAATGGTGTTTAATAAGTAGGAGTATCGTTAGTTCTCGTAGGCAATTTAACGCGTCCGAAAATATGGTCTAAAGTTGGGAAAAAATTATTGAAAGGGGAAAAAACTAAGTTAAAACCCTTACTTTTCTCCCCTTTCAATTATTTTTTCCCAACTTTAGACCATATTCAAAACAACGAGGTTTTCTTGAATGAACCTTTAAAAAAATCATATCTCGACAATGGTTTGGAATAGAAAGATACGGTTTTCAGCATTCAACAACATTTTTTGACTAGTTTCATCCAATTCTTAATTGGTCTGTTTGAACCGACCACCACTAGAGTATAGATCCACTGAAATAATACATCGCAACATATCTTTGAGTAATTACTTGCAGCATTATCTTATTGCAATTTCTTACTGTTTTTCTGCAGTAAAGACAAGGGTAAAAAATTGTACATTTTAATAATGCATTGACATCTACATGATTTTTGTTGTTTTTTAATCAACAGTATCATAAAAATAAACTTACTGCATGCATGACTGATCCGCATCCACCACCAATATCATACACATTGTATGCAGAGTACGCGATTTCCAAAATGCAGACTACCATCACTATTATGGATTGAATGCAATGACTATCTTTTTCCGCCATGCAGTTATCAAAACGACAAATCACTTCGAAGATTCGAGCCGTTGATCCAACTAAAATCCTACTGGTTATTAAAAGTAATTGAAGCCCATATATTTGTGTTATAGTTTTGCCTATTGACAGCAATTCGTGATGTTTCTCGAGACCCATAGAGGTTGAACTGAGTATCAACTCAGTTTTGAGAGCTCTCATAGAAACTGTGAACTGAATCATTATAAAATATGCGACCTCATAGTCTAGGACGTAATGGAAGGATGAGAGCGAAATTTCATTATTTGATGTGTACATAGCCGACAATACGACCGTGAAATGTATTAATGATATTGCCAAATAGCTATTGTCAAAACTATTTAAAAACTTGTATATAATACTGAACTTGTTTTTCTGGACAATCATCTGATAGCAGTGCACGAAAGGTAGAACCATAAGAATCGATTGCGGTATCATGTCGACGACATTATGGAGAGTTGAGACAATTTTACTGGATTTCTCAATGTATTTGTATGTACTGTACAGTTGCTCAGTAGTTTTAAGTGTTAAATAGCACATCCCATAAGCAGCCCATTTCCAGCTTAGTTGGCATTCACTATCAAAGAAATAGATGCCGAGGAGGCGATTAACTGTTATTATTAGTTGATTCATTTCAATAACTATCACAAAACCATGGAAGTACTGCAAACTCGGTTTCCCTCAATCTAACTGAGTCAGTATCTACATGAATTGGAGTTTACTTCTCCAAATTCACACTCAAAACGTATTTTTCGAGGCTAACATTCATATTAATACTTATAACAGCACGGTTTTTAAGCGGAGGTAATTGGAAAATTAAAACATCCATGATATGAGTTCTGCTGATGGTTAGAGCACACTGAGCTCGTCGGAATTAGATCGTAATCAAACCACTCAAACATCGACAGGCTTGGTATAAATTATTATTTAACAGAACATTTGTAGGTCAAGAATTTAGTAGTGTTTTTACGGCTTAGTGTTAAATCAATCAACAATCCATATCCTATTACACACGCTGTCACGTTAAGATCGTTCTTCCTAGCAGGTATCGATTCAACTACCAATTTTTGACAAAAAATCGCCCGTAGATATTTTCATCGATAGATTTCTTAGGAAGTTATAGTAATTTCAAGTTATAGCAATTTATTTATATGTACTATATTGACATATCATGTCTTTTTTTGGTACATAAACGAAAAAAGCGTTAACGAAAAGCGTTAAAAAAAGGTTTAAGGTTGATTTTTAGATGATTTCCGCTTACAACCGAGTCGTTGCTCG
Organism: Adelphocoris suturalis; assembly: GCA_030762985.1. Classification (NCBI taxonomy): domain Eukaryota; kingdom Metazoa; phylum Arthropoda; class Insecta; order Hemiptera; family Miridae; genus Adelphocoris; species Adelphocoris suturalis. The sequence continues at coordinate 159,271,330 of CM061040.1, forward strand.
GCGTAACGCGTTACGGTTACGGTCGTTGCTAGGCGTATGAGCATCCCCTCCAACGCAACACTGTTTCTATAGAAAAAAGTCCATTACTGGGGTTGTATTCTGGCCCTCAGTTTCATTGTGGTTGCATAATTTTATAACGGTGTTCTGTCTTATCGTTCCCGGTACAGATTCTTGTCAATCACTGATACTATAGGTGTATATATTTTTCCTTGGTAGTTTAGGACTTGATTCAAGTAAACTCCAAGGGGTCAACCCCTTAGGTGATCTGACCACTCCGATGTTCATCCAACGGAGGGAAGCTTATCAAATATCCAACAGAAGAAGACTTTACACATAATAAAGGCCGATAAAAGGCTCAGAGGTCCGCTTGCTGAAATGAGGACGTGTACTGAAATCGTGTTCTAGGTAACCCAAAGGCTCCATTTCTCATTTCAGAACCATGAGGGCCCCCACACACTGGCAAATTTTCAGTCACGGTTCACATACAATAAAGACGCTCCCTTACATGGGAAGGAAGGATTGAAGTGCTTTAATCTCCTCATCCCACCCCCCTGCAAAGACACAACCGCAGATTTTGCCACATTTAGTAATATCAATTTTTTAATTGCAAGTATTATAAATGACCCGCACACGGCGACTAGATAGTTGCCTTTCAGTTCAGATTCACAATGGATTTCGTTGAAACTGCTTGTTTGTGCACTCATCCTGATACGAAGAAAAAATAAGCTGAAGAAGTTTTGGGTTCATTCACCCATTAGTTCTAGACTCCTTGATGGGCAGTTTCATAAGCTGCTTGATAGATTGAGAGCACATCTAAATAAGTTCTTCATCCTCTAGTTCTCTCTAGTTTTCTAGAAACGCTTCACACACCACGTTTTATCAACTTCTTATCAGCATATTTGGTTGCCTTGACTGAAACGTTGTCCGTGCGCGGGGCTTCATACAACATCTTGTTGCTCTGAAAATGTAGCCATTGCGCAAGGGCCCTAAACCGATTAAGAAAGAAATTAGCCTCAGACGCTCCTCAGTTGGTCAGTGCTTTACAGTAGGGACCTGATAACTAGTTGAGGACTGCAGCCATGGCCTCTGACCAGGATGAAGAAACCCCTCCCGAATCATCCATAGACGCAATATATATTAAATGTGACGGTGCCATAATTTTATTGTTACGCTGCCATGCGTAATAAACGTCGGAACCATCCACTACCCCGTCCGCTACCAACCCCCTTTTGCAACGCGCGCTACCAAGTGGGGTGACTGTGTCACACCACGCGCTTTTTATTAGTATTTTAATAATTACTCTTGTTAAACAACAGTAAAATTAAAATTCGAATATTTTTTATTTTACAAAATGAATGACACAGCTTCAAAACAATACATTGAAAACACTGATTTGAAAAATCAACAAGAAAATGAAAAGCGCATGAAAACAGAATAAATAAAAAGATAAATAAAATATAAAATAAATTTTAAAAAAATAAATAAAATAAAAAGAGCATGAAAACAGACGGACTTTGACTAGCTGCTACTTTTAGCGAATTTTTGAAGACAATTAAGCTATTGCTCTCGCCTCAAAATTTGTAGAATGTGAATTTTTGAAAACATTTTATGCAGAAATCCGTTTCAGGCTATTCTGAATCATATTCTGAAGTTTAACGCATTTTTTAATGTATGTATGTATGTATATATGTATGTATGTATGTATGTATGTGTCATTCCAGACGATAACTGTCCGTAGAATTGTGCTAGAAACTTCAAACAAATTTTAAAATGTTAAGGACACAAAACGAAAGTTCAAGTTCGTTGGCCAGCATGATCGGATTACATCTTCGGGTTGAAATCTTCAAAAATGTAGTCAAAAATTTCAAAATAGCCTGTTTTTTGCGATTTGTTGTGCGAAATAATTTTTTCAGCATACTAACATGTGGTATATTCGAAATCAGCGTAAAATTTCCTATAAGAATATGTATCAAGTTTTCAAAAATTTCAAAGTTGAAAAATCAGTCAAAAATCGAAATAAAGCCGTTCGCTAGTAGTAAAAGTCGGTAATATTTGCATGAAACATTGCCCAAATTCAGATTGAACTACTCTTATGGAACCCTGTATAACCAATCCTAGAACCATGCTGTTTAAAACGTAGGTAGTAGGTTGCTTGTTAAAAAGAAAAAAGTGGAAGATTTCTTCAAAAATTCGCTCATGGGGTCATGCTGCATGACTGGACTTTTTTACTGTTACGCTGCCATGCGTAATAAACGTCGGAACCATCCACTACCCCGTCCGCTACCAACCCCCCTTTTGCAACGCACGCTACCAAGTGGGGTGACTGTGTCACACCACGCGCTTTTGACATTTCATGTCTTTGCTATGGCACACAACCAAATTTTCGTTATGTCACGTTACGTTACGTAACGAAATATGCTCAATTTCTGATGATTTCCGCTTACAACCGAGTCGTTGCTAGGGAAATGGTACTTCGTCGTTTTTCATCCCACAAAATTCGTTGACCATTCGTTCGAAAGCTCTCGAAGGTAGGGAAGCTTTGTGTTTCCTATGAAATCGAAGTTTTCTTTGCGTAACAAAATTTCCAAAACAAAATTTCCGGATGACCCGTCGACTAAGACATTTACAATGTCAAAAGTCGAGTTTTGGCTAATTTCTTCATGAAAGTGTACGTAGAATTCAAATCTGTAATAAAAAACGAGGGTTCCCATTTAAAATAATGAAGTTGATGTGGAGTGCGCATTTATAAGTAGAAAATGCCTTGAATAGTGTTTTATCGTGGAACACACTTTTACCGGGACAGAAAGTGTCTTTTTATTAGTATTTTAATAATTACACTTGTTAAACAACAATAAAATTAAAATTCGAAATTTTTTATTTTACAAAATGAATGACACAGCTTTAAATCATTACATTGAAAACACTAATTTGAAAAATCAACAAGAAAATGAAAAGTGCATGAAAACAGAATAAATAAAAGATAAATAAAAAAAATACATTAAAAAAAAATAAATAAATATGAATAAATAATTTAAAAAAAATAAAAATAAATAAAAATAAAAAGAGCATGAAAACAGACGGACTTTGCCTAGCTGCTACGTTTTTTATGTTACACACACTACCGAGCGGGGTGACTGAGTCACCCCACGGGCACAACTCCGTGTTTTAATCGCATCAAAGGGATTTTTTTCATCAAATTGAGTGTTAATGAGCGAATACAAAAAATCTTATGCCCATACTGACGTGCATTGTTATCAAACTTAGAAAATTTGGACCGCTGGGGTGACTGAGTCACCCCACTCGGTACCCGACGGGTCCTGCAATCGGGCCTATTCCTCAGCTAGCAAAGCCTTCCTATCACCTCTTCAGATCTCTCATCAAATGTAAACACCCTGTATACGTATGAAAAAGCGACAAATTCAGGAATCGTCTAGGTATACTAAACGAATTTCAAATAAGAAAATTTTTCAAAAATGTTGATTTTAAAATTTTCCAAGCCATTAAAATTGCTTCATTATCCACGAACATTTGCCGAAATTGAATTTCTCGAATAGAAATCTTGATTAAAAAAATCGTCAAGAGGAACTTTTGGTCGGGAATAAGCTTTAGAATTGACCTCTGAAAGTCACACCATTAGGTTTAGGATATTCTGAGGAAAAACGTATTACTCACTGCTTGAATAGTTGAGCTGACAGTATCACATATTGTGTATATAATGAATGAGCTGTACATGAGTACATGTAAACAATATATAGCTATATATGCTATATATAGCATCCTCGTATCACGAAAACCGGCATCATGAGATCCCGTCATGTAGGCGTTGTAGTATGTGATAATATCATAGATTCGAGATGTTGTTTCTTGAAAAACCCAAATGTTTATCAGGAGAAGTTGCCAACCATACATCTGTGCTGAAGTTTTGCATATTGACAATAACTGATTATGTTTTTCAATGCATAAATGGCCGATGTGCTCAAATTCAGTTTTTAAAGTCTTCATGGTTGTTATAAATTGGATTACGATGAAAAATGCTGCTTCGCAACCGAGGCTGTATGTGACGAAGACGAAATCAATACGATGAAAGTCCAAGTACAATCTTACAAGTAATACTACAAAATGTGACAGTGGAAGTATTAAATGTAATATATTTTTGGAGTATAAGAAAGGTGAACACAGTAAAAATTCATTGTTCGCATTAAATCTTCGTCTTTCCCTGATCATAATAGTGGCGTGGACAAAAGGCAGAACGTTGAGAAGAAACATTTGGAAGTTGTTGATGATGACGATTTCGAGCTTTGTCCAGTATTTCTGATACTCGTGCAAATTGACGAATGTGTAGTATATTTCTGCTGATATTTTAAGAATTATGCAATAAAGTCCGTAAGCAGCCAATGTCCAGCGGAATTGGCCGTTGTTATCAAAAAAATTGATGCCGAGGATGCGATAGACTGTCATTGTTAGTTCCTTCATTTTGTACTAGGGAAGGCCAACTAAGAACTGAAATAAATTATGGACAATAAGTAAACTCTATATGTAAATTCGATGATATTGATTCAAATTTGACAATTGACTTTGCCTTCGGATAAAAATAATGACGCTATCAAATTAAGATCATTCCTAAAAAAAAAAAAATAAAAATAAAAAAATAAAAAATAAAAAAAACACAATAACGTCCTGAATCCACAACATTTCTAGAATACATTACTTTGAATGCGGTTTTCTCAGACAAAAATTATTGTGAAACGCAAGAACTCTGTAAGAACCGAATCGTTTAATTGGTATATAAAGATCTTCGATTAAGAGAAGCTCCTCTTGAATGTTGACAGGTGACCCATCATTTGGGACTGAATGAGAACAACTCTGTTGGCAGAAGAGGCGATGAACTGCCATGATTATCTGCTTCATTTCCCAACAGAAAAATTCAACTATAAACGATGTAAATTATGAGCGATGGGAAAACTCTATGCTAATTCGATGGAGTTGACACGAAAATTACAATTGATTTTACCTCCGGGTTCATAGTAATTGACACACTATATTAAGAGCATTCCTAAAAAAACAAAAGAATCTTCAGAGCCCACATCACATCAAGCATACATTTTTTGAATGTGGTTTTGGAATGTGAAGCTTCAGATGAAATTATAGAAACACAGAATGTGCTTTTGCTCACGCGTTTTACATAAACCCATGAAATCCGCATATAACACGATACGTTCGCGAACAATCAATTTGAGACAGGAGACTCTGGGCCCTGACCAACTAATCTTCTCTTTCTTACTAAGGGATTGACTACTTGATTTTATGTACTTTTGAAATGCTAGCGTAGCGAGCATCCAGATCATTAATCTAAGCAGAGAACTGATCTTTGTAAAATCTCATGGTGACTGGAGCGCTGGGAATGCCACGGGTGTAGAAATACGCTTGAAAATCAAGTGAAGAGCTAGCATCTCCAGCTGATGGCTCAAGACGCTGCTCTACGCGTCAACGGGAAAAAATCTTACGGAATGAACAAAAACTCTCTGTTGTTACCTTTGCGTCAGGCTATGAAGCCTACCCGTAGGCCGAAATTCCAACGAATGCATTTTCCCGTGCCCGTGTAGATAGGCCTTTTTCCCACACACACACGCGTAGTTCTACACGTTGACGTGAAGATTCGCGCATGCGCAGTTGCTATTGCAGTCTTTCCAGGTACACGGGTAGAAAATTACGGGAAGAACAAAAACTCTCTAATGACTCCGATTCGGCGGTGTATCTTATCACTACTATAACAGGTTGATTAATTTATTACCAGCGCGACGACTAACCACCAGCTCAATTAAATCATCAAAAATTAACAAGCGGTTGCAATCATGTTCACAATATCAATTATTGTGAATGATCACCTGTGTGTAAACAATTTTACAAACAACCAGGCTCATAATTCAGCTTGTTGGCCATGAACTTCGCAGTAGTCCACATAATATGGTTGGATAAATCGAGACCTTTCGAGCGAAAGGTCAACGAATTTTTCGGGTGAAAAGCGACTAAGTGCGATTTTCCCAGCAACGTCTCGGTTGTAAACGGAAATCATCAGACATTGTTGCAACACATTTTCTTCACACACAACCGTTTCGTTATTAGGTGGTAGGCTGAAACACATTCTGTGTAACAAAAAAAAACAAGCTTGTGATTGTAACGGTTATATAGCAACGAAGAAGTAGAGCAGGACTCGGTTCATCACAGAATCGTATTGCAGGAAATGATAAAACTTTATAACCAATAACCTCCTTCGAAGGAAGTACCTATTCTTGTCTTATCACGTTTGCAGAAGAGGCGATGGACTGCCATGATTATCTGCTTCATTTCCCAACAGAAAAATTCAACTATAAACGATGTATATTATGAGCGATGGAAAAACTCTATGCTAATTCGATGGAGTTGACACGAAAATTACAATTGATTTTACCTCCGGGTTCATAGTAATTGACACACTATATTAAGAGTCAGTCTCTCGCGAACGTTCAAGGCGAAAACATCGAACGAGCTCAGTGATTTGTAAACATTCCCGTGCCGCGAGGTTTGTACTCGTCGGCGCGATGAACTCGGACAGTGGCGGTTGTTTAACGGTCGGCGACATCATTTCCAAAACAAAGGCTCAGATTTCGCAACACCAGGAATTCTCAGCCCGAATTCTTGACCCGACTATCAAGACGTCCATAGGTGAGCTGTATTCAATTATTGAAATATTATGTGGCTACTTGGCCGACATTAATACATCCATTTGTGAGTCCAAGACCAATGTCACTAAACTTGAATTGGAAAACTCTGCTCTGAAGGAAGCAATTCAATCAAAATCAAAAACTGGTTCAGCTAATACAGAGTTTGAAACCGACGAGGAGGAGTTAGAAAGAGAAACGAATTGGATTCTCAAAAAAAATAGGAAATCCACTAAAAAACGTAAGGCTGGTTCCTCCCCTGAGGTAGACGTGCCGCAGACAACTAAATCTGGCAAGAAGGTGGACAACACCAAGACTGTGCTGCATGATGGAATTAAAAGTAAAACTGTTCAGCCCCCGCCTCCGATTACAGTCACTGGCGTAGCAGAGTATGGCACGATCCATAATCTCGTCAAAACAGTGGCCTCACAACGATGTACTGTCAAGGCCTTATCCAACAACGTTTGGAAAATTTTTGCACCAGATAGTGATACGTACCGATCCTTAACTTCTGCACTTAAAGAGAAGGACTTCCAGTGGTATACGTATCAGGATAAAAACACGCGACCCATCAGAGTGGTTGCAAGAGGATTGCACCATACGTGTGATGCTGCTGAGATAGTTAGTGACCTTAAGAGGAAAAACTACAAAATAACTGAAGCAGTGAATCTTCTAAAAAAAACCAGAGAAATTAATGATAAGGGGGAATCGGTGCTGGTGAAGAGAGGCCTTCCTCTTTTCATTCTAAATTTCGAGAACACAGAGGTTATAGAACGAATCTATGACATTAAAGAGATTATGAACATTAGGGTCAAAATTGAACCTCTACGGAAAACGACGAATCTCATTCCCCAATGCAAAAATTGTCAAGGTTTTAATCACACAAAAAGCTATTGTATGCGTGAAACTAGATGTGTCAAGTGTTCTGGTAAGCACGATACCACCACTTGCCCTCTAAAAGAGAACCCTCGGTGCGTTAATTGTGGAGATGCCCACCCAGCAAACTATCGGGGGTGCGAAGTAGCTAGGGAGTTACAAAAAATCAAAGATCAAACAAAAAAACTCCATTCTGGGAAATCTGCCGACAAAACCACTTCGAAAACTGCATTGAAGCCTCAAAGTCAAGTCAGTTCTGCCTGTGCAAATGATAAAAATATGTTGTCGTACGCTAGTGTTGTGCGCAGCAATACTCCGAACTCCTCTGTTGACAAAATGCTCACTCTGATGTTCGAAATGTTAAATGAACAAAAGCACACCAACAGACTGTTGATTGAAAGAGTTTCCACGTTAGAAAGGAGTATTAAACCCAAATTGTTGTTGAAATCATGAAAATTCAAAACACATTTAGAATAGCTGCCTGGAATGCGAATGGACTAGCAAAATATGCCTCAGAACTGGAGTTGTTCCTGAGCCAAGAAAAAATAGATATATGCCTGGTTTCTGAAACTCATTTTGTTCAGTCATCCTACATTAAAATCAATGGTTATAAATGCTACCGAGCGGACCATCCGGCAGGAAGACCTCGAGGGGGTTCAGCTGTCCTTATCAGGAGTGCTATTAAGCACTACGTACACCATAAAATTCAAGAAGAATTTATGCAAGTCTCCTCAATAACTGTACAGGTAAATAGCAAAAAATGCAACATAGCAGCGATCTACTGCCCACCACGATATAATCTCAAAGAAGTAGACTACTTGTCCTTACTCAAAAGCTTGGGACCCAATTTTGTCATTGGGGGTGACTTCAATGCAAAAAATACTTACTGGGGCTCACGCCTAACCACAACGAAAGGCCGAGAGCTATTCTCTGCTGGTAAAAAAGTACACAGTGATTTCTATTCTTCTGGTAAACCGACGTACTGGCCCACGGATAGAACAAAAGCTCCAGACCTTATTGACTTTTTCGTGATCAAAGGAATATCGAGTAATTTTATCTACGTCGAAGACAGCGGAAGCCTCATGTCTGATCATTCCGCAATTGTCCTCACAATTAGCGACACAATAATAATTAAAGATAAGCCTCCACGATTAGTTACTCGTTATACTGATTGGGATGTTTTTAGGGAATACATAGCTGTTAATATTGATCTATCTGTTCCCCTTAAATATACAGAACAGCTTGAAGATGAAGCGGAAAATTTCATGAAATGTATCCAGCGAGCAGCTTGGGCTAGTACCCCACAAGGGACTGAGCATTCTGATGCTAATGTATCATACCCTCGTGAAGTTAGGGACCTGATCAGGGAAAAAAGGAAAGCTAGAAGAACGTGGCATCTTACTAGAGCTCCAAGTGATAAAACTAAATTAAATAGGCTCAAGAATCAATTGGATAATCTATGCTCAGAAATGAAGCAAGAAACCCACCTTAGGCTAATACATAGTCTAAACCCTGAAAAAGATACGGATTATTCACTCTGGAAGGTTACCAAGTCACTCAAGCAGACGAAGGAATACGTACCTCCCATTAAAAAGGAAGACGGGGAATGGGCAAAGAGCCCAATAGAAAAGGCAGAAGTCTTTGCTGATCACCTTGAAAAAACATTTGTCCCGAACTCTAGCCATGTGAATGATGGAGAATTACCGACTATCACCCCCTCTACGGATTTAGAAGATATACAACCAGTTACACTAAGTGAACTTAAAGATGGGATTCGTGTCCTTAAAACGAACAAAGCACCTGGGTATGATCTCATTACTGGTAATGTAATTAAAAAACTTCCAGAGGAAGGCATACGAATGCTTCTGTATCTTATCAACGCAGCACTGAGGCTGAAATATGTACCACGTTGCTGGAAAGTGGCGGAAGTTATCATGATTCTGAAACCGGGGAAAGACCCTAAGGACAAAACTTCTTATAGACCGATATCTCTGCTACCAGTAATCTCGAAACTGTTTGAGAGATTACTTATACGAAGACTGAAAGTTACTATCGAAGAGAGAGAACTAATCCCCGATCACCAGTTTGGTTTCAGGGAAAAACACTCTACCATAGATCAAGTGCATCGTATCACTGATATAATTGAAAATTGCTTAGAAAGGAAAAAAGTTTGCGTAGGCACCTTCCTGGATGTTTCCCAAGCTTTTGATAAAGTCTGGCACCAAGGCCTTGAATACAAACTTGAGAGAGATCTACCAAAGCAATTCTACTTAATTCTGAAATCTTATCTCTCTGAGAGACACTTCAGAGTGAAACACGAAGGAGAGTATTCCAGTCTCAAGAAAATAAAGGCAGGCGTTCCGCAAGGTAGCGTGCTCGGGCCCTTGCTCTATCTTCTGTTTACACGTGATGTACCCAGCGATGACGACACAACAATTGCAACTTTTGCTGATGATACTGCCCTGTTAGCGGTTGGCGATACGGTAGAGGAAGCAACTAGGAAATTACAAGTTATTGTTAACAATGTCAGTACATGGACAAAAAAATGGCGGCTCAAACTCAATGAACAGAAATCTACACATATTAACTTTACAAACAAAAACGTAACAAAAATACCAGTCATACTGAATGGGCGTGAGATCCCTTACGCCAATACAGCAAAGTATTTAGGAATGACTCTTGATGCAAAACTAAGATGGAAGGAGCATGTCATTAAAAAAAGAGATCAATTAAATATCAAGTTCAAAAAAATGTACTGGCTGCTCGGCAGGTACTCCGATCTATCCCTTCACAACAAATTGCTTATATACAAGCAAATTCTAAGGCCAGCCTGGACGTATGGCATCCAGCTCTGGGGCTGCACGAAAAAGTCAAACATAAAGATCATACAAACTTTTCAGAACAAGGTACTAAGGAGTATTGTTAACGCTCCCTGGTACATACGAAATGATGACCTCCACCGGGATCTCAAGATGGAAACAGTTAGCGAAGTGGTTAAGGACTTTGCTATTAAACACGAACAGCGGCTTCATGAACACATGAACCCAGAAGTTCTTCGTCTATTAGACAACAGTAACGTCATCCGGCGTCTTGACAGAACGAAACCTCTCGACCTTGTAACGTGATGTGACAAGACTTGTGAGAAAGTGATCCTATAGAGTAGTTGCCATTGGGCTATGAACTCTACACAATGTCGAATATAGTATTAAAGTAAATTAACTTGATGGGCCAAGCTCAGTTGTTATGTTATGTTTCTAATAAAGAAATTTTGGAAAAAAAAAAAAAAACTATATTAAGAGCATTCCTAAAAAAACAAAAGAATCTTCAGAGCCCACATCACATCAAGCATACATTTTTTGAATGTGGTTTTGGAATGTGAAGCTTCAGATGAAATTATAGAAACACAGAATGTGCTTTTGCTCACGCGTTTTACATAAACCCATGAAATCCGCATATAACACGATACGTTCGCGAACAATCAATTTGAGACAGGAGACTCTGGGCCCTGACCAACTAATCTTCTCTTTCTTACTAAGGGATTGACTACTTGATTTTATGTACTTTTGAAATGCTAGCGTAGCGAGCATCCAGATCACTAATCTAAGCAGAGAACTGATCTTTGTAAAATCTCATGGTGACTGGAGCGCTGGGAATGCCACGGAATGGGTAGTCGACTTTAAGAGCAAGTCAGAGTCCAAAGTCTCGTGTCTCAACTTAATTTTTCGAGAACGTCTCGTAACCACAGTGTGACCAAGGTAACCGCCGTTACGCAGTTACCAGCAAAGGTAACCATAGTGTGGTTGCCAACAACAAGTTGGTTGGTCTACAAATCGAGAGGTTATAGTGAAGTGCTCCGCTACAAAATTCAGCCATTTAAGGTACCTACCTAAGCAATAAATGTATTTATAATTTATGTATTTAGGGTAATTGCACCAATTACTGACGCTCTAAGGAAGCTTTTGCGGTTTTTCCTAAATTTCTCCGTTATTTATTGACCGATCCTCACAATTCAAAGTTATTCTACTTGGTCAATACCTGATCTTTCTATTCTGCTCATTAAATATGTCAAGTTTATGGATTAATCCATTTTTTAACTTAAAATTCGGATGCATGTTTTTTCTCCTATTACTAACACACATGCACCAATTACTGACAGTGTAAGGTACCAATTACTGACACCCTGTTCAAACTTCAGAATAATTTTATTATATATTTATATACCTATATTTCAAAATATTCAAAATCACAAAATAATAGATACCTAATGAAGTACCTAGATAAACAAGTTAGGAACTCATCAATATCATCAGCCTTATTATTAAATCCCATCGAAGTGAAAGGGGGTTGAAATTCGTAAATATTATTTATTAGTTAGATTGATTTTAAATACTTGAAATATGTATTTCACTCTGATTCTAAAACCTAATAGAAAAATCATTTATACTATTTATCGTCACTATCACAACATCGAAGCTCAGATCTATTTCCATTGGGAGTTCGAACAAGAATATTTTGTTGGCAAGAACCATTGGTTTTGGTAGCTGTGTTATTATTCTGTTCTGTTCGATTGTTATCACCTCTTCTTTGAACGTAAAATCGATTTTCATATGATTAAAGTCTGTCGTACATTTATCTTGTATATTTCCATCTGCAATCTTCAATACACAGCTCGCCGCTAATTCTTCTTCACGCAATTCACGCAATTCTTCTTTTTAGTGGACATAAATGCGGTGATGTAGTCACACTTTCCCACAGTTCTGTTTTCAACGATGTTCTTGTCTTTCCTCTTCTGATCTTCTTCATCGATTCTTCTCTGTCTTCAACTCATAGATCTTCAGGAGTTTTCCTTCTTCGTATGATTTTCATCGTCTATCGTAGATCCTTCTTCTCCCTAAACTCCTTCCTCGTCCATTTTCTCGATTAGGGAATGCGATGTTACACCAATCACTTCCTCAATAGATTTGACAATTTCTCGTTGTGTTTCTTCAATATCAGAGCCTCCAAAGATCAGTCAGTAGAACAGATCCGTTAGTATCTTCCGTCAAGTTCTTTTCACGATCAGGAGGAATGCAAGTGAAAGTGAATGAGTGATCCAACTGCATTTGCTCGTCATTAAATGGATCTTGTTCGAGGTAATCCTTTTTTTCACTGTTCTCATCTGACTCATCTTGCACTGTTCGTGTTCGTTTTCTCCTTCTTCGCTAGAAGAAGTTTGAACTACTCTCTTTGATTTCTTTGATATAGCTTGTTTCTTCTTTGCTGACGTCATTGCTTTCTTCTTTTCTCTCTCAGCCGCCTTATCTAATTTAATCTTCTCTTTTTCTGCTGACAATGACACCTACTTCTTTAGTAATCAAAATACTTGCAGGCCCAGGCTTACCAGAAATAGGATATTTGCCAGTTACCTTACAATGAAGTGTGATACAACGGGCCCCGTGATTCCGTGTTGCAGTCGCCACAGGAACTCCTTTCTTCACGTCAGTGAGTGCTGCTGGCATTTGCCTCTCTGTACTGTTTCCTGCTTTCGAATCCCTTCTGAATTGGGCGTTTTTTCTTCCTAGATGTCTTGGAGGGAACCATTTGTGAATATATGAGACCTGAGAGGTGTGAAATTAGAGACCGTTTCTCATAGAGAGCAAAAATACGTGGGACAGGCGAGATTATACCTATACACGGGAGAGTGTCAGTAACTGGCTATGCTCACTGTCAGTATCAGGTGTGCGTGCATCCCAATTACTGACACTCTCAAAACCAGTTACTGACACCCTGTTAGGAATTGGATCCCTTCCTTTATTCAAAAAACGGATAGCACCATCGTGTTCTACGTTAAAAAACTACCTATTTATGCATTAGAGCAAGAGTTCTATGAAACACCCAGTTACTGACACAGGCGTTAGTAATTGGGTAAAGGTATGTTTTTGGATACCCAAATCCTAACATCCCAAAATGATGTGATTTTATTGGGAATTTACATTGGAATAGTGTATTCTTATTACCTAACATCAGTATTGGAGTGGTAAACACAAAATTCAAGTGGAGAAACCAAGAAGAAATGGTTATAATAGATAGAATCACAACTCACCTCCTTAACAAAAACCTTAACGATCTGGCAGCTGAAGGTGGAATGATGATAAAGCTTTATCCCCGCATACCTTAAAGTCAATGCTGAATTGATTTTGGAGGAAATCTGTGGCAGATTGATGTGGCTTTGAATTGACGCCAATTTTGAATCCCTAGGTGGCCTGAAACGCTTGTTTTTCAAGGTATAAGGAGCAAGTGTCAGTAATTGGAGTAGTGTCAGCAATTGGTGCCTTTACCCTATAAATAATTATGAAACAATTAATTATTTAAATATGAATAGTTTGTACGAAAAGAATATGAAACAGCTTCTGAAACACTTATAGAGATGTTAGAGTTTGGTTTTTCACGTATTCGTGTAGAAATACGCTTGAAAATCAAGTGAAGAGCTAGCATCTCCAGCTGATGGCTCAAGACGCTGCTCTACGCGTCAACGGGAAAAAATCTTACGGAATGAACAAAAACTCTCTGTTGTTACCTTTGCGTCAGGCTATGAAGCCTACCCGTAGGCCGAAATTCCAACGAATGCATTTTCCCGTGCCCGTGTAGATAGGCCTTTTTCCCACACACACACGCGTAGTTCTACACGTTGACGTGAAGATTCGCGCATGCGCAGTTGCTATTTCAGTCTCTCCACGTACACGGGTAGAAAATTACGGGAAGAACAAAAACTCTCTAATGACTCCGATTCGGCGGTGTATCTTATCACTACTATAACAGGTTGATTAATTTATTACCAGCGCGACGACTAACCACCAGCTCAATTAAATCATCAAAAATTAACAAGCGGTTGCAATCATGTTCACAATATCAATTATTGTGAATGATCACCTGTGTGTAAACAATTTTACAAACAACCAGGCTCATAATTCAGCTTGTTGGCCATGAACTTCGCAGTAGTCCACATAATATGGTTGGATAAATCGAGACCTTTCGAGCGAAAGGTCAACGAATTTTTCGGGTGAAAAGCGACTAAGTGCGATTTTCCCAGCAACGTCTCGGTTGTAAACGGAAATCATCAGACATTGTTGCAACACATTTTCTTCACACACAACCGTTTCGTTATTAGGTGGTAGGCTGAAACACATTCTGTGTAACAAAAAAAAAAAAAGCTTGTAATTGTAACGGTTATATAGCAACGAAGAAGTAGAGCAGGACTCGGTTCATCACAGAATCGTATTGCAGGAAATGATAACACTTTATAACCAATAATCTCCTTCGAAGGAATTACCTATTCTTGTCTTATCACGTGAGACGCTAGTCTCGCATTGCAAAGCTTTCAATAACCATTGCAACAAGACAAGCCGAGATAAGCAACAAAGTGGAACTTCGGCCATATTGTGGTTTTTCTCCCGACCACACCCTGTCGGCTCAAACTAAATTTTCTTTGTAAATCCTCGAAGGAGCATGCCCCTTTAGTCTCCTGATGCCAAATATGTAGCGATAGATTAATTCTATATAAGCCAAAACGACGCATCAAAACGCTTGTTTTCGGCTTTCTTCTTTTTGTTCTCGTCTCAACTTTTTTCCCCCCACCCACTTCAACGAGTTCCCCTCAGCCAATTTTGATGAAATTTGAAACATGGGCTACATTTGAACTGAAGAAGTGCCTTATGGTGTTTTAGAGCCGCTATGTTTAAGTTCTGATTAGCTGAGTGAATTAAATTCTCTCCCGTTCACCCTAGGAAGTTGAAATTTGATACCGAGACTCTCTGAGACATCAAGATACGAATGAACTCAGGGGCTCTTCCCTCATCAGTTGAGTGAGCTAAATTTTCTCCTGTTTACTCTAGGATGTTGAAATTTGGTAGGGAGACTGGCTATTATGAGACGAATGATCTGATGGGCTCTATTTTATCAGTTGAGTTAGCTAAATTATCTCAAATTTACCATAGGAATGTGAAATTTGATAGAAAGGTTCTCAAGGACATTAATGGATGAACAAAATTACGGGTCTATCCTGATTAGCTACGTGAGCTAAATTCACTCATGTTTGACTGGGAGCTTCTCTCAGACAACAAAGTCGAATGAAATGAATGACTCCATCTTGGGCAGCCCGTGCATTCCAACCTTTTCCTCCTCGACGACAAAAATTGTGTGATATCCTCCTGAAAAGACGCTCCGCGCAAAAAAGATGCCAAGCCAAAAAATGCATGATATCATCTGTTAATACGGGGTAACAAGAATACATTTATATTGCGTACCCCATTACGCACTGCTTCTGCCTCCTCTGCTGCCATTCGCCGAAAATCCTCAGGAGCATACCTAGGCCGCTCTCACTCTACATCAATCACAGCGTTAGCCGGTACTGGATGATTCTGCCAAACGTGGGCACAAAGGCCAGTCTTGGAACTGAAGGCTCTCTCACAATGGGCCACACACACACAGACACACACACACACACAGACACACACACACACACACACACACACACACAGACACACACAAAAAAACACACACACCATTTCATCTCAAGTTCTGTATATAACATGGAGAAACCGATTGCAGAGGCCCTTTTCTGTGTTTGTTGGTGGGATTCGACTCGCAGAAGTGTCTACCCTTCGCTATCTGGGTGTCTGGTTTGATCAGGCTTGGACTTGGTCTTATCATGTAAAGATGGTTTGTGGCTAGGCAGGCCAGTTAATACACGCACTCTCACGATCAGCTACAGTCCATTGGGGGGTGGGCTCTGATGTGCTTAGTGTAATATACACCGGAGCTATTCTACCCATCTTGTCTTATGCGGTGCCAGTATGGGGTGATGCACTATCAAAGGTTTATGTTGTGAAGCAGTTGCGAACAATACAGAGGAGAATGGCTTTGCGAGTCATAAAAGGTTTCAAGACGATTTCACATGAGGCCTCACATATTTTGGCTTGGATCATGCCAATAGAATTGAAGTTGCGGCAGATTGCTGATATTCACGCAGCGACGCACTCTGTAAATGTTGGCTTTCCTCATTTTGATTTCAATGGGAACCTCCCTCCGGACCTTTGGGTGCATCCTTCTGAGGCTGCGGTAGTCGATACGATGGATGAGAATTATAATTACAATTTTGAACTATTCACTGATGGGAGTCGTATCAACGGTTGTGTAGGATGTGCATATATTGCATATAAGAAAGAAAATGGCGAATTCTTGGGGTCATGGAGGTCTCGCCTGGCTGGGTATTGCAACAACAACCATGCTGAGTTGCTGGCAATTAATGGTGCCCTCAAGTGGCTGAACGAGATAGCAGTTTCTGAGAATCAAAGGTATGCCATTATTTATACTGACAGACAGGTTTCTCTGAATTTGCTTCGGAGTAGTAGAGCACATGGTCGTAAAGTGGAAACGATAAGAAGATTGACTGGAAACCTACGTAAAGAGAAAGGTTGGAAGATTTCACTACAACGGGTACAAGCTCACTTTGGCTTGGATGGTAATGAAGCGGCAGGCTTGCTTGCTAAGAAGGCTGCTCAAGATGACATGGTGCCAGTAGGTTTCTTTTTGGTTCCGAAATCGTATATTAAAAGTATCAGTTATGGGCAAGCCATGTTTGAATGGGAGAAGCAATGGAGTTTATCGGAAAACGGTTCACATACAAGACGATTTTCCCCCTTAGTCAGGGATAGACTGGGAGCTAGGTACAGCATAAAATACAAGCTTACACAGGCTATGTCTGGGTATGGTCGGAATGCTGCTTCCTTACATCGTTTTGAGCTGAGGGATTCACCGAATTGTGGATGTTCGACGGCAGCCCAGCAGACATGGGACCACCTCGTATATGACTGCGAGAACTTCGAGGCTCTTTTGGAGGGTGATTTTGACCGGTGGGAAGTGGCCAATAACTTTTGAAGAATTAATGAAGAACTATGTAGATGAATTTTGTGTTTTTATAAATAGTATGAACTTTGATTCGATATGATTTATGTATCATAAACAACTATATGATAATTTTATTTAAAGTTTGGTGTACACACACAGATAGAGAGAGAAAGATATGGAACGAAAGATGTTCAGAATAGTCTAAAATGTAAAATGCGAGTAGAAATTTTACCACTGTAAAAAAACAGCAGTTTGATTTTACTGGAGATCTACTTGTTTCAAACTTTTCCTCATGGTTATCCGATATGAGGTATTTTGAAATGATTCCTGGAGTTTACCTGTTTCAAATATGTAGACTTTTTAATATGCAGATGCATGTTTGTCATTTGAGAAATTTTCCCCGTTCATCCACTTTAAATCAATTTGGAGTTCATTGGGCAGCTCTTTATGATCACAATAAATTTACTTCAACTTTTTAATATTTTATTACTTATAAAAATTTGATCAACTATAAACTAAAACACTTTGAAATTTTTGCACTTCCATTTGTTGGAAAATGTAGGTACTTATATTAGATTAAAATGTGTCAAAATTTTGATAAAATTGTTGATAATCCTAAAATATGTTTGTGTAGCAGAAAATTATTCAGAAAAAGTTGTTTTACCATAATTTAATTGTAATGAATTGTCTACATTTATGTAGGTACGAATTGATCAAATCCCAGAAACAATTGTATAATACGTGTATTGCGAAAAATCACGGAAATTCGCTAATATGGACAAACAGGATTACTGGAACTTTTTATTTTCGCGTTTAAAAAATAAGAATCTTCATTTTCACGTTTAAAAAACCGGACCCTGACTGACTGATTGCATAGACCTTCCGTAGAAAGAAATACCAGGCCTGATGGCTTATATTTCCCCAAAAGGGCTCCTTGTGATTTGGAGACTACGGCTGCGCAGTCTTCCTAAATTTGTTGCTTAGAGTAACAAAGTTCTTTAGTTTTTCCAATCTAGATCTTTAAGTGAGGCTCTGTCGATTATTTGATGTTCCAGAGCCTCCTGCCTAGATCTCCGGAATCTATCACAGTCACACAGTAAGTGGTCAGTTGTGGCTTCTCTATTTCACATTCGCAGAGCGGAGAAGGTACCTTGGACACAATAAAAAGAGTTCTCTTGAAGCTAAAGTGACCTGTGAGGACCCCAATTATTATTCTCATTTTTTTGTCTTCTATGCTGCGATATAATCCAGTTTGAAAGATTCTTATCGCAGCCAGAGATACACATCCTAGATTGTCCACCTATTAGCCTCTCTTCTCCATAACTCTATTGGATGTTTGATGGCTCAGGAGTTTGCTATGCCCTTAAACGCATTTCGCCAAATGCCTAGCGATGGGACTGGTCCATGGTAATTCCCGGACGACCCCAGCCTAGCGAGGCGATCTACCTTCTCATTTCCCATATGACCCTCGTGACCTGGTACCTAATTGACATAAATTTTGTTGTCAAATTAGACACTCGTCTAATTTGGTGAGTTTATCTTTAGCCTCTTTTAACATTTTCGAGGTTGTGGCCGGATTATTCAGTGCTTCGCTGCAACCCTGGCTGTCTGTACGTATAACTACTTGTCTATTTCTCATGTTAGATAACATGATATATATGTATGCTGTCAACACACCTGATAATTGCATACAGCTCACTCTGGAAGACAGTAGTAGAAGAAAGCACTCAGCTATACCCAACCGTACCCTTTCTCCATAGCACCGTCAGCTATCACTTTTTTTTTCTCACATAAATAGCAATTACGTCCAAATCTTGAAGAATCAGGTTATGAAATTCTCAGGGCAGTTGCGATTCAATGCTATAAATCGGAAAATATTAGAGACAGGCTGTAGTCTAATGGAGCTGAACTTCAAAGTTAAAAAATAAAGGATAACAATGGTCTAATTCAGTATTCGAACCTCTCACATTTTACTATTTTTCTCGTTTCCTTAGCCTGTTTTTTAAAACGATTAATCAGTAGTACAGGGTACCAGAAACCCCACCACACAGTATGTTTGATTAAATAAGTAAGTAGTGGGGGTAAAATTTTCGAACAACCGCTGAATACATGAGTATTTTACTGATTACCTTTGAACCCAATTAAATGTGAACTATGGTGAATAAACTGCAGTTCATTAAAATGTTAATCGATGAACAGCACACACACAGCCAATACATTCTACCTACAAACACCTGACGGGCTTGTTGAAATAGCCACTCTTTAGGAGCTTTTCTGAAACAGGTAAACAAGGTTCCTCAATCTGCCTCTAGGGTGGGTTTGGGATGCCTCCTCTCTTGTTCTCATGCAAGGAAATCAACACTGTAACAGGTGGGTCAACTATCGAACACAAGGGTGGGAGGGCTCACACACAGCAAACTCATTCTACCTGCAAACATCTGACCGACTAAAGCATACACCCCCTGTAAAACATCGGAGTATACACTAAATGTCGTCTACATATAAAAATCATCCACAAGCACCCAGACTTGATAAAATACGTAACCAGCTCTCATGATTTGAACACTATACCCCTATAGCTTCACATCTCTTGTGGAAACACGTCCATTAATTAATTAAAATTCCCACTTTCGGGGAATGGAATTTTATTCTCGTTTACAACACTACGGATCAACGATGATATATTAGAGAGTTCCTAGTAGATCCGTAAAACACAATACGTCGTGCGGTATTGACAATCCGGTGCCGTAACTCTGACGCAATGAGTTGCGGTGACGCATCCTCCCGTACAGATGCGTTACCGGATCATAATCCGGAAAAAACGTAATCGACTAGTTCTCCTGTCAGTTGGTTTTAGTCTCCTGTGGTTTTTATTCACCTGATTTGTTTAACCTGTATTTATTTGCCTTCGGTTTTTATACCTGTTTGTGGATATACTCATTACTCATACAGAGAGAAGATTCCGTATAGCTCACGGAGTTGGCGAGGCGGATTCCTCGAAGTATGCTGCTCAAGAAACCCCTCGAAAGCCGCGAGTAGATCATCAGCAGACAACAACCGTTCACGTATATAACTCCGCGAAATCTTCGATATCGTTCATGGTTGGTTCTTATAAGAACCTTTGAAATAGAAAATAAAGAGAACTAGATAAAATTTAAACGAAAAAAAGCACGAGAAATAGGGAGAAGTGTGAGCGCGAGGATTTAAAAATGGCGATGTAGAAACCAGCAAAAAGAAAAAGGGATGTAGCGTTACAACTAGATCCGTGAAAGACTTGACGTGACTTTAAGGTGCGGTGCATTTTGCTCAGCTGTGGTTAGCTTTTACCGCACGCCGTATTGAGACCGACGGATCTACTAGGAACTCTCTATTAAAGGATTATCAGGTATGACTGATTTTAGAAAAAACGTTATACTACTCACTGCTTGAATAGTTGAGCTGCTCGCATCACAAAATGTGTATATAATGAATATGTTGAACATGAGTGCATGTAAACAATATAGCATCCTTATCTCCCGAAAATCAGCAAAAGTAGATCCCATCACGAAGGCGTTGTAGTATGAAATCATTTCATAAATTCGACCTGTCATTTCTTGAAAAACCCAAATGTTTATCAGGAGAAGTTGCCATCCATACATCTGTGCTGTAGTTTTGCATAATGACAATAATTGATTATGTTTTTCAAGGCATAAATGGCTGATGTGCTCAAATTCAGTTTTTAAAGTCTTCATGGTTGTTATAAATTGAATTACGATGAAATATGCTGCTACGTAACCGAAGCTGTATGTGAAAAAGATGAAATCTATACGACGGAGTTGTAAGTACGTCGTAATAAGTAATACCGCGGTATATGACAGTGGAAATATTAGGTAAAATCTATGTTTGGTGTATAAGTAAGGCGAACATAGTAAAAATTCGTTGTTCTCATCGAATTTTCGTCATTCTTTAATCATAATAGCGGCGTGGACAAATAGAAGAACGTTGAGATTAACCATTTGGAAGATGTCGACTTCGATTTCGAGCAATGAGTAGTAGTTCAGGTACTCGAGCATATGGACGTTTGTCCCGTATATTTCTACAGCTGTTTTAAATATTGGGTAACATAGCCCATAAGCAGCCAATATCCAGCTGAATTGGCCGTCGCTGTGAAAGAAATGGATGCCGAGGAATCGATAGATTGCCATGAGTAGTTGCTCCATTTTCCAACAGAGAAGGTCAAATAAACGATGCAAATTACGGGTGATCGGAAAATTCTGTTCAAATTCGATGAAGTTGACACAAAATGGGTAATTGATTTCACCACCGGGTTCAATGTAATGGATCCTCTAAATTAAGAACATTCCTAAAAACGCTGCAAATTATTACACAATGGTTTATTATTTCTGTGTTAGATAGCCCTTCTACGCAGATCATTGGTCTATAATTATTAAACCCCGTATGTAATATATGATCAGAACATGGCGCATCGAAGAGAGAAGGGTTCACACTTTTACAGTTCCAAGACCCCGCAATTTTACGCTTCACAGTCAAGATGCTTAACAAAACGGGAAAATGATGCTTGAAGTAATTACGTTAGCGCATGCGCAGAATGGAGTAATGATTTGAGAAAAATGAAATTGATAGGGAACAATCTAAAGACTAACCCACAAATTCCTATGAAATCTAATTAAAATCTGATGAAAACCCCTCCTTGGACCTTCAAACCTTCTTCCTCGGAGTACACTTTAGAGTATGTGCAGGTGATAATAATGAAGCAATCATGTTGAAATTAATATGGAATAATTAAACCATTGTCCTCCAACGATGCACCAAATTTGAGCGGGATTCGACGACTAGGGTGTAAAAATATGATGCTTGAAGGAATTTACGTTTGCGCATGCGAAAAAGGGAGTAATGATTTGAGAAGTATGGAATGAAAAGTGGACCATTTACAGCCTAACTCGCACGTTTCCTGAAAATTTCATCAAAATTGGAAGAAAACTGTTGAAATTAGGCTCGTTTAAAGAGGAATACATGTTCGCGTATGCACAATAGCTACTAATGATAGGATTATATTGAAATTGATTGGAAATGCTCCAATTAAAATCTTCCACCTATCCTCCAAATTTGAGCGAGATCGGACAACGGGGGCGTGAGAAAATAATGGTTGATGGAATTTACGTTTGCGCATGCGCCGAGTGAAGTATTGATTTGGGAACCACAAAACTCATAGGGAACCATCTCCACCCGAACCCGCACATACCATGAAAATTTCATAAGAACCGGTTGAATATAATTGAAATTAAGCTTGTTACAAGGATTTGCTGACATACACACACAGAGATAGAGAGAGAAAGACACGGAACGGAAGTTGCTCATTATAGCCTAACACGTAAAATGCGAGTGGAAATTTTACTACTGTAAAAAAACAACAGCCGTTTGATTTTAGTAGAGACCATAACTTTTAAATCTCTTGAAAGTGAAAACAATGCTTCCGCTACCTGTGGGTCGACTTGGGAGAATTCAACAGATGAAATTTAGCATTTAGGTACTAATACTTCACCAGTAGGTACATCGCACGGACAATAGTTAATAAACTCGATTTCGCAACGTTATAATAAATTCCACTGGAACTATATCACCTGATAATTCCAATATTGGCATTATATCAGGTGATACTAACAAAGCAATTTTTAAGTATTCCAGTGTCACTATCTAGCGATTTTTTATGGTACCTATGTAGAGCTTGACCGTCTAATCAACAGATCCGATAGCAGCGAGTGATTTCTCTATCTTCTCGCGCTTAGAAATTCGAAGGTTTTTTTCGATGTTCAAACCCTTAGGGAAAGCGAAATATTCAACGTACAGCGTTGCGGGTGGTTTAAATCGATCCTTTGGGATTAAATTTATCATTGACAAGCAACAAATTATTGCTGTTACTAGGAAAGTTACTTGAAAAGTTGATTTTTTGAACGTTTAGCCCTTTAATACAACCCTTTAGGGTTGATAAAAATTGATGCCGAGCTTCTAGGACCATCTGGACCCCAAATGTGTGTTTTCTTGGTCGATTACAAAGGTTTATTATTGAAAATAATAAACCAAAAGCATAAGAAACACCAGAACCCACAACCTCTCTAGCATTTATTTTTGACTGTGGTTTTCTGTGACAAAACACAAAAAGTACCTAATGTGAATTGAAAGAAGGTGCGACACAGTAAGAACCGAAACATTTTATTGATATATAGATATGATCATCGATTCAGAGATGCACCCTTGAATATTGACAGGTGACAGTTAGCTTGAGACGAAGTGAAAACAACTGTGATGGCACTCTCGCATTTACTCCTATCACATAATCCCTCTTTTTAAATAAATGAAAAAAAAAAAATCGTCATTTACCTTCAAGATATATCATTTACTCCATTCGCTTTAAAATTTGTTATAAATCGAAACTTTTCAATTTACCTATTTTGAAGTTAAATAACAAATGTGTGTCTGTATGGGATCAATGAATAGGTATACATTTTGCACAGTACGGAAAACGCAGCAAATTATTACACAAAAGTTCATATTTTCTGTATTAGATGACCCCTCTACGGAGATCAATTGCCTATAATTAATAAACCCAGTCACAACATGGTACATTTTTAAAATCTCCACGTATTGCGCCTTGCAAAAGCGTTCTCCCTTTTTACAGCGCCAGGACCACCAATTTTACGCTTTGTAGTAGTTGGTAAAGGCCAAACCCTTAAAACAACAAAATTATCTTCCCACCGCGGTGTATTAATTTGATATTCTGTTAGTTTCTTTCACATAAAATCATGTATTAGCCCATCCCATCAATAAATGAACCTTGGAAAACCCTCAGATGATAAGAGGTCTTCCGTACCTCGTATCATTGTTTTCGAGGTATTAAAAACGCTGCAAATTATTACACAAAGGTTTATTATTTCTGTATCATACAGACCTTCTTCGTAGAAAACTGTCCGTAATTATTTAGCCTCATAGTATATTTACTAGGTATCGAAACTAGGGGCTTCCAATATTCGGTTCACTCGTTCACTACATTACAGCCCCAGGACCCCATAATTTTACGCTTTATAGTAAAGTTGAGGAAAAAAAAAAAAAATAAACGGGACCGTCTAGGGACACCCGAATGAAGCGAAGCTTTATATCATAAAGCGTAGGATAGAATTATGAGTATTTTCATACTCATAAACAATCTCTTCTAATTGGAATTAATTTCATCACACTCTCTCTCTCTCTCTCGCCTTCCCTCCCCTCCCTTCCCCCCGCCTCCCCCACACTCCCTCGCCCTCCCCTCCCCCTCCCTATCCCCTCCCCTCCCTCCCCTCCCTTCCATCTCTTCCCTCCGCCTACCCCTCACTCCCTCGCCATCCCTTCCCTCTCACTCCCTCCGCCTGGCCCTCCCTCTCAATCTCTCTCTCTCTCTCTCGCCCACCCTCTCCCACCCACAAGGCGTGCGCGCGTTCGTCAGTATAACACTAAAAGCCTCGAAAAAAAAAGACACTTTTTCGCCCGTTTTTGGCCCATAGCATCTATGCGAGTAAAGCGATCGGGATGGTTAAACGTTAGGACCAACTAGACCCCAAATGGAGTCTATGTGCGAAAGAACAGGTTTTTTCAGTCAATTCTTCGGCCTTTTATGGCCCGGACGGCGGACGGCGGACGGCGAACGGCGGACGGACATTTCAAATTTGGATTCTACGCGCCTTGAAACGTAAAGTGACAAGTTTGAGGGGGGGTGTGGTGAAATCACCACCAAAAATAAGTTCTCATGATAGAACTTCATACAAAAGACGTCAGGCTACGTCCAAACAAAATAATACATTTCGCCCGGGAGATTACGAGAAAATCATAATCACGGACGAAATAAAGACAAATACTCGCCAAGCCAAACACCTACTGCGAGAGAGAGGCTTGGCAAGGTGACACGAGGAAGTTGCCTTGAGAACATCAACTCGAAAAAGCAACCAAATGACCTCTACGAGGATCAAGGACGAAGCTAGCAAATTAACTCGACAATCTGAAACACCTATTGCGAGAGAAGTTAAGCGAACCAATCAGGAAACACCTACTGCGCGAGAGAAGCTAAGCGAACCAATCAGGAGACAGCCCGGCCGAGCCAAAAATCAGCGAGCTCATTTGCATACTAACCATAAAGCGGCCAATAGCCCGGGCCAATCAGAGACAGCCTCCCCCTATAAATATGACGAGCTGGACCGGGCGTATTCATTCAACTAATTACCACGGCTGATGACTCTTCTCTCTCCGACGAAGTTTCTACACGCTTTTCTACACTTCGAGTTCCCTGGTAGCGTCAAGTCTAGCCCTTTTCAGCGCTACGTACTACCAGCGTTTCTTCAGGCAGGGTATCACCCGGTACAAAAGGTTTTACACTTTCTTGTACGCCCGCTGGGGTACCCGAGACGTTTTCGCCCGGACCAAACTGATCCGCTCATTTGGTCGCCCGTGGGAGAACGCCAGGTAATCAACACCTCATACGGTTTGATTAACTGCTCAAGGGAGTTCTTTTTAGAGCTACGCAGGAGGACCCGGTCACCTGCGACTAGAGAGTCCCCTGAGAAATTTTTTGGTTCATTAACAGAACCAGTAAATTCAAGGGAGTTCCTCAAAAATGGAACGTTCCCCGTCTTTTCACCCACTGGCTGGGTTAGATGCTCCGAGCGCCGTCCGCCGCGCTAGCTCCGAGACAGAGCAGGAGGAAAAGACCTCGTTTCTCCACCCCCTCGACGGGGTGGAAGCTCATTACGCTGTCCGGAGCGCGAGCTCCGAGGCAGAACGGGCGGGAACTGCTCACCAGGCTGCCCGCTCCTGCATTCCAATCTCACGTGACCAGATGACGGAGCGCCCACGCTCCCGCCGTTCTGGACCGTTCGAAGATTCGACGAGCAACCCCTTAAAGGATGTTGTTCTCAATTATCCGCCTGAAACACGGCCAAACCAAGCTCTTTTTGATCATTCTATATCAAAAGAGAATAAGGAAGATTTCCTGACGAAAGCAGAGCTTTCTACGCAGCTATCAGCTGGATACCTCGCTGACTCGAGCGCCTTCGAACTTACTTCGAACATTCATCCGTCCTACGGATATGAAGGTATTTTTCAGTACCCCAAACAAACGGTCTCGTCTCATGATCAAAATATACAACTAAGGCCTGAATATTCCCCAACAAAATATTATCACACTGAGCGACCGCAAGAGGCTCGGATCGAGGCGAACTCATCCTACGGCCCGAGTGCGTCCTATCCAGAAAGATTGGATAACTCTCGAGTAAATAAGAGTACTTTTTCGTACCTTCCGTCGGGTCACGACCAAGGTTATAAACCAATCTAACAGAACTTTTCAGGACGTACCACTTGGTCTCCCGACTCCCAGCCAAACATATATAAATCCACTACAGGGGGTTATAAAAATTTTTTGCTATACGATCACATAGGCTTATTATTGGAAATAATAAACCAAAAGGAACTCTGTTTCAAATTCTAGCCCCCTGGGTCGATTAGAACAGAAATTAGCTCCTGACCCTCAGCTGCTTCGCTTCCATACTTTGTAATTTCATTCTACGTGTTCCGGAAGCGCTGCATTTCAATTTGTGTCACCCTATAGGTTGATTAGGATAGAAATTAGTCCCCCCCCCCCCCCCAGCTGTTTAGTCCGCTTCCATTCCTCGACATTGTTTTCTAGATGTCACAAAGAAGCTTCATGGTAAATTTGAACATCGTAGGTCGATTTAACCCTCGGATAGGCGCGGTATCAAATTGATACAGAACATGGCTTTGAAGGGTTGCAACGCTCGCTATCGCATGCAGAGGGGGGCCCCTTTCCCTCTACCTTCCTAACTTCAATCCGTCTTCAGAATCAGTTGACCTTCACGCGTCGAATGAGTGAGCTACAGAGGTTACGGCTGCTTTTAATCAAATTGATACACCGCGCCCATCCAGGTAATTTACAGATTACGAGATTGAAAATGTCAATGGCAATGATGAAGATCACCCTCAGGAACAGCCGATGCAACTGCGTGAGAGAGCTTTTCCACAACCCACATCAGGGAAAAAACGAAAGAGATGCGACCCCTGTAAAACTTCAAAAAAACGACTGAAAATTTCGTACTTTGTGAATAATTTCTTTGTTCAGAGCACTTGAAACCTATTTGTAAAGATTGTTACGAAAAATTAAATTTAGCTCAATAAGAAAATTGGAAACTAAAAATTTCTCCTAACACGTTTGTAATTATGTGCCTTACTTAAAATTTTCGTTCTTTTTTCTAGTTTATTATTTCGTTCCTTTGAGTTTACGAGTATAGTTCCTATCTATAGACTTGTCATTTTTCCATAAAACGTTTGCTGTAAACATTGGTTGAGATTTCAACTCATCTGTGAAGAATGTTGCCAAAAAATTGTTTACTAAATAAGGAAATACGTAACAATTATGCCTAGCTCAAATTATTAATTACTCAATTTTTCAACCTCATAATTTAATTTCTTGAATTTTTCTATAATGTTATAGTAGTTTCTCTACCTATCAGCTTGTTTGCTAGTCCAATAAATCTATTGATTTGAACAATGTTTAACTTTATACTATTTCCCTTAACCCATTTCCCCCGTTAACACTCATTTTATCAAAATGATACACCGCGCCCATCGCCGTTTTTTGTAGACCGCTCTCATCCGAGGGTTGAAATAAATTAGCCCAAAAGGTCTCTCAGCTGAACAACGCCCATCCATACATTGTAACTCTATTCTAGATATCCTAAAGGAGCTCCATTCCCAATTTCAGCTCCGTAAGTTAATTGAGAAAGAAATTAGACCCACGGGTTCCACATTCGTAACCGATTTTAGTAACGTATTTCCGTGGTGGTCGAGAGAAACATCACACCCTAATTATTATGCCTACATAGATGTTAGCACTTATCGAGACAAAATTAATACGATTATATAGATCATCTCCAAGTCCCTCTGATCTAAATTTATCAACACTAACTTAGGTACCTATCAACTGAATATTAATGAAATGAAATAAATCACCTTTCTACGATTCACAAGTCCTTAATAGGTGACAAAAGTAATAATATGCTCGTTTTCGGGAAGAGAGATTTCCATTGGAATTATTCTCAACTGGTACGGACGTTGTAGTTTTCAAGTCGATTTTTACTAATGAAGGAAAAAAGCGTTAACAAAAAGCGTTAAAAAAAAAAGCGTTACGGTTGGTTATCTGATGATGACCGCTAACAACCGAGTCATTGCTAGGGAATGGATACTTCTTCATTTCTCGTTCCACAAAATTCGTTGACCATTCGTTCGAAAGCTCTCAATTTATCCAACCATATTATGTTAACCGCTACCACGAAGTGCGTGGCGAACAAGCTGAGGTATGAGCATGGTTATTTGAATAATTGTGTACACTCAGGTGATCATTCTCAATAATTGATATTGTGAACATGATTGCAACCGCTTGTTAATTTCTGATGATTTCATTGAGCTGGTGTTTAGATGATTTGATTTATAGCAGGTAATCCGAATATTGCGAGAACGGTTTGATTTTTGAAGCAGTGGTTAAAGGTGGTTAAATCATTTTAATAAGTAATTTCTATACTTAACACTCTAGGAATCTGTAATTTCGTATGTAGCCTCTTTGGGACATTTACTTGACGATGCCCAGGGTCTGTATCAGCTGAGTGGCTCTTGGAGCTTGCATACAAGTCTGCCAAAGCGTTTCTTTGAATAGGTATCTTACGGTTTCAGTTTGATACGTGTATGTAGTTTGATCAAATAGTTCTAGTTCTTTCCAAATTTTCTTATGATTTTCACGAACAACCAAGCCGTTGCTGGGGAATTGAAAGTTCTTTAGTTTTCACCGAACAAAAATCATTCTCCACTCGTTGGAAAGCTCTCGATTTATCACGCATTTCTTTCGTACTTGTTCTTCTATTCATGTCGTAGTTTTATATTTATTTATGTTATAATGGGTATAGTAAACAATGCCGCTTGTTTTGTTGTCACTTGGTTGAGAAGTTAATCTTTGTTATAGTAATTTTAGACGCGCACCATAACAGAACCATTACCTACGTAGGTAATTCCTTCTAATTTCGATTCTATTTGTCGTATGAAGCTCCTGCAAAATTTGGTTTTTGTTTCTTGGTCACTTTTGCCAGGTATGTTACATGTTTTCCTTGACTTCTAGCCACGGGCTCTAAGTAATAACACCAGGGAAGTCTGGGGGTCTCCCCCTATCGAACCATTGAACAATCATGTAATTTTCTTCTCATTAGGGAGCTTAGTTCCATTTCAGTTAGGAGCGCTTGGACCGCGATAACCGGGGTGCGGTATTGAGATTCTCCTGTCATTTTATAGGAGCCTTTTCTTCCAACCCTCTCTCCTACTTCCAACTTCAAGTTCCTCGATCCCAAGGGCCGTCCACGGGTAAACCTAGGTGTCCTCCCCACTTCATAAATTATTTAATTCATTTTTATGCATTGGTGTGCACCCTCCGCATTTGAGAAGAGTTTAAGAAACAAAGGGGGTTTGTGTGTATGGATATCAATGTATTAACGTACACATAACGTGGGTACATTTTAAATCTGTTTAAGTGTTTGTCTGGTTTGAGGAAAATAAAGTTATACTACTCACTGCTTGAATCGTTGAGCTGCCCCCATCACAAATTGTGTATATAATGAATACGTTGAACAGGAGTGAATATATACAATAAAACATTCTCGTCTCACGAAAGCCAGCATCAAGAGATCCCGCCATGTAGGCCATGTAGTATAAAATCATTTCATAAATTCGAGCCGTTATTTCTTGGAAAATCCAAACGCTTATTAGAAGAAGTTGCCATCCATATATCTGTGCTGAAGTTTTGCATATGGACAATAATTGATTATGTTTTTCAAGGTATAAATAGCTGGTATGTTTTAATTCAGCAGCCAAAGTCCTCATAGTTGTGGTGAATTGAATCACAATGAAATATGCTGCCTCGTAATCGAGGCTGTATGAGAAGAGGGCGAAATCAATACGACCATATTGGCAGTACATTGACATAATTAGTGCTACGAAATGTGACAGCGGAAGTGCCATGTAGAATAGATGTTTGAAGTAGCTAACATGTGAGTAAGGCGAACATAATAAAAATTCATTGTTTGCATTAAATGTTCGTCTTTTCTTTATCATAATAGTGGAGTGAACAGTGTGTAGAACCATAAGGATTATTCTTTGGAAGCTGTCGATGATGATTTCGAGCACTATATAGTTATCCTTGAACTCAAGTATACCGTAGTATGCACAGTATACATGTCCCAAGGTTTTGAGTGTTAGATAAAACACTCCATAAGCAGCCAATGTCTTGCTGAATTCGCCGTCATTATTGAAGAAATTGACAGCAAAGAGGCGACAGACTGTCATCATTAGCTGCTCCATTTTGCACCACCGATTATCAAACTATATAAGAACTGACGTAAACCAAGAGCATTAGGTAAGTGTATTACCCATCCGTTAGATTCTGTTGACTATAGATTTCAACTCCGGTCTCATGTTCACAACCACTGCATTTGGTAGACTCCACCCACTCAAAACTAAGTAGTAACGAATCTACCAAATTAAGAACATCTAAACACTATAAGTTTCTAAGCCGACAAACTCTCTAGCATATGCTCCGTTGAATGTCGTTCTCTCAGTCAAAAAGAAATGTCAACTACTTGGAGGTGGGACTAAGTAACAACCAAAAGTTTGATACATATATAGATAAAATCTATAATTCAGATATGTTCCCTTTGATTATTGATTGGTGTCACTTTGTTATTGTTAGAATGAGAACGATAATAATTGACAAGGACACTGAATAATTGTGACAGACAGTCCCGCATTGATTCTTAAAACTCCATCGCTCTTAATAAATCAATGAAAAAGAATTATAATATAATAATTTGAATTTTTAATAGTAACATATTATGTACTATTCTAAATGTAACCGGCTCCATTAAAAAACTCCGAAGATTATCACATAGGTACCGTTTATTATTTCTGAATTAGATAGCCCGTCTACGCAGGACACTTGTCTCATGATTTATCGTAGCCTATGTTAGGTATCTTCTATACTAATAAAATCGTATGTCTGTTTGTGCATCGATTAGAATCATGAAAAAGTCCAGTCATGCAGCATGACCCCATGAGCGAATTTTTGAAGAAATCTTCGACATTTCAGTCGCTATTAATCGTGTAGAGAAATTTTAGTTTATGATTTTGATAGACAAACATGGAATCAAATTATTAAAAATAATTAGATTTTTTTTTTTTTTTTTTTTTTTTTTTTAACAAGCACCTACTACCTACGTTTTAAACAGCATGGTTCTAGGATTGGTTATACAGGAATACTTCCATAAGAGTAGTTCAATCTGAATTTGGACAATGTTTCATGCAAATAATATTACCGATTTTTACAACTAACGAACGGCATTATTTCGATTTTTGACTGATTTTTCAACTTTGAAATTTTTGAAAACTTGATACATATTCTTATAGGAAATTTTACGCTGATTCCGAATATACCACATGTTAGTATGCTGACAAAATTATTTCGCACAACAAATCGCATTAAACAGGCTATTTTGAAATTGTTGACTACATTTTTGAAAATTTCAACCCGAAGATGTAATCCGATCATGCTGGCCAACGATCTTGAACTTTCGTTTTGTGTCCTTAACATTTTAAAATTTGTTTGAAGTTTCTAGCACAATTCTACGGACAGTTATCGTCTAGAATGACACATACATACATACATATATATATATATATACATACATATATATACATAAAAAAATGCGTTAAACTTCAGAATATGATTCAGAATAGCCTGAAACGGATTTCTGCATAAAATGTTTTCAAAAATTCACATTCTACAAATTTTGAGGCGAGAGCAATAGCTTAATTTTCTTCAAAAATTCGCTAAAATTTAGTTTCTTTTCCGTTTCATGCTATTTGTATACTATCGGTACTATTTTCTCAATTTTTTTCTGTCCGTATGTTTGTCCGCTTTTCACGTTTACAGTTACCATTTGACGACTGATATAAGTGGTAGGAAATGTCTGTATCAGTCCAACTTAAATTGCAGGCTATTTGAAGTTTTTAAAATTTGGGCCAGACGGGATGTTTTAGGGGAGGAGGTGAAATGGGGTATCTCGGACACCATGAACGAACTGGGGGCCTGATTGGTCAAATATGTTTGGATTAATCTAACTTAAATCACAGGCTACTTCAAATTTTCCAAATTTGACCCGTAGGGGGTGTTTTAGGAGTGGATGGGGGAGAAATGGGGTATCATGGGCATCAGTGAATAAACTGGAGACTTGATTGTTGAAATATGTTCGGGATACTCCAACTTGTAACGCAGACTAAGGCCGTGTCCTACGTGGACGACCAAAAAGCGCGAGCGACCAGCTGATTTCAAACAAAGTAAACCGAACAAAGTGTCCTACGTGCCACCGCCCGACGCTGCGAGTCGGGAGGAGGTCGCACGCTCGGGTTTGATTTTCAAACCAGTTTGATTTTGGTCGCGAGCTCGCCTGGTCGCCCTGTCGGGAGGTTACATTTTTGTGTTTAAGTTTTTATGTGTGTTCCCGTATTCCTCTCATTTTTCCCCCTGGAAATGGCAGGGACAGCGAGACAAGAAGACGAAGACAATTTTTTTTTTTTTTTAATCCTTTCTCCCATACTTCAAAAAACTGGGGGAAATTGAAAAACTAAAAGTTAGGAATGAGTTCCAAAGTATTTTGATAAGGGAGCTTCCTCAAAAAGAGAACTCCCTTGACGATTAATAAACTAAATTAAAAATAAAATGTTTTATAATTTATTACGTGCGTACTTATTTATTTATTTATGGGCTGGTTAGCCCACTATGCAATAAGGAAACTATACATGGAAAATACAGATAAAATGAAAATATAAATATATAAGATAATAATAGTACCTTTTACTAGGCTGGAAATTAAGAACGATAGGAAATGATGTGGTTTTTAAATACGGAAAAACTATTGAAAAATAAATCAAGGCTATTATTCTCAGCTGCTATTAAATTATAATGTCTAGCCTTGCGATAAAGGGGGTTAACAAATAATTAAACGGTACAAAAGGGACGGAAAATAAATCATTACTTTTAGCCATGAACTTGCCTGATTGCCAACATCAATCTTTCCTCATCTCCTACGGGACTTTGAAAATTGGTAACGATGATTAAATTCTCCTTCAATATGTTCAATAATATAATCGAAGGTGGATATTTTCATCCTGGAGTAAGCAAAAAAGGCCGCCCCATCCTTCCTGAGTTGCGGTATCAAATTTCGGAACTCACCGTATTGTTCCCTCAGTGAATAAATATTCGACACTGGCTTCCGTCTCGACGAATTCTTTTTCGCCGAGTAATAAAGCATTGCTGCCTTATTTAAAAGAAGTAAGTCGTTCATAATATCGCAAAAACAGAAAAAAATGTTACACAGCACGAAACAAGGGTAACCTTTCTAGACGCGTACTGCGGACGCCCACTGTGGACACTATAGCGGCGCGCGCGAGCGACTTGGGGTCGCTCGCTCGCGCTCTTTGGTCGTTCACGTAGGACAGGGGGTAAGTACTTGAAAATTTTCAAACCCGACCATTAGGTTTTGGAGGGGGAGGGATGAATGGGGGTTATTTTGGACATCACTAAATAAACTGTAGCTGATTGGCAAGAAATGTTTGAAATACTCTTACTTGAATCGCAGACTACTTCAAGTTTTCCAATCTAACCCATAGGGGGTGTTTAGTGGAAGGGGGGGGGGTGAGGTATCATGGACATCACTGAATGAACTGGGGACCTGATTGCTAAAATATGTTTGAATTACACTAACTTGAATCACAGGGTACTTAAAAATTTTCAAATGTGACCAAAATGGAGCGTTTTCTTAGTAGAGTGAGATGGCGGGGTAAAATTATGTATCATGGACATCACTGAATAAACTCATGACCTGTTTGATCAAATATGTTTGGAATGCTCTAACTTGAATCACAAACTACTTGAAATTTTAAACTCTGAACCATAAATGCGTATGTTGAGGAGGGAGGGGTGGTGGCGGGATGGGTGGGGTGGGTATCTTGAACATCCCTGAATTAACTAAGGACCTGACTGATAAAATATGTTTGTATAAAACTAAAAAACCACAGCCTACTTAGAAATTTTCAATTCCGACCCATAGGGGTGTTTTTGGGGGAGAGGGTTTGGAAAGGATTTCTTTGACATCACTGAACAAACTGGGGATCTGATTGGACGAATATGTTTAGATTTCGTCAACCTCAATTACATGCTATTTAAAAATTTTCTAGCCTCAACCATAGGGGTGTTTGTGGTAAGGGAAAAAAATGGGGGGGGGGGGGGTGGTTAAATGAAATAATTTGGTCATCACCGAACGAACTGGTGATCTGATGTTCGGACAAATGAAATTGGATTAGTCTGAACGTTCTTTTGGGTCACCTATCAATATTAATAAAATCGTAAGTATGTCTGTCTGTACACTGATTAGAATCATGAAATTTTCTGAAAATTTAGAGGATTGTAGGCTCGCTACCATGTAACAAGCTGAAAGCTTGTTGGACTAATTTTTGCCCTGGAATAGTCCGTAAAAAGATTTTTTTAACTTCTTAATAAAAGAGAATACGGAGAAAAATAGGTACACAGATTTAAAGGCACTACTTTGATGGTTTATTCAAGGACTGTAATTATCGCTCCAAAGATTCTACGGGAGTTCTAACTAACCTTGAGAGGAATTTACCATGAGTTGGTTTTACAGTTTAATAGGAACAACGCAGGAATTCTGGATAGAGGATCATTCAGAGGATTCGCAGGATAAGATAATCAAATAGGTATGTAGAATACTATATGAAATCGTACGTGCATAAATAGACAAGATGAGGAAAATGTCTTACTGTGAGGTCTGAGCGTCATGAAGCGATTGAAGGGTGCACCTCTCCAGAGGGAGGCGCCCCCTTCTCAGCGTCCAGCTCCGATCAACTCACTCATGACTGACGATGATAGAATCTCCTCCACTTAAAATCGGCACTGACTGAGAACATTAATTTCTCACTCAAAAAAAAAAAAAAAAATAAAATAAAATAAAATAAAAAAAAAAAAAAAAAAAAAAAAAAAAATCCTACAAAAATCACTAAAAATGGCTAAATATGGATAACAATTGTTGTTAGATTCATAGTTTTTATTTATTCACTTATTTTGATATGGATATCTCTTACGGCTGGGGGTCAGCCAAGTTTTCCGTCGTGCTATTTATGTGACGCTAAACAAACTCACATTGGCAAACTTCACGTATAGCCACTCCGTTGCTGGGGAAGTGTAACTCCGCTAGATTTCATCCCCAGAAAATCTTTCACCACTTTTTGGAAAGCTCTCGATTTATCACAAAACATCATGTTGTCAAATTCCCTCTCCTGCTACTCCATATCCCAAAAAACACGTACCTAATGAATTTGGCTAATACCTACATATTTATGTTTTAAATTATGACGGGTAGACGTCTACGGGATTAAGAGGCGTATTTCTCTCGAGGTATTACCTACTAGGTAGGTAAAACAATTGGGATCAGGTATTCAACGGCAAGATGAAGCAGATAGGAGCAAGAGCCAAATTCAATCACAAACTCTATCCTGATCAGGTGTGTGAGTAAAGTTCACTCCAGTTCACCCTAGAAATTTAATATAGAGCCTCTCCGGAATATCTAGAAGCGAATAAAATGACGAACTCTTTCCTTATCAGCTAAACAAGCTAAATTCTCTCCTGTATACTGTAGAAAGTTGAAATTTAATAGGGAGTTTCTCTGGAACATCAAGAGTCGAATGAAATCATGGGCTCAAGCCTGAGCAGCTGTATGAGTAAAATTCTTTCCTGTTTACTCTAGAAAGTGGAAATATAATAGAAAGCCTTACTGGAATATTTAAAGACGAATAAGATGACGAACTCCATCCTGATAAGATGAGTGTAAAAAAGTCTCTAATAATCACCCTAGAAATGGTCATCAGGCACATTGATGTGTCTCATGGCACCTTAAACACATTTACGGTGTCTTGCAGACACATCAATGTCACAATGTATCAGCGTGTAACGTTGATACTTCACTTTGATTTACTTGACTTTGTTTTTTAGCGTGGAATATGTATAAACCATCACCTAACTGGCCAAAAGTGTCACGTTTTTATGTCACGAAAAACTATTACACAAATTTGAAGAAGTTTCACGTACAACCAAGCCGTTGGTAGGGAAATGGAACTTCCGCAGACATAGAAATGGAGTGTTCATGGAAATTGTTCACTATTCGTTGGAAAGCTCTCATTTTACTGAAGATTGGTAAGATATTCATGCCGTTGTTTTATATTTATGTACAAGATATTAATCCGAAAATGCAATGTTTAATGTGCAATGGTTAGTAAACAATATTATTGTGCTACTTTAAAGCCTTGTTTTTTGGTCACTTGGTTGAGGTGGTAATCTTGGTTATAGCTGTGCCGCTTCGTGGCAGGCTAATTACTTTGGCAACATCATAACTAGGTGTATGAAAACAAAAAATAATTCCTTAAATACCCAGAATTAGCGGGAAGAAAGCATGTTGCATGTTTTCGCATTTTAGTCGCTGGCACAAAGCGGAAAGCAACCGGGGATCCAGGGGGGGCGAAACTCCCTTGGCGGGGTCATGGGGCGAAGCCACTTGCGAGGCCCGGAGGGCCGAGTTTCTTGATCGATTATAAAGGTTTATTATTGAAAATAATAAGGCAAAAAGGAAATATAACTACCAATAATTTCATATTTACAAAAATGAATTGAAAGCTGAACGAATTAAACGAAAACTTAAGGTAGTGAAGAGTGAAAGGAATAAAATGGATTTTTTTTTTTTTTTTTTTAACCTGAATATTATCCATAAAAATTATATCAAGAGTGAAGAAGAAGCACAATTTAAGCTGAATAGTTTGTACCTTCTTAATTTCATCAAAGTTTACTAAACAACCTAAAAAACTAAAAGAAACGTAATATTTTATTGAAAAGCTGAATATCATTTAGAAAAAGTTTGCGTGCCGTAAAATGTATAGTTGATAATTTCATTGCACGCTAAGGGCACAGATAATAAAAGCAATTGACATAGTAAATGTGAAACGAATAATTACGTAAATCGGTGCGCTCCCTCTGTCTGTGAGGGGGAGTTTTATATATTTAAAAAAGTATTAGTATTTGGGTCTTTTGAGGAACATAATACAACTCACTGCTTGAATCGTTGAGCTAACCGCATCACAAATAGTGTATATAATGAATACGCTGTACAAAAGTGCATATATACAATATAACATTCTCGTCTCACGAAATCCAGCATCAAGAGATCCCGCCATGTAGGCCATGTAGTATAAAATCATTTCATAAATTCGAGATGTTGTTTCTTGAAAAAGCCAAATGCTTATCAGAAGAAGTTGCCATCCATATATTTGTGCTGTAGCCTTGCATAATAATAATAATTGGTGGTGATTTTCAAGGTTAAATTGACTGGGATGTTTTAATTCAGTTTTTAAAGTCCTCATGGTTGTGGTGAATTGAATCACGATGAAATACGCTGCTTCGTAATCGAGGCCATATGAGATGATGGCGAAATCAATTAAACGATATTGTAAGTAAATTGACATAAGTAGTCCTACGAAATGCGACAGCGAAAGTATTATGTAGAATATGGGAACATGCGAGTAAGGCGAACATAGTAAAAATTTATTGTTCGCATTAAATTTTTGTCTTTCCCTAATCATAATAATGAAGTGAACTATTTGTAAAACGATGAGGATTAACATTTGGAAGCTATCGATAATGATTTCAAGCACTGAATAGTTGCCCATGAATTTTATTGTATTGACGTATATACAGTAGAGTTGTAACGACGTTTTGAATATTAGATAGTACAGTCCATAAACTGCCAATGTGCTGCTGAATTCGCCGTCGTTGTCAAAAAAATTGACGGCGAGGAGGCGACAGACTGTCATCATTAGCTGATTCATTTTGCACTACTGATGATCCAACTGAGAACTGAAGTAAACCAAGAGCTGTAGGTAAGTAGGTAGGTAGGTAACTTCTTCGACAAATTCGGTGACACAAAAACACAATTGACTATAGATTTCACCACCGGTTTCCTGTTCAAAACCACTGCATTTGGTTAACCTTTCCACTTCTCAAGAAGATAAAAACGAACCTTCCCAATTAAGGACGTTCCTAAACACCAGAAGCTTCTAGAACCACAAACTCTCTAGCATATGTTTCATTAAATATTGTTCTCTCAGCCAGAAAGTAATGTCAACTACAAGTAGGTGAGACTAAGTAAGAACCAAAAGTTTAATATATGTACAGATAAGATCTATGATTCACAGTTGCTCCCTTTGGATATCGATCGGTGACACTAGAGAAACAGATTGTCAGTAGAATAACAATAATAATTGACATGGGTACTGACGGGCAGTATCGTATTTACTCTTAACGCACTATCGATCTTTGTTAATCAATGAAAACAAAAGTCTGATGTACTCTTCAAGATATAACTATATTCATTGAAAAACTTAGCAGGTTATTTCACAATGTTTATTATTATTTTATTTTTATCTAATGTTTCAAGCCGTTCCTCGACCAGAAGGTCATAAGCGGCATTGGACAAGGTGTCTATAGGGACTCTACAAGTGGCACGATTTTAAGGGAGCTATGTTTCCCTCCGTCACCAAACGGAGTGCTATTATGGACTCCACTGTCAAATCGGAAGGGGTGGGGAATGAGTGGTACAGTGATGATCACTGTTTAGCCCATAAAGCGGAAAAAACTAATAAGTTAAACAACTAAGACTATATGGCTTATGATTAAATGTTACCATATATAATCAGCAAAAATTGAAACAAAACCGTGTCTAGATTGTACATAAATATATCACAGATCAGATATCACATTTCGTAGAAGACTTCAGCGGCTCTCAGGTACAACAGCAAGGATTGGACCTTGTCTGGTTCAGATAAAACGTCAACGCACTGAGGGGGCCGATGCTGGACTCGGAGGTCCATAAGGTCTGGGCAGTCCTATGAGAAGTGGCGGATGGAAAGATCACCCCCACACCTACCACACACAATATCTTGAGCTTCTGCGCTAAACATGTGTCTGTGAGTAAGAAGGGTATGACCAAGGGCAACCATGTTGACCACTACTCAGTCCCTCATTGGGAGTTGGGTTGCGAAAAGGACCACTGAGAACAAGTCCTGAAGGATACTACGCAGACCAGTGACCTCATCCTGCCATTGCTCATTCCAGATGGAATTGGCTTTATTTTACATGTAGAAGACCAGAACCTCAATGCGTATAGGTAACTTATCGATGGGGTTGTCACCAGTGAATCACCAGCACACTCATTGTCATGAATACCAACATGTCTCGGCACCCACATAAATGCTGTGGTTGAAACCAATGTTGTGCCTTTGTGTAGCGATACACAAAGGCTTTGTATTAGAGGATCATCAGAATATGTGACTCTTATCGCCTCGATGGTATTAATTATTGAATCAGTAGGATTGTAAAATACTACATAATCCTTAACTTCCAATAACTGGAAGCGTTGAACAGCCAGTGTCAGTGGCCACAGCTCTGCTGTGAACACAGACACGACAGGTGGTAAGCTGCATAAGGTGCTTTAGTGACTTGGAAGTTCGGGCTCCATAAAGCAAGGCCAACATCAACAGATGTCTTTAAGCACCGGTGAACAGGAGAGTGTGTCCAGCAAATCGTTGCATTGACCCATTGAGCGGCATTTGAGGATGTGTGGGGGTGTGTTTTCTTCGACCCGGACCCTAATGGAAAGGTCGACACGTATCCCAGACAAAGTAAGTCCAAGGTGGGGCAGGGAGTACTTCGTATGGGACCAGAGGGTATCTCTATACGATATCTCACCTGGTGAACTCCTGAACACGAATACCCAAGGGGCGAGTTTGCGTTTGGAACCTAGAGCATGTGCCATCTGGTATGGGGGGGGGGGGGGGGGGGGGGGGGCGGTAGCGTGACCATGTCTTGCAGAGGTTCTGAATGCTCAACGTTTATTATTCAAGTATTACTTAGATAACTTCTTCACCCTGACCACTGGTGTATGATTTTATCAAACTCATCCTATTGTAGGTAGGTACGGTATAACAATAGAATTGCATAGACGTAGAAGCCTACCAAGGAGGAATTATTAAAATAAAACGCCTACACCTTACTAGTCCCTCAGTATTTAACAATACCTGATATCTATATATATTTGTTCATCGGAATCTAAGTATACCAATTTTGGTTTAGGCGCTCACCAATTGAAATTTATGAAGTAAAATAAAACAATTATATCTACGTTTAGAGCGTACAGCCATCCGATTGGGCTCATTAGATTCATAGATGTTATTAAACATTATTCTTATTTCGAAAATTGTCGAAATCTCCATTTTTCCTTCAGCGTCTACCTATAGATAGCGAAAGGAATTTTTTGACTTTCGGGAGATGAACGATTTTTCCCCTTCTGCCGAATCAAAATTCAGACTCGCATTTTATGTTTTGAACTTTCTGGACATCTTTCGTTTCATATCTGTCAGTGTCTACATTGTGTCCTCAAATCCTTGCAACTAGTTTAATTTCCACAGTTACTATCCGATTTTGATTAACTTTTCAGGGAATGTGCAAGTTAGGCCTCTCGTCCACTGGGAGTGGAAAGCTGCAAAAAGTGGCGAAAACGAATTCGGCCGAATCCGCACTAAAACGGTCGAACGATCCAAACACGTGGCTCGGTAGGGGAGCGCGTCCACTGGGTCCGTATCGTTCGTCAGTTTTCGTCCGACCACGTGCGAAGTGCGAACGGATCCCATTCTGCTGGGATTTTTCGAACGTCAAGTTGCGAACGAGTGCGAACTGAAGTGAAAATGACGTAAATAAAAATAAATAAAATAATAAATATAAATAAAAAATTACGTAATGTATATGACTTTTCTACTATACACTCACCTTAATGTAACAACCAGTCGTTCTTGTGGAGAAATCGTCTCTCGAAAATTACAGAACTTTTCGACTTTAGAATGTATGTTGTCAAGAATGTATTGAAATGTATCCTTTCTCATTTGAAAATAGAAGTGGTGGTCATCGTCGATTTGAAGATCATGCCACAAATGAGAAAATTCACCGAACTCGTTCCTTTTGGCGTTTATGTGATTCTCCCACATTTCCCCCCATCTTTGCTGATTTCGCCTGTGCCTGATACGTCGATGAATCAAATTCGATAGTTCCAAAGCGAAAAATTCTTCATCAGAAAAGAAAGAAGAATCATCAGGAAAGCTGTTCCGAAGAGCCATCTCGTCTATACGAATCCGGACGAATACTGAGGCAATGGACGAGAGGCATTCGCATGATTTCGGGCGAACGGCATTCGCCAGAATTCGTTGCTTCGCAGTTCGCAGCTTTCCGCTTCCAGTGGACGAGAGGCCTTAGGCTGTTGATGTTCCTCTATCAGTTTCATTGTTCCAAAATCAATACTTCACTCTGAGCACGTGCAAACGCATCGGAAGTGTCACACCCCTGATCGTCCAATTTAACCTAAATTTAGAGGGTAAGTGGGGATAATGATATCAATCGATTATCCCTTATCAATTTCTATATGATTGCATCATTAGTAGTCGTTGCGCACGAGCGAATGTTAAATGCTTGTAACTGTTAGAGAACAACTTTATCAAGGTTTTGTTAAATTTGACGAATTGTATTAATTTCATATTGTCCGGCCTTTCGCCGCTGATTTGATCATTTCATATAAATGTTTTAGCTAATAAAATAGTTGTTAACCAAATAATATTGCTTTCTTCATTGGAGATCTTACATGGTATCAGAATTTTCGAGTGACTAGTTTTATTCTTGCGACATAAGCATCATTTTCGGCAGTGAACCATGATCCTTTCGTTTTCAACAAACGTGCAGCAGTCTTGTGACTAGAATGGAGAAAAGGATGCTGTTTCTCCGAGCTACTAGATTCAGTAATAGGAATGATGAGTGCAATGTTCCCATGTTTTTGAAGTTATTGGCAACAAAGGATGTCGCCTTTTCAATTTCTTTGGCCTCAATGAGGACAGTGCGAGTTATGATGAGGTTTTTGAAGCATTATTTATGCATATCAATTAATTCATATCATATCAATATCATCAATATCATATCAATTTCCCAAAAGAGTCCCAGTCTTTTAATGAGTTCTTGACTGATCTTAGATTAGCTATTAAGCGGTGTGAGTACTGTGACCAAGAATATTCAATGAAGGAACCGAAATTATAATCCACATTTCAAATGCAAATCTCCGTACAAGATCTCTCAGAAAACCGAATTTAAAATTAGACTGGGTTGTCTCTGTATCTAGGGCTTTAGACTTCAGTGAATTCACTTCCAATCATATTAGCAAAATAAGTTATGGCCTTTTCGAAAATGTTGATGCCATAAAGATCACGAATACTTGCCATAATTCAAATTGTCTGAGATCAGACAAATCGTATTTATGTTCAAATTGTTGTTATAAGCAAACAATACGTTGCCCTGCGTTCAAGAAAACGTCCCTATGAATGAATTTTATGTAATATAGATAAAACAAGTATGATAAGTAAAACTGATAGTTAAAACAAAATAAAAACAACAATATCATGACTTCTCGGAACTACACCCCCTCCTAAAGAATTATGATTTATTCTTATTACTCCCTCCATTCATCCACTTCCATGATGAAATTTAAAACTCCTTATATACCTTCCAAAACTAGACCGAATTCCTAGTTTAAAAGAAAAAATCACGAAAATATGACGTTAGTAGTAAAAACGTTATGATTTATTACTAATACCCCCTCCATCTACCCCTATCATGTTTAAATTTGAAATTCCAGTTATACGATCCAAAACTAGACCAAATTAATAGTTGAACAAACAATGATCACGAAAATCGGACAAGACTTGTTAAAACACCATGATTTATCGGAATTATCCCCTCCATTAACCTCCTACCATGATGAAATTTAAAACTCTTGACGTACCTACATTCCAAAACTATATCGAATTCTTAATGGAAAAAAATAGGAATCACGAAAATCGGTCGAGATTCGTAGCTTGGTCTGCGCTTGAAAGAATCGGCAGCCCCCACCTCGACAGCGTCCGAATTCCCAAGATTTGTTGCACAACTAGACTGAAATCGGAATCGAACCAGGGAAAAATCACGAAAATTGGATGAGAATTGTAGCCAAAAAAAGCCACAGTTCCTTTGAGCCTGACGGCTAAAATTAAAAAACATGAATATGCTTTAGCCGTACACGACTCACTCCTCGTCGATTCTCTGAACCCGACCCCCCATCGGCCTC
Source organism: Adelphocoris suturalis (assembly GCA_030762985.1). Lineage (NCBI taxonomy): Eukaryota > Metazoa > Arthropoda > Insecta > Hemiptera > Miridae > Adelphocoris > Adelphocoris suturalis. The sequence continues at coordinate 159,315,230 of CM061040.1, forward strand.
TGAACTCTGTTTATAATTCAAAACAAAAAATGTTTTAGCTCCTCGCTCCTACTTTATTATAGAAATGATCACGACCATTGAGCTCTTGTGAGATGATGATCTCCTAATAGAAACTCGCGAGTAAACATTCACTTTATTATAGAAACGATCACGACGATTGAGCTCTTGTGAGATGATGATCTCCTAATAGAAACTCGCGAGTAAACATTCACTTTATTATAGAAAGAGGCTAAAGAGGCTACATACGAAATTACAGCTTCCTATAGTGTAAAGTATAGAAATTACCTATTAAAATAATTTAACCACCGCTTCACAAATCTAACCGTTCTCGCAATATTCGGATCACCTGCTATGAATCAGATAATCGAAACACCAGCTCAATGAAATCATCAGAAATTAACAAGCGGTTGCAATCATGTTCACAATATCAATAATTGAGAATGATCACCTGTGTGTAAACAATTATTCATATAACCATGCTCATAACTCAGCTTGTTGACCACGCACTTCGCAGTAGTTAATATAGTATGGTTGGATAAATCGAGAGCTTTCGAACGAATGGTCAACGAATTTTGTGGGATGAAAAACGACGAAGTATCATATCCCTAGCAACGACTCGGTTGTAAGCGGAAATCATCACAATTATTGGCGCTACTTTCGTTGCACTCTCGTGGGACATTTTTCGGTAGTTAGGTCACGGCTAAAGCATATTCATGCTAACACGTTTTTTCGGCTTTACCGTCTCCATTTCCCCTCTTCCAACTTGAAATTCAAAATTTCCTTTGTTTGTTGCACAACTTGACTAAAATTGGGATCAAACAAAGAAAGAATCTTGAAAATCGGTTGAGAGTTGTGGGCTGGGCAGCGTCGACAAAATTCGTCACACACACACACATATGGTTTTTTTTTCACGGATTCAGTCTTAGAATGGTCTGAAACGGATTTGTACGCAGTCATTTTTTTCTCATGCTTGGGTTTGTCCTCCACCACCATGGATCAATTCTTCTAAATAACGAAGCCTTGCCTGTAAGACATAGCTTCTCTTAGCATACGAGACATAAAACATAAGATCTTACTGAAACCGTTCAGCAATGTTGGCATTCCATCTCGCTTAGAGACCTCAATCCTCCTTCGTGAGGATGGAAAAAGGCCTGATGGAGTCACCCTGATCCCTTGGGCAAGAGGCAAGCGTTCTGGTTCGGGACGCCATATGTGCTGACACACCTTGTTTTTTTACACCTCTCCTGGGCATTCAGCTGTGCTTTTGGCCAAGAAAAAGCATGTCGAATATGCAGAAATCAAAAGAACAAATATTTTCGTCGCTTTTGCAGTTGAATCATTGGGCCCTTGGGCCAAGGAAGCTGTTGAAATAGTTGATTCATTGGGGTCCAGACTAATTGAAAAGACGGGAGACAGGAAAGCAAAGAGATATTTAGTCCAACGCCTGGCACTGGCAATCCAGAGAGAGAATGCCACTAGCATCCTCAGGAGTCTGCCAGCCTCGTCTTCACAGGAGGAAGTTTTTTACATTTGATAAACAACGTCTATCACGAGATATCCTTTGCATCTGCAGAAACCTAAAAATTGTTAAAAATTGTCATTTTGGAATATTGTTGTTAATAAAACTTTAGCTACTATGCTCATACTGGACAGCCAGTTTTTAATGAGGAACCTGGTCGGCGGACCAATACTAGTTTAATGGCGCCCCCTCCGCCTGAGGAGAGTTTTACGAATTAAATAAATAAAAACGAATAAAATAAAATAGATAAATAAATTTTAAAAAAGTGTTTACATCAATGTATTAACGTCACAGATCGGACAATATAAATATTAGTATTTGGTTAGTTTGAGGAACATAAATTTATACAACTTACTGCTTGAATCGTTGAGCTACCCGCATCACAAATAGTGTATATAATGAATGCGTTGTACAGGAGTGCATAAATACAATATAGCATTCCCGTCTCACGAAAGTCAACATCAAGAGATCCCGCCATGTAGGCGTTGTAGTATAAAATCATTTCATAAATTCGAGCTGATGTTTCTTGAAACATCCAAATGGTTATCAGAAGAAGTTGCCATCCATAAATCTGAGCTGTAGTTTTGCATATTGACAATAACTGCTGATGTTTTTCAAGGCATAAATGGCTGGTATGTTTTAGTTCAGTTGTCAAAGTCTTCATGGTTGAGGCGAATTGAATCACGATGAAACATGCTGCTTCGTAATCGATGCTGTATGTGACCATACCGAAAGTAACATAACCATATTGTAAGTACACTGACATAATTAGTGCAACGAAATGTGAGAGTGGAAGTAATATGTAGAATATATGTTCGGAGTACATGTAAGGCGAACATAGTAAAAATTTATTGTTCGTATTAAATGTTCGCCTTTCCCAAATCATGATAATGGAGTGAACTAGTAGTACAACGATGGCGATTGATATTTGGAAGACGTTGAGGATGAGTTCGATCATTGAATAATGGCCCTGATACTCTACTTCATCGACGTATGTACAGTAGATTTGTATCAAGGTCTTGAGAATTAAATAGTATAGTCCATAAGCTGCCAATGGCCAGCTAAATTCACCATCGTTGTCGAAGAAATTGATAGCGAGGAGGCGATAGACATTCATCATAAGTTGTTTCATATTGCAAATGGATGATAAAATAGGAACTGAAGTAAACCAACAGCGGTTGATCAATTTATAACCTCTAAGTCAATTTCGGCAACTTTCACACACAGTTGAATATAGATTTTACCCCTGGTCTCATGTTCAAAACCACTGAATTTTGTTGATTCCATCCACTCATGAAAAGGTAGTAATGAACCTAACAAATAATAACATCTAAACACAAGAAGCTCTTAAACCCACAATCTCTTCAGCAAATGTTCCATTGAATGTATACACTAGTTGTAGGTGAGACTAAGTAAGAAACGAAAGATTAATATACATATAGACAAGATCCATGATTCAGAAATGCTCCCTTCGGATATCGATTGGTGACACTTTATTTTGACAGAATGAGAACAATATTAAACACACAATAATTGACGTGAGCACTCAATAATTGTAACGGCAGTCTCTTTGTAAATCAATAGGAAAAAAATCATCTTATTTATGATTCAAGATATAACTCGCTTCATTGAAAAACTCCACAGGCAGAACAATTGTCTATAAATATTGAACTAGGTATATTTTACATTATCTAATTAATATGCTTATACGTTGGCGCCTACCGTGATGAAGTTAATTTAATTAAATAAACCACCCACACTTTATAAGCCCTTATGTAATTAACAACATCTGATATCGAAGTTTTTTTTTTAGTTTTAGCGAATTTTTGAAGAAAATTAAGCTATTGCTCTCGCCTCAAAATTTGTAGAATGTGAATTTTTGAAAAATTTTTATGCAAAAATCCGTTTCTGGCTATTCTGAATCATATTCTGAAGTTTAACGCATTTTTTATGTATGTATGTATGTATATATGTATGTGTCATTCCAGACGATAACTGTCCGTAGAATTGTGCTAGAAACTTCAAACAAATTTTAAAATGTTAAGGACACAAAACGAAAGTTCAAGTTCGTTGGCCAGCATGATCGGATTACATCATCGGGTTGAAATTTTCAAAAATGTAGTCAAAAATTTCAAAATAGCCTGTTTTTTGCGATTTGTTGTGCGAAATAATTTTTTCAGCGTACTAACATGTGGTATATTCGGAATCAGCGTAAAATTTCCTATAAGAATATGTATTAAGTTTTCAAAAATTTCAAAGTTGAAAAATCAGTCAAAATCGAAATAATGCCGTTAGCTAGTTGTGAAAATCGGTAATATTTGTTCGGAACAGAGACTACAGTTTGTCTGTCAATTTCTTGCTGTGGGATACTAGATTCGAATGCAACTGACTTTATATCACTCGTAATATAAAGCCTCATCATCGATTGGCTGTGGAAATACGTTTCTTTCATATGACGTCGGTATGTTATTTTATTTTATGTCAAGATTTGATGATGTTATGATAGTATACTGTTAAGATTTCAACTGCCTTCAATACTGACCACATTGGACATCGAAATCTATGAATATTTACCTACGTTTGTCTTTAAATCTACAAGATTAGTTTAATAATAATAAAGTATGAGTACCTCCTAATTATTTTTAATAATTTGATTCCATGTTTGTCTATCAAAATCATAAACTAAAATTTCTCTACACGATCAATAGCGACTGAAATGTTGAAGATTTCTTAAAAAATTCGCTCATGGGGTCATGCTGCATGACTGGACTTTTTTTTCCCTAGAAAATATGCTAAAAATTGACCACTCAAAATTTATGAGTTTTACGTTTCTGGATGCGTAAATTTCGAAAATCGAAAAAAAGCTGCCAAGTTTGGCAAGAGGTTTACCTATTATTTCATTAATAGGTTACCCTTTCACGCAGATCACCATGCTTTTTCGACCAATCCGAATGTTCAGCATCATATAATTTCAAAAGAAGAACACAATGTGATTTTTTTATATCAATAAAAAAATATGATATATACATGAATAAGAAGCGTGGGTTTGTTATTTGTTTCGATATATCAGGCTCAATGTTAGCCTAAATGACAACCAGTGGCGAGAGGCATCACTACCAATAAGTTAGGGGGAATTGGAATCCGCCGTTTGCAGGATTTATGTTTGCCAGCATACATCACATCGCATCTTCACTACTGAATCATATGGATAACGATTTTTGCGCTGCCCTATTTCAGCGAGGCCATGGTTGCATGGAGGCAACTAAATGGCGAAAGAATTCCTGATCTGCCTGCGATTACTATACAAAAAGAATGGGATGCTATAAGTCTGAAACGGAGTGTGGAAACCATTACCTTATCAACAACATTAGACACTGTGAGATTCAAGGTTTTCCAAAATGATATCTCAGGTGCTTGGTTAGAGGCTACACCTTGTCCAAACGTTGGGACCTTTTTAAATGACGAGACACTGAGAGTCAGCGTGGGTCTCCAACTTGGAGTTAAGCTTTGCCGTCCACACTTTTGCCCATGTTCTGCACCACTTGACTCTTTTGGTCGGCATGGAATGTGTTGACAGCGGAGCGCAGGAAGGTTTTCCCACCACGCTGAAATAAATAAGATCTTACAGCAAGCGTTCTGCTGTGTTGGCATTCCATCTCGCTTAGAGCCCTCAGGTCTCCTTCGTGAGGATGGCAAGCATCTCGCTTGGGACGCCACATGTGCTGACACTCTCGCTCCGAGTCACCTTGCTTCTTACACCTCTCCTGAGCATTCAATTGAGCTTTTGGCATGTCGAACATGCAGATATCAAAAGAACAAATATTTTCGTCGCTTTTGCAGTCGAATCATTGGGCCCTTGGGCCAAGGAAGCTGTTGAAATAGTTGATTCATTGGGGTCCAGACTAATTGAAAAGACGGGAGACAGGAAAGCAAAGAGATATTTAGTCCAACGCCTGGCACTGCCAATCCAGAGAGGGAATGCCACTAGCATCCTCGGGAGTCTACCAGCCTCGTCTTCACAGGAGGAAGTTTTTTATATTTGATAAACAAAGTCTATCACGAGATATCCTTTGCATCTGCAGAAACCTTAAAATTGTTGAAAATTGTCATTGAGGAATATTACTGTAAATGAAGCTTTAGTTACTATACTTATACTAGACAGCCAGTTTTTAATTAGGAACCTGGTCGGCGGACCTATACTAGTTTAATGGCGCTCCCTCCGCCGGAGGGGAGTTTTACAAATTAAATAAATAAAAACAAATAAAATAAAATAGATAAATAAATTTTTAAAAAAGTGTTTACATCAATGTATTAACGTCACAGATCAGACAATATAAATATTAGTTTGAGGAACATAAATTCATACAACTTACTGCTTGAATCGCTGAGCTACCCGCATCACAAATTTTGTATACAATGAATGCGTTGTACAGGAGTGCATATATACAGTAAAGCATTCTCGTTTCACGAAAGTCAGCATCAAGAGAACCCGCCATGTAGGCCATGTAGTATAAAATCATTTCATAAATTCGAGCTGATGTTTCTTGAAACATCCAAATGGTTATCAAAAGAAGTTGCCATCCATAAATCTGAGCTGTAGATTTGCATATTGACAATAACTGCTGATGTTTTTCAAGGCATAAATGGCTGGTATGTTTTAGTTCAGTTGTCAAAGTCTTCATGGTTGAGGCGAATTGAATCACGATGAAACATGCTGCTTCATAATCGATACTGTATGTGACCATACCGAAAGAAACAAAACCATATTGTAAGTACACTGACATAAGTAGTGCAACGAAATGTGAGAGTGGAAATAATAAGTAGAATATATGTTCTGAGTGCATGTAAGGCGAACATAGTAAAAATTTATTGTTCGTATTAAATGTACGCCTTTCCCGAATCATGATAATGGAGTGAACTAATAGTACAACGATGGCGATTAATATTTGGAAGACGTCGATGATGAGCTCGATCGTTGAATAGTTGTCCTGGTACTCTACTTCATCGACGTAAGTACAGTAGATTTGTACCAAGGTTTTGAGAATTAGATAGTATAGTCCGTAAGCTGCCAATGTCCAGCTAAATTCACCATCGTTGTCGAAGAAATTGATAGCGAGGAGGCGATAGACATTCATCATAAGTTGCTTCATATTGCAAATGGATGATAAAAATAAGAACTGAAGTAAACCAACAGCGGTTGATCAGTTTATAACCTCCAAGTCAATTTCGGCAACTTTCACACACAGTTGACTATAGATTTTACCCCTGGTCTCATGTTCAAAACCACTGCATTTGGTTGATTCCATCCACTCATGAATAGGTAGTAATGAACCTAACAAATAATAACATCTAAACACAAGAAGCTCTTAAACCCACAATCTCTTCAGCAAATGTTCCATTGAATGTATTACCACTACTTGTTGGTGAGACTAAGTAAGAAACGAAAGATTAATATACATATAGACAAGATCCATGATTCAGAAATGCTCCCTTCGGATATCGATTGGTGACACTTTATTTTGACAGAATGAGAACAATATTTAACACACAGTAATTGACATGAGCACTCAATAATTGTAATGGCAGTCTCGCATTTACTTTTAACACACTATCGCTCTTCGTAAATCAATAGGAAAAAATCATCTTATTTATGATTCAACTTATAACTCTCTTCATTGAAAAACTCCACAAACAGAACAATTGTCTATAAATATTGAACTACGTCTATTATACATTATCTAATTTATATGCATTTCCGTTGACGCGTTCCGAGATGAAATTAATTAAATTAAATAAAACACCTAAACTTTACTGTCCTTCTGTAATTAACAAGATCTAATATCCAAGTTTTTTTATTGTTTTTTTTTTTTTTTAATTATTATTTAGTGGTTTAAGCCGCACCTCAAACATAAGGGTCATTAGCGGCATCAAACAAGGTGTCCAAAGGGACTCTGCAAGTGGCACGATTCCAAGGGGGGCCATGCTACCCTCCACCACCAAACGGAGTGCCATCACGGACTCCACTGGCAAATCGGAAGAGGACAAAATAAGGGGTACAGTGATGACCACTGTTTAGCCCCTAGAGCGGATAAAAAAAAAAAAACCTCAAAAATAAAATAATACAACTAAGACAAGATCTAGAATAGGCTAATAACTTAATTGATGTTACTATATATAATCGCCAAAGTGAAATAAAACTTTGACTAGATTGTACAAAAATATATCACAGATCAGATATCACAGTTCGTACTAGATCTCAGTGGCTGGAGTTGGACTCGGAGGTCCGTAAGGTATGGGCAGTCCTCCAGGAAGTGGTAGAGGACAGATCACCCCCACACCTTCCGCACACAACATCTCGAGCTCCTGCGCTAAGCAGGTGTCTGTGAGTAAGACGGGTATGGCCAGTTTACCACTATTCGGTCCCTCCTTGGAAGTTGGGTTACGAATAGGCCCACCCACCCTGCCATTGCTCATGCCAGATGGAATTGACTTTATGTTGCATGTAGGAGATTCGATCCTCAATGCTTATAGGCAGCATATCGATGAAGTACCAATGACCAATTACTCAGCATCAGCACACTCGTTGCCATGAATACCCACATGGCTTGGCACCCACATGAAAGTTGTGGTTGAGCTCGATGTTGAGGCTTGGTGTAGCGGTACACGTAGGCTTAGTATTAGAGGATCATCTGCATATGTATCCCTAATCGCCTCGATGGTACTTAATGAATCGCTACAGATCACATAATTCCCAACGACCAACAACTGGCAGTGCCGAACAGCCAGTGTCACTGCCCACAGTTGTGCTGTGAACACAGACGCAACAGGTGGTAAGCGTCTAGTGACTTGGAAGTTGGGGCCCCATCGGGGCAACGGGGTCGACTGTAGTGTGGACGCTCCGTTGCACCCCTCCCCTTTCGTAGGACGTTGTATCAGCCATCTTGCCAGTAACTTACACGCCGTGAATCACATGAGAGATGTCCGATTCTCAAAAACAGGGTTTTCGATGGAGTGGGATAAATACCGCACACCGGTCGAGTTCATCGACATTTACAAGAAATATCCTGTACGTTGGGATCCAAAGAACATGGAATATTTTAACGAAATTCGGAAACGTGATGCTTGGGAGGAAACAGCAAAACAGTTGAAAAAACCGGAGAAACACGATGGAATCGCAAATCTGCCAGCCGCTTCTACTGTATCCGTAGAATTGTGCTAGAAACTTCAAACAAATTTTAAAATGTTAAGGGCACAAAACGAAAGTTCAAGTTCGTTGGCCAGCTTGATCGGATTACATCTTCGGGTTGAACTTTTCAAAAATGTAGTCAAAAATTTCAAAATAGCCTGTTTTTTGCGATTTGTCGTGCGAAATAATTTTTCCAGCATACTAACATGTGGTATATTTGGAATCAGCGTAAAATTTCCTATAAGAATATGTATCAAGTTTTCAAAAATTTCAAAGTTGAAAAATCAGTCAAAAATCGAAATAATGCCGTTCGCTAGTTGTAAAAATCGGTAATATTCTTCAAAAATTCGCTCATGGGGTCATGCTGCATGACTGGACTTTTTGGAATTAGTCGGGATGCAACATCTATCAATAGCTAGGTTTTTATCTCAGGTGACAATAGTTGAAAATGCCTCCCTACTTTTTGCTTTCCTACTTGCTTCATTCTTTGTTTTCTTTGTGCTATCTTTATTCCATGCTCCCTTTTCACCTCCATGCTCTTTTATGAAGAATAGTTTAACAGTGATGTTTCAGGAATTGTTAGTTCGTTTTTTTTTTTTTTTTTTTTTTTTTTTGGTAGCAATGGTTACTTTACAGTTTGTTGACTAATGGATGTGAATAATTTTTAATTTGTACAGTGGAACCAGGATAATTCGAACTTCTTTAATTCGAAATCTTCTTCAATACGAATATTTCTCTTGGTCCCTAGCGTTTTGTATTTAAACAATGCATTTAAATTTTATTTTGGATAGTTCGAATTTTCGGCTTGCTAATCAAGGAATAAATTTTAAGCTGCGACTCAAAATAATTGTAAATTTATCGGGAAATACGTTTTAGTAACGATATTCGGCAAAAGGTTTGCGTTAGACCAAATGCATGCAAGTCAGTGCCATCGTACAGTCTGATGGAGACGGTTCGGGAGACGAGATCGCTGGATCATCAGCAGAAGAAGTACCGGTGCCGAGTGCAGCTGACGCCATGAATCACGTACAAGAACTTAGACGTTTTTTGAAAGCTGAATTTATGTAAAAGGTTTATACTTCAACTCTATGAATGCGTTGGAATCTTTTATGATGGCCCAGAGACTTAATTCAAGGAAACTGGCCAAAATATCATCCTTTTTTTCCAAACAATACATTGTTTTTTATGGTTGCAGTTAAATACAGTACCATTCCAGGTGTCTTTATATTTATTGTTCAATATTCTGTTGGTCAATACAGTATTCAATGTTACTGTATGTACTTTACTTCGTACTGTAGTTTGTTAAAATATAATTTATTAAAAACTTCTTTAATTCGAATTTTTGGTTAATTCGAAGTTTTTGGCTGGTCCCTTGAGGTTCGAATTATCCAAGTTTCACTGGATATCTTTTTTTCGTTTCCGTTTCTATCTTTCCATTCTTTATTTTTTCTCTTGTATAATAACTAACCATCCGTTCTTTTATGCTTTCTTGACATTTTGTTGACTTGGTGAGTACTTACTTCCTAGCAAGAAGGTTCACCCTTTCATACCAAATTTTTTGTTGTTGTTTTACCTTGTTAGTTTCTGATAAATGTTTATACTTTATTATTGTTATCCATTAATAATATTTTAACATTTTATCTATATTTTTACTTTTTATGTTTGGTTTGGATTCCTTAGGTGAACCTCTGTCTTTATCTGACAAATCCGTTATTCGGATGTTTATGAATTTTTTCCTGGTCACAGCAGTAAGTTTTTTGTTTAAAATTAGTTTTTATTTATTATATTTCGTTATGTTTTTTTCTGTGTAACATATAATGCCTGTTTTGTCCGTGTTAGATCTGAAGATGTCCTCAGTAAGAGGACGAAACGTTATCTAATAAAACAATAAATGAAATAATTTCATTTACTTTCCCCTGGGCCCCATCCCTTCTACTGTACACTTCTCGGTTACGACACACATTACACACCCACCAACGTTTTGATTTGCGTCTATTTTCCTCTTCTTTGAGACTATAGTCAAAGTAAATATATGCAGCTGCTACAACTTGCTGTGGTGCCACCATTGTGTTTGAGGAGCTACTACACTACACACGCGCTGAACGCACAATTCTACCTTTTGCTTCCGAGTCTACCTAAAGGTAGCGGAGGCATTGTTTTCACAATCGGGAGAAAAAAAATTTTTTTGGTCTCCAAAATCAAAATTTCCACTCGCATTTTACGTTTCAGACCATTCTGAACAACTCTGGTTCCGTTTCTGGGTGTGTATGTGTGTGTCTGTGTGTCCGCACAAGGCGGAGGGTGTGTCCAGCATATCGCTGGAAGGCTTCACTGTAACGGCATTTGAGGATGTGTGGCGGTGTTCCTTGACCCCAACCTTCATGCGAAGATCAACGTGCATACCAGGCAAGGTCCAAGGTGGGACAGGGGGCACTTCATACAGAACCAGTATCTCTCTATGCTTTCCCGTCTGGTGAGCTCCTGAACACGAATACCGTGTTCGAGTCCGGAGTCCGGGGGCGAGTTTGTGTTTGGAGCCTAGAGTAAGTGTCATCGGCGTTAAAAGGAAATCTGATACAGACATAATAAGCCTTTGTGTAATAATTTGAAATATTTTTTGTTAGATTGCGTCTTAGAATGGTGTGAAATGGATTAGTATTTGGTTAGTTTTTCTCGCATGTTTGGGGTAGTCCACACCCCCGAGAATCAATTCCAATAGAAACCTCCATTGAGGGAACCTTGCAAATACGTGATCGTGTTTCAAAGGGACGACGCAAAAAAGGGGGGAAGCTGATGTGCCACACCTACCCAGCTGACGTTCTTTTTCGAAGGTTCTGCGGTGCAGTTCAGTCTGACATACGGATGTGTGATTGGCGCCAACCGCCTCCATTCCATTCGAAGAACTCATGCAATTCATCGCTGTGATATCGATGCTCCTGGGTGAGTTCTCAATTCCTACAAACTTATTGTACAATCTAATGGTATCACTAAATTTGTTATAACAGGAGATCTTTTAACTGAACCGTTGTCTTCAACATCAACGACTTTTCGACAGGCATGAATGTAACAGACCCTCGGGTCTTTTTAACCCAACTCACATTTTCGGTGCAAAAATCAATCAAATAAGCTCCTCTTCTCTTGCCCACGGAAAATTAAATAATGAAAAATCCACAAGAAAATTATTCAAAAAACTCGGCCCTTTAAGCCTTGCAAAGGGCTCCGCCCCTGGACCCCCGGTAACTTTCCGACTTGAGCCTTCGGCTAAAATGCTAAAACATGGAACATGCTTTCTTCCCGCTAATTCGTAAATGTAAATAAATTTAAAACTGCGACATAAGTTTAACTAATCGAAATTAGAACAGAGTACCTAAGTAGGTAATTTTCTGTTATGGTGCGCCTCTACAATTACGACGCGCCATGTTCAAGCTTCCATGTAACAAGCTTAATTTCCACAATATCAACCGATTCCTATGAAATTTTCATGGTATGTGCGGGTTAAGGTAAAAATAGTCCTCTATGAGTTTCGTTGTTTCCAAATCAATACTTCCCTCGGCGCATGCGCAAACGTAAATTCCATCAACCATCATTTTCTCACGTCCCCGTTGTCCGATCTCGCTCAAATTTGGAGGATAGATGGAAGAGGTTAATATGAGCATTCTCAAGCAATTTCAACATAATCCTATCATTAGTAACTATTGCGCATGCGCGAATATGAATTCCTATTTAAACGAGCCTAATTTCAACAGTTTTCATCTGATTTTGATGAAAATTTCATGGAATGTGTGGGTTAGGCTGTAATTGGACTACTATTATTTCCATACTTCTCACATGATTACTCCATTTTGCGCCTTTGCAAACGTAAATTCCACCAAACACCTTTTTTGTATGCCCTATTCGTCCAATCCCGCTCAAATTTGGTGCATAGTTGGAGGACAATGGTTTATTAATTCCATATTAATTATTACATCATTATTAGCTCTTGCACATGCGCAAAAGTGTACTCCAAGGAACAAGGTCTAGTTTTCATCAGATTTTGATTAGATTTTCTGGGAATTGGTGAATTAGGCTACAGATTCCATGCCATTTTCATTTTTCTCAAATCAGTACTCCATTCGGCGTATGCGCTAACTTGAATTACTTCAAGCATCATTTTCCCGTTTTTGTTAAACATCTTTACTGTGAAGCGAAAAACTGCGGGGTCTTGGAACTGTAAAAGTGTGAACCCTTCTCGGTGACACGATGCACCTTGTTCTGATCATTATATTAAATACGGGGTTTAATAGTTATAGAAAAATGATCTGCGTACAAGGGCTATCTAACACAGAAATAATAAACCATTGTGCAATAGTTTTTTATTTTATTTAAAAGTGATGATTATCATACATAATTACTTATTCTCCGGATCAAAAGATACGGCTTCTAACTGCTAGCCACTATCGCGGAGAGAGTCACCAGGAACATAGTCACTGATTTTGTAAATTTTTTTATCGCAAAGGCTGTTGAACGACTTATCGTGAAGTTTATCTCCAGTTGTTTGCTTTCGAGTCTACCAATGTTGAGATAACCTTATGATTAAAAATGCATACAACTGACAGTGAATAACCTACTTATATATTTCCCATAATAAAACTCCAATATTAAGATACCATCTCTCTTATCTTTTCCGCTTCTAGTCTACCTATAGGCAAAAAATTATTTATCTCCAAAATCAAAATTTCCACTCGCTTTTTACGTTTTAGAACGTTCTGAACAACTTTGGGTCTGTCTGTCTGTGTGGTGTGTGTCTATCTGTCGTGTGTCCGCAAATCCTTGTAACAAATTTCCACAATTTTCATCCGGTTTGGATGAAATTTTCATGGAACGTATCGGCTATATGGTAGACCCTGTCTTGTTGACAAATCAATGCTTCACTCTGCGCATGCGCAAACGTAAGTTCAACGAAGCATCATCTTCTCAAGCCCTAGTCATCCGATCTCGCTCAAATTCGGGGGATAGGGGTGGTCAGGGTGAGACGGATATAAACAGAAAAAATTCTTCTCTTAGTTTCTTTATTGCAAGCTTTCCACATAAAAATGTCATCTTCAGGCCCCTTCGTTTTTGTCTAGTATCCTGTATCGCTCATCCGCCTGTGTTCCACGGTCAGGTGCATCAGTCTCTGGGGGGGGGGATCTTGAATTTCTTTAATTTCCATAGGAATTGTTGCCAGTCCCCAGATTAACTTCTTCTGTTGTCTTGTGTGATGTTGAAACTTGAGTTGAAATATGAAGGATTTTCTGCTGCGGTTATAGCTCTGGCTTGTCAGAGACGATGAAGTTTAATTTTTTGTTGTGCGGATTCATGAAATTTACTACTTTATGGAGAAGAGATGTAAAAATAAAAAGTTAAATTGAACGGTAACCCTTCCTCCGAGAAGGTCGTGTGGCCTGTCGTAACATCACACAAGACAACCCAAGAAGTTAATCTGGGGACTGGCAACAATTCCTATGGAAATTAAAGAAATTAAAGATCCCCCCCCCCCAGAGACTGATGCACCTGACCGTGGAACACAGGCGGATGAGCGATTGAGGATACTAGACAGAAACGAAGGGGCCTGAAGATGACATTTTGATGTGGAAAGCTTGCAATAAAGAAACTCAGAGAAGAATTTTTTCTGCTTATATCCGTCTCACCCTGACAACCCCATTGGCCATAAAAGCCTGACGGATGGATCATGAATCAATCAATTCGGGGGACAGTTAAGATTCCATACTAATTTCAAGATGATGTGACGTTGGTAGCTCCTACGCACGTGCGAACTCCTTGTAACAAGCCTAATTATCACCGTTTTATATGATTTTGATGACATTTTCTGGAAATGTACGGATTAGGCAGTTGATGGTTCCCAATCCATTTTATTTTTCCCAACTGAATACTTCACTCTGCGCATGCGCAAACGTTAATTCCATTAAGCTCTATTTCTTTGCACCCTAGTCGTTCGATCTCGCTCAAATTCGGATGATAGTAGGGAAAAAAGGATTTGATCATCCCATATCAATTTCAACAAAATTGTATCATTATTAGCTGATGCGCTTGCGTCAATGTGAAATTCTTTAACGATCTCAATTTCCACAGTTTTCGTCTGATTCTGATGAAATTAGCAGGGAATGTGTGGGTTAGGCTGTAGATGGTCCCTTACCAATTTCACTGTTCTAAAATCATCCCTACATTTTGCGGATGCGCAAACGTAAATAACATCGAGTATCATTTTTTCGTTTCTTAATCGACCAATTATGACGTTTTACGCGATATTTTGATGTACTGTTTTCCGCAATGGAATTTTTCAAGATTAATTAAAAATTTTGATCTATAAATCTATTCATGTTTCGGAAATGAGGAAGCTGTTGGCTATACCTACCCAAGTTAGCATACATCAGCCGTAAGTGGTAGCTTTCTGGTTGCATATTTTTTCGGATCAACGGTCAGAGTCAGCGCAAACTGTGTAAAAAATGTGCGGAAATACTCCTTTAAAACATCCGAATCGCGGAACCCCTTCGGAACTGGGCGGTGACTTCGGTTGTTGGTGACTTATGGAGGTGAGAGTTCATGAAGTTCATTTTCGGTTCATTATTTCCAATAATAAGCCTTTGTAATCGTATAGGAAAAAAAATATATCTTCTCTCAAAAGGTGTCACTTTACGTTTCAAGGTGCTTAGAATCCAAAACTGTAATGTCCGTTCACCGTCCAGGTCACAAGAGGCCTTTTAACTTGATGATAAAAACACACCCTTTCCAACATGGACTCCACTTGGGGTCTAGTTGGTCCTAGAATCTAGCCACCCCGATCGCTTCAGACGCATCAATGCTATGAACCTAAAATTGGCAAAAAACATTTTTCCTCAAACATAGGTTTTTCTATTTCTATTGATTTTAACGTACAACCACTGTGTAACTAGCGAAGTGTAACTCCCTTAGTGTTCATAGCAGGAAAATCGTTCGCCACTTTTCGGAGTGCTCTCATGATCACTAATCCATTGCAGTGTAAAAGAAAGCTTATTTATTGCGCTAAGTTATAAACTCATACTTGTTTACCTATTGAACCTCCGTCCGAAACTCCGTTGTTTACTCGAAGATTTGGATTCATGATTGCTATGACAACAATGAAAAAGTTATGACATGAAAAGCTGGAATCGTCGATTATATAACGTCAAAAGCAAGAACAAAATGCCGCTAATGACCCTTCTGGTTGAAATGCGGGGAAAAAATTCGAAAGTAATACAAATACAAAGGTTCAACCAACAACAAAAGACGGCGCAGGGAAATGTCAGGAAATTTTATCGGGTGTATGTGTGTGTCCATGCCAACTGCATGATAGTTGCTAAGTTAGGGTTATATAATATATAAAATTCTCGTGTCACAGTTTTCGTTGCCATACTCCTCCGAAACGGCTTGACCGATTTTGATGAAATTTTTTGTGCTTGTCTGGTATCTATGAGAATCGGCCAAAATCTATTTTTCATCCCCCTAAATGTTATGTATGGCTAGATAGAAAACATGGAGAAGTAAACTTTTTCCTGACTCAGTTCCTTTCTGGTCATGGGCTGTTTTACGCATATCTCTATAAAATGGGAAAAGTAGACTCCCCAATATGTCCATACTGCCAGGAAATGGACGATGATGTGCTCCATACTTTCTTTGTATGCAAGCGATGGGCTACAGAAAGAAGAAGGCTGCAGGATGCTCTGGAATTACCACCTCAAGACGTGACACCCCTAAATTTTTATTTTTTTATTTTTTAGACAAAATTTTTAATTTCTATTTTAATTAACGTCTGCCAAGTTGGGTGGGCAGTATAACTTCCTCAAGCGAGCGAAGCGAGCAGCATCCCCCACAGAAGTTAAACCTACCCTTAGAGATCTACCGTTTGCGAGCGAAGCGAGCAACATCCCATACATGTTTCAATTGTAATACATTCCATGTATACAGCCACACTTTGCGAGGGAAGCGAGCAACATTCCCTACATACCACACTTTGCGAGCGAAGCGAGCAACATTCCCTATATGCCACACTTTGCGAGCGAGGCCAGCAATTCAATGGGGGTCCGGGGGGCTTGCCCCCCGGCTGGACGTGGAGGCGAGCGGAGCGAGCCGGAGCGGCTAGTATAATATAAAGGTCAAGTTGTCGTCTCGTAATTACGATTCCGAAAAAGCTGACACGAGAAAAGCTGACTCTTCCCGTCCCGAAAAGCGTTTCCACGGAACGAACACCTCTTCTCGTTTCGGAAAGGCCATTTTCGTTTACGAGAAAATGAACACGAGAAGTACGAAAACCCTCTAATAATTGGCCCGAGAAACCTTCCGTGATTCGGATGCAGCCAACGCAAAATCCAATTAACGCTCATCTCTCTTATTTTTCACCGGATGTCGAAGAAATTCGATTTCTTCATCCTTTTATTACAGGATGAATTTAATTTTCTGCTAGTCTTATTTGAGATATCTGATCCCTTGCCGCACACCAAGTGCTTCTAATCCAGGATCTTTCTACTCCGTGCCAACTCCTGTGGTCGTACCTATTTGGTACTCTTAATATTTTCTAATTAAGGCGGGTCACTAACACCATCTTAGCAACAGGCTTTAGAACACTGTTGCCTAGGACTAACCACCAAGAGAAGTTTGCACGCAGCGTTTCCCAACTAAGTAGCGGTTCACAAATTTAATGGAAATGTTATTAGGTATGTTGATAGTTGCAAGAGTGTTCTCTATCCTAAGGCCATACACTTTATATTAAGGAGACCTTATACTAACTAACACAAAAAAAAAGTTAAAATTTATTCGCACATAAACGAGGGAGACACTAGAGCAGTGTTTCAAGTCTCAGTTGTGGTAATTCCTTGCACAAAATTATTTATTTAGTATTATTATTCTTCCTTCATTCTTTTTCAATAAATTAAACTTTCTAGTATCTTGAATGATTTAAATAAATTTTCTATACTTTCTTCATATTTGTTCAATAATCAAATTTTCCCTTTTTATTTAAAAATTTTCAAATTCTTACTTCATTTCTTCAATAGTCATAGGGCGGAATTCATAGACGGGGATTGAGTCTGAGTGGGCCCCTAAGTGTATCGATAATGAAATTCATGCACTCTGCGCGATTTATAGACGAGATTTGAGGGCGAACCTGAGGGTGCACTGAGTGTGCAACTCTAATGCACACTCAAAGAGGATTCATAAACAAGAAATGGCGTTGAGGTGAGTTTCACCCTCAGCTCAACGGTGCAATATCCTAAGTGACGGGGCAGGAGGTCACTTAAGTGCGTCAACTATAACTTTTTTTGTTATTTTCACGAAGTTATAGGAACTGGTAATATAGTAGAGCATACATCGTTTATTTTGTTTGGAGTTTATTCAGAAACTACGGGACATAAGAGTAGGTGAGCTATACCTTAACGGTAGTTAGGTACATTTTTGATGTGACCAACAGATCCCGTTCGGATGTTATACAATCAACAACGAAATATTTCGCAAACTATCCCGATTCGGTA
Organism: Adelphocoris suturalis; assembly: GCA_030762985.1. Taxonomy (NCBI): domain Eukaryota; kingdom Metazoa; phylum Arthropoda; class Insecta; order Hemiptera; family Miridae; genus Adelphocoris; species Adelphocoris suturalis. The sequence goes on from CM061040.1 coordinate 159,333,456, forward strand.
AAGAGACAGTCATGGACAACTACGAACCTGGAGGAGCCTAAAATAAATGGAACAGATTTATAACCACCACAGCTGAAAGTACTGGTCGCTCTTTGATTTTATGCGATCTCTGCATATTAAGTTTGTAGAGCATGGTTTTCCAATTAATCTTGGTTTGTGGAATGAGTTGGTGGTGGGTACTGTAATGAACTTAGGACGCCCCAGAGGTGCAACGGGGTTCCTAAATCCAAGATACAACTCGTACTAATAGCATATATGCTACGTTCGGAGAAGATAGGTTTTCCAGTTCTAGGATCACCCATCCATCGCCAAACGCAGGCTTTCGAAAACACGGGAAGAAGCACCTGACGCCTGTTGGGAAACAACGGAGCGACGCCAGCGCATTCCCTTGGATCACGCCGGAACTGTCACACTCCCCCCTTAAAAAACATACAAGACTTAAGAGCAAGTATGTAAACTAGGTGGAATAGTTTACTGGTTGAGAACTGATGCTCACTAATAAATAGCTGCATTGGCGATTGAGGATAAAAAGGTGAAATTAAAACAGGATGGGTTGTCAATGAATCTTCATGAGAAATATTCATTAGGTAGTTAACCCCCAATCAAAGATTGGAACAACCGGGAATAATATAACTTGCTCAACCAGGAGACTTACAGTAGGGAGCTGCCCACTTTGGGGACTTACAAAAATGGGAACTACGCCCTGGGGAATTAACTTGCTCAACTTTGGAGACTTACAGTGGAAGGTGCCCACTATGGGGACTTATGAAATAGGGAACGATGCCCTGGGTTTGGGAACAATGCCCTTGAAAATTAAGTATGTTAAGTAAATAGAAATAATACGAGGGGAAAAATTGGGAAATTAATAATCATCCAATGAGAGTATTTATGTATCCAAGGGAGTATTATGCCTATTATTCCTTCTGGAAACCCGGGCCATGTTTTTTCTGAAACATTAACGCCCCAAAAATAGTGGATCGGATTACTAGGCGTTAGCCGTGCATAATCCTAACCACGCTCTGCTAACATGTAATGGACTTAGGACGCCCCAGAGGTGCAATGGGGTTCCTAAATCCACACTCATAGATAGAGAGGGGTGTGACAGTACCATAAGAGATACAACTCGTTCGGATCTCGCTGGAACTGTCACAGTACCTACTTTCCATTCATCAGGACGTACAATCAATGAGAATTCCAAGAAAATGTGATTGCTTGAAGCACTCCCAAAACCTCACGTCATTTTATTGTCCAACAGTCTCATTATACCTATGGTTCTTCTTATCTTCATATCTGTTCTTCAAAACTAACTGGCAAAACATTGTTTTCTCATTTCTTTTCTGTCACAACTCTATACATAAACACAAATTATCAGCACTTCATCATACAAGCTAAAAGGATTCAAAACAACTGTGGTTGCTCTGAACCAGGCGGGAAGACCTATGACTTTCGTCTTGGTCTGATAAAGCCTATGTCCTGTCTCCCCAAGGAACAAGGATAATAGCATAAAAAGCAAAAACACAAAGAAAAGAGTAACATTTGAGAACTGTTATTGATCAGTGCAGAATGTGAGGGGGAATTTTCCCGTCCCTTTTCCCTCAAACCAGGGAAACGACGGCTACAACATACTGTCAGGGCTGCCAACTTGAGTTGAAAAAGCATTGAGTGTCCCCTGAGTGCACTGTCAAACTCGTGTAATCTGAGTGTGCCCCTAACTGTTGAGTGAACCACCCCACTCAACTATGTCCGAACTGCTGAGTGGAGGGTGACCCTCCATTTAGGTGAGTGTGAGTGAACACACACACTCAGGTTTTGTCTATGAATTCCGCCCTTAATATCTTAAATAATTTTTTCCTTTTTTAAATAAATCTGTATAAATCTTGCATCTCAGTATTATAAGTTGATGGTTTTTCGGGGGCGTGCCTATTTTTACGCGCTACTCCACCATTATGTCAGTGCCCAATTTAGAACTAGATAAGGAATTTAGGGAACAGTTGATATTAAACATATAGAGTGATCAATTTTCGGCCTTTATTGATACAATCTTTTTAAAACCTAATTCACCCTAAAGTCTCTCGTCGTTATACCTTGGTTCTGGAAGGTCCAGAAGTGCCCTCTTCTCAGTGCCTCTCTGCAGCTCGAAGACCCCTAGACTTTCTAGATCTTCAAGCCTCTACGAGAACCAAGGTACAGCGAGGTGAGACTTTAGGGCAGTGTTGGGCATAATCTTATCGTCGAATACGAATACGATTGTAATCGCGATAATTATTCGTTGATTCTGAGTCAACTGCGATTATATTCGTATTCGTGTAATCGTATTCGTCTGTCCGCGATTACATGGATACAATCCATGAAAATACCTCACGGTCATCAATTTCAATAGGACGTCCCTCCTATAATATGCAAAACCTTGCTAATATCACCTAGCTTCAGAGGGACGTCCTTAAAGCGAATTTAACGATTGGAGCCCAGCCTGTTTGTCTCAAATCTATTTAAATAGGACGTCCCTCTTAAGCTAGGTAATATTACCAAGGCTTTGTGTGTTATAGGAGGGACGCCCTTTTGAAATTGATGACCGTGCGTGACGCATTTTAGTTTATTATTTCCAATAATAAGCCTATGTCATCGTGTAGCAAAAAATTTTTATAACCCCCCCCCCCCCCCTCAAACTGTCACTTTATGTTTCAAGGTGCGTAGAATCCAAATTTGAAATGTCCGTCTGCCGTCCTCCACCGCCGTTCGCCGTCCGCCGTCCGGGCCATAAAAGGCCTAAGTATTGACTTAAAAACCCGTTCTTTCGCACATAGACTCCATTTGGGGTCTATTTGGTCCTAACGTTTAACCATCCCGATCGCTTTACTCGCATAGATGGTATAGGCCAAAAACGGGCGAAAAAGTGTCTTTTTCGAGGCTTTGAGTGTTAGACTTTTGCACAAGCGCACGCCTGGCACGCTTGGTAGGGGGTCACTGTGGGGGGGGGGGGTGGGGGGGGGGGTGAGCGGGGTGGAGTGAGAGGAGGCGCCGCGGCACCTTGTGGCGGCTGGGGTGACCAGGGGCGTAGCAGAGGGGTGTAGGAGAATGGATATTTATTACTTTTACGTGTTATACCCATATAATACGCCGCGCCAACCTGAGGGGGGTACGGCATTAGGGGCATAGTGGCAGAAAGGCGTCCGGGGCGTATCGGAACGGATATAATATATATTTTATATTATATGTTATTACTTTTACCCCATATAACATTTAACCTACGTTGAACACACTAGTATATTTAGTATATTATATCATACTTTAGTATGTTACAAAAATAATTGATCCAGCCCATCTAAAATCCTTCGTTCTTCTTCTTCCCAAAATCTTCGCAGACAGTTCAAAGCAATTCGTTTCTAAATTAAAATTGCATTACATGGGCAGGTTGGAGTGTGAACCCTCTGGATGAATAGCTCTTTACTTATATTTCTGCCATAGGTAAGTGGGGTGTCGTCACCCAAGTAATTTCGGACGCAGAACCGACTGGGATATGTCCCAGATGCTTTTGGAATCCAGTGTACCTACGGTTTTAGTATGATTCCTATAGAAATTAGCTCCGTGGATTGAATGAGACCACTCGGATGGCTGTCCGATCATCCATTTGCTCCCCATCAGGAGCGCAGCCTGTAACGCGAGAACAGAGGTGGTTACTAGAAAAGAGACTGGCGAAAGCCCCAGAGCATGCTGGTTACTATAGCTGGCTATCTGATTCAGAAATAATAAACCATTATGTAATAATTTGCAGCGTTTTTATGGGTTGTATTTGTGTAATTGCCGACAGACGAATACGATTACACGAATACGAAAATAATCGCAGTTGACTCAGAATCAACGAATAATTACCGCGATTACAATCGTATTCGTATGACGATAAGATTATGCCCAACACTGCTTTAGGATGAATTAGGTTTTGAAAAGATTGTATCAATAATGGGGAAAATTTTATCACTGTCTTTGTTTAATATCAACTCTTCCCTTAATTCCTAATCTAGTTCTAAATTGGGCGCTGACTACATCGCCACCTAGGTAGATATGAAATTCATCTCAACAGTATTTTCTTACCCCAAATATCAAGAAATAACCAGCTAAATAAACCCCTGCACGATCACCATTTCCAGATATCATACTGATTATGCAGAGGTGCCCACAGGGGGGGGGGGGGTCACGACGCAAACTGCGCCGTTAAAATTTTGGGGTGGGGGGGGTTAGAAAAATGAGTATTTTTTAAATTTTTTTATGAACAAGTAATAAGATTTATACTAACAATTTGCTAGCGTCAGCTGTTTTCAATTCGAATTACTTTATTGGATAATATGTTGTAGAAACAGGTATTGTGCGCATGCGTACAGTGTATCATTTACATTACCTATTTAATAAATATTTTAGTTGGGGGGGGGGGGGAGTCGGAGTTTGGGGGGGGGGGGGGGGACCCCTGGATTATGGTCCAATTTTACTCATTGGCATATTTTATTAATAAATAGGGATCGAATATAGATTCTACATACTGAGATTTCCACTTGTATATCTGTTTCTAAAGTATAAATTCTTATTCATGATATACTTTGCCATGTTTGTGACTTCTCGTTATTTGCAGCCATGTTGCCCGTGGCTGACGGGAAGTCCTACGCCGTGTTCAGCCCCAGTTGTCGAATGTTGGACCCTGACCCGTTCGACCCTTCCATTGCTTCGTTCCACGTCAAGCAAATCGCCACCCCCTGTGAGGGCAAACCTCCGCTGACCAGCATGTCTGAGGTCAGCAGATGTCACATCCTTCATCTCCACAAAGAGCTTTTCCGGCATTACAGACCCGACGGGTCCCCAATCGAATGTTTGTACGACGTCATAAGGCGAATCAATTCCGACACTTCTGTGCGCAACTCACTCGTTAACCCGGAAGATACCTTCAGGTTAGTCACCAACTCCAGATTTGTTTTCACTTTTATCATGATTAATCTTGGAAATGGATTTATACTTTACACTACTATTTCGCAATGGAAGAAAAAACTATATCCGACTTAGATTTCAATAACATTCTATTTCTTTTAACTTTTCGACAAGAACAGGAAATTACACACATTTGTTTATGCAACATTTCCTGGTTACTAACACATGGTGTTCTTTCAGTTTGTGTGAAGTGACCCTATTATTCAGTTCGGTTTTTCACACTCCCCCTCACGAACACAAACTCAGTTCCCCTGCTTCTTCGCAGTTGTGCACTCCACAAGTCCTAGGTTATTCCGAAACTTGACAAACTTCGGACCTGTCAGTGCTTTGGTCAGTATATCGGCGTCCATCTCTTCCGTCTGCAAATATTCAATTTTGACCTTTCCATCGGCCACTGCTTCCCGGATGAAATGCTCGCGAATACTGATGTGTTTAGATCTTGAGCTCGTCATCGGATTTTCTGCCATGCTTTTAGCTGATTGGTTGTCTTCGTATATGGTTATACATTCCAATTTTAAACCTATATCTCTCCCCAACTGTTGTAAATATACGGCTTCTTTTGCGGCATGTGTAAGAGCCATATACTCTGCTTCGCACGATGACAACGCTACAGTTTGCTGTTTCTTGGATTCCCAACTCACAGCAGCTCCCCCATACTTGAAGCAATATCCGGAGTACGAGTGGTAGTCACTTTTGTCACTAGCCCAATCTGCATCAGCCATACCCACAAGCTCTCTTCTTGTTTTAAAAAATTTCAGAGCCAAATGTTTTGTTCCCTGAAGGTAACGTAAAACCCGCTTCGCAGCTTGCCAATGCTCTTCGCCGAAACAGGAGTTGAATTGACTCAAAAAGCTCACTGTATGCGCAATATCGGGCCTTGTTGCCATTGCAAGATACATTAATGAACCAATCAAATTTTGATATGGGTGATTGGAATTCGATCCATTTCCCCCCCTTTTGAGCTTCAACCCTGGTTCCATCGGGTTTACGACTGGCTTACAGTTCTCCATTTTAAATTTCTTCAAAATTTCTTCGATATATTTAGTTTGTGATGCAAAAATGGCTCCATCTTTCTGTTCAAAAGCGATCCCCAGACAATAATTTAAATTTCCCAAATTACGAGTTTCAAATGCCAATTGTATTTTCTTTTTGAATTCTTCTAATTTTGCAATATCTGAACATCCAATGATAAAATCATCGACATACACGGCAATCACTAATTTGTTTCTACCTAAATTCTTAGTATACACACATGGATCTGCATGTGATGGCTTGAGACCCATTTCTTTCAATTTTTCATCCAATTTACAAAACCATTGCCTGCTAGCTTGTTTTAGTCCATACAGTGCCTTTTCTAATTTACAAATTTTCTCATTTTTTGATTTCTTTATATATCTTCTAACATTGCTTTGGCTTTCAAAAACATAGTTTTGTCTTCATTTCGACTTTCTTCCAAAATTATATCAGTCAAAAATTTTTCCAAATTGTCTGGTTTTTTAATATAAATTTCTTCTTTAATGTTACCGTTTAAAAATGCAGTAGACACATCCATTTGGTGTAGAAATAAATTTTCTTCAGCAGCCATCGCCAAAAGTAGCCTCACTGAACTCAACTTGGTAACTGGTGAGTATGCATCAACATAATCCAATCCTGGACGCTGATTAAACCCTCTGGCTACCAGGCGTGCTTTTCTCCTCTCTAGTTCACCATTTGCCTTATATTTGTTGGTTAATACTATCCTGGAATCTATGATGAACTTTCCATCAGTTTTGTCCACCATTCTCCAGGTTCCATTTTTTATATGTGCCTTGATTTCCGTTCGAATCGCATCTTTCCATTCATCAGCATTTTCGCTTGACATGGCTTCTGCAACGGTCAACATTGCATAGTCATCACCCATGTGGTAATCTTCAGTCCATACTGGGGGCCTAATGGTTCGAACAGGTCTTCCTGCGGTCTCCACGGTGGTTTCCTCTTCAGATTCTTGAACCTCTTCAAGTTCGACGTCTTCGTTTTCCGCTGAATCTTGTTCATATTCCAATTCTGTTCTGTTGTTTTCTTCGCGTTTTCTTGTTGGAATCTTCACATCTGGTTTTCCTGATTCCTTTTCTTCTTCTGTTATACTTTCTATCATAAATTCATTGTTCAGATCAATCGTTGCGCTTTCATACATCATGTTCAATACTTTCACGTCCCTTGTGACTTCAACCTTTTTTAATGAAGGAATCCATACACGATATGCTTTGGAGTGATTTGAATATCTTACGAATATTCCTGTGTTAGTTTTTGATTCAAATTTATTTCTATTTGGTCTTTTTTTTTCAATATATGAGTTTTCGACCCAAACACGAGTAGATGCCTTACTGATGGCTGCCTCCCTGCCCATTTCTGAAATGGTGTTTCGCCATTTATAGAACAGCAAGGAAGTCGGTTGCATAAATAATTTGCTGTATTTACAGCTTCTGCCCAAAAATTTATTGGCAAGTTAGCTTCAATTAGCATGCATCTGGCTTTTTCAACTAAACTCCTATTTTTCCGTTCAGACATCCCATTCTGTTGTGGAGTGTACTTAGCTGATAGCCTTCGTTGAATCCCGCATTTCTTCAGATAGTTTTCAAAATTTCTGTTGCAGTACTCAGAGACTTCGTTGTCGGTTTGTAAGTACTTTATTTTATTTCCTGTTGAAGTTTCTGCCATTTCCTTGAATTCTTGAAACATCTCCAAAACTTCATTCTTCTGCTTCATAAAGTAAACCTGACAATACCGAGAGTGTTCGTCAATGAACGTAACAAAATAACGAGCACCTCCATTTGATTCCATTTTCACTGGACCAAATACATCGGAGTGAATTATCTCCAGTATTTCCTTTGTTCGTGGACTTTCTCTCTTTGGGAATGGAAGTCTAGACATTTTACCCTGAATACATATTTCACAATCAGGTATGAAGGTTGTAGGATTAAACTCTAAACCCTGCAACAATTTGTTTTTCAATGCCAATTTCAAATCTTGATAATTGACGTGCCCCAATTTCCTATGCCATTCGATCATCCCATTGTCCTTAGCAGTTTTTGCTTGCTCCTGTTTATTTATTTTATTACTTTCTTCTTTGTCAGGAACTACATAATATAGCCCATTTTGTCTTTGAGCTACCATAACGATACTTCCATCACGATCTGCCACTGTAGCCTGATCCCTTTTGAACAACACTGTATATCCTCTGTCAGTCATTTTACCTACCGACATCAGATTTGTCGACAGCGATGGTACATATAAAGTATGAGTAAAATTGGCTACTTCTGTATCAGTCAAATTCACTCGCACTTTTCCCATTCCCGCAATTGGTGCAGTCTGGCTTTTTGCGGCCAATTTCAAACTATTTTGTTCACGGTTGCTGAACTCAACAAAATCTTGTTTATTTGAGCACATGTGACTGGTACTTCCACTATCCAGACACCATACAGTCATTTTTGGACTGTCCTCTTCAGAACCTTTCAGAGATTGTTCTACTTTGAAAGTCCTCTCGTTCCGATTTTTATTATCATCCCTTCCTTTCGGGCAATCTCGAATTTTGTGACCTATTTCACGACACCTGTGGCACTTAAACTTGAATTCAGAGTTCGAAGTTTGTGGTTTACTCTTAATCCATTTTTTCGAATTTTTACTTCTTGAGTACAACGCACCCTCAGCCTCAGATTTGGTCGAACACGTCCCTCGAGCTTGATTTTCCTCGAAGATCTTAACTTTCAATTCTTCTGGGGTTGGTAACTTTTCACGCGTTTCAATAGCGACCCGAAAAGTTTCATAACGCGATGGTAAACTGTATAACAACATAACTGTTAACAAGTTATCGTCCAATTGTATCGACAACTGGCGCAAATTATCTACAGTGTTCATGAATCTATTTAAATGATCCCGCACATCGTCGTTCTCACCCATTTTAAGAAGAATTAGTCTTTTCAAAAGAGCTGCAATTCTCGCTGGACCGGAGCTTCTGTGAATTGTTTCCAGCTTGTTCCAGATTTCCTTGGACGTTGCACAGTTCTTAATTTCGCCTAGTTCACTAGTAGCCACCATAAGCACTAAGTCGGACACAGCACTACTATCCTGTAACTCCCATTCTCTTTTTAATAAACTGTCTTTGGGTTTTTCAATAGTTCCGTTCACATAACCCCACACACCGTTTTTGGTAAGTATTGCTTTCGCTTGAACCTTCCACGTATCATAATTGTCCCTATTTAACGGTTCAATTCTATAATGCGAACTCATTTCTACGTATTTCTAATACTACTTATTGTACTTGGAACGGACTTACTTTTACGAAGAGATACTGGGCTTCATAACCTCTTGGAAATGGATTTATACTTTACACTACTATTTCGCAATGGAAGAAAAAACTATATCCGACTTAGATTTCAATAACATTCTATTTCTTTTAACTTTTCGACAAGAACAGGAAATTACACACATTTGTTTATGCAACATTTCCTGGTTACTAACACATGGTGTTCTTTCAGTTTGTGTGAAGTGACCCTATTATTCAGTTCGGTTTTTCACATGATATACCATGTTTTTGGTTTCCCTAACTCCGAAACGATCCATGAGCCTTTACAGACCTCTATTACTTGCATGTTTGCCTCTCTATTAAATGTACTATATTCTTGTAACCTTTCATAAACAATAAAGCATCTCAAAACTGATAAGTTTTAAAATAAAACATTAAACTAGATTATTCTATATTTTTCATGTACTGTAAGTAGGTATCAAGTAAACAGATTTATCATACATTTATAAATTTATAGAACAAATTTATCACATCATTTAGTTTTGCCGGTCCACTTGTTTTCCCTTAGGCATTACCTCCAAAGCAACACCAGTTGTGGTAATCTTTCCTCTGATCAAGAGTGGCTTGATAGTCCCAATGTTTGACAAGTAAGCCAAACTAGGAATCGTTCGCCACAGATTGCAGGTGACGTTCAATGCTGCTGACTTCTGTACCAGCTGCAGGTTTATCAGGATAATTGGATTACCAGAGCATTTTTAATTTCACTATTACAGAGTAGAATGCCTATGATGTTCACACCCCCCCCCCCCCCTCAGAACACTTGTGTGAACATGTGAAATGTCTGAAGGAGAACGCTCCCTAATGATTTTGTTCAAAATGACGCAATTTTCATGGTTTTTGAGCAAAAAAATTGATGAAATTCCTAAGTTTGATAGGTACTTATCATGGAAAGAGAAATGAAATATCCTATTCCTCCCACAGTTATAAAACACTATGGAGGACGTTCTCAAGTATTTTTTACCCTATCCGCTTTCTTCAAATATTAATTACATAGTCTTCATTTTCAAAAAATTAACTTCTATACTATTCAAATATTCGATTTTCTTTCAGTCTTATATTTACAATGAAAATAGAAATACACAGCAATTATGTGATAAAGTGACAAAATTTGATAAGGAAATACAAAATTTGAGCGAAATTCGATAAGTAGGTATCCGGCTACAAAACGCAATAAGAGCACCTTGAGAGATCAAGTACGAAACCAACCGCAAATGGTCAGTAGGGACAATAGGAACCAGCATCTGGTACAGAAATTAGCCGCAATGAGCGCCACCTGCAATACGTGGCTGCGGCGAACGATTCCTAGCCAAACTTTGCTGTTACGAGTTATGGTTACTTACTAAGTATAATTTTTTTGGTGGGGTTCAACCTGAATTACCATGAATTGTGATTTAGTTCCCAGATCTAGTGAAACCCAGGTTATTCTTTTAAGAGAGAAAAGTGACCAAAAATGAGAACAACGGAAGCTTTATTGCTTAATATAAGACATAGGTAGTGGGTTTTGAAATTGGTTTCCAGGTGAAATGAGGTCAACATGACGGACAATTATTTTATTGAGGGAACAAAATTATAAAGGGACAAAGCGGCTTTTGGACGTCAAATGTTGTTGGAGAAGGAGGGTTTTGGAAAAATACCTATACTTTTTAAGCTCTGTGTAGTGGATTTAAATATGTTTTACTTGGCGTAGGTAGGCCAAGTGGGACATTTATATTCTGATTATGCGGGTTAGTCCCCGGGTTATTCCCGTAAGGAATGTGAGCGGATCCGCCAAGGTCAACTTGCTTGGCGGACTGAACTGGGAGATAGTTCGTGTCGCAGCCGCGTGGAGCACTGGGCTCGCATAGTGGGTGCTGGGTTCGATCGGTTTGGTACTGAGCCGTTTTGTAATATTCCGGCCTAAGATTTATATCTGTAGGAGGAATATGTTGAGCTTGGTTGAGGTACTGAAAAGTATCCTTCGCTTTTTGCACATTTGGAGTGTATTTGACACTCGGATCGGCCGGGTAGGCCTGCGTCGAATATCGTGGGTACTCGGACAGCTTGGTCGAATCGTAATGATCGGCTTCAGAGCGTGTCTGAAAGGTATCCTCGATCTTTTGTATAGGCGAGGCTTGATCGAACGTTTCTTTAACGAATACGTCAGGTGAGAAGGCGATCCCGTCGTGAGGATTGAGCCTTGCGTCGTCGCTGGGACCAGCGGATTCGCCGGGTAGCCTGTAGGGAGCGCTACGGAGGCTACGCAGCCCGGCTTCGCCGTCGTCTGCCTCCCCTTGCATGAGGAAATAAGACGGCCGACGCTCCATCGAAATAACCGAGTTATTAGCTCGTTTCGATGCCTCTATGTATAGAAATAGAGGGTTTGGGAGGTGGACTCGCTTGACAGAGCGTCTTTCCAATGCTCGTATGTCAGGGTCCTACCTCGTAGTCTTGAAAAAGACTTCCTTGGACGGTAAATTAGAGTGGATGAGCAGAGTAATTTACCGGCGTATCCCGGCGGTCGGTGACGAGCCTAATGCTACGAAACCCGGGTGATACGGCTCGGAACGTCCCTCGGGCGTACGATCTAAAGAGAATATCGATAGATGTACCGGGTGGCGTCCTGACAGATGAACTACGTTGGGCAATGAGCAGGATGAATAATCACTGGACTCGTAGATGCCAATGCGAGATCTGTGTGGAGAGAAGGTAGGCCTTGTAGAAAGCAGTAGGAAGCCGTTCTTGAGATGAACTCGGAATGCAGAAGGTTCGTCAGCGTAGAGCGTGTAGAAATCTTCGTACTTCGAGGTGTCGTCGTCGAGAGCGGAGAGTAGAAAGAATTTTGGAGTTTCCGAGCGGGGTATTTATAGGGAGGTGGCCGCCCCCTGCCGCCTCCTGATTGGTCCGCTTAATTTCATTAATTCGACTGTGTAATCTCATTGGCTCGCACATTGTTTTCTCAGTATCTGCGAGTATGATAGCTGAGCTGGTCCTCCGGGGTGCTTACGAGCGTCCGTCGCGGAGCCGACGACCTTGAGTTTAGCCGGGGACTTCGGGTGCTTTCTCTGCGTCAGTTGTTCAGACGGGGTCCCCGGGGAGGCTGCTGGACCAGAGGTGGTTGCTTGCCGCCTCTTGGTTGGTTCGCCTATTGTCTCTCGTGTAATCAGTGTTTCTGATTGGCGAGTAGGCTTGTTTGAATTGTCCTTGCTAGTTTTAGAGGACGTTTGATTTTCTGTTTGAGTTTTCTCGTTCAAGGCGACTTGGTTCGAGATACTTGTCGCATCTCTCTCGCCCAGTAAGTGTCTAGGGAGGTCGCCTTGTGTGTTATTAGTTAATATTTCACTTTTGAGAGAGAAATTCGTATTTTCTCTCTGGTGAAATATTTTGTTTGACGGAGTTATAACTCGACGTCTTGTAAATATTTTTGTGTTGTGTCTACCTCTTTTTGGTAGCCCTGAAAAGGGCTGTTGACAAGAGGGGGTGGTTTTCACCACAGGCGCCCCCCTAAGACGTCGTGTTATTAACGACGACGCCGGCTGGGGTGTTTCGAGCGCCGTCACCCATCTCTCGTCGAATTTGGTAGAGGGGACGTGCCTTCTGGCAGATTTTCGGGGAGTCTCCTCCTTATTTTCTGCCTGATTTTTGTTTAGTGACACAGCTTCGTCTGTTTTTAGAGTGTAAGCTGGTTTTATTTGCTGTTTGGGAACTTTTTTTGTATGTTCGCCAATTTGCACTGTAACCGAAAACTTATCTCTTTTAACCACTTTGAATGGTCCCGTGTAAGGACATTGCAGAGAGGTGAGCTGTGTGGGCACTCTGATATAGACATGTGTACATGTATCCAAATTTTTGGGCATGTTTACGGCATATTTCGTATTATTATGTTTAATATGCGTAGGCCGGAAGAAGAGAGGCTCCGAAAGGTTTGTAGAAGTTACGAAAATGTCTCCTGGGAGTGGTACGTCAATTCCGTAAACTTTTTGGAACGGTGTAGTTTCCGTTGCTGGGTCTACTGCCGTACGCATGGCGAGTAGTACTTTTGGTAGGGCGTCGAGCCAATTTTCGTTTTGTGCTTTGAGAGCCTCTTTCAGAGATCTATTTCTGCGTTCTACCATTCCGTTTGTTGATGGTTTGTATGGTAACGTGTGGGTATGTTTTACTCCGAGACGTTCCATAATGGAATTAAATAGATCTGATTCGAATTGTGTGCCTTGATCACTTGTGATGTATTTAGGTACGCCTTTTGAAGCTACCCAAATATTGATAAAGGCGTTTGTGATCGTGGCTGTTTCGATGTTGTTAAGAGGGACTGCCTCTAGCCAACCCGTTGCTCTATCGACCATCATTAGAATGTAACGTTTCCCTCCTTTAGCTAAAGGTAAAGGTCCGGTAATGTCAACGTGTACATGTGAGAATTTGTTAGCCGTTTCAAATTCGGAGTAAGGGAGCTTTACGGAGCGAGTGATTTTTGCTCGTTGGCAAGTCTCGCACGCTCGGACCCAGTTGGAGACATCTGCACGGAGTCCGTGCCAAAAATATCTTTGTTTAACTTTATACACTGTAGAGTGTATACCTGGGTGTCCCAAATTGTGAATTTGGCTGATTATTTCTTGCCTTATTTCGTTTGGAATATAAGGTCTTGGGTGTCCTAGGTCTAGGTTACACCAAATTTCTCCTTGCGGAAATTCGACTCGTGTGAGTTTCAATTTGTCCTCTGCGTTAGGAGGAGAACGAATTTGTGCATTTGAAATGTGCAGTAGAAGATTGCACTCTATTGCAGCCGTAATTTGCGAAATTTCGGCTATGGGTGGACCCTCGTCAGTTTGGGTTGAAATCGATTTTGTTTGAATTTCAACTGGATCGAAGGGTCTGGAGAGTGCGTCGGCGACGACGTTGTTCTCTCCGGGTATATGACGAATGTCACTCGTCATTTGAGAGATGTATGTTAGCCATCTTAATCTCATTTTAGGAAAATGTGCATTTTTCTTAAGCATCGTGCCTAGCAGAGGCTTGTGATCTGAACAAATATGAAAAGATCGGGGTCACCATTTGTAGTGGATTTAAATATGTTTTACTTGGCGTAGGTAGGCCAAGTGGGACATTTATATTCTGATTATGCGGGTTAGTCCCCGGGTTATTCCCGTAAGGAATGTGAGTGGATCCGCCAAGGTCAACTTGCTTGGCGGACTGAACTGGGAGATAGTTCGTGTCGCAACCGCGTGGAGCACTGGGCTCGCATAGTGGGTGCTGGGTTCGATCGGTTTGGTACTGAGCCGTTTTGTAATATTCCGGCCTAAGATTTATATCTGTAGGAGGAATATGTTGAGCTTGGTTGAGGTACTGAAAAGTATCCTTCGCTTTTTGCACATTTGGAGTGTATTTGACACTCGGATCGGCCGGGTAGGCCTGCGTCGAATATCGTGGGTACTCGGACAGCTTGGTCGAATCGTAATGATCGGCTTCAGAGCGGGTCTGAAAGGTATCCTCGATCTTTTGTATAGGCGAGGCTTGATCGAACGTTTCTTTAACGAATACGTCAGGTGAGAAGGCGATCCCGTCGTGAGGATTGAGCCTTGCGTCGTCGCTGGGACCAGCGGATTCGCCGGGTAGCCTGTAGGGAGCGCTACGGAGGCTACGCAGCCCGGCTTCGCCGTCGTCTGCCTCCCCTTGCATGAGGAAATAAGACGGCCGGCGTTCCATCGAAATAACCGAGTTATTAGCTCGTTTTGATGCCTCTATGTATAGAAATAGAGGGTTTGGGAGGTGGACTCGCTTGACAGAGCGTCTTTCCAATGCTCGTATGTCAGGGTCCTACCTCGTAGTCTTGAAAAAGACTTCCTTGGACGGTAAATTAGAGCGGATGAGCAGAGTAATTTACCGGCGTATCCCGGCGGTCGGTGACGAGCCTAATGCTACGAAACCCGGGTGATACGGCTCGGAACGTCCCTCGGGCGTACGATCTAAAGAGAATATCGATAGATGTACCGGGTGGCGTCCTGACAGATGAACTACGTTGGGCAATGAGCAGGATGAATAATCACTGGACTCGTAGATGCCAATGCGAGATCTGTGTGGAGAGAAGGTAGGCCTTGTAGAAAGCAGTAGGAAGCCGTTCTTGAGATGAACTCGGAATGCAGAAGGTTCGTCAGCGTAGAGCGTGTAGAAATCTTCGTACTTCGAGGTGTCGTCGTCGAGAGCGGAGAGTAGAATGAATTTCGGAGGCTCCGAGCGGGGTATTTATAGGGAGGTGGCCGCCCCCTGCCGCCTCCTGATTGGTCCGCTTAATTTCATTAATTCGACTGTGTAATCTCATTGGCTCGCACATTGTTTTCTCAGTATCTGCGAGTATGATAGCTGAGCTGGTCCTCCGGGGTGCTTACGAGCGTCCGTCGCGGAGCCGACGACCTTGAGTTTAGCCGGGGACCTCGGGTGCTTTCTCTGCGTCAGTTGTTCAGACGGGGTCCCCGGGGTGGCTGCTGGACCAGAGGTGGTTGCTTGCCGCCTCTTGGTTGGTTCGCCTATTGTCTCTCGTGTAATCAGTGTTTCTGATTGGCGAGTAGGCTTGTTTGAACTGTCCTTGCTAGCTTTAGAGGACGTTTGATTCTCTGTTTGAGTTTTCTCATTCAAGGCGACTTGGTTCGAGATACTTGTCGCGTCTCTCTCGCCCAGTAAGTGTCTAGGGAGGTCGCCTTGTATGTTATTAGTTAATATTTCACTTTTGAGAGAGAATTTCGTATTTTCTCTCTGGTGAAATATTTTGTTTGACGGAGTTATAACTCGACGTCTTGTAAATATTTTTGTGTTGTGTCTACCTCTTTTTGGTAGCCCTGAAAAGGGCTGTTGACAAGAGGGGGTGGTTTTCACCACAGGGGCCCCCCCAAGACGTCGTGTTATTAACGACGTCGCCGGCTGGGGTGTTTCGAGCGCCGTCACCCACCTCTCGTCGAATTTGGTAGAGGGGACGTGCCTTCTGGCAGATTTTCGGGGAGTCTCCTCCTTATTTTCTGCCTGATTTTTGTTTAGTGACACAGCTTCGTCTGTTTTTAGAGTGTAAGCTGGTTTTATTTGCTGTTTGGGAACTTTTTTTGTATGTTCGCCAATTTGCACTGTAACCGAAAACTTATCTCTTTTAACCACTTTGAATGGTCCCGTGTAAGGACATTGCAGAGAGGTGAGCTGTGTGGGCACTCTGATATAGACATGTGTACATGTATCCAAATTTTTGGGCATGTTTACGGCATATTTCGTATTATTATGTTTAATATGCGTAGGCCGGAAGAAGAGAGGCTCCGAAAGGTTTGTAGAAGTTACGAAAATGTCTCCTGGGAGTGGTACGTCAATTCCGTAAACTTTTTGGAACGGTGTAGTTTCCGTTGCTGGGTCTACTGCCGTACGCATGGCGAGTAGTACTTTTGGTAGGGCGTCGAGCCAATTTTCGTTTTGTGCTTTGAGAGCCTCTTTCAGAGATCTATTTCTGCGTTCTACCATTCCGTTTGTTGACGGTTTGTATGGTAACGTGTGGGTATGTTTTACTCCGAGACGTTCCATAATGGAATTAAATAGATCTGATTCGAATTGTGTGCCTTGATCACTTGTGATGTATTTAGGTACGCCTTTTGAAGCTACCCAAATATTGATAAAGGCGTTTGTGATCGTGGCTGTTTCGATGTTGTTAAGAGGGGCTGCCTCTAGCCAACCCGTTGCTCTATCGACCATCATTAGAATGTAACGTTTCCCTCCTTTAGCTAAAGGTAAAGGTCCGGTAATGTCAACGTGTACATGTGAGAATTTGTTAGCCGTTTCAAATTCGGAGTAAGGGAGCTTTACGGAGCGAGTGATTTTTGCTCGTTGGCAAGTCTCGCACGCTCGGACCCAGTTGGAGACATCTGCACGGAGTCCGTGCCAAAAATATCTTTGTTTAACTTTATACACTGTAGAGTGTATACCTGGGTGTCCCAAATTGTGAATTTGGCTGATTATTTCTTGCCTTATTTCGTTTGGAATATAAGGTCTTGGGTGTCCTAGGTCTAGGTTACACCAAATTTCTCCTTGAGGAAATTCGACTCGTGTGAGTTTCAATTTGTCCTCTGCGTTAGGAGGAGAACGAATTTGTGCATTTGAAATGTGCAGTAGAAGATTGCACTCTATTGCAGCCGTAATTTGCGAAATTTCGGCTATGGGTGGACCCTCGTCAGTTTGGGTTGAAATCGATTTTGTTTGAATTTCAACTGGATCGAAGGGTCTGGAGAGTGCGTCGGCGACGACGTTGTTCTCTCCGGGTATATGACGAATGTCACTCGTCATTTGAGAGATGTATGTTAGCCATCCTAATCTCATTTTAGAAAAATGTGCATTTTTCTTAAGCATCGTGCCTAGCAGAGGCTTGTGATCTGAACAAATATGAAAAGATCGGCCGTCCAAGTCATTGTGCCAATGAATGCAAGCTTGGTAAACGGCGAACATCTCTTTGTCGAATGATGCTTTATTCTTCCATTGTTCCGGAATTTCTTTACTGAAAAATCCCAATGGTTGGTAAGATTTCGAGCCGTGTTTGTCTGTAATTTCCTGCTCTAGTGCTGCTCCGATGTGTGTGTCGGATGCGTCGCAGACTAATCTCCACTCTGCTGTAGGGTGTGGGTGAGCGATGTTATGCAATGTTGCTTTGATCATTGCTTGTTTTAAGCTGTTGAAAGCTTTTTCTCTCTCTGATGTCCATTCGATAGGTGTTGTGTCATTTTTTTTGTTTGACTGAATGGAGTCATACAGAGGTTGTGCCGTGTGAGCGAATTTACTTGATCATGCTCGGTAGAAACCACACATACCTAGGAATCTGCGTAGACTTCGTACGTCTATCGGCTTAGGAAATTGTTCTATGGCTTCTATTTTATCTCGTTGAGGAATGATTCCTTCCTTCGAGATAGTGAAACCAAGGAAATCGACGGTAGGTCTTGAAAAAACGCATTTGTCAAAACCTACCCGAAGTCCGTGTTCACCCAGCCTGTCAAAAATTTGTTTTAGGTGGTTCATGTGTTCGTTATAATTTTTTGAAGCCACCAGGATGTCATCTAGGTATACAAATGCGAAATCAAATTTTCGCATGATGCTGTCCATGTATCTTTGCCATGTTTGAGCCGCTCCGGCCAAACCCATGCTCATTTTCTTAAACTCATAAAGACCGAAAGGTGTAATAATTGCAGTTTTATGAGCGTCATCTGGGTGCATCGGAATATGATATGCCTGATATGCATCGGATATGCCGATTTTAAATCTATTGTCGAATAGATTCGTGTATCATGTAAATTCGCTTGGAAAGAGCGAATGTGAGGAGGAGGGTAGGCGTCTTTCTTCGTTTTCGCGTTTAGGAAACGGTAGTCGCCGGTGATTCTCCATGACCCGTCTTTTTTTGGCACACAGTGTAACGGGGATGCCCATTCGGAATCTGATGGTGCAATTATGCCTTCTGAAAGCATTTTGTCAAAAGTACTTTTGACTTGAGCCCGTTTTCCGCCCGCCATGGGTCTTGCTCGGAAGTGTACTGGTGTTCCTTCCGTGGTTATACGGTGGTAAACCCCGTTGTTTTTCCACTTTCCTTGAAGTTTGCTCATTTTATCATTGTATTTGTCAATGATAGAGCGAATGTTTTCGTCCTCCGTGATTTGCACGTCCTCTGGTTGAGGGTTATTGTCACGATGAGGGATAGTAGCTGCTATTTGTTCGTCAGTGAATTTTTTGTTCATGACTGCAGCTATTTTTTGATCGGCATAGCTCTTTATTTTATCTTTATAAATGTACTTGTGTTTGACCCGTATTCCGATATCCCAAGACTCGAGGAATGGTATACCTAGGATCGCTAGATCAACTTTCGTGATCATAAAATCGGTGGTCATGTCTCCGAGGCCGATGTTAATTGTCGTGTCAGCTCGCCCTAGTGTGTCTATAGGGGCTCCGTTAGCTGCTGTGAGCTTAACGTTGGACTTACGAATTTTTAAGCCCAATTTTTTTGTGACATTGTGGGGCAGAATGTTCACTTCTGCTCCCGTGTCGATGAGAAATTCAGTGCCATTTAGTTTGCACTTGAAAAAAAGCCTTTTATACTCAGTAGACTGCCGGTGTATAGGCTCAGATACACTGGCAGTTATTCGTTTTCCGAACTCTCTACGTCGGAGGTTGGAACGGTACTTTCTTGTACCGATCTCTGAGTATTTTCGTTTGAAACCCAGGTTTTAGGCTGGCTTATAGTCGCTGCCTTTTTGCTAGTTTTGGAAGCAGTGTTTGCCTTCCAAGTGCAGTGTTCTGGGTCTGCACATTTGCGAGTTTCGTTACCGAAACGTGCGTGGTTTCGACAGACATAGGCCGTCGGTTTGTGAGGCCTACTCTCTACTGGTTGGGGTTTGAACTCAGCTTGTTGTGAGAGGGCCTTTTTGAAACCAGTTTTCATGGGTTTCGGAGTAGATTCTACTCCTCGTATGTTTAGAGAGGTATTCTCTGTTTTGTACGCGTGTAGCGTATCAGCTAGGTCGAGCCGGGCGGTCGTGGTAGGCTGAGCTGCGACCATACCTCGTGCTTCGATGGGTAGAGTCTCGATCCACTTTTGAGTGATCAGAGCCTCTGAAAAGTACCCAACAGCTTTAGAGTACATTTCGTGGTACTTGGTGCTGGGTTTTTTGGCGAGAGATGCGGGGTCCTCGAGTGCGAGGAGCCTGTCCTGTAAGGACAACCCATATTCTCGCTGTAGGCGCTGTTTGGCCTCTTCGTAGGGTGCGTGGGGTGCCGTGAGGTAAGCTGAGTCGATAGCTTCCCTCATTTCTTCTGGTACCCACTTGTATATAGCTGAGAAGCATTCGTTCTGCGTTCTCAGGTGTTTTCGCACGCAGTATTGATCGAACTCGGCGAGTGCACGATCGATATTCTTCTTTTGGAAGATTGGTTTTTGATAATCTCCCATCTCCTCTAAAAGTGCTCGAAAGCCACTTTGTGCAGAGGGTTGTTGCATGAGATGTGGGGCGTAGAGGCCCGGCGGGGGTCGCACGCCCGCAGTGGTTCCCTGAAATCCACTAGCTTCATAAGAGGGAACGAAATGCTCCGTGTTAAGCCTGTTCAAAGGCGGGGTCACCATTTGTAGTGGATTTAAATATGTTTTACTTGGCGTAGGTAGGCCAAGTGGGACATTTATATTCTGATTATGCGGGTTAGTCCCCGGGTTATTCCCGTAAGGAATGTGAGTGGATCCGCCAAGGTCAACTTGCTTGGCGGACTGAACTGGGAGATAGTTCGTGTCGCAGCCGCGTGGAGCACTGGGCTCGCATAGTGGGTGCTGGGTTCGATCGGTTTGGTACTGCGCCGTTTTGTAATATTCCGGCCTAAGATTTATATCTGTAGGAGGAATATGTTGAGCTTGGTTGAGGTACTGAAAAGTATCCTTCGCTTTTTGCACATTTGGAGTGTATTTGACACTCGGATCGGCCGGGTAGGCCTGCGTCGAATATCGTGGGTACTCGGACAGCTTGGTCGAATCGTAATGATCGGCTTCAGAGCGGGTCTGAAAGGTATCCTCGATCTTTTGTATAGGCGAGGCTTGATCGAACGTTTCTTTAACGAATACGTCAGGTGAGAAGGCGATCCCGTCGTGAGGATTGAGCCTTGCGTCGTCGCTGGGACCAGCGGATTCGCCGGGTAGCCTGTAGGGAGCGCTACGGGGGCTACGCAGCCCGGCTTCGCCGTCGTCTGCCTCCCCTTGCATGAGGAAATAAGACGGCCGGCGTTCCATCGAAATAACCGAGTTATTAGCTCGTTTTGATGCCTCTGTGTATAGAAATAGAGGGTTTGGGAGGTGGACTCGCTTGACAGAGCGTCTTTCCAATGCTCGTATGTCAGGGTCCTACCTCGTAGTCTTGAAAAAGACTTCCTTGGACGGTAAATTAGAGTGGATGAGCAGAGTAATTTACCGGCGTATCCCGGCGGTCGGTGACGAGCCTAATGCTACGAAACCCGGGTGATACGGCTCGGAACGTCCCTCGGGCGTACGATCTAAAGAGAATATCGATAGATGTACCGGGTGGCGTCCTGACAGATGAACTACGTTGGGCAATGAGCAGGATGAATAATCACTGGACTCGTAGATGCCAATGCGAGATCTGTGTGGAGAGAAGGTAGGCCTTGTAGAAAGCAGTAGGAAGCCGTTCTTGAGATGAACTCGGAATGCAGAAGGTTCGTCAGCGTAGAGCGTGTAGAAATCTTCGTACTTCGAGGTGTCGTCGTCGAGAGCGGAGAGTAGAAAGAATTTCGGAGGCTCCGAGCGGGGTATTTATAGGGAGGTGGCCGCCCCCTGCCGCCTCCTGATTGGTCCGCTTAATTTCATTAATTCGACTGTGTAATCTCATTGGCTCGCACATTGTTTTCTCAGTATCTGCGAGTATGATAGCTGAGCTGGTCCTCCGGGGTGCTTACGAGCGTCCGTCGCGGAGCCGACGACCTTGAGTTTAGCCGGGGACTTCGGGTGCTTTCTCTGCGTCAGTTGTTCAGACGGGGTCCCCGGGGAGGCTGCTGGACCAGAGGTGGTTGCTTGCCGCCTCTTGGTTGGTTCGCCTATTGTCTCTCGTGTAATCAGTGTTTCTGATTGGCGAGTAGGCTTGTTTGAATTGTCCTTGCTAGTTTTAGAGGACGTTTGATTTTCTGTTTGAGTTTTCTCGTTCAAGGCGACTTGGTTCGAGATACTTGTCGCATCTCTCTCGCCCAGTAAGTGTCTAGGGAGGTCGCCTTGTGTGTTATTAGTTAATATTTCACTTTTGAGAGAGAAATTCGTATTTTCTCTCTGGTGAAATATTTTGTTTGACGGAGTTATAACTCGACGTCTTGTAAATATTTTTGTGTTGTGTCTACCTCTTTTTGGTAGCCCTGAAAAGGGCTGTTGACAAGAGGGGGTGGTTTTCACCACACTCTGTTTTCACCAGGGCAAAGTGAGTTTTGAAAGAATCTATCTTTACCGGGAATTTCTCACCATCGATATTGTTACTAAGGATGTCTAATTCATTTTCGAAAGAAACGGACATAGTGGCATTTGGAAGTGGGCGGCTTTTTATGTACCAGCGGCAAAACCCATGTAGGGAGCTTTGAAACTTTTTCATTTACCTAAATGCTTCCGACATTGGAAGTTGCATGTACTTAATGAGAGAAACAATAATTTGATAGTCAAAACTGTTAATAATATTCGTCTACTTGTCAAATCTTGCTTGGTAGTGCGGCATCATCTATTTAAACATCTCCAACTCTAGGTTTAATGACATTTTCAACTTCCAAACTGCAATTTTGCCATCATTATGTATGTATATATTGCTTCCTGCTCAGCGGACCCACTATTCTGTCCAAATGGGTTGTCAACTAGCATTTAGTGAGAATCGGTTGAGGTGTGCTTTGAACACTCAAAGACTCGAAGTGTGCACAGGATTCAGCCGCAATAATGTCCAGAAAACACAGTTCTCAAAACACCACTTTGACACCTTGTTACCGGTTCTTACACGAACAGTGCGAGGGTCTAGGTATGAATTAATATCTTCTTTCCACAATTTAGGGAGTCCCTTAGTTGCTCAACTGCGCATGTCAAGAGGCTTAGAAAAGGCGTGGAAATTCGGGAAATTTTGAAATGGTTGTCTGTTGTTATGGAAACCGAATCAGGATACAGGGGGTTGTCGTTACGCCCCTTTTTGGGTGATCCTGTCGTATTTTGGGGATCCAATTAGATTCACGTGACGTTCTCGAACAATCAAGTCGAGTCACGAGACTCTACACCCTGACTTGCTTTTCAGTTCGACTACCCACTGCGTGGCATTCCCTGTGCTGCAGTCGCCATGAGATTTTACACAGATCAGCTTTTTGCTTAGATTAGTGGCCTGGATGCCCGCTACGCTCGCATCTCAAAAATACATAACATCAAGTAGTCAATCCCTTAGTAAAAATTTAGATTAGTTGGTCAGGGTCTAGAGCAGGGGTGCTCAAGAAAAATACCTTGTCCAAAATTTTGAAAAATGTACACCAGTGGGTGACAGTTCGGAAGAGGAGGTATGGTTTTGTGACCTTTGTGGCACCCGTGCATTGAAAACAAAAAAAATGTGTGCCAAAATCCCTCCAGCATCCTCCAATTTTGCTCCATTTGGACTTTTTATTCTTCCTCACGAGAATGACATGAATTTTAACCACTAAGGCCGGGTATCTAGAACGGGTGGCAGGGGTCACCCCTGCATTGTTGGTAACAAGGGGTAACTAGAATGGAGGTTATCTCAATCCCTGGAAGAAACCTAACTCGAGGCACATTGCAAAAAAGCTACAATATGCAATGTGTACTGTCATGTACTGTAAATTTAATGTAAATGGACTGGGACAACACTTGAAAAAACAATGTTAAAGGTGTCACTCGAGTGATAATAATATATTTTTTTTTAACACAGAATGTTTTTTAGCCATGGACTAACTAGCCGAAAATGGAACGCGGGATGGGAACGAAATGTGTGACGTACATGATTTTCACGTACAACCGAGCCGTTGGTAGGGAAACGGAACTTCCGCAATTTTAATCGCACAGAAATCGTTCACCATTCGTTGGAAAGCTCCTGATTTATCCAACCATATTATGTTAACTACTGCGAAGTGCGTGGCCATCAACCTGAGTTATGAGCATGGTTATTTGAATCAATTGTTTACACACAGATGATCATTCTCAATAATTGATATTGTCAACATGATTGCTACCGCTTGTAAATTTTCTTATGATTTTCACGTACAACCGAGCCGTTGGTAGGGAAATGGAACTTCCGCAATTTTAATCGCACAGAAATCGTTCACCATTCGTTGGAAAGCTCCTGATTTATCCAACCATATTATGTTAACTACTGTGAAGTGCGTGGCCATCAACCTGAGTTATGAGCATGAATAGTGAATGAATAGTAAACAATGACGCTTGTTTGGTTGTCACTTGGTTGCGCGACAACGCAAACACATTCTGTGTTTCAATAATTTCGTCCGAAGTATGTAAATAGAGGTAACCGGGGGTCCAGGGGGCTTGCCCCCTGGCGAGGCGCGGAGCGCCGAATTTTTTTTGACATTTTCATGTCTTTGCTTTGGCACATAAACTAAAAAAACGTCACGGAAAATAATTGCTCACGAAAATTGTCCCAAGTGGCCACAACGATGATTATGACCATCAGAAATGACGTTGACCATTCGTTCGAAAGCTCTCGATTTATATTTAAAAAAAAACTTTTCAAGCCTAAGAATTGTCCCAAGTTTTATGTAGCCCCTTGAGGGACTTCTGAACACAACTGACCGATTACAGATCAGCTGAGTGGCTCTAAAATCCAGTTTTTTCCCTAATGATCCCACGATTCTGAGATTTAGTATGTAGCCCCTTGAGGGACTTCTGAACACAACTGACCGATCCCAGATCAGCTGAGTGGCTCTAGAATCCAGTTTTTTCCCTAATGATCCCACGATTCTGAGATTTGGTATGTGGGCCCTTGAGGGACTTCTGAAGACAACTGACCGATCCCAGATCAGCTGAGTGGCTCTAGAATCCAGTTTTTTCCCTAATGATCCCACGATTCTGAGATTTGGTATGTAGCCCCTTGAGGGACTTCTGAACACAACTGACCGATCCCAGATCAGCTGAGTGGCTCTAGAATCCAGTTTTTTCCCTAATGATCCCACGATTCTGAGATTTGGTATGTGGCCCCTTGAGGGACTTCTGAACACAACTGACCGATCTCAGATCAGCTGAGTGGCTCTAGAGTCCAGTTTTTTCCCTAATGATCCCACGATTCTGAGATTTGGTATGTAGCCCCTTGAGGGACTTCTGAACACAACTGACCGATCCCAGATCAGCTGAGTGGCTCTAGAATCCAGTTTTTTCCTTAATGATCCCACGATTCTAAGATTTGGTATGTGGGCCCTTGAGGGACTTCTGAACACAACTGACCGATCCCAGATCAGCTGAGTGGCTCTAGAGTCCAGTTTTTTCCCTAATGATCCCACGATTCTGAGATTTGGTATGTAGCCCCTTGAGGGACTTCTGAACACAACTGACCGATCCCAGATCAGCTGAGTGGCTCTAGAATCCAGTTTTTTCCCTAATGATCCCACGATTCTGAGATTTGGTATGTGGGCCCTTGAGGGACTTCTGAACACAACTGACCGATCCCAGATCAGCTGAGTGGCTCTAGAATCCAGTTTTTTCCCTAATGATCCCACGATTCTGAGATTTGGTATGTAGCCCCTTGAGGGACTTCTGAACACAACTGACCGATCCCAGATCAGCTGAGTGGCTCTAGAGTCCAGTTTTTTCCCTAATGATCCCACGATTCTGAGATTTGGTATGTAGCCCCTTGAGGGACTTCTGAACACAACTGACCGATTACAGATCAGCTGAGTGGCTCTAGAATCCAGTTTTTTCCCTAATGATCCCACGATTCTGAGATTTGGTATGTGGGCCCTTGAGGGACTTCTGAACACAACTGACCGATCCCAGATCAGCTGAGTGGCTCTAGAATCCAGTTTTTTCCCTAATGATCCCACGATTCTGAGATTTGGTATGTAGCCCCTTGAGGGACTTCTGAACACAACTGACCGATCCCAGATCAGCTGAGTGGCTCTAGAATCCAGTTTTTTCCCTAATGATCCCACGATTCTGAGATTTGGTATGTGGCCCCTTGAGGGACTTCTGAACACAACTGACCGATCTCAGATCAGCTGAGTGGCTCTAGAATCCAGTTTTTTCCCTAATGATCCCACGATTCTGAGATTTGGTATGTAGCCCCTTGAGGGACTTCTGAACACAACTGACCGATTACAGATCAGCTGAGTGGCTCTAAAATCCATTTTTTTCCCTAATGATCCCACGATTCTGAGATTTGATATGTAGCCCCTTGAGGGACTTCTGAACACAACTGACCGATCCCAGATCAGCTGAGTGGCTCTAGAATCCAGTTTTTCCCTTAATGATCCCACGATTCTGAGATTTGGTATGTGGGCCCTTGAGGGACTTCTGAACACAACTGACCGATCCCAGATCAGCTGAGTGGCTCTAGAATCCAGTTTTTTCCCTAATGATCCCACGATTCTGAGATTTGGTATGTAGCCCCTTGAGGGACTTCTGAACACAACTGACCGATCCCAGATCAGCTGAGTGGCTCTAGAATCCAGTTTTTCCCTTAATGATCCCACGATTCTGAGATTTGGTATGTAGCCCCTTGAGGGACTTCTGAACACAAATCCCAGATCAGCTGAGTGGCTCTAGAATCCAGTTATTTCCCTAACGATCCCACGATTCTGAGATTTGGTATGCAGCCCCTTGAGGGACTTCTGAACACAACTGACCGATCCCAGATCAGCTGAGTGGCTCTAGAATCCAGTTTTTTCCCTAATGATCCCACGATTCTGAGATTTGGTATGTGGGCCCTTGAGGGACTTCTGAACACAACTGACCGATCCCAGATCAGCTGAGTGGCTCTAGAATCCAGTTTTTTCCCTAATGATCCCACGATTCTGAGATTTGGTATGTAGCCCCTTGAGGGACTTCTGAACACAACTGACCGATCCCAGATCAGCTGAGTGGCTCTAGAATCCAGTTTTTTCCCTAATGATCCCACGATTCTGAGATTTGGTATGTAGCCCCTTGAGGGACTTCTGAACACAACTGACCGATTACAGATCAGCTGAGTGGCTCTAGAGTCCAGTTTTTTCCCTAATGATCCCACGATTCTGAGATTTGGTATGTAGCCCCTTGAGGGACTTCTGAACACAACTGACCGATCCCAGATCAGCTGAGGGGCTCTAGAATCCAGTTTTTTCCCTAATGATCCCACGATTCTGAGATTTGGTATGTGGGCCCTTGAGGGACTTCTGAACACAACTGACCGATCCCAGATCAGCTGAGTGGCTCTAGAATCCAGTTTTTTCCCTAATGATCCCACGATTCTGAGATTTGGTATGTGGGCCCTTGAGGGACTTCTGAACACAACTGACTGATCCCAGATCAGCTGAGTGGCTCTAGAATCCAGTTTTTTCCCTAATGATCCCACGATTCTGAGATTTGGTATGTAGCCCCTTGAGGGACTTCTGAACACAACTGACCGATCCCAGATCAGCTGAGTGGCTCTAGAATCCAGTTTTTTCCCTAATGATCCCACGATTCTGAGATTTGGTATGTGGCCCCTTGAGGGACTTCTGAACGCAACTGACCGATCTCAGATCAGCTGAGTGGCTCTAGAGTCCAGTTTTTTCCCTAATGATCCCACGATTCTGAGATTTGGTATGTAGCCCCTTGAGGGACTTCTGAACACAACTGACCGATTACAGATCAGCTGAGTGGCTCTAGAATCCAGTTTTTTCCCTAATGATCCCACGATTCTGAGATTTGGTATGTAGCCCCTTGAGGGACTTCTGAACACAACTGACCGATCCCAGATCAGCTGAGTGGCTCTAGAATCCAGTTTTTTGACATTTTCATGTCTTTTCTTTGACACATAAACTGAAAAATTGTCACGAAAACTTGCTCACGCGATACCACACTGGAAAACACACATGAAAATGTCCCAATGTGTTGCAGACTCGTATGCAAGCATTTAAGTTGACAGTTCTGATGATTTCCGCTTACAACCGAGTCGTTGCTAGGGAAATGTTTTGACATGATTCCCTTTCTCCACATTCCCTGAAAATTTGTTCAAAATCAGATGAAAACTTGTAATTAGGCTAGTTACTGGGATTTCCGGACACGAAAGACGCTCAAACCTAGAAACTATAGAAACGATTTTAGGTATAAGGGAATGAAGTATATTTTTTAGAATCAACGCGAAATTTTCAGTACTAATGGAGCTAAACATACGTTTTTTCACAAAAAACTCCTTTTCGTCCAACTGTGAGGCGTGAAATTGGCGATAGTCGTGGGCCTCAATGCCCTATGAGTCTATTCCACCCACTGGGAAAATGTTGGATTCAGAGCACTGTCCGAGTTCTACAGGGTGCGGCAGAGAGGACGGACGGTTTTAAAAAAATTATAAAATAGTTAATTTTTACTCAAAAACAAATTTATTGATGCAATCAGGTTCGCAAGGAAATAGCATTTGAGACAGTCAAGTGTGAAAAATCACATCAGGCATGTGGTGGCCGAAATTGTTGATGCAGTGCTGGAGGCGTTCTTGGGCGTTATCTCCAACATACTCTCTCAACTTGGGCGACTTCCACGCGAATTGCGTCCTTCAATTCGTCCAGAGTTCGGGGCTTGTTCTCGATAGGTACTCTAAGCTTTGAGGTGTCTCCATAAGGAAAAATCGTATATGGATAAATCTGGGGACCGAGGAGGCCAATGAACATCGCTAAACCTGGAAATAAGGCGACCAGGGAAGAGAATATCGTCCATTGATGCTCTGGCTGTGTGGGCGGTCGCCTCATCCTGCTGGAACCACACACGTCGGGTTGGAACACTTCGCCGTCGTAATTCAGGGAAAAAGAAGTTGGTGATCATTACGACGTAGCGTTATGTTGGAGAAAGTCTACGGGAACTTCCAAGAACGCCTCCAGCACTGCATCAACAATTTCGGCCACCACATGCCTGATGTGATTTTTTTTTTTTTTTTTTTCTTTCGAATTTGTGACAGTTCACAGAAAATTTAAAAACTAACAAGGAGGTGCAAAGGGCACAAAAGCGACTAATCATGCTTTGTATCAGCATTGGGACAAAAATCAAGATAAACTATGCTTTAGGGCAGGGGTGCTCAAACGGTCGATCGCGATCGACCAGTCGATCGCGAGTGCTTTTTGAGTAGATCTCGAGAAGAAAAAATTTTTTAATAAGTAGGTAACTAAACTACAAAAATTTATTACGTAATAACACTGCTTGCGGCAAAAGGCGGCTTTATCAAAGGAACGCGCGGTACTTGTCAAAGAAAAGCCGCGTTGTTTCTAGACTAGACTGTACTAGACCATTCCGGGCGGCGCGGCGGGCGGCGGGTCAACTTACTTGTGCGAGTCTTCATTTTCTGAAATGAAGATAATTAAGTCAAAATATCGCAATCGACTAACTGACGATCATATGTCATCATGCTTGCGATTGGCACTCAGTGGTTACGCACCATCTTATGAAAAGTATGCTGAGGACATGCAGTGCCACGCTTCAACATCCAAAGTCACTCCTTAGTTGAGTTTAACACCATATGTAACTCTTTTGTTTTGTAACAACGAATAAACTCGCAATTTTGAATAACTAGGAGTTTTTCCATTGATATTGTAGAGAAGAACTTAAGTAAACCTAACCCAAACCTTGACTAAAATAATGTAAATTGTGCAGAAAGCTAATATCTATATTTGCTATACGGTACACCCTACCTAGGTAAGTAGGGTGTATAGTGTATGTACGACAACCCTGCATCACACATACTTGCAGCCTCTCAGAGTCGATCGTAAGTAGTCTAAAAATATTGAGGTAGATCGCCAGCAGTTCAAGTTTGAGCACCCCTGGTCTAGAGTCTCGTGACTCAACTTGATTGTTCGCGAACGTCTCGTATTAGCTTCGACGTCCTGGAGGGGTATGCTGACAGCGTTGATTTTGGCCGAGCGTGGCAAGTTGCTGATATTCGGCTTTTCCAGAAACTATAACTTTTCGAGGCCGTGGGACTGCTGATTGTACTGTTTCTCACGGTCTGCTGAAGTCAATGCACTGCGGTGAATGTCCTTTGTGGATTGTGAGCGTTTCGAAGCTTACAATGTGTTTATAAATTTGTATTCAACAAACACTATTCATAAACATAAGAAGTCGTATTTTATTAACAATAATCCCTGAGCTCTGGAAATCTTTTATGAATTTTATTATTAATCCGGAACCTATATTATTTTGTTAATAATTTTTTTAGGGATGATGAGTACATCAAAATCTGTGAGGAGTACATGGCCTATCTCGTTTCTGTTCGGAGGGTACATGGAAGAAAAAAATTTAAGAAACACTGCTTTAGACAATTTTTACACATGGAAACATGTATTATAGCCCGAATTTGCATTCTAACTTGTGTACGCATTTATTAGATAGTGTTATATTTTGCATCCATTGATTCATTTCGAATTGTATTTCAAATCATTCTATACGTCCATATGTGAGAAAGATATACTGCCCACCCAACTTGGCAGGCCTTTTATTTTTGTATTGATTAACTGTGCGTTTATTTTATTATAATCTTTTTTTTTTTTTTTTTTTTTTTTCAGAATTGATAGTCTCTTGCCATTGTACGGTGATGTGTCTTTCATTGAAGACACGGAGTTTGTACGGGTACAATGCTTCTCTGCTATCGACGGGAAAAGTTTGTACACCAACATGCACGCCTTCATTGGATTCAAGGATTCT
Organism: Adelphocoris suturalis; assembly: GCA_030762985.1. Lineage (NCBI taxonomy): Eukaryota > Metazoa > Arthropoda > Insecta > Hemiptera > Miridae > Adelphocoris > Adelphocoris suturalis. The sequence goes on from CM061040.1 coordinate 159,364,121, forward strand.
GTCGGAAAGAAAATCAACAAACATCTTGGAAGCAGCTTTTCGGACTCCAGACGGATGGGGGTGATGATCATCGGCTTCGACTCCATGTCAAGATCCAACCTGAACAGAAATATGCCCAAAACTGTTCGGCTTTTGAAACGCACGGGTTGGTACACTCTGAAGGGGTACAACAAAATCGGAGACAACACTCTCCCCAATTTGATGGCACTTCTGAGCGGAAAGAGCGTTCAGCAGTTGAAACGCACATGTTGGCCCGACCAGTTTACGTTTTTCGATAAATGCCCCATCATTTGGAAAAATTTCTCTGAAAAGGGATACATCACGGCTTACGCAGAAGATTCACCGGGTACGTCCACATTCAACTGTGCAAAAGTGGGGTTCAGACATCCCCCCACGGATTACTACATGCGGCCTTTTTGGACGGCAGCCGAAAAATTCATTAGGAACGAGTCGTGCTGGGGGCCTAGAGCAAAAGCTGCACACCACATATTCAACTACTCTATCGATTTCGCCAACAGTTTTCACCGTTATCCAACGTTCTCTTTGTTCTGGCTTAACAGCTTCAGCCATAACGATGGAAACGAGCCGTCGACGATGGACGACGAAGTCGTCAATTATTTTCAAAAGTTGGCCACCACTGGAATTCTGAACAGCACCATGGTGATTTTCTTGAGCGATCACGGTCTTAGAATTGGACCTTTGCGTGAAACATATATCGGCCATATTGAAGACAGACTGCCCTTCATCAACATATGGCTGCCCGGTTGGTTCAAAGATAACCACCCCGAAAAACAGCAGAATCTAATCAAGAATACAAAAGCTCTGACGTCGCCCTACGATATTTACATGACGCTGGTCGACATTCTGGGGGAAGACGCTTCTGCTGAAGGCTGTCCAAAGTGTCGAAGTTTGTTCAAAACAGTCCCTTGGAACAGGTCCTGCTTGGATGCCGGCATAACTGAACACTGGTGCGCATGTGACGAGTATGAGGACATAACTTCACAAACCATTCGTACGTCCTGGGCAAAAGAAATGGCAGATACGGTAGTTCGCGAAATCAACAAAATTACTCACTTCCATGACAACTGCGCTCAGCTCGATCTCAAGCAGATACTTTCGCTGAGACGGAGGACGTTTGGAGTGACCCCTGACGAACTGTATAATGTGGCTGTTCAAACGACACCAGGAAATGCCAGATTCGAAGCTACCATCAGGAAGGCAATTCAAGACAAGGAAGAAGACAATTGGAGTCATTATGGGGAGAAATGGATTGTACTGGACACAGTGAGCAGAATAAACGTATACCGAAATCAAAGCTATTGTGTGCTGGACTATTTCGTCAAGGAATTTTGTTTTTGTATTGAGCAAACGCCATGACGCTATCAACATGAAGAAATCATTCACATACAGTTTTCTGAAATCATACCACTTACGAATATATGCAGGGTAAATATTGGGTAAATACTGAGTGTTCAGGTGTTCTTATGATTGTTAACTTCCTAGGGATCAATTTTACAACTAATTTCCAACAAAAAGTTTCTGCGTACAATTTTTTTAAACGCTCGATTTTTGGAGTTTTTTCACATTTGAGTTTTTTGCTTCCGGGTCTACCTGAAGGTAGCGGAAGCATTGTTTTCAATTTCGGGAAAAAAAAAAATTATTGGTGTGTGTGTGTGTGTCGGCACGTAGTCGGCACCAATCCTCTTACCTACTACCTACAATTTATAATATGCTAATCAGCAAGATTTACCCCACATCATACAGTCATGTTTGTGATAAATACGAAAAAACTAAAAAGAAATGCAAGGAATATCTTTTTATGCATATCAATGAAGAATTGGCCTTGAATTAAACGTGAATTATTTATTGTATTATTTATATTTATGTATGTAAATCATAACTGAACAAAAAATGTATTTATTGTATTATCCATATTATCTAAGCCTATTTAAATCATTATAATTAACAGCGTTTGAGTTATAAATGTCATTAAGATACATGAAAAGTATTCACTTTATTTGTAAATTGTAAAATGTAACACACATCATGCCCGCGCGACTTTCTTGAAAGTCTTGGGCAGTTGCTGTAAATTGTATATTTTATTGCGAAATAAAGATGATAATAAATCTGTGTTTTTTTTTTGTTTTTTTTTCGGGCCGAATTTATTTGGGCCTGCTCCCATAACGATTACAGGCAATTCGATATTTACAAAGTTACAATTTTCAGGTATTTACAGTTCATACTTCAAATAATACGTTATCAATAATATATGCAACTGTTTTATATTCATGGGTATTATTTTATGTCATCAGGTTATTGTTCATAGAGATGCCGAACATTGTACACTTATCACAAAAGTTCAAAGTTTATTGTGTTTAGGAACACAATCACTTCCTGCAGGTGGTTTTTTATTAACTCCATCATTGGCGTTGGCCACGTACTTCCCTGAAGCACACATCTTCGCTCCAGACGAGCCCGCTGCTGCTCAAAATGGGCACATCGGAACAGCAGGTGTTCCCAATTCTGCTCCTCGCCCGAACACGAGCACACAGGACTTTCGCTAAGATGGAAGCGATGCAGGTATGCCCGTATCCTACCATGCCCAGCCAGGAGAAGGGTCAGCCTCCAAGAAGGTGGCAAATCAACCCGAAGGCGATCAGTAACGGTAGGGAAAAAGACCCTTGTACGTCTCCCATCCACAGACATCTGCCATATGCGGTCCCACTCCAAAATACTTTGTGCTCTACAGTCCTGTACCACTCTTGACTTTGGGATTTGTGCATATTGGATTGGGAGATCCTCACTCAAAGCCGCATCTTTTGCACAGGCATCTGCCTCTTCGTTTCCGGCTGTTCCAACATGGGCCTTAGTATATCTCAAGCCAATCTTCCATCCCTTCCTGACTCTGAGCTCCAAAACCAGTTCTCTGATCCGCTCAATGATTGGGAGGTGGTTCCTGTGGTCCTCTGGCTGTCAGTGTAAACAACTGCCCCTCGGTGGGGCACCTGTGTCACCTGCCTTGAAAGCCATTCTAATGCCTTCATAATTGCACATGCTTCGGCCTGATTGTTGGTGCATGAGGCACCAAGCCTGAAAAGCTGTCTGTACTGAGGACCACCAAAACCAGTATATACAATGAATGCACATCCGATCCTTCCATCACCCATATCACTTCCATCAGTGTACACTTCAAATGTCAGGCATTCTCCCTCTTCCAGCTCAATACCCATCTCAGGTACCTCTGCAGGGTGGAGCCACTTATCTGGGGGCAAAGGTCTCTCCACTGATTGCTCAGCCATTCTACTGTGGATCCTAGCCAGCTCCCTGACCTGTGGTGTGTGTGTGTGTGTGTGTGTGTGTGTGTGTGTGTGTGTGTGTGTGTGTGTGTGTGTGTGTTTGTGTGTGTGTGTCTGTCTGTCTGTCTGTCTGTCTGTCTGTCTGTCTGTCTGTCTGTCTGTCTGTCTGTCTGTCTGTCTGTCTGTCTGTCTGTCTGTCTGTCTGTCTGTCTGTCTGTCTGTCTGTCTGTCTGTCTGTCTGTCTGTCTGTCTGTCTGTCTGTCTGTCTGTCTGTCTGTCTGTCTGTCTGTCTGTCTGTCTGTCTGTCTGTCTGTCTGTCTGTCTGTCTGTCTGTCTGTCTGTCTGTCTGTCTGTCTGTCTGTCTGTCTGTCTGTCTGTCTGTCTGTCTGTCTGTCTGTCTGTCTGTCTGTCTGTCTGTCTGTCTGTCTGTCTGTCTGTCTGTCTGTCTGTCTGTCTGTCTGTCTGTCTGTCTGTCTGTCTGTCTGTCTGTCTGTCTGTCTGTCTGTCTGTCTGTCTGTCTGTCTGTCTGTCTGTCTGTCTGTCTGTCTGTCTGTCTGTCTGTCTGTCTGTCTGTCTGTCTGTCTGTCTGTCTGTCTGTCTGTCTGTCTGTCTGTCTGTCTGTCTGTCTGTCTGTCTGTCTGTCTGTCTGTCTGTCTGTCTGTCTGTCTGTCTGTCTGTCTGTCTGTCTGTCTGTCTGTCTGTCTGTCTGTCTGTCTGTCTGTCTGTCTGTCTGTCTGTCTGTCTGTCTGTCTGTCTGTCTGTCTGTCTGTCCGTCCGTCTGTCTGTCTGTCTGTGTGTCTGTATGTCTGTCCGTCCGTCTCTTTGTCTCTCTGTCTGTCGGTCTGCCTGTCTGTCTGTCGTGTGTCCACAAATCCTTGTAACAAGCTTATATTCCACAGTTTTCATCCGATTCGGATGAAATTTTTAGAAGATGTGCGGGCTATGAGGTAGACGGCCTCCTATTAGTTTCATCATTCACGACTCAATACCTCACTCTGCGCATGTGCAAACGTAAATTAAACCAAGCATCATTTTCTCACGCCATAGTCGTCCGATCTCGCTCAACTCTGGATGATAGTTGGAGGATGACAATTTGATCATCTTCTATCAATTTTAATATGATTGCATCATTAATAGCTACTGCGCATGCGCCAATATGAAATCCTTGTAACAACCCTATTTTCAAGTTTTCATACGATCTGGGTGAAATTTTCAGGGAATGTGCGAGCTAGATGGTAGACAGTCCCCTATCAGTTTCATATTTACCAACTCAATACATCACTCTGCGCATGCGCAAACGTAATTTCCATTAAGCTTCATTTATTCACGCCCTAGTCATTGGATCTCGCTCAAATTTGGACCATAGTTGAGGGATGAAGATTTGATCATCCCATATCAATTTCAACATGATTGTATCATTAATAGCTACTGCGCATGCGCCTATGTGAAATCCCCTAATAACCTTAGGCTGAATTCACACTGCCCGCGATGCGATGCGATGCGAAGCGAAGCGAATGGAGGCGCGAACTTCCAAGCGATGCGATGCGATGATGTGTTCACACTGCTAGCGATTACAGGCGAGGGAGTAGACCAGTCGAGTATTTGGTGTCCCGGAAAGATGTTCCCATTTAACTCTGTTAATTCCTTTTTAGGCGCGAAATCTATTACTCGCACGAATCGCTCGCTTCAAATCGCAACGTTCTTCGCGATTGCGAGAGGCCACTCGCACGAAATCGCTCGCAACCGCCCTCTACCGCTCGCAGTGTGAACACCCGTCGCCTCCTCCCATTTAAAAACCTTACTCGCGCGGCGTTTTGTCTTTTTCGCGCGTAATCGCATCGCTTCGCTTCGCTCAAATCGCGGGCAGTGTGAAAGCCGCCTTAACTTCCCCTGTTTTCATCCGATTTCGATGAAATTGTCAGAAAATGTGCGGGTTAGGTTGTCAGTGTTTATCACTTTCATCGTTGTCAAATCAATAAGTACTTCATTCTGGGCATGCGCAAACGAAAATTCCATTACGCTCCATTGTTTCACACTCTATTCGTTCGATTTCGCTTAAACTTGGATGATAGTTGGAAGAAGACGACTATTGCGCGTGCGCCAATGTGAAATACTTGTAATGACCTTAATTTCCACTGTTTCCTTCCAATTTTGATGAAATTTTCAGCGTCTGCGTGGGTTAGTTTGTAGACGGTCCCGTACCTATTTCATTGTCATGCAGCATGATCGTATGAGTGAATTTTTGTAAATTATCCTATTTTATAATGTTAAATCGTTTTGAAATTAGAGCTTTTTGATTGGAATGAAATATTTAACTATTAAGTTCATGGCAAAAAACCTATTCAAATAGAGGTTTTGAATTGTTAGCCGTTTTTGCAGTTTTTATCGATTCTTTTAGTAAATTTTGATGAATTTTAAGTACATTTTTCAGCATAATTTTGTACAAACAATTTTGAATGTTATATTTCATAGTTAATGAACTTTATTTGAGCAATATTCTACCAAAAAATATGAATTTACCGATTTTAAGCCGTTTTTAGCCATTTTTAGTTCACTCTTAAGGTTGTTAATCTCTTAGGGATCGATTCTACTTCTAATTCCCTACAAAAAGTTCCTCTTTGCAAATTTTTTTAAACCCTCAATTTCTGAAGTTTATTTACTCTTAAGTTTTTTGTCTTGTTTTCAACCTTACATCAATAAAATGGCCATATCTCCCCTAACTTAAATGTTATGTTAAAAATAGGTATACCATTGGAAAGAGCGTTGAATTTCTCATTTCCCTAAGGCATTTGCATTCTTTTTACAGTAATTAACGTAGGCGAACAAATTGAATAAACACGAGAATGTCTCACTGTTTGAAAAGTAATGTTTTTTAAGGTGCGTTAAGTATTGAAACAAATTTGACATGGATATGTCTTTTTGGCTGGGGGTCAATGAATTTTTCGCGACACTTTTTTTTCCCGACCGACACTTTTTTTTCCCGACCGGCACATTTTCTATTGATTTTCACGTACAACCAAGGCGTTACTGGGGAAGAGTAACTCCCATAGTTTTCATAGTTGGAAAATCGTTCTCCACTTTTTGGAATGCTCTCGTTTTACCACGACATTTCATGACCTCTAAGTCTATGTAGTGTCAAGGAATGCTGATTTATTACTCTAAGTTTAAAACTAATATTGTTTTGTAACCATAATGGAATAATCTTGTGAAAATAAGGCACTACATGGTTGGTATACAATTGAGTAGAAGGTACCAACTGGTAAGCATGAGGTACTAGACATATCCATGATCTTTTGTTTTTCCCATCAAGGGAGAAATTAAAATGCAGGATTTACACTTCACAAATTTTTTCAATCATCACGTCACAGCGAAAATATTGATTTAACATCGATTTTCACGTACAACCAATGCGTTACTAGGGAAGTGTAACTCCCTTAGTTTTGACAGCAGGAATTCTCAAGGCCAATCTACCCAAGTATAGGTACCTACCTAGGTATTAGGTACCTACTTCAGATTCCTATTTATTTTTAAACCGTAGGGTGGAGGGACCAGTGATAGACAGGGACCCATTGATTGACAAGAAGTTTTAATAATAAGGCATTTAAAAGTGTTTTACAGGCTTGATCCATTTGAATTTTGAGGCGAAATACCTTCTCAGTAAATTATAAAGGCGGGAAAAGGTTTCAGGCAGGTTTTTATGAAATTTGGAGAAGGTTACCCAACAAAACCTCGTGTTGTAATTTCTTTGGTGCTATTTCTTGTGATTTTGCTAAGAAGGTTTTACTTTGCTTCACCATGCCCTCCACATTTTCAAATTCGATTGTTTCCATGGCTTTTCTCAACCAGTTTTTTGTGTAGCTTGCATTTATGCTATCAGCTTATGGAAATAATCAAAGATGACATGTGAATATGCAAATGTCAATTACTAGATCCCAAACTGATGCTACCCTCATTGATTGAAAGTGCTGTCAATGTGGATCTCTATTCGTTCTTGTCATTCATTCATTTTTTTTTTTTACATATACAAATACATAGCAACTCAAAAGCTACTAGTTTACCATGAATCGTACTGTGCCAATGGTATCAAGAAAACATTGTACCTATTTTGTGATGAAACATCCGGTGATATTTTCAACTTTGTCTTTATGAAAACTCATAATAATTTTATATTTAGATTAATAAAACTAAGTTCAAATGCTCAATTTATTTTGTAAAATGTTGAAATAAAATGTTTTGTAGATACAAGGAATCATTTATTGCAGAAGAACAGCTGAGTCAATCACAAGTACAACAAAACTCGGCGCTTCGCGCCTCGCCAGGGGGCAAGCCCCCTGGACCCCTGGTTACCTCTATTTACATACTTCGGACGAAATTATTGAAACACAGAATGTGTTTTAGCTCACGCGTTTCACATAAACCCGTCTTCAATCTTCGGTTCAAACAACTGGAACTCCAACGATTTTCGTATAAGTATAGCTTTTTCCATATTAAAACTGTCGTTTCGTGTTCTTAGATACCTAGTTAATTGATAAGTAGGACAAGTTTCAAGCGGATTAGTTGAAAATGGAGTGAGCAACAGCATTTGGAACCTTAGGGTGGCGTTATTTGGCGCACCTACCTTATAAAATGACTCACAAACGGGTCTGTCGCGACTACTATAAATGGATGTAAAAACCAGGCGTTCAAGGTCGAGTAATGATTCACTAATACCGGTGATGATTTACTAATCAAAAGTGATATGTAACAAAATATCGCATAGGTTACACCAGGTTACACGATCCTTAGTTCCGTATCATCGGTATCCATGTTGTCGTCCCAGATTTTGTTACGAAATTTCGTTAGCTTTTTTGGCTAGTTAGTCCATGGCTAAAACACATTCTGTGTTAAAATTTGGCTGTCAAATACTGGGTCAAAAAATTGATTTCGAAAAAACGAACTTATGATGTTTTGTGGCTTGAATTAGTTATTTTGTCTATACCGAGCGGTTTGAGGACACCCTGATTCAGCAATAGATGTAAGCTTCAAGTTTGAACAAACAAAAAAACAACTTAATTGCTTGTTGAAGTCAAAATGCCTCTAAAACCAAGGGTAGTATAAGTTGGGAGATCAAAAAAGTAATAATTTGACTGCCCAATATCCTCTTTAACCAATACACAGTGATGACGAATGAAACCTGAAATCCTGGAAACTCACTTGGTTACTGTCCCCCACCTACCTAACACCTAAGTAGAAGTTAGGTTGTTACGAAACAATGACAATCTAGAACTGGCTGTAGGGTTACTAGCTGCAGTAAGTTGGTTCCTCTTTATTTAGAGTAAGGATTTACATTTTTAAGATTTTCCCCAACCCGTGAAAAACTAGTTTTTCAGTCAGTCCCCCATATCTCTTCTCAATGGGACCTCAGGAGTGTAATCATTTTTGCGATCAAGAAAGCTGATGGAAAATGGCGGGAAACAGTCAGATGTGAAGGTTCCGTCAACTCATACAACTTTGTGCCACTTTTTTGGTTTTTTGAGCGTTAGAACTTTATTTGTCGTCGTATCTCGTTGAAATGTTTACCCAAGATACTTACACATCTCAGTGATCAAATGTCGCTAAGGAAAAAATTCCATCTGTTCAGCGAATACAATGGGAACTATTTATTCGTGGCACATTCATTACCCCAGGAAGGTGCAACTTTGAGCCACCATCTTTTTTAGCCTATAATGAAATGAAAAACCTAATGTGGCTCATTGTGGCGGTCTGAATCTTGTTAATCAGCATGTTGACTTTGCAACGTAATACAAAAAAAAATTTGCCCTCGGAATTTTTAGTGTTTTTTTTCGATTTTTTAAACAAGGTGAATATAAAAATCAATGCAAGGCAACTTTCTGTTCGTTTTTATTATAAAATCGTAACAATTCATACAAAAATATCCCAACAAATCTTCATCTCGTCCAGCCACCTTTCTCCGGTTCTGAGCACCCATTTTCTGTAAAAATACAACGAGAAAGCATTAAATTTTATTGCAGAAATAATAAAAAAACGGTGGCACAAAGTTGTACCCCTAAGTTCCCGTTTCTAACATATCTGGTCATATCATAGAAACAAACAAACTTCTGATAACACCAAATACTGTAATTGGTAGCTGACAGTATAGGGATGAAAATATGAACTTACCAGACTATTCAGAAATCCGCAGCATACTCATCCAAAGGAGACTCCCAGCACAAACTGAACAATTCCCTTTTAGTGAACTAGAGAAAGAGCTACCTTGCCGGCACTGAAATCCACAGGGAAGACTTGTGGAAGCGTCGGCATCCTCTTCTACCATCCCGCTGTTCGTGGGAATTTTTTCGAACTAATAACTTAGAGTTTGTTACCGTTAGAGAGCACAAGGTTCAAAAAACGAGATTGGCACAATGTTGAACGGGGTGCACAAAGTTGTATGAGTTGACGGTTATATTGTCCAGTTGAAGATGTGAGACTGTAGTGGAGTGCTTGGAGTTGCAGCAGTTTTTACAGCGAAAGAAGCCTAAAAACATGTTGAGTATTTTTATTTTCAATCATGAGTGTTACACTAATTACGAGTGTTGTTGGTGCTTAAACAGAATAATCCGATATCAACAACCATACTGCTTGGTGACAATTTTCAAACAGTAGCCATCCCCGAGTTTTGCCACTTCATCATCCAGTGTGACGCCATTTTTACTGGAAATTCTCATGAGTTTTACCTCTCAGAAGTGTGACCAAGGATGGGTAACACTCCTGAGATTTAAGCTCAATTGCACTGCCTTCAACATGAATTCCCTGAAATCTGAATATTACGTTTGAACGTTATTCTTTTGTACTTACTTGAGCAACGACAACAATTTTGCTTAAGTCATCCATTTTACAGAAATTAATTATAGAAATCCGGTAACACTCATGAGTTGGATATCATGTTTTATAGTACAAAAAAAAAAAAAAAAAAAAAAAAATACATAAATTAAAAACTCACTGTTCATCTATGGAACACAAATCTGCACTGTAAAATGAGTAGTATTTGCCGATCTAACCTCATTTTCGAGCACTTTTATATTTCACATCACTGAGGTTCTCAAAAGACCCAAAGCGGCAAATGAAATGAGAATGACTCAGTAGGTAGGTATTCGTTTCAGAATGTCTCCGAACGGATTTCGATGAAGAAATCTTTTGAAAATTTTTGTTTTAAAATTTTCGGAGCCATTGTAATAGCTTCATTTTCTACAAAAATTCGGTTAAAAGTTGTGCGAAGCCTCGCACTAGGTATTTTGTTCGATGGCTGATTAGATTTTCGCCGTCGAGCGCCGGCGCCTTTGAAGATCCCACGTTTCCCTCCCTGTTCGCCGAAACGCGGACCCACGCCAGTAGCCCGCCTCCCGCTGAAGCCACCGGTACTGTAAGCTTCAGCTGCGACAAGTCGATCGTAACTCTGATCGTCAGCTGTGACTGTAATCGTCAGCTGTAATCCCAATCGTCCTTCTCAGCCGCTTTCAGGACATCCGTCCCGACACACCGTTGCCATGACTACGAGCCCTCCGCCTCAGCCGACGTCTCCGCCGTCCTCCTCCTTCTCGAAGACGCCAGTTCTCGTCCTCGTTTACTTGTCTTTCCTCCTGGACAACGTCCTCCTCACTGTCGTAGGTGAGTGGGCGGTTCTTTTACAATTCCCCAAGACATTTACTACAAATTTTTGTAAAAAATGAAAAATTGCAATGACTCGGAAAATTTTAAAATCAAAATTTATGAAATATTTCTTTATTGAAATTCGTTCAGAGGCATTCTGAAACGAATTCTAGAGTACATATAAACACATATATACAGGGTGATTCCCTCGTAGATGCAAAAAAAAAAAAATTGGGTGAAACTACATCAAAAATGGAGTAAAATGTCGCCAACTGCATATTTTTATCTCAATCCGTTCTCGAGATATGATTTTTTAAAGGTTTTTTCAGGAAAACCGTGTTTTTTCCTTTTAAACTCAAATTTCTCCACTTTACTTCATTCAATTTTAACTTTCAACCTCATTTTCGGTATCAGCATTAAATTTCCTATAAGAATAGTGTACTTGAATTCTCAAAAAGTACCATCCGAAGACCATCACATCAGCTCCAACATTGACGATTTTGAAAAAATAATATTTCTGAAAATCCTCAGAACTGTACTACTCTTTTAAAAAGAATCCTGGAAACTGGTAAATCTCATGAAAACTGCTTCATCTAATATGCTTTCCAATGGTATTATCAATTTTACTTTTATTTTTCGATACAGCGTGAAAAAATACATAGAAACCGACCCCATACTCGTTGGTTCATGGAGGGTCATCTTTCGAGAAAACCAACAATTTCATTGAAAAACCCACTTTTTTTAACATTAAAACATTATTGTCTCCACTAAATAACAAAATAAAAGTAAACTTGATTATACCGTTGGAAAGAGTATTAGACGAAGCAGTTTTCGTGAGGTTTGCCAGTTTCCAGGATTCGTTTTGGAAGAGAAGTAATGTTTTGAAGATTTTCAGAACTATTCTTTTTTCAAAATCGTCAATGTTTGAGCTGATGTGAGGGCCTTTGGTTGGTACTTTTTAAGAACCCAAGTACACTATTCTTATAGTAAATTTAATGCTGATTCCGAAAATGTGGTCAAAAGTTGAATTTGAATGAAGTAAAGTGGAGGAATTTGAGTTTAAAAGAAAAAAAACACGATTTCCCTGAAAAAAAAAACCTTTAAAAAATCATATCTCGAGAACGGATTGAGATAAAAAATATGCAGTTGGCGGCATTTTACTCCATTTTTGATGTAGTTTCACCCAAGATTTTGCATCTGCGAGGGAATCACCCTGTATATCTATGCATATAGCTTTTCCCAATCTAATTCAACATTTTCTCAATCAAAGTCAACATTTTACCAACCAAATTTGACATTTTACCAATCAAATTCAACATTTTACCAACCAGAATCAGCATTATTTTCTAGACCCACAAAAAAGCAGGGGATAGAATGAATAATTTACAACATTATACAACATTGATAAACAGCAAGATAGTGTAACCGAATTTTGTAATACACGAAATACACCCCCTTGTCATTTTTGCCCAGTTTAAAGGAAGATATGTTACCAATGCACTGGACTGATTCAATGACAGGTTTCCTTAGCTTATTTTGCTGATTTTAGCGAATTTTTGAAGAAAATTAAGCTATTGCTCTCGTCTCAAAATTTGTAGAATGTGAATTTTTGAAAAAAATTTATGCAGAAATCCGTTTCAGGCTATTCTGAATCATATTCTGAAGTTTGACGCATTTTTTTATGTATGTATATATATGTATGTATGTATATATGTATGTGTCATTCCAGACGATAACTGTCCGTAGAATTGTGCTAGAAACTTCAAACAAATTTTAAAATGTTAAGGACACAAAGCGAAAGTTCAAGTTCGTTGGCCAGCATGATCGGATTACATCTTCGGGTTGAAATTTTCAAAAATGTAGTCAAAAATTTCAAAATAGCCTGTTTTTTGCGATTTGTTGTGTGAAATAATTTTTTCAGCATACTAACATGTGGTATATTCGGAATCAGCGTAAAATTTCCTATAAGAGAATGTATCAAGTTTTCAAAATTTTCGAAGTTGAAAAATTAGTCAAAAATCGAAATAATGCCGTTCGCAAGTTGTAAAATCAATAGCGACTGAAATGTCAAAGATTTCTTCAAAAATTCGCTCATGGGGTCATGCTGCATGACTGGACTTTTTCTATCCCTCAAGACGTCATGTATTAGCGAATATTCGCAAAAAGTGAACTATTGCAATGGCTCCAAAAATTTTTAAATCAAAATTTTTGAAAATTGTCTGTATATGTTTTCTTGTATAGGTACATCTTCTGTATATATTAGCAAATAGAGTGGATCTTTTTGCAAATCAAATTACTCTTTTGGCGAATTCAATAAAACTTTCTACAAATAAATTTATTCTTTTTATAAATAAAATTAATCTTTTTCTAAATAAAGTTAATCATTTTACAAATACATTTAAACTTTCAGCTGCAGTAGGTAAGTTTGATTTTTAACGCATATCTTATCATTAGAAGAGCTTGTACACCTCATCATTAGAAAGGACGTAGTTTTTCTTTGCCCATTTCTTTGTTTATGTTCTTGTTCTTCGTTCATGTTCTTTGTTTAAAAAACATGATATGCGTTAAAAATCAAACTAACCAACTGCAGCTCAAAGTTTAAATGTATTTGTAAAATGATTAACTTTATCTAGAAAAAGATTAATTTTATTTGTAAAAAGTTAACAATTAAAATTTTTACTAATAAAATTAATCTTTTGGCAAATTTAATTATTAAATTTGCCAAAAGGTTAATTTGATTTGCAAAGAGATCAACTCTATTTGCAAATACTATATATATATATATATATATATATATATATATATATATATATATATACACATATATAGTTTTGTTGGAAGATGAGAACACTCGCGTGTAATATTAATTTGAGGTATTAATTACAGATGGTTGGGAAATATAGGAAACACATGGGTCATTTCACGCGAATGGCCAAACTTTTTCTTTCGATATTTTACATTGAGTACCGCTGGCGTCAAACCGTTTGTCGTCCCATTAAGTCCTCTTAACCTCGTATTCTACATACTGATAGGTATGATATAGGATCAAAAAAATTTTCTCAAAACATGCGATATTGATGAAATATGAAAAATAAATTTTTATTTTGAGTTTTCATGGGGAAGCATACGTTTTTTGGGAGAACAGGCCGTAGGTACATTAAGTACTTCTGGCGACAAACCGTTTGTCGGCCCATTACGTCCTCTTAACCTCGTATTCTACATACTAGTAGGTATGATTTAAGATTAAACATTTTTTTCTTCAAAAAATGCGAAATTGATGAAATGTGAAAAAGATGTTTTTATTTTGGGTTTTCATGAGGAAGCTTACGTTTTTTGTACATTTAGACATCACTACCAGAAAGAACAGACGATTTACCATAAGAATTGGCCACCTTACTTATTTTTTTGGGCACAATAACGGTTGAGCAATTTAAACAAAAGTTAGTGTTTGGCGCACACTCCCAAACTTCGGACAGTTGTAGAGAGAAGGCTGGGCGAAGAAGGGGTCTGAAAATTTGGCTCCTAGCTTGTATTACCAATGGGTGCAGTATACTAGAAAATCAGGACTTTTAAGAATATCGAAAAAAAAAAGTTTGGCCGTTCGCGTGAAATGACCCATATACATCTGACTTACAAAAGTGAGAGAATATTTCACCGTTTCGGCGTCGTCAGCTCTAGTGAAGAAGTAGACTTCATTCGTCATATTTATGTGTTTCCTATATTTCCCAACCATCTGTACTTAATACCTCAAATTAATAAATATTAATTGCTATGCAATTCTTAGGCCGACCTCCAATAATTTTTTATGTAACGTCCGGAACGAAATTAAAGATGATCTTCACGTACAACCGAGTAGTTGAGTAGTTGCTATAGATTGTGTCACAATTTCAGTGTTTTTCACCTACAACCCAGCCGTTGCTAGGGGAATGGAACTTCCGCAGTTTTCAACGCATAAAAATCGTTCGCCACTCGTTGGAAAGCGCTTGATTTGTGTGATAAATGTTCACATTTCAAGCTACCGATTTCCCCCTCCTTACGTACCTGGCTACATTCCAAAACTATGTTGATTCAGGCAAAGATTGATTCTTGCGCCGAAAAATCGAGCTTTCCACACAAAAGGACGAGTTCGTTGGCCAACATTTTTTGAGCACATTAAATTGGCCACATTTCAAAAAAGTGTACTAAAAAATCACTAAAATTGGCTAAAAATTGTTGAATTTATATTTTTTGGCAGAATTTTGCTGTAATAAAGTTTATTCACGATCAAATAGAACATTTAAACATTTATGTACAAAATTATGCTAAAAATGTACTTGAAATTCATTAAAATTTGCTTAAAAATCGAAAAAAAAACAGCCAAAAAATCGATAAAATCAAAACTTTCCCTGGAATAGGAGAACATTGTTTGAAATACTTTTTTGCCATACATTTAATTATAGTTGAACAAATTTTCGTGCACTCAAAAAGCTCAAATTTCAAAATAATTTAACATTATACAATACGATAATTTACAAAAATTCGCTCATACGATCATGCTGCATGAATCTAATTTTTTATAGCACAGACATAACACTGGGGTTAATTTCGATCTCACATGGAAACATTCTTCCAGACTTTCAAAATGCCATTTCATGGCTGTATTTTGAATTTTGAATCATTGAATTACTCGTACAATCCAGGGAATTATTGAATTAAATAAATCAACTGTTATGACTCCATGACTATCCTTCCTGAAAATCAGGTGCTAACGTTACTCTTACTAAAATGGTCAGACCTAGGGTCTCATTTTTTGCCAATTTTGAAAATACCCAATGATGCCAGATTGAAAACGCTTTTAATCCGTAAATTTAGAGTAACCTGTAACATAGGAAAAAACGTATGCCAATTTGGGTGTGGCACATGGCTTCCATGTTTATATTTCATTGAAATTTTTTAATGATTTCGAAAAATTCCATAGAGGAATAGAGAGACCACGAAGTAGCGTGAATCGTCATAATTGGTCAATTAGGAAATAAAAAATAGCAAATGGATGATCGTACAGCCACCCGAGTGGTCTCATTCAATCCACGGAGCTAATTTCTATAGGAATCAAACTAAAACCGTAGGTACACTGGATTCCAAAAGCATCTGGGACATATCCCAGTCGATTCTGCGTCCGAAATTACTTGGGTGACGACACCCCACTTACCTAAGGCAGAAATATAAGTAAACAGCTATTCATCCAGAGGGTTCAGACTCCAACCTGCCCATGTAATGCAATTTTAATTTAAAAACGATTTGCTTCGAACTATCTGAGAAGATTTTGGGAAGAAGAAGAATGAAGGATTTTAGATGGGCTGGATCAATTATTTTCGTAACATGGTACTAAAGTATGATATAATATACTAAATATACTAGTGTGTTCAAGGTAGGTTAAATGTTATATGGGGTAAAAGTAATAAAATATAATTTAAAATATATATTATATCCGTTCCGATACTACTCCACTATGCCCCTAATGCCGTACCCCCCTCAGGTTGGCCGCGGCGTACTATATGGGTACAACACGTAAATGTAATAAATCGCGCCTCCTTTCACTCCACCCCCCCCCCCCCCCCCTCACCACACACCGTGATCCCCTGCCAAGCGTGTCAGGCGTGCGCGCGTGCGTAAGTCTAACACTCGAAGCCTCGAAAAAGACACTTTTTCGCCCGTTTTTGGCCCATAGCATCTATGCGAGTTAAGCGATCGGGATGGTTAAACGTTAGGACCAACTAGACCCCAAATGGAGTCTATGTGTGAAAGAACGGGTTTTTAAAGTCAATTCTTAGGCCTTTTATGGCCCGGACGGCGGACGGACATTTCAAATTTGGATTCTACGCACCTTGAAACGTAAAGTGACAAAGTTTGAGGGGGGGTTATAAAAATTTTTTGCTATACGATCACATAGGCTTATTATTGGAAATAATAAACCAAAATTTGGTATACTGAATATAATATGCGTTCGAGCGGGGACAGAATGAAATGATGAGTAGAACTATGAAATAGGTAGGGACCATCAACAACCTAACCCACGCATTCAGTGACAATTTCATCTAAATCGGATAAAAACTGTGCAAGTTGAGGTAGTTGCAAGGATTTCATATTGGCGCATGCGTGGTAGCTATTACTGATACTATCATGTTGAAATTGATGTGTGATGATCAAATCGGTATTTTCCAACCATCATCCGAATTTTAGCGAGATCAGACGACTAGGGCATGAGAAAATGATGCTTGATGGAATTTACGTTTGCGCATGCGCAGATATAAGTATTTATTTAAAAATGATAAAAATGATAGGGGACCGTCTACACTCTGGCCCGCACATTCCTTGAAAGTTTCATCCAAATTTCGGATGAAAACAAAGGTAATTTATTTAGGTAGGTACTTAACTACATAGGTATTGTTTCATAGATAAAGTTTAAAAACTAAATGCTCGCCGCTGAGTCTACTAAGGTAGGTAATGGGAAGCTTTGTCCCACATACAGAAGACAAACTTTTTTCCTCCAAAATCTAAATTTTAACTCGTTATTTTAGGATTTCTGAACAACTTTGTTTCGTGTCAGTCTATTTTCAAACACTAGTAACAAACCTAATTCTCACTATTTCGTGACATTTTCCGGGTAGTCGTGGGTTAAGCTTGAAGATCGTGCCTTATCAATTTCACCACTAAAAATGATAGTTTTTACTGTCAAATCAATCAAGCGTCGTCGTCTCATGGCCTATTCGACCGATCTCGCTTAAATGCAGGCGGGTAGGTACATATTTGGGAAATGACGATTTGATTACCCCATATGAATTTCATAATGATCGTATCATTAGTAGGTAGCACTTCAAATTGTAAACAGCATGATTTATATATCAATTTTTTGCGCAAACGTAAAACTTTTCACTTATCATTTTCTCATTACCTAATTGACCGATTTAGCTCAAAGTCGGATAATAGTACGGACAAAGTAATTAGAGAGTTCCTAAAGCGATAGGGAGATAGAGATGAGGTGAACCAACCTATCTCATCTCTTCCTCCCTATCGCAAAGAAACCTTACACATCGATAACAATGATATTCATTTCTTGTTGGTAATCATGATTATTGCAAATTATAGGTATTCATTTTCTTGTTCATTAATTTTCAAAATCAGCCATTGCAAACCCTTTTCTTGCGTAAGAAAAGAACCAGACAACTTAGAAATGCTGAAAACTGAACACATGGGATAGGCGGGAAAATCCCCTTGGTGGTTCAGCGTTACTTGAAGATAAGTAGCGTCACTCTAAGATTGAATGCTAATTCGACCCTCTTGATTTTATCAGGTTACCAACCGCTGTGGCTCACCCCAGATGATAAAATCCCCAAGCACCTCATCATAATTGACTTATCGTTTAGGAACTTCCTACTAGATTGCCACAACCTCAGAAACTTATTTTTAAATCTTTTGTAATTATTTAAAATTTTAATGTTCTATTCATTTTTGTTACGGATACGACTATGCTAAAAACTAAACAGAATGAGTAGAATATTAAAATATTAAATAATTCTAAAAGATTCAAAAATCAGTTTCTGAGGTTGTGGCAATCGAAGAACTATTTCCGTACTATTATCCGAAATACCTATTACAGGTCGGATTTCTGGTGTGTAAATGAAGGTTGAAAGAACGCCAGTACACTCTAGTGGAAGTTTGATGGAGGTAGAAACAAAACGTTCCAGTCCTTCAACAACCAAAACAACAAGCCACCTTTCCTCAGTTCTGGTAAACTCTTCTAATACCTAATATACAGGGTGTCCCAAAAGTACCCCCCCCCCCCCCTCCAACCCACACCAACCATTTTCCATAATTAGTGAGACATCAAAGTGAAACTTGGAGAACGTTTTTGGGACACGACACGACACACACATACACATACACACACACACACGTGCCTACTATACACCCAAAGGGACTACCTGCTGGTAATTGCACACACGACACACAACTCACGACACACGACTTACGACACACGATACACATTTTTTTTTTTTTTTTTTTTTGTTTTTTTTTTAAGAAATCTCCCCTCAAAGACGGAGGGGGCACGCCATTAAGAAGAAGAAACGAAAAAACTAAATTAAAAAGTGGGGAGGACGCCCAAGTTTACCCGACGCCGGCCCTAGGGATTAGGGAAGTAGAGGAAGATGGAGGAGGGAGAGAGGGATGAAAGGAAGTGCCCCTATAAAATGACCACCAATTGAGGTAAGAGCCCCGAAGGACGCGGGTGGTGATACCACGAAGCACTCCTGCCGAGATGCCCAACTCGAGAAGCTCCGTGGCACTTTTCCCGTTCCACAATCCGTGCCATGACACGGTCGCGGCCATGACCTTGATTTTATTAGGCGCCACTCCCTTCAGCTCAGATATCGCTTGGCGCAGATCATTTCTATCATATTTACTTCTTTTAGCCCTCCAGGTCTGCTCCATGTCCACGCTGCCACTGACAACTTGGACATCCAGGATTATGGCAGACCCATCGGGCTTGATGGCGACGATATCTGGCTTCTTGCCCCGGTCACTCGGCATATGATACAGTCTCTCTCTCTCCACCTCCCAGCCGCTGGATGACAAAGCACCAGCTATCTGCTTGGCAACCGCATCATGACGCAGAATGCGGCCACCATGAGTCCGTGGACACTGCTGCACCACATGATACAGGTTCTCATTTTTACCCCGACAGGCACGGCAAAGGGTATCTACCGTCCCACCACTACCTCTAGAACACCTCACCGCAGTGGCTAATGTTGCCACGCGGACGGCATGAAAATGTCAGTAGTCGCAGGCCCCAATGCCCTCAGAAGGCCATTCAACCCACTGGGTAGAAATGGGGGATTCAGAGCACTGTCGGCGTTCTTTACCATCTACTGACTCATGCAGTGCAGCAGCAAACTCAGCAGATGAGCTGAGCATTGGAGCAGTTGGTGTGGCTCAGTCGCACCGCAGCAACTGCTGCCTGACAAAATCAAGGTCAGCAGCAGTGCGGGCGACCTCCTAGCTAGAGCCCCTTAGGGCAAGCAGGCGCTGGCGGCGTAAAGATGGGATAGCGGCTGAGAGAGAGACAATGCCGAGCCCACCGGCCTTGACCGGTGCATGGATATAGGCACTTGGGACACCAGGTGGAAAGCCTAGCCAAGAGCGCACAGCAGAGCGTACTTCACGGTCTAACTCAAGCAGCCTCCCCGCAGTAAGCCTGCCAAATACTAGCCCATAGGTTAGCTTTGGCAGTAAGTACGTGCGAAGGAGGCACAGCTTCTGCTGTGGCTTCAATGGAGCCTTGGTGACACGAGCTAGTGCTCCACCAAGGTCAACACGGCTTGCAGCAATGGTGGCAACACCCATGAAGTCGACTCCCAGGTACCGCCAGACCTCCAGCACGGATCGGGCAGGGATGGAAGTTTGTCCTAAGACAAAACACTCCTCATCCACTACCTTCACCTTATGCTGGCGACCCGACGGGACCAAGGAGACCGACCCACACTTAGCTGGGTTTACCACCAAACCACACCTGGCTAGCTGCTCAGCAAATGGGTTGAGGGAGATCTGCAAGCCCTCACGGGTTTCTGCGAGTAGGATGACATCATCAGCAAAAGCCAATGCACCTACTCGCACCCCAGGGGCGAGATCGAACCCTATTTCAGCTGGCAGCTTACCCAAGGCCGTATCCACGACCAGGTTAAAGAGGAGTGGCGACAGAGGATCCCCCTGGCGTACCCGGCGCCCAATAACAACATCCCCTGACACCTCACCTCGTGCCTCGAGGACCGTCACGCCTTCGTGGTACAGACAGGCAACATACTCTATTAAACGAGCAGGTGCCCCTACACCACGAAGACAATCGGTCAGGGCAAAGTAGCTAACTGTATCAAAAGCCTTAGCAACGTCCATAGCGGCAAGATGGAGCTGCCGTTTCTTGATACGAGCCAGAGAAATGACAGTCTGGAGAACTGTTAGATTCTCCGCTGTGCCATCCGGTGGACGAAATGCTCTCTGGACGTCACCTATGACACCAGCCACTTGGAGGCGAGATGCCAGAACTTTTTGGAAGTGGCGGAAGACCACCGACGAAATAGAAATTGGTCGGTAGCCTCCAGGCCCACTTCCCCCTTTCTTTGGGATGGAAATTGTCCGGGCACGGGTCAACGCTTTCGGGGGTCTTCCAGATAGTAACAACAGGTTGAGGATGAGCAGCCTAACATTCTTTGGAGCTTTATTCCAGCGTCGGGCGGAAATACCATCGGGTCCAGCAGAAGTGGAGTTTTTGACACGGCACTTATGTGCCTCGTCATGAAGCACTGGTGTGCACATGATGCTGCGTAAGGAGTCCCTGGTGGAAGCTGGGGGTACTACTGGCTCACCGGAGTTGTGGCTGGGAGCGCCATGAGAGGCTCCCAGTAATCCACAAACTCCTGGAGGGGGGGCATAACTTGTTCTTCCCCAGCTCCCTCCAGTACCTCAGCAGCTGCACGAGCCGGATGCTTCCTCCACAATCTCTGGACACGCTGGTATTCCCGCCTCCTTGCTTGCTTAGCTGCTCTGCGACCTCCACGAGGCACCACATTAGGAGGAACTTCTCCCTGGTGCCTCGCCACGGTCGCTTCCTCAACCTGTGGGAACACACAACACACACACACACACACACACACATAAATGTAGACGAGCATGTGAAATTGTTGAATGCTGTAAGTACTGAATACAAAACGGCTGAACCTTCGGTCGGATTTGCAGGAAAATGCACAACACGACTCGTCACAACACAAATGACACGACACAACACGACACAAAACAACATGACACACATCACGACTAGTCAAGACACGTCACAGCACGTCACAGCACGTCACAACACAAATGACACGACACAAAACAACATGACACACATCACGACTAGTCAAGACACGTCACAACACGTCACAGCACGTCACAGCACGGCACAACACGTCACAACACATCACAACACGAAATAACACGTCACAACACATCACAACCCCTGAAAACAGGTCACAACACAATACGTCTTAACAAATAACAACATATCACGTCACAACACATCACAACACCTCAAAACAGGTCACAACACGTCACAACACGCCACAACACCTCAACACGTCACAACACGTCAGAACACGTCACAACACGTCATAACACGTCACAGCACGTCACAACACATTACAACACATCACAACACGTCAGAACACATCACGTCAGAACACGTCACAACACGTCAGAACACGTCACAACACGTCATTACACGCTAGAACACGTCACAACACGCCAGAACACGTCACAACACGCCAGAACACGTCACAACACGTCAGAACACGTCATAACACGTCAGAACACGTCACAACACGTCAGAACACGTCACAACCCCTCAGAACACGTCACAACACGTCAGAACACGTCACAACACGTCACAACACGTCACAACATGTCACAACACGTCATAACTCATCATAACACGTCACAACACGTCACAACACGTCACAACACGTCACAACACGACACAGAACGACAAAATACGTCACAACGTCACAAGACACCACATCACATCATAACATGTCACAACACATCAAAACACGTCACAACACATCACATCAGAACACATCACAACATGTCATAACAAGTCAGAACACGTCACAACACGTCAGAACACGTCACAACACGTCAGAACACGTCACAACACGTCAGAACACGTCACAACACATCAGAACACGTCATAACACGTCACAACACGTCACAACACGTCATAACACGTCATAACAGTTCACAACACGTCAGAACACGTCACAACACGTCAGAACACGTCAGAACACGTCACAACACGTCAGAACACGTCATAACACGTCACAACACGTCAGAACACGTCACAACACGTCACAACACATCAGAACACGTCACAACACGTCACAAAAAGTCACAACACGTCAAAAGACGTCACAACATGTCCTAACACGTCACAACACGTCAGAACACGTCACAACACGTCATAACACGTCACAGCACGTCACAACACATTACAACACATCACAGAACGTCAGAACTCATCACAACACATCATAAAATGTCACAACACGTCACAAGACGTCACAACTCGTTATAACACGTCACAACACATCAAAACACGTCACAACACGTCATACCACGTCACAACACATTACAACACGTCACAGCATGTCACAACACGTCAGTACACATCACAACACGTCACAACACGTCATAACACGTCACAACACATCAATACACGTCACAACACGTCAGAACACGTCACATATCATCACAATACGTCACAACACGTCAGAACACGTCAGAACCCGTCACAACACGTCAGAACACGTCACAGCACGTCACAACACGTCAGAACACGTCACAACACGTCATAACTCGTCATAACACGTCAGAACACGTCACAACACGTCACAACACGTCAGAACACGTCAGAACACGTCACAACACGTCAGAACACGTCAGAACACGTCACAACACGTCACCTCGTCAGTAACACGCCATAAAACGTCAAAAGTTCACAACACGTCAGAACACATCACAGCACGTCACAACACGTCAGAACACGTCACAACACGTCATAACACGTCACAACACGTCAGAACACATCACAACACGTCACAACACGTCAAAACACGTCACAACACGTCATAACACGTCATAACTCATCATAACACGTCTCAACACGTCACAACACGTCACGACACGTAACAACACATCAAAACACGACACAGCACGACAAAATACATCACAACACCTCACAATACGTCACAACATGTCACAAGACACCACATCACATCTTAACACGTCACAACACATCAAAACACGTCACAACTCCACGTCTGAACACGACATAACACGTCAGAACACGTCAGAACACGTCACAACACGTCACAACACGTCATAACACGTCACAACACGTCAGAACACGTCACAACACGTCACAACACGTCAGAACACGTCACAACCTCAGAACACGTCATAACACATCATAACACGTCACAACACGTCACAACCCGTCACAACACGTCACAACACGACACAGAACGACAAAATATGTCACAACACCTCACAATACGTCACCACGTCACAAGACACCACATCACATCATAACACGTCACAACACATCAAAACACGTCACAACACATCATAACAGAACACATCACAACATGTCATAACAAGTCAGAACACGTCATAACACGTCAGAACACGTCACAACACGTCATAACACGTCATAACACATCACGTCAGAACACGTCACAACACATCAAAACACGTCACAACACGTCACAACACGTCATAACACATCACGTCAGACCACGTCACAACACGTCATAACACGTCATAACACGGTCACAACACGTCATAACGTCACAACACGTCAAAACACGTCACAACATGTCACAACATGTAACAACACGTCACATCATGTAACACACGTCACAACACGTCACAACACGTCACAACACGTCATAACACGTCACAACACATTACAACACGTCACAGCATGTCACAACACATCATAAAATGTCACAACACGTCACAAGACGTCACAACTCGTTATAACACGTCACAACACATCAAAACACGTCACAACACGTCATAACACGTCAGAACACGTCACAACACGTCATAACTCATCATAACACGTCATAACACGTCACAACACGTCAGAACACGTCACAGCATGTCAGAACACGTCAGAACACGACACAACACGACACAATACGTCACCACGTCACAAGACACCACAACACGTCATAACATGTCACAACACATCACAACACGTCACAACACATCACATCACACGTCACAACACGTCACAACACGTCACAACACGTCAGAACACGTCACAACACGTCAGAACACGTCATAACACGTCACAACACGTCAGAACACGTCACAACACGTCAGAACACGTCATAACACGTCATAACATGTCACAACACGTCACAACACGTCAGAACACGTCACAACACGTCAGAACACGTCAGAACACGTCAGAACACGTCACAACACGTCACAACACGTCAGAACACGTCATAACACGTCAGAACACGTCACAACACGTCACAACACGTCAGAACACGTCACAACACGTCACAACACGTCACAACACATCATAACACGTCACAACACGTCACAACACGTCACAACACGTCAGAACACGTCACAACACGTCAGAACACGTCACAACACGTCATAACACGTCACAACACGTCACAACACGTCAGAACACGTCACAACACGTCACAACACGTCAGAACACATCACGTCAGAACACGTCAGAACACGTCAGAACACGTCAGAACACGTCATAACACGTCACAACACGTCACAACACGTCACAACACGTCAGAACACGTCACAACACGTCATAACAGTTCACAACACGTCATTACACGCCAGAACACGTCACAACACGCCAGAACACGTCACAACACGTCAGAACACGTCACAACACGACACAGAACGACGTCACAATATGTCACAAAATGTCACAACACGTCACAACACGTCAGAACACGTCACAACACGTCATAACACGTCACAGCACGTCACAACACATTACAACACATCACAGAACGTCAGAACTCATCACAACACATCATAAAATGTCAGAACTCATCACAACACATCATAAAATGTCACAACACGTCACAAGACGTCACAACTCGTTATAACACGTCACAACACATCAAAACACGTCACAACACGTCATACCACGTCACAACACATTACAACACGTCACAGCATGTCACAACACGTCAGTACACATCACAACACGTCACAGCACGTCACAACACGTCAGAACACGTCACAACACGTCACAACACGTCATAACACGTCATAACTCGTCATAACACGTCAGAACACGTCAGAACACGTCACAACACGTCAGAACACGTCATAACACGTCAGAACACGTCACAACACGTCAGAACACGTCAGAACACGTCACAACACGTCAGAACACGTCATAACTCGTCATAACACGTCAGAACACGTCACAACACGTCACAACACGTCAGAACACGTCACAACACGTCAGAACACGTCACAACACGTCAGAACACGTCACAACCTGTCAGAACACGTCACAACACGTCACAGAACGACAAAATGTGTCAACACGTCACAACACGACACAAAACGTCAAAATACGTCACCACGTCACAAGACACCACATCACATCATAACATGTCACAACACATCAAAACACGTCACAACACATCACAGCAGAACACATCACAACACGTCAGAACACGTCACAGCACGTCACAATACGTCAGAACACGTCAGAACACGTCACAACACGTCAGAACACATCACGTCAGAACACGTCACAACACATCAGAACACGTCACAACACGCGTCACAACACGTCATAACACGTCATAAGTTCACAACACGTCAAACATACACGTCACAACGCGTCA
Source organism: Adelphocoris suturalis (assembly GCA_030762985.1). Taxonomy (NCBI): domain Eukaryota; kingdom Metazoa; phylum Arthropoda; class Insecta; order Hemiptera; family Miridae; genus Adelphocoris; species Adelphocoris suturalis. The sequence goes on from CM061040.1 coordinate 159,390,528, forward strand.
GAACACGTCACAACACGTCAGAACACGTCATAACACGTCAGAACACGTCACAACACGTCATAACACGTCAGAACACCTCACAACACGTCACAACACGTCAGAACACATCACAACACGTCATAACTCATCATAACACGTCACAACACGTCACAACACGTCACAACACGTCACAACACGACACAGAACGACAAAATACGTCACAACACCTCACAATACGTCACAACACGTCAGAACCCGTCACAACCCGTCAGAACACGTCAGAACACGTCAGAACACGTCACAACACGTCACAAAACACGTAAGAACACGTCACAACACGTCATAACATGTCACAACACATCACTACACGTCATAACACGCCACAACATGTAACAACACGTCACAACATGTAACAACACATGTCATACCATGTCACAACACGTCAGAACCCGTCACAACACGTCGTAAAATGTCACAAGATGTCACAACACGTCATAACACATCAGAACACGTCAAAACACGTCACAATACGTCATAAAATGTCACAACACGTCACTACACGTCACAACACGTCACAACACATACAACACGGTGACGTCAAAACACGTCACAACACGTCAGAACACGTCAGAACACCTCACAACATGTCATAACACGTCATAACTCATCACGTCACAACAAGTCACAACACGTCACAACAGGTCACAACACGTCACAACACGTCAACACGTCACAACACGTCAGAACACGTCACTACATGTCACAGCATAACACAACACGTCACAACACATCACCTCACAGCACGTCACAACACGTCACAACACGTCACAACATGTCACAACACGTCAGCGCACGTCACAACACGTCAGGACACGCTTGGCTGAGGGGCGTGGTAGAACACGTCAGAACAGCATGTCACAACACATCATAAAATGTCACAACACGTCACAAGACGTCACAACTCGTTATAACACGTCACAACACATCAAAACACGTCACAACACGTCATACCACGTCACAACACATTACAACACGTCACAGCATGTCACAACACGTCAGTAAACATCACAACACGTCAGAACACGTCACAACCCGTCAGAACACGTCACAACACGTCAGAACACGTCAGAACACGTCACAACACGTCAGAACACGTCAGAACACGTCAGAACACGTCACAACACGTCAGAACACGTCACAACACGTCAGAACACGTCACAACACGTCAGAACACGTCACAACACGTCACAACACGTCACAGAACGACAAAATACGTCACAACACGTCAGAACACGTCACAACACGTCAGAACACGTCACAACCCGTCAGAACACGTCAGAACACGTCACAACACGTCAGAACACGTCAGAACACGTCATAACACGTCATAACACGTCACAACACGTCACAACGCGTCATAACTCACGTCAGAACACAACACGACACAGAATCGACAAAATACGTCACCACGTCACAAGTTATAACACACAACACATCACATCATAACATGTCACAACACATCAAAACACGTCACAACACATCACATCAGAACACGTCACAACACGTCACAACACGTCAGAACACGTCACAACACGTCAGAACACGTCATAACACGTCACAACACGTCAGAACACGTCACAACACGTCAGAACACGTCATAACACGTCATAAAATGTCACAACACGTCACAACACGTCATAACTCGTCATAACAGTTCACAACACGTCACAACACGTCAGAACACGTCAGAACACGTCAGAACACGTCAGAACACGTCACAACACGTCAGAACACGTCACAACACGTCAGAACACGTCACAACACGTCATAACACGTCATAACTCATCATAACACGTCACAACACGTCACAACACGTCACAACACGTCACAACACGTCAGAACACGACCACGTCAGACACGACATCAAATAACACGTCACAACACCTCACAATACGTCACAACACGTCAAAACACGTCATAACAACTCAGAACACGTCATAACACGTCATAACACGTCAGAACACGTCAGAACACGTCACAACACGTCAGAACACATCACAACACGTCACAACACATCAGAACACGTCAAAACACGTCATAACACGTCACAACACGTCACAACACGTCATAATACGTCACAACATGTAACAACACGTCACAACATGTAACAACACATCATACCATGTCACAACGTGTCACAACACAACACAATACGTCAGAACACGTCAAAACACGTCGTAACACGTCACAAGACGTCACAACACGTCATAACACATCACAACACATCAAAACTCGTCACAACTCATCACAACACGTCATAACACGTCACAACACGTCACAACACGTCACAACACGTCAGAACACGTCACAACACGTCACAACACGTCACAACACGTCATACCACGTCACAACACATTACAACACGTCACAGCATGTCACAACACGTCAGTACACATCACAACACGTCACAACACGTCACAACACGTCACAACACGTCACAACACGTCACAACACGTCACAACACGTCACAACACGTCACAACACGTCATTCAGAACACGTCACAACACGTCACAACACGTCAGAACACGTCAGAACACGTCACAACACGTCACAACACGTCAGAACACGTCAGAACACGTCAGAACACGTCATAACACGTCAGAACACGTCACAACACGTCACAACACGTCAGAACACATCACAACACCTCACAATACGTCACAACATGTCACAAGACACCACATCACATCGTAACACGTCACAACACATCAAAACACGTCACAACACATCATAACTCGTCAGAACACGTCACAACACGTCAGAACACGTCATAACACGTCACAACACGTCACAACACGTCAGAACACGTCAGAACACGTCACAACACGTCAGAACACGTCACAACACGTCAAAACACGTCACAACACGTCAGAACACGTCAGAACACGTCATAACACGTCACAACGCGTCACAACACGTCACAACACGACACAGAACGACAAAATATGTCACAACACCTCACAATAGGTCACAACACATCACATCAGAACACGTCACAACACGTCACAACACGTCACAACACGTCAGAACACGTCACAACACGTCAGAACACGTCACAACACGTCAGAACACGTCAGAACACGTCACAACACGTCAGAACACGTCAGAACACGTCAGAACAACACGTCAGAACACGTCACAGAACACGTCACAACACGTCATAACACGTCAGAACACATCACAGCACGTCACAACACGTCAGAACACGTCACAACACGACAAAATACATCACAACACCTCACAATACGTCACAACATGTCACAAGACACCACATCACATCGTAACACATCAAAACACGTCACAACTCCACGTCTGAACACGACATAACACGTCAGAACACGTCAGAACGCGTCACAACACGTCAAAACACGTCACAACACGTCACTACACGTCATAACATGTCACAACACGTCACAACACGTCATAACACGTCACAACATGTAACAACACGTCACAACATGTAACAACACGTCACAACATGTAACAACACGTCACAACATGTAACAACATGTCATACCATGTCACAACACGTCAGAACCCGTCACAACACGTCGTAAAATGTCACAAGATGTCACAACACGTCATAACACATCACCACATCAAAACACGTCACAACTCGGTGACGTCAAAACACGTCACAACACGTGACAACACGTCACAACACGGTGACGTCAAAACACGTCACAACACGGTGATATCAATACACGTCACAACACGTCAGAACACGTCACGACACGTCAAAACCTGACAGAACACGTCACAACAAGTCACAACACGTCACAACACATCACAAAACGTCGCAACACGTTACAACACGTCACAGCACAACACAACATGTCACAGCATAACACAACACGTCACAACACATCACCTCACAGCACGTCACAACACGTCACAACATGTCACAACATGTCACAACACAATTGCGCCTTGAAAGATTCAAGATGGGACGATGCTTGGCTGAGGGGCGTGGTAGAAGAAGATTGTTGGGTGGGTGGGCTGAACGATGTATTATTCAATCGTCTGGAGAGAGAAAGTGCTTTGGAATTATAGAAGAGAATAAAGCTCCTGGACCAGACGGTTTCACAAAGGCTAATTTGAAACAGGTATTTGAACTGATCCTGTGCTCGTTTTGTGCCTCATACAATCGGTGCTTTAGCACTAGAATTTTCTCCAAAATATGGAAGAAGAGCAGCATTATACTGCTGGAAAAGCATGGGAAAGAACTTTCGGATTTTTTATCAGATTTTTATTCACATAAAACTTCTGGGACCTAATGCTTTGCAGTAGGAGTTAGGTAATGACCCTTAAGATCGGTAACACAATTGAAAATAAAGAGCTACATTATTGGTTTATAAAACAGTTGTTTTTGATTGTGTTTTTCCACCTGTAGATTGATCCCCAAATTGAAAGGGTGCTTAGCAGCCAATACCGCCGTAAAAACATTCTTACAATGTGCAAGTCAGGTTGTAGGTGGTCCCCTATCTGTTTCATTTCCCTCAAATCGATACTTCACTGTAATTGTTCGGTCTCCCTCAATTTCTGAGGGAAGTCGGGATACGATAATTATATTAACCGATTTAATTTTCATCAGGATTGAATTATTTGTAGCTGCTGCGCATGCTACACGCATAACTTCTTCAGTCCCTATTCGAATTTGACGTGCGGGTTAGGCTCAGGTTGGTCCCCTTAAAATTTCATCACACAGAAGTTTTATGTGAATGAAAATCAGATAAAAATTCCGAAAGTTTTGGAATATTCGAAGGGGGGAAGAATTGGGAGAAATAGTTCTCCAAAAAATTAGTTTCAATTATTTCACGAGTGATACCTCATTTTGATTTTTGGAACTGAATACGATGGTTGAAGTATAATTGCATTATCCCAAGAACCTTCAGAAAAAAATCGCACTTCTTCTTAATTCATCAGCTATAAGTAACCCGAGAATGGAATATAATATTGCCATTCTGGTTTAACCATCGTGTTCAGTTCTAATATGAGGCACAAAACGAAGTCGGGATCAGTTCAAATAAGTGTTTCAAATTAGCCTTTGTGAAATCGTCTGATCCAGGAGCTTCATTCTCTTCAAATGATTTCATAGCACTTTCTATCTCCAAACGGGTGAATAATACATCGTCCAGCCAATCCACCCAACTATCTTCTTCTACCTTGCCCCTCATCACAGCATCGTCCAATCTTGAATCTTTCAAGACGCCATTGTGTTGTGACGTGTTGTGACCTTTAGTGACATGTTGTGACGTGTAGTGACGTGTTGTGATGTGTAGTGATACGTTGTAACGTGTTGAGACGTGTTGTGACGTGTTTTAATGTGTTGTGATGCCTTCTGACATGCTGTGTCGTGTTTTGACGAGTTGTGACGTGTGTTGTGTTGTTACGTTCTGTGATGTGTCGTGACGTGTTGTGATGTGTTCTGACGTGTTGTGACGTGTTGTGCCGTGCTATGACAAGTCGTGACGTGTTGTGACATGTTGTGAGGTGTTGTGACGTGTTCTGACGTGTTGTGACGTGTTTTGACGTCACCGTGTTGTATGTGTTGTGACGTGTTGTGACGTTTTATGACTTGTTGTGACGTGTTATGACGTGTTGTAACATGTTCTGACGTGTTGTGTCGTGTTGTGATGTGTTGTGACGTGTTGTGACGTGTTGCGACGTGTTGTGACGTGTTGTGACGTGATGTGACATGTTGTGACGTGTTGTGACGTGTTGTGACGTGATGTGACATGTTGTGACGTGTTATGACATGTTGTGACATGTGATGTGTTTTGACTTGTCATGACGTGTTGTGATATGATGTGACCTGTTGTGACGTGTTGTGACTTGTTGTGACGTGTTGTGACGTAGTCTGATATGTAGTGATGTGTTGTGACGTGTTTGGCGTGTATTGACGTTTTGTGACGTGTTGTGACGTGTATCAACGAACAGTGACGTGTTGTGAAGTGTAGTGACGTATTGTGAGGTGTTGTGACGTATTTTGACGTGATGTGTCGTGTTTTGACTTGTTGTGGCTTATTGTGTTGTGTTGTGACGTGCTGTAAGGTGTTGTGACCTGTTTTGATGTGGTGTGATGTGTTATGACATGTTGTGACGTCTTTTGACGTGTTGTGACATTTTATGACGTATTGTGACGTGTTGTGACGTGCTGTTACGTGTTGTGACGTGTTGTGACGTGTTGTGACGTGTTATGACGTGTTGTGACATGTTATGACGTGTTGTGACGTGTTGTGACGTGTTGTTACGGGTTGTGAGATGTTGTGACCTATTATGACGTATTGTGTTGTATTGTGACGTGTTGTGACATGTTGTGACGTGTTCTGTCGGGTTGTGACATGTCGTGACGTGTTGTGACGTGTATTGATATCACCGTGTTGTGACGTGTTTTGACGTCACTGTGTTGTGACGTGTTTTGACGTCACTGTGTTGTGACGTGTTGTCACGTGTTGTGACGTGTTTTGACGTCACCGAGTTGTGACGTGTTTTGACGTCACCGAGTTGTGACGTGTTTTGACGTCACCGAGTTGTGACGTGTTTTGACGTCACCAAGTTGTGACGTGTTTTTATGTGGTGATGTGTTATAACGTGTTGTGATCTCTTGTGACATCACAACGTGTTGTGACGTCACAACACGTCAGAACACGTCACAACACGTCAGAACACGTCACAACACGTCATAACACGTCAGAACACGTCACAGCACGTCACAACACGTCAAAACACGTCACAACACGTCATAACACGTCACAACACGTCACAACATGTAATAACACGCCACAAAACGTCAAAACACGTCACAAAACGTGACAACACGTCATAACACGTCATAACACGTCACAACATGTAACAACACATCATACCATGTCACAACGTGTCACAACACAACACAATACGTCAGAACACGTCAAAACACGTAACAACACAAAACAACACGCCACAAAACGTCAAAACACGTCACAACACGTCAGAACACGTCACAACGTACTCGTACACGGCACAACACGTCACAACGCGTCACAACACGTTACAGCACGTCACAACACGTCACTAGACGTTACTACACGTCACAACACGTCACTACACGTTACTACACGTCATTAAAGGTCACAACACAATGGTGTCTTGAAAGATTCAAGATTGGACGATGCTGTGATTAGAGGCAAGGTAGAAGAAGATGGGTGGGTGGGCTGGACGAAGTATTATTTACCCGTTTGGAGATAGAAAGTGCTATGGAATCGTATGAAGACAATAAAGCTCCTGGACCAGACGGTTTCACAAATTCTATCTTGAAACACGTATTTCAACTGATCCCAACTTCGTTTTGTACCTCATACAGTCGGTGCCTTAACACTGGAATTTTCTCCAAAATATGGAAGAAGAGCAGCTTTATACTGCTGAACAAGCCTGGGAAAGAAGACTTGATGGAACCCTCCAAATTCAGACATGAAAATTTATTAGAACTGAACACAATGGTGAAACCAGAACGACAATTATTATATTCCATTCTCGGGTTACTTATAGCTGATGAAATAAGAAGAAGTGCGATTTTTTCTAAAGGTGCTTGGGTATTTCTTCGTGGTTTATCAGCTCAAATTCGAGAATGAAATAAGATAATGCAATTATAGTTTAACCACCGTATTCAGTTCCAAAAATCAAAATGAGGTATCACTCGTGAAATAAAACTAATTTTTCGGAGAACCTTTTCGCCCAATTCTTCCCCCCTTCGAATATTCCAAAACGTTCGGATTTTTCAACTGATTTTTATTCACATAAAACTTCTGTGAGATGAAATTTATAGGAGACCAACCTGAGCCTAACCCGCACGTCAATTTCGAATAGAAACTGAAGAAGTTATGCTTGTAGCAAGGATTTCACATTAGCGCATGTGCAGCAGCTACAAATAATTCAATCCTGATTAAAATTCAATCGGTTAATATAATCATCGTATCCCGACTTTCCTCAGACAGTGAGGGAGACCGAACAATTACAGTGAAGTATCGATTTGAGGGAAATGGAACAGATATTGGACCACCTAAATCCTGACTAGCACATTGTAGGATTGTTTTTAGGGCGGCATTGGCTGCTAAGCACCCTTTCAATTTGGGGGTCAACAGGTGGAAAAACACATACAAAAACAACTGTTTTATAAACCAATAATGTAGCTCTTTATTTTCAATTGTGTTACCGATCTTAAGGGTCCTTACCTAACTCCTACTGCCAAGCATTGCAATAGTTGTTTAAGGTACTTTAAGATTTCGCTGATTTCCTGTTGATGTTGACTGCTGATGTCTTCTACCGTCCTCGGTTTTCGCGGGTGGCTAATTCCATGGCCAGGGATCGGTTGAGGTGTGCTGTGAACACTCAAAGTCTCGGTGTGCACAGGATTCATTCAGCCGCAATAATGTCCAGAGAACACAGTTCTCAAAACACCACTTTGACACCTTGTTGTTGGTTTTATACAAACGGTGCGAGGGTCTAGGTTTGTATGAATATCTTTTTTCCACAATTTTGGGAGTTCCTTAATTGCTCTACTGCGCATGTCAGGAGGAGTAGAAAAGTCGTGGAAACTCGGGAAATTTTGAAATGGTTGTCTGTTGTTATGGAAACCATGAATCAGGATGCAGGGGGTTGTCGTTACGCCCCGTTTTGGGTGATCCTGTCGTATTTTGGGGATCCAATTAGATTCGGTTCCGACCTCCTGGAGAGGTATGCTGACAGCGTTGATTTTGGCTGCGCGTTGCAGGTTGTTGATACTCGGTTTTTCCAGAAACGCTAACTTTCCGAGGCCGTGGGACTGCTGACTGTACTGTTTCTCACAGTCTGCTGAAGTCAATGCACTGCGGTGAATATCCTTTGTAAAATTGTGAGCGTTTCGAAGTTTACACACATTTCCTGAAAATTCCATCAATATCAAATGAAAACTGTAGAAGTTACGCGTGTTGGAGGATTATTGGACACAAGGTCAGACACACTCGCACATACAGTCACGAAACCAAAGTTGTTCAGAATGGTCTCACTTTCTCAAGTAGGTACGAGTACATCAGATGAGGTGTGGGTGGTACAAAAACAAAGCAAACAAAAAACGTCTGCCAAGTTGGGTGGGCAGTATAGCTTTCTCACATATTTTAACATGGACGTATAAGATTTTTTTAAGGACAAATTACAAGTCGAAATGATTGATAGGATAAGAAATTAACTTTTGCGCATGCGCACAAACTACTAATAATTCAAAGGCAATGACATTTATAGGGGAACGTCTAGGAGCTAATCCGCACAGCCCTAGAACATTTCATCAAAATCGGTCTTGGAGTTTGGTCTGTGTCGATCAATTTTAGTTTTGAGCATGCGCTATATTTATGGGAGTTTGACCATATGCTCCCAAGCCGATGAAAACGGCCCTTTTCCTCTCGCCATCCCGTTATGCTCCCAGTCCAGCGACCACCCCTGCCGTTATGCTCCCGCCAGTAGCGTCCGTCAGGCCGTTATGATCCCAGCATCCCCCCGGTCCAGGTAGACTATTTCCTCCCCAAATGGTCGGTAGGCTGATGGAAGGAAATAAGTAAATTATGTGATCGTGCAATAATTTAATGCTAAGTACTTAGGTATATACGGGGCGTGAACCTGTGTCAATAATGCCAAAACAAAAACCACAATCAACCGTAAATAAGGAACAAAAACAACAAATGACTATAACAACAATATGACTGTAAAATATGACTATTAACACTGACTATCATATATGACAACATATCATGACTATAAAAACAAAAATGACTATAAATGAGGGCGAAGTTTGTAAGAAATGACTCTGACAAATTTGTAAAGCGTAATTTCATTTGAGTTGAGCTTATTAATCCATTTGTTTAATTGTTTCATTTGTTCTTGCTGTTTTTGAATGGCAGGTCTTGGTAGGTGTAGTTTTAGGTAAACACCGGCTTGAACGGACAAAAGCTCCTCAAAAAATGTAAAGAGGTCGGGATGTGGTGTATATAAGTCTTTATTACCTAGTATTCACTACCCGTGACCGGGCAGAGGTCACGGGAAAACAGTACGGGCTAAGCGACTGACTTGATATGGTCAAACTCCCGAGAAGATGTTATCTACGAGCAGAGATCACTGGCTGGGAGCATAACAGTGCTACGCGTGCAGAAGTTTGGGATCATATCGTCCAGCCCGCCGGCGCCGTTTCGTTCGGGAGGAAATAGTCTTTCCGCGAGCGGAGTTTTGACCGCTGGGAGCATAAACGTCTACGCCCATATTTATTACCCCTTCAATTGCAATATAATTCGTACGGAATTTTTCTGGAACATACACCCATCTACATCCCGAGTTTGAACGAAATCGGACCAATAGACGATAAGAAATTGATGTTATAATAAATTAACGTTTGCGCATGCACATATACTACCATTTTTGTCACGATAATGAAAGCTATAGGGGCTGTCTGGAAGCTACCCCGCACAATCCTTGAAAATTTTATCAAAATTATTCCATAAGACTTCGAGTTTTGCCCGTGTCAATCGATATTAGTTTCGCGCATGCGCAATGATTAGTACTCTACCAATCGCGATATAATTTATAGGGTATTTCCCTAGAACATATACCCAATCACCTACCGAGTTTGAACGAAATCGGACCAACAGATGATGAGAAATCGACGTTATGATAAATTCACGTTTGCTCATGCGCATAGGTCACTGTTGATTCGAAATTATAGGGGACCGTATAGGAGCTAACCCGCACAATCCCTGAAAGTGACATCGAAACTGGACTGAAACTTATTATAGTTTTGGGCGTGACAAGGATTTACCACAGACAGAAAGACAGACATCACACAGATAGATAGGCAGACACGGAACCGAAATTGATGAGCCAGCTTTGAAACCCAAAAAGGAAATGGAAAATTTGATTTTGGAGGAAAATAATTTTTTCGACTTCAATCACGAACACAAAGCTTCCCTTTCTTCGGTAGTGAGTAACCCATGATTTTTATGTTGGAAGTAGGTACGAGACGTTCTCGAACAATGAAGTCAAGTCACGAGACTAGACCCTATCTTGCTGTTTAGTTCGACTACCCAACGCGTGGCATTCCCAGCGCTCCAGTTGCCATGAGATTTTACACGGATCAGATTTTTGCTTAGATAAGTGGTCTGGATGCTCGCTACGCTCGCATCTCAAAAACACTGCCAAGGAAATGGCACATGAGCTTCCTCGTGACCTTCACAGTACGTCACCATTAAATTCCAGAAAACTAGAAACGACCGGTTCTGGCATCAGGGAATTAATAAGGTGGGAAATTGGAAGCTGAATGGTACATATAATAAATGAAATTAATAAGGAAAATTTTGATTTTAATATGGGACCATCCAGGATGTAGTCCGCATGTTCCCTGAAAATTTCGTCAAAATCGGATCAAAACTGAAGGAGTTTTTAATCATTGGTACGTAATAAATGAAATTGTAATTGCTGATGAACAATAATAGCTACGTCAATATCACAAACTGTTAATCGACTGGAGGTGTTTTCCTTTTTAAAATTTGCCGACATGCAATACAGTATACGAACTTATATGTTATATATTATATCACAAACGTCAACATTGATAACGATGTGTCCAGTATGATACGCATGCGCCTAGCGTACCGCTGCTGATGATCGCGAAGAATGTGATACGGGACCTCAAGAAACCTTGTCCGCATCATCCTTGAAAATCTGACCGAAATCCGTTCACAATTGCCTGAGTTATGACGGAAACAAGAAAATTTTGTTTGCGCCTGCGCAGAGGCTACCGTTGATCATGACCTATAGGGGACCATGTAGAGCTATACCCGCACGATCCCTAAAAATTTGAAGAAAATCGCATCAAAATTGTGGAAATTATGGCTGTTGCAAGGACCGTAACAAGAATATTTCGTTCACGCATGCGCAGAGCGTACCGCTGATGCAATTATGATGATTGTCTTATGGGACCTCAAGGGACCTTACCCACATCATCCCGGAAAATCTGACTAAAATCCGTTCAAAATTGACCGAGTTATGACCGTCACAAGGAATTCACGTTAGCGCCTGCGCAGAAGCTACCGTTGATTCGATCATGATGAAGTTTATAGGGAATAATTTAGAGCTTAACCCGCACGATCCCTGAAAATTTGGTTAAAATCGGATCAAAATTGTGGAAGTTATGGCTGTTACAAGGAAATGTGGACGGACAGACAGACAGACAGACACGGAACCAAATTTGTTCAGGAGGCTCTGAAACGCAAAATGCGAGTGGAAATTTTGATGTTGGAGCAAAAATTTTTTTTTCATTTCGAAAGTGAAAACAAGCTCGGAAGCAATACATAACATCAAACAGTCAACCCCTAGTGAAAATTCGGGTTGGTTGAACAAATAGGTATCAAGGTGGCGAAACGATAACAGTGGGGGGCCTGGCGGAAGATAACAACGATAACACGGCTACTGTAGCGCTGGGAATGCGACGCGGCGGGTAGTCGAACTAAAGAGCAAGCCAGGGTCTAGTCTCGTGACTCGACTTGATTGTTCAAAAACGTCTCGTTATTGGAAGCCGAGCGCGCTAACCACTTTACTGATCTTACATGAATCTAAGCATCTGTGTCACATTGTCCCATACAGCCTTGAAATTTTGATAATTTTATTGCTATTCTATAGAAACTCTTGATATGCTGAGCGGTAAATGACCTGTTTTATTTTCAGTTCCCATTGTTCCTGTTTACCTGATTACCGTGGACGAAAACGCAAAACATGGACTCAAGACTCAAGTTACAAAAAACATCAGGTAAAATTAAGAAATGAAATCTTTTGTGGAATCCAGTGCAACGAAATCGAACCGAAAGTGTTTCCCCTAGCTGCTGATAACACTAAAAAACGAAGTAAAAGAATAACGTCTAATTCCAGAAAATAATGAGTTACAATGTCAGATTGATTTCGATGGTTAGGTCATCATCAGTAACAAACAATAACTGAACATACGTTAGAAAGGACACAGTTTATAGTCACAGGTGAGGAGAGATTGAATCCCGTTGGTCGAGAGAGAGGAAAGGGCATGAGGTCGTTTCCCCGTAAAGCTTGGAATTGTCCCCTTGTTTCCTTTCCCTTCACTTTATCCGATTCTCTGTAATACCCTTCACTTTGTATATTTCGAAACCTTTTTGTGAAATCAGTATTTTCGTAAAAAGCCTAGCCTTTTTAGGAGACGCCGCTATTTCGTAATAAAAACGTTGTAAATGACAAACCATACACATCGTTCTGACCTATATGTCCAACTATTCTGAATTTTTACTATTTGACGTTATGTATTCTAGAGATGTGAGCTTGCGAGCATCCAGACCATCAAACTAAGGCGGATTACGCTCAGCCTTTTTGTCAAATATAGGGTGCGGCAGAGAGGATGGACGGTTTTTAAAAAATCATAAAATAGGTAATTTTCACTCAAAAATACATTTATTGATGCAATCGGGTTCACAAGGAAATAGCATTTGACACAGTCAAGTGCGAAAAATCACATCAGGCATGTGGTGGCCGACATTGTTGATGCAGTGCTGGAGGCGTTCTTGGGAGTTCGTGTAGACTCTCTCCAACATAGCACTACGTCGAAATGATCACGAACTTCTTTTTCCCTTTATTACGACGGCGACGTGTTCCAACCCGACGTGTGTGGTTCCAGCAGGATGGGGCGACCGCCCACACAGCCAGAGCATCAATGGACGTTATTCGCCCTCTCTTCCCTGGTCGCCTTATTTCCAGGTTTGGCGATGTTCATTGGCCTCCTCGGTCCCCAGATTTATCCATATGCGATTTTTTCTTATGGGGACACCTCAAGGCTAAAGTATACGAGAACAAGCCCCGAACTCTGGACGAAATTCGCGTGGAAGTCGCCCAAGTTGAGAGAGCTATGTTGGAGAGAAGGCCCAAGAATGCCTCCAGCACTGCATCAATAATTTCGGCCACCACATGCCTGATGTGACATTTCACACATGACTGTCTCAAATGCTATTTCCTTGCGAACCTGATTGCATCAATAAATTTGTTTTTGAGTAAAAAATAACTATTTTATCATTTTTTAAAAACCGTCCGTCCTCTCTGCTGCACCCTGTATAATAGCTTGGTCTCGCCAAAAAGCTGAGCTCTTCCAGCTTCTATAAAAAAGGTAAAAAGAATACCAGGATTATTGCCATTCCAACGTTTTTATTACAAAAAGGCGGCATGTTGTAAAAATGGGAGGCTTTTTAAAAAAAGGCTAATTCCAAATAGGGCTGCGACATATACTTCCAAGGGTTTTCCCCTACTGGAAAAGTCACGGAAAACCTGGAATTGTCAGTGGATATTTTGCGTCGGGGAAAGTCAGGAAATTTGGCAAAAACTCCCAAATGTCAGGGAAGTTTTTAAATGCAAAATTTAAATTTGGTGTTATAATTCAAAGCATTTTTAGGTATATAATTTATAAATCCTAAACAATCAAACTTCAATAGCGTTCTTTATCATACTAGGTAGGTACATATTATTTCATAGGTGAGTTATAAGAATGATAAAAATAATTATCAAGAGTTGTGGTTAAACTGTTCAAAAGTAACAACGCTATACGCACATAAAAAGTGAACGGATATGCCATTGGCATCCCTGGTAACTACATCACCTTGAGTAAACCATTTGTGAGAAAAATCAACTGAGTATTGAACTGGGGAGAAAAAACCCCGCAGAGTAGTGGATTGATCTAGTAAGAGTCCCATAACTAGTTTGTACACAGGTTGGTAGGACTTCTCAGAAGGGTTAAGGAGGGGGACTTTGGCCCATTGGAATGTGGAGTCATGTGTTAAAAATTCACAGAGCAACTTTCAAACGAACGATTTTGTGGGATGGGAAATCAGGAAGTTATACTCTCTCTGGCAACAATTGGTCGTGGGTTATTCTCATTTCATTTGCCGCTTTGGAGCGTTTGAGAACCTCAGTGACCTGAAATATGAAAGTTCTCGAAAATTAGGTTAGATCAGCAAATACTACTCATTGTACCATGCTGTGTTCAATAGACAAACAGTGAGTTTTTCATTGATTTTTTTTTTTTTTTTTTTTTTTTTTTTTTTTTTTTTTTTTTTAAATTAAAAAACAAGACATCCAACTCATGAGTGTTACCAGATTTCAAAAATTGATTTCTGTAAAATGGATGATTTGGCAAAATTGTTTTCGGGGCTCAAGTAAGTACAAAAGTCCAGTCATGCAGCATGACCTCATGAGCGAATTTTTGAAGAAATCTTCGACATTTCTGTCGCTATTGATCGTGTAGAGAAGTTTTAGTTTATGATTTGATAGACAAACATGGAATCAAATTATTAAACAAGCACCTACTACCTAAGTTTTAAACAGTATGGTTCTAGGATTGGTTCCCATTACAGGGATACTTCCATAAGAGTAGTTCAATCTGAATTTGGACAATGTTTCATGCAAATATTACCGATTTTTACTACTAGCGAACGGCATTATTTCGATTTTTGACTGATTTTTCAACTTTGAAATTTTTGAAAACTTGATACATTTTCTCATAGGAAAGTTTACGCTGATTCCCAATATACCACATGTTGGTATGCTGAAAAAATTATTTCGCACAACAAATCGCTAAACACAGGCTATTTTGAAATTTTTGACTACATTTTTGAAAATTTCAACCCGAAGATGGAATCCGATAATGCTGGCCAACGAACTTGAACTTTCGTTTTGTGTCCTTAACATTTTAAAATTTGTTTGAAGTTTCTAGCACAATTCTACGGACAGTTATCGTCTGGAATGACACATACATACATACATATATGGGCATATACAGTTTTGGGCAAAAATTAGCTATAGCTAACAGCTAAAAGCTACAGCTAAATTAGCTATGATTTAGGTGGAGCTAACAACTAAATATTTAGCTATTAGCTATTGAGGAATAGCTAAAATTTCCAGGTAGATTAGCTATTAGTCGAAACGTATAGCTAACAGATTTAGCTGCGGTGATTCAGCTGTCATGAGCAGCTAAAAGATAATAGCTATAGCTGTGGCTGACAACTAATAGCTAAAAGCTAACTTTTTATGAAAAACTGTATTTCCACACAGCTAGTATAGCTAAGCTAACCTTTTCAGTTTTAGCTAGCAACAGCATTAGCTGTGGAACATTTTCTCGAATGAATGAACTACTGCTACTTCAAATAAGGCGGAGGGCGATATCTTTTCCTTTTCCTTTTTTCTGGCTGAAAAAACAAGGTGTAGGTGTAGCGTGTAGGTGGGTAGCTGGGGCTACTGCTATTAGTAAAGCGTCCTCGGAGTCCATGTACTATGATATATGGTAAATACCGAACATACTGCTCAGTCAACAGTCATCCACACTACGACTTTTATAGTTCTAATAAAGCATAAGGTAACTTAATTATTTTTCTCATCAATAAATTGATTTTTATGTTTCTACCTTCTTGCTTCGTCATTTTTCTTGCCTTTTTTCTTTATTTTTTGAAGAACTTTCAAATAAATAAATAAAAAAAATGAGTACCACTAGGTAAACTAAACTATTTTAAAATTCACTGAATATACGGAAATAAAAGTATTCAGTCATGCAGCATGGCTCTAAAAGCGAATTAAAAAAAAAAAGTCATAAATAATGTCGATGTGTGAATAATGTCTTTTGTATGGAAGAAATAATCTCTGTGAAAATTCGTTAATTGTCATTTTTCGACCTTTTTAAACCAAATAATCGCATTTTTTAACCTTTAAAATGGTTTTTGAGATGTGGGACTGGTTGCAATCGACTCAGCGTGAAAAAATGCAATTACCGAAATTTTTGGCATTGGCACGGTATTTTTATCTTTTTTTTACGGCAGTTATCGCCTGGAAGGACGGGATATATGTAAATATATAGGTAATTATATACATACGATCTAAGCGTTAAAACTTAGGCTTATGAGCTAAAACTGAAAAGGTTAGCTTAGCTATACTAGCTGTGTGGAAATACAGTTTTTCATAAAAAGTTAGCTTTTAGCTATTAGTTGTCAGCCACAGCTATAGCTATTATCTTTTAGCTGCTCATGACAGCTGAATCACCTCAGCTAAATCTGTTAGCTATACGTTTCGACTAATAGCTAATCTATCTGGAAATTTCAGCTATTCCTCAATAGCTAATAGCTAAATTTATCTTTTAGCTATTAAAAAATTGTAATAGCTAGTTTATCTATTATTCGAAAAATTAACTAGCTAATGAATTAGTTAGCTAATGCCCAACTCTGGGCATATATGGCCACTTTTCAACACGGCGGACAAATGGACTCAAGAAAATTTTGTCAAACCGATGTAATTAAAATCCGCTGGAAAAACTTTTTTTCGTTCAAGAAAACGTTTGGGAATCCATCCCTAAAACGGCCGAGCTGAATTTTGAGTTTTTCAATTTTTTTCTCCAAGTAGAAGCTCTAAAAGTTGTTGCGAAGTGTCAGTCCTGTCACGCCTGTATTTGATGATGAAGTCACTCTGAAGTTCTCGTTGTTGGTTTTTCGCTTAAGTCTAGTATTACTTGCGGCAATGTCTGCTGAGAATAATTTTTCATTTAAAGAATTTTTCAGTTTTTTACGGTTTTGATGGGCAATTTCATTCTCACATATCTTATATTACATATAAAGTACAATTAGAAGATGACATTTCATACAAAGACGGTGACTACAAAAGAAGATCTTTTGGAAGAAGATGTGATAGGGTATCATTTGAAATTTCATTTTATAGAATACTTATGAGTGTTTTATGCAGTGTGACAGAACTGACTAACATGTGACAGAAATGACCGGATCTGAACTAAAGAGGGTGTCCAGCATAATTTAATGTATGCATTCACATACAGTAAGACCTGAAAGGAGATCAAAGTACACGGGAGGTTCGTAGAAAATATTTTATTTATTACAAAATTCTTTAGAACAGTTAGAATATTTCAACTATTGACGACGAAGAGAAGTTCGGTCATATAGGAAGGACAGTAGATGCGACCAACTGTAGAGATCAGTCTGAATCTATTCTCTTGCAGAAATATAAATAACTTACCTAGGAACAAGATTTATAAAGAGATTTACTGAGAAATATGTAGGAAACTGAACTATAAAAAGAAACAAAACGCAAAAATATCAAAAATAGACAAGAAAAATTACAGGATAGCAAATTTGTTTAACATTTAAAAATTCTCACCTAATAGGTAGATCAAAAATAGAACACTACTGAGTATAAAGAACCAACAAAAATGTGTCATTGTCCAGTAAAACAAAGGGGAAACATCTTTTTTCGCTTCTTCTTCTTATTTTTTCTGCTGTTTCTTTCTTCTTCTGAGGGGCCATTTTGAAGACTGAAAATTGTAAAAACGAGAATTAAGATGCGCAGAAAAAGGAAAACCTGGAAAATATGTAATGCCCAATTATATATCCATACCTAATATCAAAGAACTGAAGTAGAACATGGGTTACTAACAGAAAAAAAAGCTCCAGTCTTCCAGCATGGTCATATGAGCGAATTTCCCATAATTATCGTATTACACTTCAGTTAAATTAAGTTGTAATTTGAGAAGTTTGTGCGCAAAGAAATTGTTACCAATTAATTTCATTGTGAAAAAACTTGTAGTAAAAAACAATCTTCTATACAAAGATTTTGAGTTAACCATTTTTAACCGGTTCTGTAATTTTTGTGATTTTTTAGTACATTTTTTGAAATTTGACCAATTTACTGTTTTCAAGATCGTTGTCCAACAAATTTATCCTTTCTTTTGGAATACTTAATTTTTGGCGGAAGAACGAGGTTTTTATCTCAATCCTATCGAGACTTATCGTCTGGAATGACACATATGTACATTTATATACAAATAAAAAAGTGTTAAAATTCGGGAATCATTTCAAATGCCTCAGAAACAGATTTTGATGAAGAACATTTTTATTTTAAAATTTTCGGAGTCATTCCAATAGCATCATTTTCTAAGAAAATTCGCTAAAAGCACGTTTCCGAACAGTCGTTACAGATTTCAATAACCCGTAAAGAAAAAAAAAGGCTAAAAAACGGAAATTAATTTTGTATTGGGAATATGAATTCTACAGAGGATTTAAAAGTTGCGAAGCTCATAATGTTGGTTGAAAGGAGCAAAAAGAATGAACGAAAGAACTGAATAAAAATCGTCATTCCTGTCACACACTGTCAGGTCCTGTCACGTGACAGAACTGACCGTGACAGGAATGACGTTTTCGCACATTACTGTTCAGTTGGCAGCCATATTGGTTTTTACAACTGTTCTGAGTCACTGGTTGAATTCGTGCTCCATGGAAATACTACCTCCCCTGCTTAAAACGTTTTTTTGTAATGCTTAAATATGGAAAAAAACAAGTGACAGGAATGATGAACAATAAAGGTACGCAACTGTTTTGCGTTTATTATACCCTGATTACGAGAAAAATCTGTTGTTGGACTTACCTACGGCATTTTTCGATGGAACTTCAAACTCAACTGAAGATATTGATAGCAGCAGGGCGCTCCTCCGGATATTTCCCGAACCGCCACACGCGCCGCCAAAAAGGGGCTGCCCCTGAATTCAACGTTTGGGTGACAACACTTCCGAGCCTAATATAAATTGGGGAAAAAATATTCCTCGCCCACTTTCTGTTGGATTTAAGAGAGGGCATATGTAATATATTATCGGTATATCAGAAACATTCAGAAGTTCAGTGCTCAAAGTAAATATTTTAAAGTACAGTTCACCTTTGTGTCCTGGGTACACGTGACAGAACTGACGATCTGCCCTTCATCACTGAATAACTCGAAAATTTTGAGAGCAAATTTTTTCAAAAATTCACATTCTACAAATTTTGAGGCGAGAGCAATAGCTTAATTTTCTTCAAAAATTCGCTAAAAGAATCGCGTTCAAACTTAATATTCAGATTTCAGGGAATTCATGTTCAATGCAGTGTAATTGGGCTTAAATCTCGGGAGTGTTACGCTATCAGTGTTACCGTAATATCAGGAGTGTTACCCATCCTTGGTCACACTCCTGAGAGGTAACACTCATGAGAATTTCCGATAAAAATGGCGTCACACAGGATGATGAAGTGACAAAACTCGGGGATGGCTACTGTTTGAAACCTGTCACCAAGCAGTATGGTTGTTGATATAGGATTATTTTGTTTAAGCACCAACAACACTCGTAATTTGTGTAACACTCATGGTTGAAAATAAAAATACTCAACATGTTTTTAGGCTTCTTTCGCTGTAAAAACTGCTGCAACTCCAAGCACTCCTCTACAGTCTCACATCTTCAACTGGCCAATATAACCTTCACATCTGACTGTTTCCCGCCATTTTCCATCAGCTTTCTTGATCGCAAAAATGATAACACTCTTGAGGTCCCATTGAGAAGAGATATGGGGGACTGACTGAAAAACTATTTTTTCACGGGTTGGGAAAAATCTTAAAAATGTAAATCCTTACTCTAAGTCAGGGGTTCCCAACAGGTGGTCCGCGGACCCCCGGGGGTCCGCGAAGGGAGACCAGGGGGTCCGCGAGCTGCTTTAAAAAAATATTATTTAAGCTTATTTTTTATTAGGAACTCTAATGACAGCAATGAACGCCTCAACACCTAGTCCTAATGAAACTCCATCTTGTATGAAAATTAGTGGGCGACCTATGTCTTCATCTGCGAAAATCAGAAAGTACAATAGTGACTATTTGCAGCTTGGGTTTACTCAGACTGACTATGAAAGTGAGCCTAAACCACAGTGCGTTATTTGCTTTGAAACACTTTCGAACGAATGTATGAAACCAGCAAAACTTCGGCGGCATTTGGAAACAAAGCACCCTGAATATAAAAGTAAGTCTCTAGAATTTTTCAAACTTAAATTGGGAGAGCTAAAAAAGTGTCAGAAAAATATAACTAAACATGTTGCCACACTAGCTTCCTATGAAGTTTCGCAGCTTATCGCAAAAACTGCAAAAAACCACACGATTGCAGAGGATCTTATCCTTCCATCAGCTATCATCCTGTGTAAAAGAATGTTGGGTGATGCGGCAGCTAAGCTTGTAAGCACTGTTCCACTTTCCAACAACACTGTCCAAAGACGAATCACTGATATGGCGGATAATATTGAAAATACATTGTTTTCTCGCCTTGAAATATGTGATATGTTTGCTCTACAAGTAGATGAAAGCACCGACATAGCAAAAAAAGCAATAATGCTGGTTTTTGTTCGTTATTTATGGGAGGGTCAAATATTTGAAGATTTTCTGTTTGCTGTGAACTACTCCATACTGATGCCGATGCTATTTTCACTGCGTTGAATGATTTGTTCAATAAAAATAACATAAGTTGGGAAAAATGTGTAAGTTTGTCTACAGATGGGGCAACAGCTATGGCCGGCCACAAAATAGGCCTGAAAGCTCGCGTTGAACCGGTTGCTCATAACGTGGTATGGACACATTGTTGCATCCACAGAGAAGCCCTAGTAGCTAAAAGGCTGCCTGAAAGGTTGCAAAAAACATTAAACGAAATAGTTAAAATTATTAATTTTATCAAGACTCGACCTTTGCAATCCAGGTTATTCTCTTTGTTATGCAAAGATATGGGGAGTGAGCATACACAGCTTCTCATTCATACGGAAGTTCGTTGGCTTTCCCGTGGTAAAATCTTGACAAGGTTTTTTGAGCTCAAAGATGAAGTCCGAGTCTTCCTCGTTGAAACACAGTACTCCAACCTACTTAACAACTTCTCTTGGCTTTGTTCTCTTGCATACCTGTCTGATGTGTTTGAACATTTAAATTCTCTGAACCTAAAATTACAAGGAAATGATGTTGACTTGTTCAGGGTCGAAGATAACATCAGCGCGATGGTAAAGAAGTGTGAGATCTGGGCAAAAAGGGTGGAAAAAGACCTACTAACTAACTTTCCGAATTTGAAAGGGTTTTTGGAATCATCGGAACTGAATGTGCCCCATGAAGTAAAAGATGACATCAAGTCTCATCTCCAGTGCTTGGCTACTACATTTCGGGAGTATTTCCCAGAGCCTAATCATGAGAACGACTGGATTCGAAATCCATTCAAATGCCTTGAAGTGGACCAAATCCAAACCCTTACAGAAGAGCAACAAGATCAACTTGTGGACCTAACAAGTTGTGGTACAATGAAAACCGCTTTCAGTGATGGAAATATCACTGAGTTTTGGTTAAAAGCCAGCAAAGACTACAGTGACGTTAGTAAGAAAGCGTTACAATATATACTTCCTTTTGCTACTACCTACCGTTGTGAACAAGCATTCTCTGCAATGTGTGTAATGAAAAATAAATACAGAAATAGACTCGACATCAAATCTGACTTTAAAGTGTCAAACATCCAGCCCAATATTTCCGGTATAATGGAAACCAAGGAACGATTCAACTCTTCTCATTGATCTTACACTTACACACTTCAAGAAGACATTCTTACAAGAAATAAGTTAATCTGAGAGTTATAAATTTGTCCTTATGTTTTTGTATTGATGTGACTGCAATTAAGCAATATACTTTCAATGTAAAATAAATGATTACTTGTAACAGTCGCCTGTTTCTCTTTCCATGTGATCTATAACTGTATATATAAAAATACATAATAACAGACTGGTATAAAAATTAACTAAAAACTACAGTTTCACCAAACTAGAAGGGTAGGCCTAATTTTTTTGTAACGATAAAATTTCCCTTTTTGTAATTTTATATAAATTAGTACGTATTTCACTGTATACCGGTATATTAATATATTAAATGCATTAGTGGTACAACATAAATGCGTGCATAATGTATACATGTAAGTAGGGGGTCCTCAAAATATTTGTAATTTTTTTAGGGGTCCCTGGAAAATTTGTGTTGGGAACCCCTGCTCTAAGTAAAGAGGAACCAGCCTACTGCAGCTAGTAACCCTGGCCAGTTCTAGATTGTCATTGTATCGTAACAACCTAACTTCTACTTAGGTGTTAGGCAGGAGGGGACAGTAACACTCATGAGTTTCCAGGATTTCAGGTTTCATTCGTCATCACTGTGTATTGGTTAAAGGGGATTTTGGGCAGTCAAATTATTACTTCGTTGATCTCCCAACTTATACTACCCTTTTTCCCCCAAAATCACTAGTTTTGGTCAAGAATTGTGAGAATTCGTCTTCGGGGATATGAAAGCGGCAAATGAAATGAGAATGACAAAAGTAGGTGAATAAAAGCGTGACATTTCTTCCTGTCGGTTCAAATTTTTAATAATCCCCAGAGTTAAGAAATCCATGTAGGGGAAAATGTACTTCAACAAATATCTTCAGATCGCAAATTGAGAGACCATAAAATATTAAATAAAAAGTCGTGCAGCATGACCGTATGGGTGAATTTTCGTAAATTATCGTATAACATTTGGGTTAAATTCTTATGATATTTGAGCACTTCGAGGGAAATGAAATTGTTAAATATAAGTAGACAACGTATAACCAATCAGGCTAGGTTATCTCGACCACTGAGTTAAATTTAAGACGTTTCGGGTTTCTTGAGGGTTGGTTTTTTCCCCCCTTGGGAATTGGAGATTTTAATTTTGAAAAAATCAGATCATTTAATGTTCTCTTATTTTTGAATGCCAATTTACAATCTATTCTATTTTTACCAACCCTCAAGATACCCGAAACATCTTAAACTACATATAAGTAGTCGGTATTCTTCTTCTTCAAATTATACGATTTTTGTTTTGGGAGCATTAAAGGTACAATAGAATGACGCGAGAAAAAAATTTTGAATTTGATATTTTTTGTCAGGAAATCTGAAGTTCGGTCGGGGAAAAGTCAGGGGAATGTCAGGGAAATTGAAAATTTCCATTTGGGGACCACTCTGACTTACACTTAATTGGTTGTACCTCAAGCAATTTCCCTCGCCTGTTTCTTTAAGCTGCGTGCTTTCTAATGTATGTTCAGTTATAGTTACTGATGATGGCCTAACCGTCGAAATCGATCTTACATTCTAACTCTTTATTTTCGTAGAACTAGACAACGTCCTTCTTTTACTTCCGTTTTTTATTGAAATGGGTTCCCACAACTTCGCAGCAAGTGATTTAGTTCGTCCTTATAACAATTTCATCACTCTATATGCAACCTGGGAACTGTATCAACTACTATCTGAATTGTCAGGTTTGAAGAATATGAACAAAAAGTGTTATGATAATATTTAATTTTCCAAAAAACCACAGCAAATTTACACAAAACTGCATTTCACGATTAGCATTCCCGTTGATAGGATGACACACACACACAGACACACACAAACATATGTATATATATATATATATATATATATATATATATATATATATATATATATATATATATATTATTGGGAAGTAATAGCAACGGATAATACTACTGCCTGTGAACCAAGTGACACACTTCATCCCTCACTCCATAAATTTAAAGTTCCATCTGAGTTTGAACCACCTCGTCTTCCACCTTCACACCCCTTAGAACAATTTATTACTCAATTTGTGCACAAAACTTCACAAGTATCCTTCCTAAATTCTTTGACCCCGAGAGACAACTTATCAGTGGAGGAACATAGAGCCCTAGGTGTAATCAAGAGAGACACAAATATCAAAGTGATGCCAGCAGACAAGGGCTCAACAGTGGTCATAATGAATGCCATTGACTATCAGAGAGAAGCCCTTCGGCAATTAAATGATGAGCGGTTTTATAAGGAACTGACATCCGACCCTACACAACGATTCGTAAAAGAAATAAAAGGTTACATAAAGCGAAACAAACGAATCGAAAATTTGTCTGCCGCAGATATTCAAGGATTGGTCCCAGAAACTCCTCGATGCTCTGAATTTTATCTTCTGCCAAAGATTCACAAGGAATATTTACTGCCAGATCGATTACCCCCCGGACGACCGATAGTGGCGAGCTTTGGTAGTGCAACCGAGAGATTATCAGCATATGTTGATTATAACTTGCAACCTCTCGTAAAAAATCAACCATCATATTTAAAAGACACTGATCACTTTTTGAGCGTCCTCCATGAACTACAACTGCCGCCTGAATCTGAACATCCAATTTTGTTAGCATCTGTGGATGTCTGCTCTCTTTATACAGAGATCCCCCACAACGAAGGCCTAGCGGCGATGACCCACTTTTTGAATATGCGAGAACTCCCACACAAACCGTCCACATCTTTCATAACAACATTGGCAAATTATGTTCTCACCAAAAATGTATTTAAATTTGAAAACAAGTTTTTCCTTCAACAAAAAGGGACAGCTATGGGTACCAGAATGGCACCATCTTATGCGAATCTGTTTATGGCCCATTTAGAGCAAGGCTTTCTTTCATCGCAGGCCCTTCAACCTATAATTTGGAAAAGATTCATTGACGATATTTTTTTGATTTGGACACACGGAGAAGAAACGCTAAAAGAATTTCTAAGAGATCTAAATTCGCAATTTTCGGTTAAATTTACATGGACTTATTCGATATCAACAGCCACATTCCTTGATGTAAACATACGATTGACAGACAGTATACTCGCCACTTCAGTACACATCAAACCGACAAATAAACAACTATATCTCCATTATGAAAGTTGCCATCCCCGACACACAAAACAAGCTATACCAAGAGCTCTCTCAATAAGGGGTCATCGTATTTGTAGTGAGGATGCAGACAGGGAGACATACCTGAAGAACTTATCAGATAAACTGGTGAACAGAGGATACCCAACAAAAGTGGTAAGGCAAAAAATTATTCCTTCCCACATTAAACACCACCCGACACCCCGAAATCCGATCAAAAAAGTCCAACTCACAACAACATTCTTTTTCGGCATTGAGAAGATGAACAAAATTCTTAAAGATCTTTACCCATTCCTCTCAGCAAACCCAGTGACTAAAAGAGTCTTCTCAGAAGTACCGTCAATGTCTTATCGACAAGGATCATCTATCGGAGATATCCTGACCCATAGAAGATCAGATAGGACGGCGCCACCACCGAAAGGTTTGCATCCTTGTGGCAAGCGCAGATGTAAAGTTTGCCCACTGGTTATAGAAGAGGATCACTTCACGTCTGCTAATAACCCCAACTCATACACATGCAAAGGGTCAGCAGATTGCCAGACGCCTATGTGTGTGTATCAGTTGTTGTGCAAACAATGCCCTGCCTTCTACGTAGGAAAAGCGGAGACAGCACTTAATTTGAGGGTTAATAACCATAGAGCATCGGTAGTAATGAAAAAAGAAGATTTGCCAGTAAGCCGCCATGCCTCGTCGCATGATGCTACATTTGATGATTGCTATGGTATGAAGGTATTGAAAAAAATGGGGCCCACCGATAATAAATTAATGCTGGTTCATTCAGAGAGAGCTCACTCGAATGTTTTGGGCGCGTATGATCCTCCAGGGTTGAATATCAGACGTTAACTGGGCAACCACGCTTCTCCATGGCAAGATTTTCTCACCAATTAACAAAAATCAAAATTCTTTTCTCGTAGTTTGAAAAAGGCATAAGCCGAAATATAAAAAATTAGTTTCATGTTGTCAATTGTTGTTTTTCCTTAAAAATTGATTGAATATGTATATGCTCTTGTAGAGCCATTTCATGCGGTTATATTATATATATATATATCGTACCCGTCCTAGAATAAGGGTACAACTCAAAAATCGCGATTTTTGAGTTAGTTGTGGTTCTGAGAAGTAGAAACGGTCTAGTTTGTCTGTAGAAGGTGGAGATATGTGTAGGGCACTCTAATTCCGCTAGAGAGTGCGTGTGTCTTTCTTCTACGGAGGGAGTAACCAATTCACGTCCTAGGAAGAAAGACACAACTCAGTTGAGTTCACGCAGTCTGTGTCTCGTTTTGAGTTGTTTCCTTTTTGTGTGGACAATTTTAACTTGTGTCTTTCTTTTCTGAACATTTTGGATCCTGACTGGTGAGATTTCAGTGTTTGAGTTGGAACAACTCAAAAATTCTTAAAAAATCAACAAAACCGTTCCCCCTACTCCCTCCCCACTGGCAAAAAACTATCTATTCACCATGGGGCGTTAGAGTAATAATGCAGGAAACAAGTTTCGCAAAGATAAATTACGTTCATCGTGTTCCAAAGAACGGGTAGCCAATGGTGTGGAAGGAAAACTTTGAATGCGATTTGCCGAAAATGACAATTTTTGAGTTGTACCCTTATTCTAGGATGGGTGCGATGTATATAGTTTTAGAATGCCTCAAAACGGATTTCAATGAAGACATTTTTCAAAAATTCTGATTTTAAAATTTTCCGTGACATTGCAGTAGCTTCATTTTCTACGAAAATTCGCTAATTGGACACCGGTTTCGACTATAAGACGAGCTCAGTTCCATAAGATGATTTTAATACCTAATCCAAAATCATTAAGATTTACCATTTGATTCGCGTGATGAAGAAGTATGAAGCAGTATGAAGAACAGCGTTTAATTGTAATTGTTTAATAATATGTTGTTATTGTTATGTTAAAATAGTTAGGTAAGGACAACATTTTATCATTGCATTGTACATCTCATTTCACAGAGGACTTCGGTATTTGGAATTCATTAACCAGAATACCATTGAGGGATTTCATGCAATTCTAAACACCTCCCATTTTCATCCCCATTCACTTTCACCCCACATCCCAATATGCAACCTCGGAACAATATCAACTACCGTTTGGATTGTCAGGGTTGAAGAGACAGAAAAAGTTGATATAATGATGAACTCTTTAATTTTCCAATTAATCATAGCTTATTTACAAGACTACATTTCAAGATTAGCATTTCCGTTAGCAGGGTCCTGCTTTTCACATGACTTTCACAAAGTTAGTGACGAAGTTCTGGGTGAAATCCTTGTGGACTTCTTGGTTGGTGTGCTCTTTCAGCCACTGAATGACCTCATCGGTAGAATGGCCAGATAGCAATTGGTTGAAGTTCTTTTTAGCTTCAGATGCGAACCCTTTGCTTAGTTCCTCTCTGGATTGCCTTGCTTTTACCAAAACATACCAATCCAACAGTCTCTCGACTTGTTGGACGGAAATCTTTTCAACGTTGAGACCATCAATGCTAATCTGTAAATTGAATAATGTAATCTGTATTATGTATGTGTAAGTATCCGTACATTATGTATATAGTCTCACGTTACATCCAGAAAACTTCACCCACGTTTTTTACAACTAATTTCCAATGGAAAGTTCTTTGTAAAGATTTTTTCTAAATGCTTCGTTTAGGAGTTATTCAATTTCCATTCATTTTTCGTCTTGTCAACATTAAGTTACTAAAATGGCTGTAACAACCTTGATTTCAGAGTACACTAACTATTGAGTATACCGTTGGAAAGAGCGTTAAATTTCCTTTTAGATAGGCCACTTAAATGCTATATTATGCAGGTAACATATTCAGGAAAGCAGTCAAAATATTTTCAAAAATGAAAAACTATGTGTTTCTTAAACCGCTAAACGTCATGAATAATCCCACGGAATTCTCGTGCCTGCTACTGGAAAAACTTTCGCAAACTATCAGATTTTGAACGTTCTAGTCAATTTTACTTTTACTTCGTTAATTGGGGGAGAAATGTATGTTTGTGTGTTGAAAAATATGGTTTTTTCCTATAAAATCAAGGGTTTTTAGTAAAATTGACCCCCGAAGAAAATACGAGTTTAGGACCGATTTTTACATATTTTTTCACGCTGAATCGATGGTCACACTCGCAGATCTCCACAACTCCGTTATGACCGATTTTTACACTTTAACTGACTATTTTTACCCTTAAAAATACATAAAATCGAGCATAATAAATAAACCAAAACTCCTAAGTTATAGTGTAAAGTTCGGTTATAACGGAGTTTGGGAGATCTGTCAGTATGACCATTCGATTCAGATTGAAAAAATATGTAAAAAACCGGTCTCAAACTTGTATTTTCTTAAGAGGTATTTTTTCTCAAAAATCCTTGATTTCTTAGGAAAAACCCATGTTTTAGCAAATTTTTGAAGAAAATTAAGCTATTGCTCTCGCCTCAAAATTTGTAGAATGTGAATTTTTGAAAAATTTTTATGCAGAAATCCGTTTCAGGCTATTCTGAATCATATTCTGAAGTTTAACGCATTTTTTTTATGTATGTATGTATGTATGTATGTATATATATATATATACATATATATATATATATATTATATATAGTAGAGGTGGTTTTCTTGAAGATCAGTCATAAGTCATTTGATTTGCCAAATTTTCGGTAAAGTTTATTACCATTTTCAAGGCATAGAGTAGTATACAGTTCAGTTTTTCACAAGTAGCACAAACTTATAGGAAATTTCGACAGATTTGTAATGTAGTAAATGCTGTACTGTTAGCTCGAGAGCTTTCTACATACTCTGTACTGTACTGTACTGAGTATGTAGAAAGCTCTCGAGCTAACAGTACAGCATTTACTACATACAAATCTGTCGAAATTTCCTATAAGTTTGTGCTACTTGTGAAAAACTGAACTGTATACTACTCTATGCCCTGAAAATGGTAATAAACTTGACCGAAAATTTGGCAAATCAAATGACTTATGACTGATCCTCAAGAAAACCACCTCTACTACATATATACCAGTCAACAACTTCACACTATATATATATATATATATATATATGTATATATGTATATATGTATATATGTATATATGTATATATGTATATATATATACATGTATATATGTATGTGTCATTCCAGACGATAATTATTGTCCGTAGAATTGTGCTAGAAACTTCAAACAAATTTTAAAATGTTAAGGACACAAAACGAAAGTTCAAGTTCGTTGGCCAGCATGATCGGATCACATCTTCGGGTTGGAATTTTCAAAAATGTAGTTAAAAATTTCAAAATAGCCTGTTTTTTGCGATTTGTTGTGCGAAATAAGTTTTTCAGCATGCTAACATGTGGTGTATTCGGAATCAGCGTATTATATGTTATAAGAATATGTATCAAGTTTTCAAAAATTTCAAAGTTGAAAAATCAGTCAAAAATCGAACTAATGCCGTTCGCTAGTTGTAAAAATCGGTAATATTTGTTCGAAACAGAGACTATGTCTGTCAAATTCTTGCTGTGGGATACTACATTCGAATGCAACTGACTTTATATCACTCGTAATGTAAAGCCTCATCATCGATTGGCTGTGGAAATACGTTTCTTTCATATGACGTCGGTATGATATTTTATTTTATGTCAAGATTTGATGATGTTATGATAGTATACTGTTAAGATTTCAACTGCCTTCAATACTGACCACATTGGACATCGAAATCTATGAATATTTACCTACATTTGTCTTTAAATCTACAAGATTAATCTAATAATAATAAAGTATGAGTACCTCCTAATTATTTTTAATAATTTGATTCCATGTTTGTCTATTAAAATCATAAACTAAAATTTCTCTACACGATCAATAGCGACTGAAATGTCGAAGATTTCTTCAAAAATTCGCTCATGGGGGTCATGCTTCATGACTGGACTTTTTCAACATGCAAACATACTTTTTTCCCCCAATCAGCAAAGTAAAATTGACTAGACCGTTCACAATCTGATAGTTTGCGAAAGTTTTTCCAGTAGCAGGAATAGAATGTCCAGGAGTAGGTATGTAGAATTCCGTGGGATTACCCACGCAATTTAGCGGTTAATAAAATACGTAATTTTTTCATTTTTGTACTTTGGCGTAGATCCCTGACTATGCTACCTGCATGATCTAGCACTTTAGGTAGCCTGTCTAAAAGAAAAATTAACGCTCTTTGTAACGGTATCCTAAATTTTTATTTTACTTTAAAATCGAGATTGTTGTGGTCATTTTAGTAACTTAATGTCGAAAACATGAAAAAAATCATAAACATTGAATAACTCGAAAATGACGCGTTAAAAGAAAATCTCTTGAGAGGACTTCTGATCGGAAATTAGTTACAAAATACGTGAGTGACGTTTTCCGGATATAACGGGAGAAACCCTGCATAAGGTTCAATGCACGGAACTCCCACTTCTAATCCACAGCCACATTTGGAAAGGCAATGAAGTACCTCGGCTTGAAACATAAGGTTTCAGTTGGAAGGTACTAGGTTTTCAACAATGAGCCGATGCTGGAAGCAAATCAAATTGTGCTGAAAGCTTTTTTTTTTAGTTAAAAAATCTATGTTTCATATTGAGGAGTAGTAACCTTTGAACTATCCTCCTAACTGCAAAGTAAATTTTCTGGCTTTCTGGAACTCAACTATTTCTAAGCCGTAGCTGGCAAATATTTCGCAAGTAGGGCTGGCTTTCTCAGATTTGTACTCTAGAATTTCGTTTTCAAATCCCAGATTCTGTTTCATAGTTTGGTCCAGCACTAGGGCTAATTATTATAACTTTATATATATTATATAATATATATAGTTTTGTAGAAACTTACAGTCACGTTGTCTAGAACGAAGCTCAATTCGAGAACAGTTATTTGTAAAGAGTTGTTGATTTCCTCGAAACGTAAATCAGATACAACGTAGCCGAAACCAGTTATCTCGGTCCTGTCACAAGTAAAATGTCAAATGTTATAGCAGGTGCAATATTTTACATTACATTTAGAAGCATTTTGTAGTCGACAGACTAAGATAAGCGAGATTAAAAGTATAGGTATCACAAAAGTTGAGTTACGAATTTATTGTAGGTTCTACTGTACATAAATATGAGGTGTAAAAAGTATAAATTATGTCCCAAAAATGCGTTACTAAGTGTTACAATAATCGAGATTAAAATTATAAAGGTGTCATAAAAGTTGTGTTACGAATTTATTTTAGGATCTACTGTACATGAATATGAGGTGTAAAAAGTATAAATATGTCCCAAAAATGCGTAACGGAATTTTACGATAAGCGAGGTTAAGTATCGTAACGGAATTTTACGATAAGTATTGGTGTCACAAAAGTTGCGTTACGAATGTATTCTAGGTTCTACTGTACATAAATATGAGGTGTAAAATGCGCAATAGCTAATAATGATAGGATTACGTTGAAATTGCTAGAGAATGCTCAACATAACCTTTTCCACCTTTCCTCCAAATTTGAGCGAGATCGGACAACGGGGGCGAGAGAAAATGATGGTTGATGGCATTTACGTTTGCGCATGCGCCGAGTGAAGTATCGACTTAGGAACAACAAAACTCATAAGGGACCATCTTCACCCTAACCCGCTGATACCAAGTAGATTTCATAAGAACCGGTTGAACCCCTCCATTATAGCAAACATGGCAATGTTACAGGCATTCCCCAGTCATTGGGGGATAATTCCAGATAATTCTAAAGGCTCCTTCTCTCGCGCGAAAAATTCGAAATAAATTAATCATCAAAATCGGTTGAAAACTGTTGTCATTCTCGTCCATCTAGTCGAGTAGCCCTAACGTGTTACGCCCGTTACAAATCCCTAGCAACGACTGGTTGTACATCAAATGAAAATATATTGGCCTTCATCAAAATATTTTACCTATATTTTATTCAAACCCATTCGAAATAGAAAACGCTTTCATACGAGTCTGCAACATATTGGGACATTTTATGTATTTAGTTCCCACCACCATCACCCCCCCTCCCCCATTCCAACAAATAATTTTGACGAATAATATTCATTTCATGTTACTGTGGATTTTCATTACAATTAACAGTTTCAATGATTTCAATAAACTCTTGTAATAAAGCAATTATCTCTACCCACGGCTTCATTTTGGCGTTTTCTCGAAGTGATTTCTAACGTGGAAACTAATAACAACAAAACAAGCGGCATTGTTTACTACATCCATTAATAACATTAATAAATATAAAATGGCGACATAAATACCAAGAACAAGTACGAAAGAAATGCGTGATAAATCGAGAGCTTTCCAACGAATGATGAACAATTTATGACCGTTGAAAACTTGAAAAGTTTCATTTCCCCAGAAACGGCTTGGTTGTTCGTGAAAATCATTGGGAATCAACTGTAACGCTTTTTTACAACGCAACGCTTTTATAGTCCATGTGCCAAAGTAAAGACATTAAATGTCAAAAGTATGAATATGTCCCAAAATGCACTACAAAATTTTACAGGTTGTACTGTACCATTTTTACTTTGTAATGTTGAAGTTTCGATTTGTCTGTGTCGTTTCTCGTCACGTCTCTCGCGCAGATTGTGAGGTCTTTGGATTTTTTTCATCAATATTAATTGAATTATTGTTGTAGGCTTGAGAAAGGACACGCTTTACTAGTTTTCTTGTTTACGATATGAACATCTATGATCATCATACTGATTCACCTACCTTAATACTCCTTTGCCGGAGGCTTTAAGACCGAATAGTTTCCCTTCCGCCTCATAGTCATACACTTCTGTCACGTTGGGGGCTGTTAGGCGGAATTTCGTGGATGAGGTTGAAGGATCGAATTCGTACTGGTCAAATAAAAGCTCGTTCACACCGTGCACCACTCCGTTCCTCCTGGACACCACAAGGCTGCAAAGGTAATGAAATAAAATCAGATTAATTAAACACTATTATCATTATACGTATTATTGTGAACGTGTTCTTGGAAGAAGGAACTCACTCAGCTCCAATGTCGGACAGAATCACATGCTCGTTGACGGAATCTGGAAGAGGCATTTGGTTAACTTTTGGTAGAGTTGACTGGAGGTAAAGTAAAGTGGCCTCGGTCAGCTCCTTGGTTTGTTGTGGAGTTGGCAGCCCTGCACAGAACACATAACACACATATAACGTTACAGTCCAAGTACCTAATTAATGGTAACATTAGAAAGCCACACAGTTAGGCGTTGCAATGAAAGGTTTTTCATGCGGTTAGTGAATTTAGGCAACGTGAAGCTATAGATAGTAGATATACATAGTTACTACTCAAGGGGGAAAAATGATTAGCTTTAAGCGAAATCAACAGAACGAATTCTGATACTCAATTTGGAGGACAGCTGATGACGTCCGCGACACCCTAGACAGTCCGTCAAAAAGCGCTTACATGGAATAGTTCTTTACTTTTTTTTTACTTAGTAATATTAGCAGCATAGCAACAGTAACATTTCGTCAAAATGGTTCACTATTTCTGTGAGGGTCTCTACGGTTCGTGGGGACTCCTATAAGTTTTTTGGAGCTAATGAGGGCAATTTACCCGAATACCCTATTCGTCTCGCGGGGCGGTCAGGCTCCGGGCTCGTGATCACCGAATCAGAAAAATGCCAGACTCTCCTATCTTGACAGCCCCTGCGCTACCTTCAAAAGAACGATGAAGGTAAGTGAAATTATAATCTAAACAGAGAGGCAACTTCTGAAAGGTCAATCATATATATTATTATAGATGCTTATCAATTTTTGCATGCACATTTATTTGCCCATATCTAATAGTTTTCAGGAGTGTTCAGAACTTGTCTTTAAACTCTAATCGACTATGATATGGATGATGAAATAAACTCTAATTGAAGTTGATATGGGATGATCAAATTGTCATTCCCCAACTATCATCTAAATTTGAGCGAGATCAGACGACTAGGGCGTGAGAAAACAATGCTTGGTAGAATTTACGTTTGCGCATGTGCAGAGTGAGGTATTGAGTCAAGAACGATGAAACTGATAGGGGATTGTCTACACTCTAGCCCACACATCCCTTGAAAATTTCTTCCAAATCGGGTGGAAACTGGAAAATAAGCTTGTTACAAGGATTCGCGGACACACATACACTCACACAGACGGACACGGAACCAAAGTTGTTCAGAATGGCCTAAAACGTAAAATTGGAGTGGACATTTTGATTTTGGAGACCAACAATTTTTTTCTCCACAAAGTGAAAGCAAAGCTTCCGCTCCCTTTATATAGACTCGGAAGCAATAGGGTTTTTGATAGGCCACATTTTCCCAACCATAAACTCTTGAAATCAAAATTATGCCTAACCACACCGTCTAACGACTCTTTAGCAACATACGAACAATATTGAAAAAATAGAGTCGAAATCGGTCGAATAGGTACTTCACAAAGTGCTCGTAAGTATCAGAAAATGTTGTTATCAGAAAAACGCGTTTTTCTGATGAAGTACATTTTTTGAGCTTGATAGCTTGCTACCGTCCCACGTTCTATGATGGCTGTCTTCAAACAAGAAGAAAAGGAATAAGGGAAGGTTTTGTTATGCGAGGTTATGTTAGGTTTATTGTTTGTTGAAAAAGACCTATTGACCTTCATACACCATAGCAACTTAAAACACTAAATATTGAAACAAACTGTGATACAACTTATCTTTAAGAATATAGAGAATTAAGAATGATAAATTAAAAACTAAATTATAATTATTATTAACTACCAAGGACTGCCGTTGGGTAGATACCTTGACTCACGTGCCATTGTACTTACATAGGTGCAGTGAAATATCTAATTGTTATCACAACTGTAGTGTAACATTTGTTACAAATGTTTTCGTTAAAAAAAATAAAATAAAATTTAAAAAAAGTTTATTACTGCGGTTTTTGAAGCAGGTGGAAGGTTTGGTCTTTTTTGTCTAGAGTAGGATCCTGCCCATGAGATGGTCAACTTCGAACTCGGTGTTTTTGGGTTTCCATATTTGGAACAGTAATTGTTATATATCAAACTGCTCGAAATTGAGTAGAGAATAGTATAAAATTTAATTTTTAAATAATCCCCTTTTTGTGGTGTAGTCAATAGCAGTCATGAATTTAGTGTAGTCAATAGCAGTCAATAGTCAATTTAGTAGTGTAGAATGTAGTGTAGTCAATAGCAGTCAATACTTAGGTCTAAAGTTTTATATTAGGTACCTTGCAATACGGGTACGCAGTGTCCAGTTGCCATGGCAGCGGCCAAGATCAAAGCAGCGAAGCACTTCATAACTGGATGTGGTGAAGTGGAGAACTCAGCTGTGAATGAGCGAACTCGAATTACCGGCGAATTTATAATCGGAATTTGTCAAGTAGGCGCCCGGGAAGGGGAATAAAATCGCTATATTGAGAAGTGGCTGGATGACTAATTTCGAGTGGGCGATTTAAAAGACAATCATACGATTTTTTATTATTTGCACGATACCTATCTACTACTCAAGCATATTGAACAAAACAGTGTTTGTCCAAATGATTCATTCCACTTGTGGTATTTTCCAACAGACAAAACTCATCTATTTTTCAACTAATAATGATAACAATAATAATAATAAATACTTTATTGCCATAAACGTCATAAATAAAATTACAGAGCAAACGTCAATTTAAGTACAAACATGAGTAATAATTGTATTTTGTGCATTATTGTCTGTGGGGACTAGGAAAAGAGGAAAGGAAGGAGGGTGACAAATAGGGGAAGATGGGGGAGGCAGAAACCTCCCATTGCAGCCGACCGGCCCGGACTCACCCACCATGACGGCTCCCGGAGCTACCTCCCCATTTCTGAGCAGGCACCCTAATGTGTGACAATGGTCACATAACAAGAAGAAACGCCAAGGGGCGGAGCACCCAGGCCGCATGACAGGAACACAACATTCATCCTACAGTCACACAAAAAGTTACATTCGCTCACAACACAAACATACCCTAAAACCTAATATCACAGACATGCAATATTAATTAAATACAAGCAAGCATAGAGTACTGTTATAAAAATTCCTCAGGTGCGAAATAAATCTAAATAATAGTAATAATAAGTTTTTATATACCTACTTAATTGACCTATATAATTCTACGATGTTCAACAAATAATCGTCTTTGGTGCAAGAAAGATCCTCAAACACACATTTAACATAGCTTATAAAAGTAGGGTAAACCTGTACACTTACATTCAAACGCTCATTAAAATTGACGTCACAATCCTGGAGCTGTTTTTTCTCATAAAAACGCACGAAAATAACTGAGATATGGTTGATTTTAAGCTCCAAACCAGCCTATCCTGAAGCTTTTTGCTTGGAAAAGCACAATCACAGTAAAATTACATGATACCTTCTTTTGAGTTAGTAAAAAAGGAACAAAAAAACTATGGTCGGTAGCTAAAAATGCATTAATTTGGCGCACTTGCGGTGTGGCTGCCAGCAAACAGGCGTATAAAAATCTCAATACGATGGTAAAGGCTCTTTTGGCCAATTTGTGTGCGGTTCGTGCTTTTTGGGGGCATCCCCATTATAATCTACGATATATTGTAAACTTACCGTACACGTCGACTCGGCATGTTGCTGCCGCCTTCTCTCCGCTGCTGCTACGCTTAATTGACTATATCAAGTATTTTAATCAGCTACTTATTACTATAGTAATTATTATATAAGATTGGTACCGTCAACTCATACAACTTTGTACACCCCGTTCAACATGGTGCCAATCTCGTTTTTTGAACCTTATGCTCTCTAACGGTAACAAACTTGAAGTTATTACTTCGAAAAAATTCCCACGAGCAGCGGGATGGTAGAAGAGGATGCCGACGCTTCCACAAGTCTTCCCCTTTGAGTATTAATACTCAAAGGTCTTCCCTGTGGATTTCAGTTCCGGCAAGGTAGCTCTTTCTCTAGTCCACTAAAAGGGAATTGTTCAGTTTTTGCTGGGAGTCTCCTTTGGATGAGTATGCTGCGGATTTCTGAATAGTCTGGTAAGTTCATATTTTCATCCCTATACTGTCAGCTACCAATTACAGTATTTGCTCTTATCAAAAGGTTGTTTATTTCTATGATATGACCAGATATGTTAGAAACGGGAACTTAGGGGTACAACTTTGTGCCACCGTTTTTTTATTATTTCTGCAATAAAATTTACCTAAGGCTTTCTCGTTGTATTTTTACAGAAAATGGGTGCTCAGAATCGGAGAAAGGTGGCTGGACGGCCATACCGAAATTATACGGAGGAGACCTGAACACAGCGATACAATCAATGTATCCAGAATAAAGAGATTTCTGCACGTGATGCTGCGAGACAATTTGGGATCCATCGAAACAACTTACCCCATCGACTTCGTGCTTTCAAAAAACACTAAAAATGGTTTAAAATGACTAAAACTGACTAAAAATCGTTAAATTTACATTTTTCAGCAAAAATTTAGTCGATAAATGTTAATCAACAACGAACTAGAACTTACTTTTACTTTTTTTTTTTTTTTACTTTACTTTTATGGTGATTTTGGTATTGTCAATTTTTTTCAAAGAGTTGAAGATTTGTTGGGATATTTTTGTATGAATTGTTAAGATTTTATAATAAAAACGAACAGAAAGTTGCCTTGCATTGATTTTTATATTCACCTTGTTTAAAAAATCGAAAAAACACTAAAAATTCCGAGGGCAAATTTTTTTTTGTATTACGTTGCAAAGTCAACATGCTGATTAACAAGATTCAGACCGCCACAATGAGCCACATTAGGTTTTTCATTTCATTATAGGCTAAAAAAGATGGTGGCTCAAAGTTGCACCTTCCTGGGGTAATGAATGTGCCACGAATAAATAGTTCCCCTTCTATTCGCTGAACAGATGGAAATTTTTCCTTAGCGACATTTGATCACTGAGATGTGTAAGTACCTCGGGTAAACATTTCGACGAGATAAGACGACAAATAAAGTTCTGACACTCAAAAAACCTAAAAAGTGGCACAAAGTTGTATGAGTTTTAAGTATTATATAAGGTGGGTATATGGGGCTGTACTTGTGAAATCATATATGCAGTAATTTTCTTAGTTTTTATTGCATGAACCAATCAACTTAAATCCATGTACATTCGGGTGCGAAAAAACAGCTCCAGGATGATGACGTCAATTTTAATGAGCGTTCGAATGGAAGTGTACAGGTTTACCCTACTTATAAAAGTAACTTACAGAGTAAAATTCTTGATTGATTAGGTATTCTCTAATTTTTTATTTAAATGCATGAATGGGAGCGTCAAAGCTGCACACTATAACGTATAATAGAATACGTTTTTATGGATACCTTCTTGCAGAAAGTTGTCATCTAACAGCGACACATAACAACGACACGAAAGAATGACACGTAACAAACGACATATACGTAAAGTTTACTAAAACTAACCTACTAACTAGTCTTGTGATCTCCGTAGCTGGTATCCTTGCTATTCACCTATGAAGCTAACATTTGAAATGGAGGTGAAAGTCTGGGCCATATAACGAAATTGATTTGAATAATATGGTCAAGACTTGTTTCAGTGAAGAGCACAGCATATGTATGTTGAGCTTAACAAGTAATTTTATCTTATTAGAACATCGTGAGGAAAACCTATATTTTATTCAAAGCCATTCGAAGTAGAAAACGCTTTCATACGAGTCTGCAACACATTGGGACATTTTATATCTTTAGTCCCCCCCCCCCCCCCCCTTCAACAAATAATTTTTTGACGAATAAGGTTCAAATCAATAATTTTCATTACAACTGTAACAGTTTCAATGATTTCGATAAACTCTTGTAATAAAGTAGGTAATTATCTCAACCCACGGCTTCATTTTGGCGTTTTCTCGAAGTGATTTCTAGCGTGGAAACTAATAACAACAAAACTAGCGGCGATGTTTACGACATCCATTAATAAATATAAAATAGCGACATAAATACCAAGAACAAGTACGAAAGAAATGCATAAATACCAAGAACAAGTACGAAAGAAATGTGTGATAAATCGAGAGCTTTCCAACAAATGGTGAACGATTTCTGTTCGTTTAAAACTTAAGAAGTTTCATTTCCCCAGAAACGGCTTGGTTGTATGTACGTGAATATCATTAGGAATCAACTGTAACGTTACTAATTTCTAAACGCTAATTTCTTCTCACAACCTAGAGAACGGATTTTCCCAAAAGTAGGGGTTTGACAGATAAGGGATCTATCCTTAGTACGGCAGTATACTAACAAATAATTATATTTTAATGTGTTACGATATGTGAGAAAGCTAAATGGCCTACCCGTAATGCCGATATTTAGGCCCATTCGGTTCCAATGAAATCGTTCAGTATTGACAAATGAGCAATTCTCAGTACTCAGCACCAAGTACTAAACACAAACACTCACGTAAGTATCAGAGGTAGATGATTCATATGTCGAATGACTCATTTAGTTTTGATCACTCCGGTCTCTCAAGTTGAAGTGGATCAGACTAAATTATTATTTTATGTAGTGTATTTGAATGTGACACTTGAAATTGGTCACCCCAGCACTTGAAACCACTTTTCGATATGCCAACGAGTGATTAGTGTGATAGCTGTCGATGTACTCGACTGAATCGACTATAAATTCTCCCACCGTTCAAGAAATCGTGTATCAGCGTTGACTCCATCAGTCCACCACATCCAGCTATGAAGTTCCTCGCCAACTTTGTCCTCCTGGCCGCTGCCGTTGTTGCTGGTCACTGTCTACCTGTTCATAATGGTAATATACTTAATTTATATGCATTTGACGGGAGAAGCCACTTTACTATTGAATACTTAAAAAAGTATAAGTTCAATGTGGATAGAAGGGGCGAGCTTCCCCAATCGTCTTGTAACATCTATACTATTTTATAAGAATGAAACTCTGCCGCCTGTTTATCTGTCCATCTATCATGCTATGCACGGCCAAACGGCTGAGCGGGGGTGATCTTCTTGAATTTTTTCGAAAGGGGCATACGCGATTTTTAAATTTTCTACCCCCACCCGAACCATGGGCTGGTGGGCGGAGGGGGTGGGAACCTTTCAATGCTCGGTTTTTTCCCGAGCGCCCAATCTTCGGTCCGCTGACACATTAAAATTTGATCGAGAACACTTCGTATGTCAGCGACAAAGTTACGTCTCTGGACCCGTAGAACACGATGGTGCCGTCGTAATTGCCGAAAGATGCTGCACTCTCGGAGAAATAAGCGAAAATATGCGGGAAATGAAAAAAAAAAGTTCATTCCCCACTATCTTTTATTTTTCCTGCCTGACCCAGTAAATGTCCACGGATCTTGCACGGGTTGGTCTTATAATGTTCGTTAGAGTTCTAATTTGGTCCCAGGCGAGTTTGATAGATGAAATTCTGTTTTCCGGTTGTGGAGAACGAAAACGTAGACGAAAACGTTGGGTTTTTAGCTACTACCCCTCTTCCTTATTTAGTCGAAATGTAATTACTCTGAACATTGTATTCGAAGCCACTTAATTGGGGAAGGTCTCCCCGACGGGGACAGGTTTGCCCTTCTACGCAAATAAAACAATGGCCCACCTTTAGAAAAATAGACGTGGAAAACAAATACGTACAAACGTTTAACATCCGACAGTTCTGTTAGTACTGAAATGTCTTAAAACTAAACTTTTCGTGGTTCCACATAAGGTTCCGCGTTTGATAGTCATTTCCAACAGCAAAAAACGTCCGCCAAGTTGGGTAGGCACTATAGCCCATATTGTAACAAGGACTTATAGAATTATTTGAAGAATTGAAATGTTCTTAAAACTAACCTTTTCGTGGTTCCACATATTTTTATAAGATTCAATTTTTTTGCTTTTTTTTGCCGTTCCCTTGGGATTGTAATTGAAAGGGATTGGAAGCAATTTTCAAATTTTCCCCGAACCATGGCCTGTGGGTAATCTTTGTTTTTTCTTTTTTCTTCCATTCCCTTGGATTGTAAGCAATTATCAAATTTTCCACCCCCACCCGAACCATGGGCTGTAGGTCTCGATGGTATGGGGACTCATCCCATCGCATCTATACATCCTACACCGAGCGAGTGAAAAAACACACCCCTAGCGAACGAAGCCAGCAACATCCCCTACACATTTCAACTCACCCTTAGTGATCCACCGTTTCCAATCATTC
Organism: Adelphocoris suturalis; assembly: GCA_030762985.1. Lineage (NCBI taxonomy): Eukaryota > Metazoa > Arthropoda > Insecta > Hemiptera > Miridae > Adelphocoris > Adelphocoris suturalis. The sequence continues at coordinate 159,432,356 of CM061040.1, forward strand.
TACTTATCCCACTCAACAGTAAAGACCATCGGATCTATACAGCCATACCGAGCAAGCCAAGCGAGTGAGAAAACGCTAGTCTGATATAATTTTGCGACATTTGAATATAGCCATCAACTCTTCATGAAGAATATGAAAGCCTAACTGCAAGCAAAACTTTAATTTTGTTCAGAATTTGACAGCTATAATTTAAAAGTTTTCGTCACAAAAGTAATAGGCAGCAAAAAATGAAAATGTGAGATTTTCCCAGAATTTTGTTATATAAACGCCAAAGTTACTATAAAGAATTAAAAAAAAAAATGCTATGTAAAAAAAAAACTGATTGTGTGCATTGTTAAATCTAATCTTTGAGAGAATTTTCAAGGCTATTTGGCTAGGCTTTTTATTATTTTATCATATCTTTGTATTGGGCATCCTCAAATTAATAAATGAATGTATATGAAATGGCCAGGTTTCCTAAAAATGTTTGCTTTTGAAGTCAGGATTTTGCTTTTTGTATGTTTTAATATCCGCAACGTCTAAGATATTTATATGATATAAGTAACAAGTAATAAGTAACACTAATTAAACCTTTTTAAATTCAAAGCTATCTTATATTTCTTTTATTAAAAACAAAATAAATTCAAACTTCTTCAAAATAAATCAAAAGCAGGTGCAAGAGTAACGCATAATCAAAAATGAGTTTTTCTACTCAGATATCCTGATTAGAGCAAACAAGCTCCTTGTCTCAAAAGCAAATATTGGTCAATAGGAAGGTCATAATCCACTCTATTTCGGCAGGACGGGTAGAAAAATTACTCTTATTAACCAGATACAAAAATTAAGTTGCATTGTGTAATATAGTAGGGGAATGAATTAATCAAGATGGCATAACTCCAATAGATGTTCTTCTTCATTATTAGTCGGCAGAAGAATTTCTACAGAGAACTTTATAATACGGTTAATGGATTTTTCTTGTGTGGAGCCAATCCAACATCTGCAAAAGTTGTCATCTGTGCGTGTTTTGACTTTCCTAAATTGTGCAGGGCTGCCAACCCCACAACAGATCAAGGAGCTGACCGTGGCCACTTTACTTTATCTCCAGTCAACTCTACCAAAAGTTCACCAGATGCCACTTCCAGATTACGTCAACCAACATATGGTTCTGTCCGACATAAATACCGAGTAAGTTCCAATTTCAATGCGTACAACCAGTATTCTCAAAGCATGTTTTTTTTTTTTTTTACTTAAGTAAGGAAATCTTATATAGATCCTGAGGTGGTAATTCCGGGTTGCGTGGGATTCAAACGCCACTTGTCATGGATCCCATGTCCCAGGTTCTATACACTTTCCCCAAAACCTAGGTAGCCTTCTAAATAACCATGAGTAGCCTTCAATATTTTTTTGTTGGAAAGTTGGCAATATTGTTTGTCCCCTTCCCTCTTCAAGGGATCCTTCTGTATGAAAAATAATTCCTCTCCCCATTCTCTTCTCTGAAGCCATCTCAATCCGTTTTGTGCCTAATAAGCCAACTTCTCCATGTTTCCCCATCTTGATTTTCATGCAGCCTAGTGCTACTTTTATTTTCTTTTTCACAGTTTAACAAAAGTGTTTTCCCATTCCTATTTTTTTCCAGCATTCCCATTTCCCATTTCCTTTTCCAGAATTGTGTCTTTTCTTCTTCATTTTAGGGCTATTTCCTTTTTCTCTCAGAGGTTCTGATTTTTCCTTTATTCATTTCCACTGCGCATTTGCCTTTTCAAACAAGTACAGTTTATTTTTCCCTTATTTATCTATTTTTATTTTCCTACCTACTTATTTTCCTTGTTGTTAAGGTTATTAGGTAATATTTTTGACAGTTCCTGCGAGATCCAAGAGAATGCGCTGCAAACGTAGCATATATGCTATTAGTACGAGTTGTATCTCTGATGGTACTGCCACACCCCTCTCTATCTATGAGTGTGGATTTAGGACCCCCATTGCACCACAGGGCGCCTAAGTCATTACATATTTTTCTGGAGATTGCCCCAGTGGTAGCAGAACTCTGCTTAGACACTGGGTACTTAATTCCTCACAATTGGTAACCCATTGCCACACACTAAAACGTCACTTTCCTTTTCCCACGTTGGAATTCAGCCTGGAAATATTTAACGCATTTCTTCTGGCCCAGCCCTTGAGAACTTTCTTCAATTTTCTCGGTCGATATGGTCCCTCCTCTGTCTCTCCCGCATTCTCGATTGATCTTTTTGGCTGAAGGGTGTCTTCAACATAGCTACAGAAGTCCAACGTTGCTCCCAATAAAGCCTTTTGACCACCACCTCCGGTGTTATATTTTGAGGTGGTGGCACTTCCAGAGCATCGTGCAGCCCACCGCTCACACGCAAAGAAAGTGTGGAACACATCATCGTTACTTCCTGGCAGTTTGTACATATTGGGACGAATACTTTTCCCATTTTATGCAGACTGGCGTAAAAATACCCTGAGAGGAACTGCATGAGGAAAAAGTTCATTTCTCGATGTTTTCTCTCTAACCATATCTTGATCTGAGATATCAAGCGCGCTATCCATCGCCCTCTTTGCTAACTTTGCTAAATTAAGGGTGAGGATCCTCAATTGTACGCTATGAAATGTATCCATATTAAAAAATACCTTCGGTAGTGAGGTAGCATATTCAGTCCTAAGCACTAAATTTGACGGAACATGGAACATGTTCCTTGGGAGAACAGGAGAGAATTTAGGTCACTCAGCTGATTAGGAAAAAGCCCATAATTTCAATCGTGTCTCAATGTCCCAGAGAGTCTCCTAAGTCAACTTTCAACTTCCAAGTTTCGTCCCAGCCTAATAGTGGTTACAATCATGTTTACAAAATTAACTGAGATGATCACTTGTATGTAAACAATTATTCAGACAACCACACTTATACCTCAGATTGTTGACTATACACTGCACAGTGGTTAATGTTATACGGTTAGGTTAATCGAGAACTTTCCAACGACTGGTGAACGATTTTTGTACGATGATTGGTAAAAATACCCAAGATACATTTCCGAGGCAACGATCTGGTTCTATGCGAAAATCACCAGAAAATAGGAACGTAACACACTAAATGTCACGTAAAGGTAATTTTCTCTCATTTTTGGCCGGGTTATGTTGGCAAAAACATGTTCCATGTTAATACACTGGAACGCCAGTGCACTATTTTTTAATTCAAAACTCGTTTGGTTCATCAATGAGAAGGGCCTAGGCAACTTTGTGAAATTTTAAGAAGGACTCTAAATTCCAACACTTTTTCTTGGTTCACTTCAATGACCAAACGTAATGCTTTTATGGCTGATGTTATGATTGAATTATAACCTAATGGGTAATTCCCATCATATTTTTTAACCATGAATGTTTGATGTCACAAGAAACTTTTCAAGTCATCCATACTGTAGAAGCCATTTTCTGTCGCTTATCGAAAAAATAGATTTGGACATAGCGTATTATCGCGTTAAGTTATTGAGCTTACGCGTCATTGCTATCTGAATAGTCTCTCTTCTCAAGTCAGTTGCCATCTGCTTTTAATTCCTTAGACTTCTATAGCTTGTCATGAACTTTTCATTAATTTTGGAAAATATTGTTGTTTTATAGCCTCGTGGCCTCTAGGAGGAACGGAGTCGCGTACGGCGTGAACGAGCTTTTATTTGACCAGTACGAATTCAACGCTACAACATCATCCACCAAATACCGCCTCACAGCCCCCAACTTGACAGAAGTGTACGACTATGAGGCAGAAGGGGAAATATTCGGTCTCAAAGCCTCTGGCAAAGGAGTACTAAGGTAGGAATATCAGTATATTCACCATAGCTATCCTAACTGGTCTAAACCAAGAAAACTTGTAAGAACCTGTCTCAACACGAGACCTTCTCGAACGATCAAGTTTGTCCCCCACCCCGGCAATTACTTGGAACCGTTCCCTACAAGAAGAACTGTGAGTTCTTCAATTCCGTTCAACCTGTTTAGTGGACATGTAGGTCAGAATGAAGTGTATAGTTTGGTGGTCTGGATTCTCGCAAGCTCGCATCTCAAAAATACGTAACATCAAGTAGTCAATCCCTTAGTAAAAATGCAGATTAGTTGGATATGTAGATCAGAATGAAGTTTATAGTTTCGTGGTCTCATAACACGATCACATAACAGTTTAGAAACGTTAATGTGACTTTTCATTTGTGACTCATGAGCTGCTCCGCGTTGAACGGAATTGAAGAACTCACAGTTCTTCTTGTAGGGAACGGTTCCAAGTAGTTGCCGGGGTGGGGGACAAACTTGATCGTTCGAGAAGGTCTCGTTGTCTCAATTGTATGTGCTACAGTAATTAAATCCATTGACGACAATACACTATTAAACGTGACATTGAAGATTGACACTCCTATAAAATTGTACATTTTCCAACAGGATTGAAACCACTGGTTTTGGCTACAGTGTGTCCGATTTGCGTTTCGAGGAAATCGACAACTCTCTACAAATATCTGCTCTTGAATTGAGCTTTGTTCTCGACAACGTGGCAGTAAGTTACCATCAAACTATCTAGAATTCTATAATATCTAGTGCTGAAGTTGAACCGAACTATGGATTAGAATCTGGGATTTGAATTCTTAATATGAAATTCTAGAATAGAAAGCTGAGAAAGACAATTCAGTAATGGTAATTCAGCTTTGCCAGCTACGGCTCATGAAAATACGGTGAAAGGGTTATAGCATATACTTTACAGTTAAGATGGAAAGTTCAAAGGTTATCATTTTACAATATGGAATATAGATTTATTGACAAAAAATACGTTCAGCTCATTTTGATCAGTTTCAAGTAACATTCCCTTGCTGAACACCTAAGCTGATATCTTATGGCTGAAGCCTAAGTACAATGTTGCCATTTTACCTGCAGTAAAATAGATGTAATGTTTATCTTAGAAGTGGGAATATGTGCATGAAACAACATATACCTATACGTACATAATACATATTACATTATTCAATTTACAGATTAGCCTTACTGGTCTCAACGTCGAAAAGGTTTCCGTCCAACAAATCGAGAAACTCCTGGATTGGTATGTTTTGGTAAAAGCCAAGCAATCTAGGGAGGAACTAAGCAAAGGGTTCGCATCTGCAATGAAGAAGAACTTGAACCAACTGTTATCTGGCCACTCAACCGATCAGGTCATTCAGTGGCTGAAAGAGCACACCAACCAAGAAGTCCACAAGGATTTCACTCAGAACTTCGTCACCAACTTTGTGAAAGTCATGTGAAAAGCCGTTGTACAAGGCCCTGCTAACGGAAATGCTAATCATGAAATGTAGTCTTGTAAATCAGCTATGATTTATTGGAAAATAAAAGAGCTCATCATTATACCAACTTTTTCTGTCTCTTCAACCCTGGCAATCCAAACGGTAGTTGATATAGTCCGAGGTTGCATATTGGGATTTGGGATGAAAGAGAAGTGGGATGAAAATGGGAGGTGTTTAGAATTGCATGAAATCCCTCAATGGTATTCTGGTTAATGAATTCCAATTACCTAAGTCCTCTGTGAAATGAGATATACAATGGAAGGATAAAATTTGGTCTTTACCTAACTATTTTAATATAACAATAACAACATATATAATAACAATGAAACGCTGTTCTTCATACTGCTTCATTCTTCTTCATCACTCGAATCAAATGGGAAATCTTAATGATTTTGGATTATTAAAATCATCTTATGGAACGGAGCTTAGTAAAAGTCTGATAGTCGAAAACAGTTCCCTATTAGCGAATTTTCGTAAAAAATGAAGCTATTGCAATGGCTCGGAAAATTTTAAAATCAGAATTTTTGAAAAAATTCTCCATTGAAATCCGTTTTGAGGCATTCTGAAACGAATCCGAAGGTTTAACGCTTATATATATATATATATATATATATATATATATATATATATATATATATAAATTTGGATATGATAGATAAGTAGAAAGATATAGAGACAAACACTTCTGTTAAAAGGGAAAAATACTAAGGAATAATATTTCGGCGACTTGCCGTGATCACGAGTAGAAAGATTGTGTGAGGACAGGTTGAAGCATCTTCCTGGAGTCATCTGACTCGTATCAGTGGTAAGTGGACACTTGGTTGTCGTCTTAGGTATATTTAGCATTTACAAATTGATTTCAACCCTTTACAAAATAATTTAAACCCTTTACAAAAATAATTCCACCGTTTGCAAATCCATTTAAACTATTTACGAAAATAATTCAACCGTTTGCAAATCTATTCAGGCCATTAACAAATGTATTTAAACCATGTACAATAGTATTTAACCCTTTTACAAATATATTTAAACCTTTCAGAATTAAAAAGGGCCACTAGAGTTTCTGATTCGCGTAGGCACCAATTTGTCATTACGTCAGTCGCGTATATCATCATCACATCACGGTGCGCACCACACCGTTACAATTTCATATGCTCTCCACTCAATAAAACTTTCTTCTTCAATAAGCGATTTATTGTTAGTTGTTATTCTCTTCAAGTTTGACTAAATTTGAACGGTATTGATTGATTCTTCAATATGAGTGACAGCGGTTCAAGTGGTAACTCTTTTGTTGTCCGTCGCCGTGTTGTTTGAAGAATAGTTTGTGATACGGATTCCTCGTACTCTCTTGTCAACCCTCATGTCGTTAGACGACGGCGAGGGAAGTATGAGATAATCTCTGTCGACAAAAAACAACTTTTTGTCAACTTACACGAGGAAGGTTATTCTGTCAGAGAAGCTGCTTCAACATCAGGAATAAAATATGACACAGGAAAGACTACACCTACTTAAGAAGTAGGTACAGGAGTCAAAATTATTAAGTTGTAAGGAATGCGCCCAGAGGAAAAAGGCCAACGCTACTAAGTGCCGACACCCTTCAAATAATTGAGTCACTGATTAAAAACGATTCCGAGATCACACTTGAAAAAATTCGAGAGAAGCTTAATGAAAGGGGTATTCTACTGAGCAGAAGTTCTGTACAAAATGCTTTGAGAAAGTTGAAGATTACGTTAAAAAAAGCTCAATAGAACTAGATCGCATGAACAGTGACAGAACAATACGGCTTCGCATGACGTATGCGCCAGTTTCAATCAGTCAGTACCCACAAACCGGAAAAAATTATATTTATTGACGAATGTGGATTCAATCTCCACATGCTGCGATCTGAAGCACGTTCAAAGACAGGTAGAAGGGCTGTTGTGACTATTCCCACTGTCCAAGGACGAAACACTTCCCTTATTGTCGCAGTCAACAATCAAGGGATTGTTCACTTTAACATAATTTCTTCTGGCACTAAGAATGCCGAACTATTTTGTGAGTTTCTAAGAGAACTAGAATTGAAACTTCAAGAGGACTCCCACGGTGTGCTGTTGATCATGGAAAATGCACAAATCCATCGATCTGCTGCGGTTACATCATTATTGGATTGTTCTCAAATGACCCTCAAGTTTTTGCCACCCATTCTCCCATACTGAACCCTGTTGAGCAAGTTTTTTTTTAAATCGAAACAGTAGCAAGACAGATGTTAAGCGGCCAAGGAGAACATTATATTATAGAAGTAATTCAGAGAAGTGTGTCTTCAATTACACCTCAAGACTGCGCGAATTACGTGATGAACATGTTCTTACTACTGCCCGATGCGGCAACTGGACGACAACTTCATTAATTTTGTGTTCGCTCCTCATAAAAACTAGTAGGTACTGTAGGTACTGTAGGTACCTGTTTTTTTTTTTTTTTTTTTTTTTCTTTTTTTTTTTTTTTTTTTTTTTTTGTGGTTTCACACAAACTCTACTGCTGTTCAATTTTTGGTGTAGGTAATGGCTTAAATATGTACATTTTAAAAAGGTTTAAATATATTTTTAAAAGGGTTAAATACAATTGTACATGGTTTAAATACATTTGTAATTGGTTTAAATAGATTTGCAAACGGTTGAATTATTTTTGTAAACAGTTTAAATGACGTATGACGTAAATGACGTATTGTTTATAGATTACCAACAAGCATTCGATGGTCTCAACAGAGTAGGAATAATGCATGCATTGGAGAGGAACGGGGTTCCTAAAAAATTGATCAAGCTCATAGAAATGACCCTTCAAGGAAGCACTTCAAAGGTTATGGTTGGTAACCGCTGTGGGGAACCCTTTGAGGTGAGCTCGGGCGTCAGACAGGGAGATTCACTGTCAGCCACACTATTCAACTTAGCCCTGCATGAGGCTGTCAGGAATGCAGATAAGAAAGGCACAATAGTCGACAAAACATGGCAAATTCTGGCATATGCCGATGACATTGCATTGATGGGACGAAGTCTTGATGCTCTAAAAAAAGCCTTCGAGGTTTTGCATGAAGAGGGAAAGCCAATGGGCTACAAATAAATGAATGCAAAACCAAGTATCTCAAGATATCTCCACCGTTCCGTGCCCAGCGAGTACCTAGGAAGGTGACGTTTGGTACTTATAAGTTTGATGAAGTCAAGTCTTTCACCTACCTGGGAATAATAAAAGTACAGGATGAGATATGCTTTCGAATAATGGCGGGCAACCGATCATTTTATGCCAATATAAAACTCTTCAGGAGCCATGTGATCTCCACGACAACAAAGATGAGGCTTTACAGATCCCTGGTGCGGCCTGTGGTCTGTTACGGGTCTGAGGCTTGGACCATGAGAGCTGAGGATGAGAAAAGACTGCGGGTATTTGAGAGAAAGATTGTAAGGAAAATCTATGGTGCAGTCAGAGAGGCTCAAGGGTGGAGAACTAGAAAAAATGCAGAAATTGATGAATTGTTAAAGCATGAAGACATAGTCCGATTTATCAAGGCTGGGCGCATCCAATGGCTAGGGCATGTTGACCAAAAATCAATAAAAACTACAAAAAGCTTAAAATTCAAAGCTAGGATTCAAAATTTATTAGAATAGAAGATTATTATTTAGAATACTTTTTTTGCCGTAAAATTGATAGTTAACAATTTCCTTGCACTCAAAAAACGCAAATTTCAAAACAATTGAACAGTATAATATACGATAATTTACGAAAATTCGCTCATACAATCATGCTGCATGACTGGAACTTTTTCAAGTAAGACGTATGGAGAGCCTATAAAAAACTGCAGCAATTAATAGAAGTCTAACCTGGTACATATTTATTTTATTTTTAATTTATTCATTGCAATCAGTTTTTTAATTTTCTTTCTAATCAACGGTTTACATACATTAATAGTCACATAACAGGCCAGAAACAGTTTATAGGAGTACTTCAAAAATCTTTAAATAAATTAACGACAATCAGCTCTGAGATTCTCAGCAGTATCTGAGATTCACTAAGATATAGTCCATGCCGAGTCCGTAGGAAAAACTTCGTTGAAATCCGAAGTGTATAGGGAATGTTGCTCGCTTCGCTCGCTCGGAATGGCTGTATATGTGAGGAATTTATACCGCCCACCCAACTTACCAGATGTTTTTTTCTGTTGGAAATTACTATCAAACGCGGCAGCTTATATGGAACCACGAAAAGTATAGTTTTAAGAACATTTCAGTACTAACAGAACTCAGATGTTGAATGTGTGTACGTATTTGTTTTCCAGTTCTATTTTTCTAAAGGTAGGTCATTATGGAATGAAACGCGATGGAATATAGTCCATCCCGAGTCCGTAGGAAAAACCTTGTTGAAATACAACTTGTGTAGGGAGCGTTGCTCGCTTCGCTCACTCAATATGGCTGTAAAATCGCTTATGCCCCCTTTCGGAAATATCCAAGAAGATACCCCCCACTCGTAGACTCCCGCCACTCAGCCGTTTGGCCGTGCATAGCATGACAGATGGACATACAAACGGAGTTTCATTCTTATAAATAAAAGAGATAGAGATAGGGGTTTAATAATTATAGACCAATGATCTGCGTAGAAGGGCAATCTAACACATAAATGATAAACCATTGTGTAATAATTTGCACCGTTTTTAAAATGTGATCACCCGATCTGTCCCACCCTGTAAAAGCAATAAGGTAGATGTGTTCAGCACTGACGACCTTTTGAAGAGCTCGAGATTTATTGAGCCGTTCGTCTTTCGCTTATTCAGAAACGAACTCAACCTCGGCGACCGCAATCCAATTATAGGACGATTATGACCGCAGAAAAATTAACCCTCCGCCCATCAGATAGGGTCCAGGAGTAGGTCTTAAGTACCTTCCTTCCTAGTAGTGCTCTATGTGTTAGCAAGAGCATGTCTGCCTGTGAGGTATATAGCCCCTTCTCTTCTTCGTCCGTTTTAAAAAACGTGGTCTGGGTCCGTCTGGACTGTACCTACTATTAATATTTGAAAATTACTTAGTTACTCCTAGTTCTACGGACAGAAATTTGGGTTTATTTCTTGATCCCCAACTGACATGAAGCCAGTTAAGTGCACTCATGAATCAACCGGAAGGACTGTTGTTGGACAGCGCCCTTCACACACGTTCCACGCACGCTCCTTGTCACTATGGAAGTGCAGTTTTTGTTATTTGCATTAGCATAATAAGGAGTACCATTGTACTAAAAGTTTACTGAAATTAAAAAAAAAACTGACATGGACTTCGCATATTTCCCATATTGTTAAAAAGGTTTATGGGTCCATATATGCACTGAAAAAACTGAGACATTTCACACCCTCTAATATAAAACTAATGCTGTCTAAAACATTACAAATACCTCACTTTGATTACTGCTGCTAGATATTCTCCACCAATCTCAATTCTGAGCAGCTTCATCGCCTTCAAGTGTGTTGGAATTCCATAGCTCGGTATATGTTTTGTATCAGAAGATACGTTCATATCACCCCCAATTCACTATCTTTAGTGGGATGCTCCACGACCGACCATTTTACCATGCGTGTATGTTTTTTTCATTTTTAGATTACTACATGGTGTGAATCCTTGCTCTTGGGCAAGGCCTTAAATGCCTTCAATGTGGTGCCCCACCGTACTCTTCCAATGGGTCATTCATTTCTTCCTTTCAATTTTATATTTTCTCTTTCCTCATTTTTTTTTTTTTTTTTTTTTTGTATATATATATACCTATATATTTTTTTGAACTTTTTCTAGTTATTGCTTCGAATCATTAATTAGTCTATCTTTTTTATTTATAAAATGATGTGATTTTTACATTTTGTTATTATTTTAGGCCAGCAAATCTTTATTGTTGTTTCTTATTTTTACATGCCTAAGGGTCCATGAGGCCTATTTGTAAAATGGTTGCCAATAAAGGTCTTGTTATTACTTGGTCGTTTATGTAATAGAGGAATCCAATGATTTGAAGCTTATATATGATTCAACCATTTCGTACCACCTGATTATATAATTAATGCGTTACAAAAACTAATACTATACTATACTAATACAATACAGGGTGTCTCAGACACGACTCACCAAATTTCGGGGATCGATTCTACATCTAATTTGTAACAAAAAATACCTCATAGAATTTCTTTTTAGAGGTATCGTTTCCGAGTAATTTCACTTTTAATATTGTTTTCGTGTTAGAAGGGAACTCGTAAGTTCAACCCTGAAATTTATAGCAAATACGAATGGATCACTGGGTACACTAGAAAGAATGCTCTGTTTTGTTTTCCTTGCTTAATATTAGGTGGAGATGGGTTGTGGACTCAGAATTGTGTGACTGATATAAAACATCTGACAGATCGGATTAAGTCTCACGAATCACAACATAATTTTGGACTTTTTTCTGATTTTTATTTGCTTAAGACTTAGCATCAGGCACTTCATAAACGCTCTCCAAGTTTCACTTTGTTATCTAAAAATGTGGAAAAAAGTTAGGGGGAGAGGGTGAATTATGTTGAGAAAAATGCTTAGATTTCATTCTGTTTTGGCTCAAGTCGGAGCTTGATATCGCTGGTCGTTCTCAGTGTTTCAGATAAAACAAAAAGAACAGAGTGTATCCCATCTCCACTAGGTAGGTACCTGTACCTGGTCGTGAGATATAATGTGAACTTTGTCCAATTGGCCTTTGGCGTCAACAAGAAAAAGTGATCCCGTAATTCTTTTGATGTGTGTAGTTGACAGTGACGTAGTTTGAGGAGGGGCAGGGCTGGCACAGCCCCTCCATGAATCAAAGAGGATGCAGAAGTTCTTTGTACGAATACATTTAATATCAATAATTTTACGCTTCTAATTTCAGTAGGTAGTACCTAACACCTTCAATTGGAGAATGAAATTCGTAAAAAAACAATAATTATTATACGAATTCGCTTGTCTAGCAACTTTAGACGGTCTTAAAAATAGGAAATTCTTATCAGGTTCGTATGTATTAGGGCAAAATGGCGTGGATATTGTACAGCCCCACTGACCACCGTCAAAGAAACGGAAATCTGGACACTACAAACTGAAATCAAGTCGTTCCCCACTACCTCCTGGGGGTCGCCCATAAATATGCGATTTTTCCCTAGAAAAATATCCATAGTTCAGTATTTACCCAAGTTCCCCTACGAACTTCCCCTAATTTTCACTGCCAACCTGATCACGCTAAATCCAAAACACTTTCTTTAATTCTTTCATTAATTTTTGATTGTTGGTAATTAGTGTTTAGTACTTATTATACCATTTACGTATAAAATCCCAGTTAAAATGAAGAAAACATAAAATAAACAGAAGCCGACAGTGGTGATTGAAATAGTTTAATAGAAACTATTGAAATACAACGGGCGCTAAAATGAGAACACCCTAATAAAAAATGCTGGTTTGAGTTGTTTACATTTTGTTATGTTTCTTGCTCTCGGTTTCATGCCCTGTATTTTATTTCGCGTATATGATACAATAATTGTCTGATACACAATATATGATGCAATAATTGTGTGATATTGTCCAGAAAAAGTGTTTTTTGTGCTGACATAACTAAGAATAGAGGGAGAAATGTAAAAGGATATGTTTATGAAGGCAGTAAATCTAGTATAATAATAGGCCTAGTGCTACCCCAGTTCATCGGTACCTTTTCATATTTATCGTAGTTTCTACGTTCGTATTAGTAAATTGGGTAATATTTTTTCTAAATAACGTTATGCTTTAATAATCAATATGTAGGTTTGTGAATATGGAAGCGTAGGTGGTTTTAAATCATGACAAAAAGCCATTGAATATGTACCTATATGAACGTTTGGCACTTTATTATACAGTCTTCGTATATTCAACAATAGTACTCGTAGAAATACTAAAACTAGGTATAAAATAAAATGAAATCCTTGACTGTTGCCCCTCCATAAGAAATGACAAAGCTACGACACTGGTAGTTGAGTACCACCCTCTGTCCTGAAATTATTGAGGTCCTACCATATGTGATTGCGATATGTTTTAGCTCGGTCATTCATGAAAACGAAGTGCTTTTGGAGGAGAATGAAAGAGTTGGACTTCTCCTCTCATCCAAGGCAGTTATCCAACTGCTCGTCAACCCGTTGGTTGGTTACGCAGCGAGGTAAGTCTGTTTTCTTGTTCTTCTTTGTTTTAATGAAATTGTCATGTTGGTTATTGATTGACATGATAACCTTTGTGATCAAAAATTGTAGCCATCTGCAAGGGGGGTAGGGGTAATCATGCGCGTTCATACAAAATATCGCAAATATTCATCTTACAACGGAACGCCCACGTAGCTGTTATACACCTCTTATAGCTTCAATTTTCGTCTCTGTTCAGTATGACTTAAATAATGTTTTCTCAGTATACCTAAAGATGTTGTTTAAGCAGATAGCTACCTACTAAAGCTCTATGACGAGGATTGATATGAAATAAGCGTCAAAACTTATTTACTATAAGGCAATTATATGTTAAAAATTTACTTCTGCAATTCCATAAGGATCCAAAAATAATAGGTTCACAACGTAATCCAATGTATATAACAAGGTACGTAGCCGCAGGAAATGTAATTGCACCTAGTCCGAGATTAACGTTGTCAACTCACAATCCATAATTCATTATTTACGTTATCCACAGAGCGCTAGATGAAAATTGCTCAAAGATTCACAAGACAAAACTACAAGAAACATATTTTAACCTGGCTTGTAGAAACTGTTTTGAGCAGTATTTATGTACAGTGATTATTTTAGAAAATATCTTCTCTTAAAATTATAAGAACATTATACGCATAACATTATATTTTTAAGTACCGATTGTATCATGGAGTAAATAGATTGTAAGACATGAGTGAATCACCCCCAACAACACGGGCCAAGCATATCGTTGGGGAAGAAATCGAAAGTGAGTAGCTTAAGTTGTTCAATTTGTACCATATTTATAAAATGCATTTGTATGATTAAAACACAGTTTTCCAAGCCCTGAAGATGAAATATAAACATTTCGAAACGTCGGCCTAGAATATAGATTATTCATTGTCCAACCCTCGAGAAACTCGAAACATTTTACAAACAGACATAGTTTCTTTATTTCCATATACTGTCGTAGTTTTCTCGCTCGCTTCGTTCGCTCGGGGTGAGATCGGGATGTGTAGATGAGCAATCGGTAGAATGACTGGAAACGGTAGATCACTAACGGAGGATAAAGCGGGTGATTTTGACATGGATATGTACGTATTTTGGCTGGGGGTCAAGGAATTATTCGCGACACTATTTTTTCTCCACACAAAATGCAACGCTCCGGCACTTTAAGTTATTATTAACTCGAAAAGTGAAGGCTAGGTAGAAATCAATGAGGTACTACCGCAATGTACTTCTACAAAATATGCATGGACAACTGATGATTTAACTCCTGCGTTAAACAGCAGGTTATATATATATTAGGGATGAGTCGATTCCCGATACAGATTCTCGATACCACCGATTCTTAGCCATTGGTATCGATATCGAGAATCGATCGCCCAAAGCCGATACCGATACCGCCCGGTGATTACACTACGGTACTATTGCAACCATCTAACAACGAAGATGGATGTACCGTGCAACGGTTGTGTGAAGTTAGCAGTTGCGAAACACGAATTGTCCAAAACACAACTTACAATTATAACTTTGTTTACAAGTAGGCTTGTGTTATTTTGTTTGTGACAACAGAAGCATTAGACAAAGCTATGTTTTCCAAGTATAAAAGCCTAGAGCCAGTCTTATTTGGAAATACCTTACAGTTACCGACGAAAAACTAAAAAACCAAGTCAGTCTGCTTAACTTGTTTTATTCAGAAAGAAATCAATCCTAGGCAATAAAAGTTGCCTATTAATTGATACTTGATAGATAACAAAAAATATCAAATTTTGTATTTGCACAAATCAAATTAACTAAAGCCTTGAATGAAAATATAAATCTGAAATTTAGAATTTGTAATAAGAATTAATCTGAAGTTGAGAGAGTAAAAATTTGAATATATTACTAGTTCAAGAGGAATTTTTGTTTTTCACCTACAGGTAAGTTAGGTATTAAGCGCCGATGGTATCGGTATCGAGAATCGGGAATCGATTTTTAGGTATCGGTATCGGGAATCGATAAATTTTGGTATCGACTCATCTCTAATATATATATATATATATATATATATATATATATATATATATATATATATATATATATGATTTGTTTCGTTATTGACCGTTGGAGCAATATGTAGGTATATAGTTTCTTGAGGATCGGTCGGTTGAATTACAAATGCAATGATTTGGCGACGTTTCTGAAATTTTTTATTTCTATTTTCAAGCCCTACAACAAGAAGATAAGAATTACAAGGTATACTATAGGAATCTGTGGTGTTGTTTTTTTATAATTATTTGTGGTGTCTATTCTAGGTGTGGTAATGACTTAAAAATATATAGGTATGAATTTACTTACAGTAGGCTGAAAAGCGTCGGACAGTTGAGGGAGTTGTACCTCCTTCAAGCACTGTTTATACACTGAAGGTGTGGAACAGGTAGGTAGTAGGTAACCCTTTAAGGGATTACTTGTGCTAGTTCATTCTTGTGAAAGAGTGGTGGAAGGTTAACGGTTTCGGTCATAAATGTGAATTTTTAATAATAGGAATGGCGGTAGGTATAACTATGAAGAAAGCAGAAGAGGTTGTTAATGGTGGTTTGGTCTATGGTTATGGTTCCTTATTATATTGGAGTAACATTGGCTCAGGTTCTGCGTGTCAGTTCTTTTATTCAATGCATCATGTTTATTTCTTTCGATGTGAATCATTTCTTTCATATTGAGCTTGTGGGAATTGGTTGCATAACATAAAATTTCAGTCTTTTCAAATTGTATTTTATGATTGGTGTTCCTAAAATGCGTCATTAGAGCTGTTGAGTCTGGTTTTTCGGGATATTTGATTAAACTGTCGCAACTATACTTATTTTGGTAGGTTCTATTTTTGAAATATTGCTCGGATTGTCCATAATAGGCTTTTCCGCAGTCTGGTTGGCATGGAATTCGGTAAATCAGATTAGAGCGTAAATCTTTCGGATCTTAGTCTTTAGTATTGGTGAACAATTTTTTGAGGGTGTTTGCATTTCGAAAAGTAACTTGAGATTGTGAATTTTTATGTTTATTTAAAGTTTTTTTTTTCCAATTTTTCTGATAGATTTTTAATGTAAGGAAAACAAAAATATTTCTTAAGTTCTTCATCTTCTGAAGGGATGTTTGTTTTGACTAGAGTTGGTATCAGATGAAGATTTTAGGAGTTTACAAATCAATTTGTGTGGATATCCGTTAATTAGTAACAGGTCTACAATTTTGTTTGTTATTTCCCTGTGGTACGATTCGGAAGTTAGTTTTAATGCTCTATTAATGAGGTTTTTTACAAAATTGATTTTTTGATGGTAAGGTGAATGACTAGAAAAATTAATATAACGTCCAGAATTTTGAGGTTTTTGCCACCATTTGGTTTCAATTGAATTGTTATGATTTCGGATGAGTTCTAGATCTAAAAATGGTATGGTTCGATTAGGTTTTTCGGATTCTATGGTAAATTTCAATCGTGGATGGACTTGATTAAAATGGTGTAAGACAGTGACGTCTTGGTCTTTTGGGATAGCAGTTATTATATCATCCACAAATTTGAATAAGAATGGGACTTCAAATGGTAATTTTGGAAGAGTTAGGTCGAGAATAAATTCGAGATATATGTCAGCGAGTATCGGGGCGATGGGAGACCCCATTGGGCAGCCGAATTTCATTTTATAAAAGGTATTATCGAACTGTAAATAACCTTCGTCTGTACATAATTTGAGGGCTTCGAGGAATTCTGTTTTGGGTATCTTAGTGAGGTTTTGGATTTTATGAAATTCTCTGCATATTATATTGGTAACATTCGGAATTGATATGTTAGTGAAAAGAGATGATACATCGAGTGAAATTAATTTATAGTTATCAGGAATAGAGATGTTCCTGATTTTCTCGCAAAATTCAAACGAGTCTTTAATGTTATATTTTTTGGTCGGAATATGTGACAGAATGTCAGTAAGATATTTTGACAGTTCGTACGTTGGGGAGTTAATGAATGAAACTATTGGTCTAATTGGATTTCCTTCTTTGTGATTTTTAACTAATGAATAAAGTTTTGGAGCCGTTGGGGAGGTGTTGCAAAGTTTTTGTTTCGCGTATGAATCAATATAACCTTTTTTGTGGAAACTTCGAATTAGTGCATTTACTTGGGTTTTAAGTTTGTGGGTCGGGTTGCTTCCTACTATTTTATACGTATCTGTATCTTTTAGTAATTCTCTGGTTTTTGATATGTACTCGGTTCGGTTTATAGCAATTGTTTGATTAGTTTTATCAGTTTTGGTGAGAATTATTTGGGGGTTGGTTTTCAAGAATTTAGCAGACCTGTTAAATAGTTTAAGTTCATTGATATTGTTCTCTTTACTATTTTTCAGTTTATTTTGATGGTTCGTTATTATATTTACGCATTGGCCTCGAACCTTCTCTCTGTCTTCTTCACTTACATTACTTTTTACGAAATATTCAACATCACAAATCAGTTCGTCAATGGGTAAATTCTTATGTGTATATGGTACAGAATATTTTGGTCCTAATGAAAGATAATTCGATATATCATCAGGAATTGTGGTATCTGATATGTTTACAAACCAATTGTTTTCTCTTACATTTGAGGTATATGGTTTATTTAGTCTATCGTATTTCTTCAGTTGTTTTTCTTTAACAATTTTATAATATATTTCGTAAGAGTGTTTCTGTCTAATTAAGAATTCTTCAACTAGTATATGAGGTAGTAAAGTTTTACAAGTAGCTGAATTTAGATCAATCTCGTCTTCAGCTTGCTTCTTTTTTAGAATAACTGTCTTAATTTCTAGGTTTAACAGAGCTCTTTTAAATCTAGTTATAACGCTTTCGGTTTCTTTCTTGTAACGAGGATGAATGTCGATTGAGGAGTTGATCTTGTTAATCGAATTTTCGATATGTCGCGGAAAAATGTTATCACTTCGACATCGTAGAAGAAAAATGTGTGAGTTGTTCAGGGACGCAAGATTTCTGTGAAGACGATGGAGTTTCTTTAAACAGTGTCTTGCGTCTGATCCGTGATTATGTTGGACATCCTTGTAAAAACCCATTGTTGTAGAAGATGTTTGTGGGTATATGGCTAACTCAGCTTTTGTAATATGATTTGTTTCGTTATTGACCGTTGGAGCAATATGTAGGTATATAGTTTCTTGAGGATCGGTCGGTTGAATAACAAATGCAATGATTTGGCGACGTTTCAGAAATTTTTTATTTCTATTTTCAAGCCCTACAACAAGAAGATAAGAATTACAAGGTATACTATAGGAATCTGTGGTGTTGTTTTTTTATAATTATTTGTGGTGTCTATTCTAGGTGTGGTAATGACTTAAAAATATATAGGTATGAATTTACTTACAGTAGGCTGAAAAGCGTCGGACAGTTGAGGGAGTTGTACCTCCTTCAAGCACTGTTTATACACTGAAGGTGTGGAACAGGTAGGTAGTAGGTAACCCTTTAAGGGATTACTTGTGCTAGTTCATTCTTGTGAAAGAGTGGTGGAAGGTTAACGGTTTCGGTCATAAATGTGAATTTTTAATAATAGGAATGGCGGTAGGTATAACTATGAAGAAAGCAGAAGAGGTTGTTAATGGTGGTTTGGTCTATGGTTATGGTTCCTTATTATATTGGAGTAACATTGGCTCAGGTTCTGCGTGTCAGTTCTTTTATTCAATGCATCATGTTTATTTCTTTCGATGTGAATCATTTCTTTCATATTGAGCTTGTGGGAATTGGTTGCATAACATAAAATTTCAGTCTTTTCAAATTGTATTTTATGATTGGTGTTCCTAAAATGCGTCATTAGAGCTGTTGAGTCTGGTTTTTCGGGATATTTGATTAAACTGTCGCAACTATACTTATTTTGGTAGGTTCTATTTTTGAAATATTGCTCGGATTGTCCATAATAGGCTTTTTCGCAGTCTGGTTGGCATGGGATTCTGTAAATCAGATTGGAGCGTAAATCTTTCGGATCTTTGTCTTTAGTATTGGTAAACAATTTTTTGAGGGTGTTTGAGTTTCGAAAAGTAACTTGAGATTATGATTTTTTATGTTTATTAAACGTTTTTTTCAATTTTTCTGATAGATTTTTAATGAATGGAAAACCCAAATATTGTTTAAGTTCTTCGTCTTCTGAAGGGGTGTTTGTTGGACTAGAGTTGGTATCAGATGAAGATTTTAGCAGTTTACAAATCAATTTGTGTGGATATCCGTTAATTAGTAACAGGTCTACAATTTTGTTTGTTATTTCCCTGTGGTACCATTCGGAAGTTAGTTTTAATGCTCTATTAATGAGGTTTTTTACAAAATTGATTTTTTGATGGTAAGGTAATTGCTATAAACCGAACCGAGTACATATCAAAAACCAGAGAATTACTAAAAGATACAGATACGTATAAAATAGTAGGAAGCAACCCGACCCACAAACTTAAAACCCAAGTAAATGCACTAATTCGAAGTTTCCACAAAAAAGGTTATATTGATTCATACGCGAAACAAAAACTTTGCAACACCTCCCCAACGGCTCCAAAACTTTATTCATTAGTTAAAAATCACAAAGAAGGAAATCCAATTAGACCAATAGTTTCATTCATTAACTCCCCAACGTACGAACTGTCAAAATATCTTACTGACATTCTGTCACATATTCCGACCAAAAAATATAACATTAAAGACTCGTTTGAATTTTGCGAGAAAATCAGGAACATCTCTATTCCTGATAACTATAAATTAATTTCACTCGATGTATCATCTCTTTTCACTAACATATCAATTCCGAATGTTACCAATATAATATGCAGAGAATTTCATAAAATCCAAAACCTCACTAAGATACCCAAAACAGAATTCCTCGAAGCCCTCAAATTATGTACAGACGAAGGTTATTTACAGTTCGATAATACCTTTTATAAAATGAAATTCGGCTGCCCAATGGGGTCTCCCATCGCCCCGATACTCGCTGACATATATCTCGAATTTATTCTCGACCTAACTCTTCCAAAATTACCATTTGAAGTCCCATTCTTATTCAAATTTGTGGATGATATAATAACTGCTATCCCAAAAGACCAAGACGTCACTGTCTTACACCATTTTAATCAAGTCCATCCACGATTGAAATTTACCATAGAATCCGAAAAACCTAATCGAACCATACCATTTTTAGATCTAGAACTCATCCGAAATCATAACAATTCAATTGAAACCAAATGGTGGCAAAAACCTCAAAATTCTGGACGTTATATTAATTTTTCTAGTCATTCACCTTACCATCAAAAAATCAATTTTGTAAAAAACCTCATTAATAGAGCATTAAAACTAACTTCCGAATCGTACCACAGGGAAATAACAAACAAAATTGTAGACCTGTTACTAATTAACGGATATCCACACAAATTGATTTGTAAACTGCTAAAATCTTCATCTGATACCAACTCTAGTCCAACAAACACCCCTTCAGAAGACGAAGAACTTAAACAATATTTTGGTTTTCCATACATTAAAAATCTATCAGAAAAATTGAAAAAAACGTTTAATAAACATAAAAAATCACAATCTCAAGTTACTTTTCGAAACTCAAACACCCTCAAAAAATTGTTTACCAATACTAAAGACAAAGATCCGAAAGATTTACGCTCCAATCTGATTTACAGAATCCCATGCCAACCAGACTGCGGAAAAGCCTATTATGGACAATCCGAGCAATATTTCAAAAATAGAACCTACCAAAATAAGTATAGTTGCGACAGTTTAATCAAATATCCCGAAAAACCAGACTCAACAGCTCTAATGACGCATTTTAGGAACACCAATCATAAAATACAATTTGAAAAGACTGAAATTTTATGTTATGCAACCAATTCCCACAAGCTCAATATGAAAGAAATGATTCACATCGAAAGAAATAAACATGATGCATTGAATAAAAGAACTGACACGCAGAACCTGAGCCAATGTTACTCCAATATAATAAGGAACCATAACCATAGACCAAACCACCATTAACAACCTCTTCTGCTTTCTTCATAGTTATACCTACCGCCATTCCTATTATTAAAAATTCACATTTATGACCGAAACCGTTAACCTTCCACCACTCTTTCACAAGAATGAACTAGCACAAGTAATCCCTTAAAGGGTTACCTACTACCTACCTGTTCCACACCTTCAGTGTATAAACAGTGCTTGAAGGAGGTACAACTCCCTCAACTGTCCGACGCTTTTCAGCCTACTGTAAGTAAATTCATACCTATATATTTTTAAGTCATTACCACACCTAGAATAGACACCACAAATAATTATAAAAAAACAACACCACAGATTCCTATAGTATACCTTGTAATTCTTATCTTCTTGTTGTAGGGCTTGAAAATAGAAATAAAAAATTTCTGAAACGTCGCCAAATCATTGCATTTGTAATTCAACCGACCGATCCTCAAGAAACTATATACCTATATATATATATATATATTTATATATATTTTTTTCGGAACAGCGGGATTTTTTACTTTCCCAACATCCCAACAGAGTGAAATGTAATGTCCATTTTTATTTTCCCAACATACCAACATAATGTCCACGTAATGTCCACTTTTACTTTCCCAACATCCCAACAGAGTGGAAAGTAATGTCCATTTTCACTTTCCCAACATTCCTACAGAGTGGAAAGTAATGTCCATTTTTACTTTCCCCACAGAGTGTAAAGTAATGTCTACAACTTTGACATATCCATGATCTATTGTGTTTTCCCCCTCAAGGGAGAAATTTATATATGTTATAGGATTGGCTTTGCTAAAAATCCTTTCGCATTGTGCATTTGAAGGAGGTAGGGCAAATACTTTCAATACTTTTACTTTAGTAACTCCACCCGCAAGCTGCAATATGAAGTGCTCTCGAACAAAGTTTAATATGGTAGCCGATAAAAGATCGAGCACTCGGCCAAAAACCACGGGACGCCCACCGCCCTCCTGCCCATGTTTCGGGGGTAGGTAGACAGTTTTAAAATTGCTTATGCACCTTCGGGCAAACCCATGAAGATCCCCCCACTCGTAGACGGAATCGGTCGAGTCATTTGGCTGTGCATAGCGTGGACAGACGAACACACAGACAAACAGACAGTCGGAGTTTCATTTTTATTAATATATTCTTATAAATAATAGAGATTAGATTAGATGAGAGATGTTAATAATTGACTACTCATTCACAAGGTGTGAAATCAAAAGTTTCAGTCATGCTACATGATCCTATGAAAGAACATAATTAACTTTTTCGTATCATATGTGTTAAATTCTTTTGAAATTGGAGCGCAAAAAAAATTGTTAACAATAAATGTTATGGCAAATAAATTTTTCTAAATAATATTCAGCTTTTTAAAAATAAAAATTTTTGGATTTTTTGAACTACTTGTGGTTTTTAATGGAATTTTCGCCTATTTTGTTGAAATTTAGGGATTTTTCATTATAATTTTGAGCATAATTTTTCATAATTTTCATCATAATTTTGAGCATAACTTTTCAAATATCCTATTTCTCAGAATATTTTCTTTTTAAAACAAAAACTTTTTTTTGATTTATGAGCACGTAATACTTTGCTTGAAAAATATGTAAATATTACAATTTTTAGTAGTTTTAGCCATTTTTAGTTATTTATCTAGCATATATTTTTGAAATTTGAGCAGTTTACTGTGCTCAAAAAGTCCTGGAAAATACAGTCATAATCTTTTTAATGCTAAATTTTATGACAAAATAACTTTTTTTTTATCTCAATCTAAAGATGAAAGGTAATTGTTTAGAAATGATATATCTATGGATATTATATATATATATATATATATATATATATATATATATATATATATATATATATATATATATATATATATATATATATATATATATATATATATATATATATATATATATATATATATATATATATATATATATATATAGGGTTGGTAGTTGGCTCTAAGGTTTACACCTTAGGGTTGTGGAGGGTGAGATTAACCAGCTTCTAGTATATTGTAGAATTTTATTCAGCTAAGCGCTTTCGCCACATAAGGCCTCGTCAGAGCTTCATATAAGTCATTGTGATTATTTGGTAGGGGGACCCATCCTCTTATCATAGCGGTAGGCGGTGTACCTTTTCATGTTGTTGAAGGCAGAGGGGGGGCTAATTTTGTTGTTAAAACTAGCAAAATATACAAATTATTATTATCAGGAGCACCTCTCATAGTTTGAAACTATATATATGTATATATATATATATATATATATATATATATATATATATATATATATATAGCTCTAAAATCCAGGAATCGTTTCAGAATGCCTCAAAACAAATTGAAATTCAAGTAAAATTTGGGAAATTTTTATTTAAAAATCGTTGATGTCTCTGCAATAGTTTCAATTTGCTACGAAAGTTTGTTGAAATACGTAGATGCAATCATGAGACCTTGGAGGGTCCTCGACAAAGAATCAAATATTCGTTCTGAATGAACATGAGAAATTTTCTTGGATCGGTTGGATTAAAAATAGGAAAATCAAAAAATTTGTTGGTAAGGTATTTATCAATTGGAAGTTAGTTATTTCTTGGTGCAAATAGTAAAGACAATTACGTTCGCCAACGACGTACATTCGTATACAAATATATTGTTAGTCACTTATATCAAACAGTTCAATAAAAGGGAGTTCTGTTTTGATTTGAAGTTTCTACTTATTTCACAAGAAAATCATTTTTAATTCAAAAATAATATTTGCGTTATGATATTCTCATTCCAGATACACAGGCTACACTATGCCGTTGTTCTTCGGTTCAGTCAACTTGTTGTCATCAACATTGCGTAAGTGGATTACGATACTTTCAATAGAATGCAATATTCACATGATTGTGTTTTCCTTTTCAGCCGCGTTGGGCATTACCCCCTCCATTAAACCCCTCCCATAATGAAATTTTAAACTCCTGACATACGTTCCAAAACTATATCGAATTTCTGATGGAACGAATTAAGAATCACGAAAATCGGTCGAGATTTGTAGCTTGGGCAGCGTCTGAAAGTTTCGGGAATTATCCCCTCTACCTCCCACCATGACAATAAATCCGAAATTCCCAACGTTTTTTGCACAACCAGACTGAAATTGAAATTGAACCAAATAAAAATCACGAAAATCAGTTGAGAATCGTAGCCTGGGTCGCGTCGAAAAAATTAGTCGAAAAAAACACGTTTTTTCTGCTTTACCCCCTCTATTCCCCTTCTTCCATCACTGAATTCAAAAATTCCGAGGTTTGCTGCACAACTAGACTAACAATGGGATCTAAAAAAGAAAGAATCTCGAGAATCGGTTGAGAATTGTGGCCTGGGCAGCGTCGACAAATTTGTCACACACACACAGACATACACTTATGGTTTTTTTCACGGATTCGATCTTAGAATGATTTATTTATTTTATTTTTTATTTATTTATTTATTTTATTTATTTATTTTTTTTTTTTTTTTCATGCTTGGGATGTCCCCTACCCCCCTGGATCAATTCCATTAGGCGTTCCTCTTATTAACGAAGCATTGCCTATAAGACATGGCTTCAAAGGGACGTCCTAAAAAGATGCATTCCAGTGAGCGATGTAGGAATGCGCTTGCTCCTGGTGTTAAACCTTTTTGAACGGGTGGAATCTTTCACCTACTGGAGAAAATTAGTCCTAACACCTATCATTATTATCATTTATTTTATTAACATTTTGTGAAAAACGTATTTTTTTGCAAAATACGATACGACTACCGTTGAGGTTACTCAAAAATTCTAAAAATATACCTATTCCTTATTAATTTCAGAGTATGGGCAAAGGATATTACACAACTTAACCTGCAAAAATAAAACGAATTTATCCGATTTTATTATTTGAAAATGGCAAACTCACAACAAAACAAGGGGAAAACCAGCCATATTGTTTTAAATGTCACTTCTTGCGTGGTTTCTCAATTATTTTGGGCTTTCTTCCGACAAAACTGCCATAGATGCATGAGATTGCCAAACTTTTCTTTTGAAATGGGGAGTGTTTTGTCAGTGCCCATTTAGAACTAGATTAGGAATTTAGGGAAGAGTTGAACCTAATTCAACCTAAAGTCTCTCCTCGTTGTACCTTGGTTCTCGGTAAAGGCTTGAAGATCTGGAAGGTCTGGGCGTCTTCGAGCAGCAAAGAGGCTCTGAGAAGAGGGCTTCCAAGAAAGCACGAGACGTCGTCGTTGACGAGACGGTAGCTATTCGTCCCGGATCCAACTTACGGAACAGGATAACGAGGGCCAATCGTTACCAAGCTCCCTAAAGGGGTCTGGCCTATATTGTAGCCCAGCCGTTTTGTAGCCGAGATTTGTTGCACGCAAGGGATCCAAAATTTTCGTTCAGTCTCGGGCAAGGTGCTATTTAACTGGTTCGGTCTGGAACGGATTCGGCTTTAGCCTGGATGATTTGAGCACTTCAAACCAATCTTGTGGGACTTCTGTCTTGGTTTTCTAGTTGATCAACCCGGAATGCAGATGGATTGGTGGACGGCACGAACGCTCCGAGGGTTAAAGTGGTATGTACGAACGCTCCCGAAGGAGCACTCTATTTTCAGTCAACCATGTAAGAAACGCTCCCGTACCCTATGTACCCTCCCGCTGAAAATCATGACATAGTGAGCTATTAGCATTACCCAGAGGACACCGCGAGGAGTTTGCTCACGTAGTCCCCTATTATCATCGCTAGAGGCAAATCGTCAAATTGGAATCCAATAAAATGTCTAAAAATAAAGTTAACATCCTATTTTGCGTCTTTTTGCATTGTAGGCCAAACGCCTTAAGTTCAGCAAATCACCATAACTCATATTGGGAGAAGGTATTGGATGGCCGTCCTAACTACCTGCAATGTGTACCCATCGTTATTGTTACGATCCTTTCTAATAATTACAAAAAAATCATGCCTAACATAAAATGTGATCATACCTTTGCTGGTCTTGACGAAATATCGTCGGTGGCTTTTCGAACAAACGACAACTACTCTTCTTGTCTTGTACTGTCTTATCGCCCACATGAGATCACAGAAACATCCAGCCAGATAGTAGGAGACAGCGGGAGGACACTTTACTCCGTAAACAAAGATATGAATACGAGACATGATAACTCTCGATAGGATTGAGCTAAAAACTTCGTTCTTGCGTCTGAGTCATTTATAGCGAAGAAAAATGTATCTCCGGGGGACGGCAAATTTTCTTTTCTTTTGTAATTCTTCAAAATCCGTTCGTATATGCGCCCGATGGATTTTCCCCCAGGTGAAATTTTCCCCCAAAACCGATATAGCTGGTTTTTCCTCTGTGTTCTTCATACGCTAAAAGCCGAATAAAGAAAGAAAATGGTGCATTTGTTCTGTTATCGAGTTCGGAAGTACAGAAGAAACCTTTAAAAAGAACAAAGACCCGACTTTTTAACTCCAACGTCAAGTCATTCCTCCGACAGCATGGAGACTAGGAAGGTAACATAAGCCATCACCCATCTCCTCCGATCTGCGGCATCAGTATTCTGATCTGCCTCAGTGATCAGGGTTGCCAAGTGTCTTGTTTTGGCCCGGACATTCCGGTTTTTCATTAAGTGTTATTGCACACACACCGATTTTGGAGGGCCGGTTTTATTCTGGCCGTCCGAATTCCGATAATGAACCATTGGATGGAACGGGACTTGGCACACACGCCGACAGTAAAATAATACCGGTAAAATATCGAGGAGCAGCCGGCCACTGCCACTGCAGACCGCCGGTACCGGGAAGACCCGACCCCACAGTGGCGTACCATAACTAAATACACGCTTGCACACTAACTATTATTTACCGACCGATTTCAGCAGTTCTACTAGTAACTACGCATCTTTTATTCCAGTTGAGTGCTCTCGTGATATAGGACTAGATTTGTGATTTCGGACTACCAATTTATTTATTTTTTTTATTATTATTATTATTATTATTTTTTTTTTTTTCTCATGGAGTTCGTCGAAAAATTCAATTGACATTCTAAAGAAGTTGAAAAACTTGGAACCATCACGCCTCAGTTCTTCAAAAAGAGTGTAGAATGTTCCACTGTGTTCCCTTCTTTGATTGATAGGATGAATCCACCACTTGAGCATAATCCTACGGCGCTTAATGTGCCGATACTATAACCACATAGCAATTACACGTTTAGGATTCATTGTTGTTCAAGAATCTCGCGTCACGAACACCAAGCAACTGATTGTTTTGCCGATAAAAATCCGATGTGTTTGCAATCACCTGCTACCGATAAAATATCGGCCGATTTTTTACCGACCATCCAAAATCGGTATGTGTGCAACTGACCTAAGGCGTCCGGTCGAAAATTGAAAGTCACTCCGGACACTTAATGTCCGGTTTTCATTAAAAGAACGAAATTTGTCCGGCTTTTTTATTTTAAAACTACGCACCTTCCCATGAGGGACGTTGTGAGGACTCAAGCTGAAAATTATTGCGAGCATGATAGCATTTCATTCACCTTCTCCCACTAGGCTGCAACTGAGATCACGTTTTTCCACATTCCAGCTAAGATTATTCTGCCAGGTTTTTATTTTTCAGAACAGTTTATGTTTCAGTTGATGGTATGTCATTTAGATCGTATTTTTCGAGAATCAAAAGACATAATTCTTTTAAAAAAATTAACTCTGATTTCTAAAATATGCTCGAAAATCAAATTCGGTTGAGTTAAACTGGAGAAACATGTTTTAATGCAATTAAAGTGGTTTCTCTGTGAAACTCTTTTACAAATCATATACTCGTATATCTTGAATACGATCGAGAATTGAGTGACTTAGTTCGACTCAAAATTTGTTCAAAGCTTATCTGAATCCATTCATTATAGTCGGCAAATGGTATTTATTGGAACATACCTATTATAGATAGTGTAGGTAAATATCAGGTCTCATTTGGCTGGAACATATTATTATAGGTAAATGTCAGGTCTCATTTCTTGGTATCATTAAGAAAATTAATATCAATAATTGTGAATGCTGTCAATGTTGTGAATATCAATAGTTGTGAATCGTTAAGCTGTGTGATCTATTAATTAGTAGGTAAGTATTTTTAGTCTATACTTTCCCCCTTGTCCGGTGTTTTCCTCCATACCACCTGGCAACCCTGTCAGTGATGTAGAAGTTTAGAAATATTAGTGTTCCTGCTGTCCAGCTCCGCCACGGTGGTTGAATGAATGAGTGATCCCACAACAGAAGATCATCAGTAAGTAGCACTTCATACAAAACCTAATACCGCTAACGAAGAAGACAGCTGAATCCCTTCAACTATACTCGTGCCGCGATTTAGGAGCAGGCATTTCCCTTCCTCGTCCTGTCAATAGTAGGAAAAAACAAGTTGACAACGTGTTTAAGCCTTGACACACGGCTAGTTACTAGCCAACAAGCTCACTAGCCAGCGAGCAGTGAGTAAAGTAGCAACTTTTCCTGCTGCCTGTCTGCTGTATCAAGGGATCAGTCAGTGCTGGTCAATTGCTCCCCAGTTGTTGAACTGGCTACATCAGTCCTCATGTTATCGTTGTTTTTCTTCAAATTTAATAGCTTTTAAACTAACTGTTTTGTTCGATTCTCGGCATAAACGTACATGAAGTCTCTATTCCTATTACTTACCTTTTAACTCGAGACAGTAAGTTTTTTTTCGGCATCTAAATTTGCTCGTTGTTGCACTAATTGGGTTGAAAGGATTACTCTGCCCTGCAAAGACGTTGCCATCGACGTCTTAATATCTATCTTATCTTGATATGATACCTATTGATTCTTGGAGTTGGGTTCCCTCTTTGAATCCCTCTTTGTTTTTATTCCCTCGCAGTGTTTCACTCTCTCGCTCGCAGTCTTTACTCTTACTTTCCCGATACCCAACCCATTCACAGCCCTAATCATATTCCGATAGACTAACCTGCATTGCTCATCTGTATTGCGTAATTCCAGAACCCGACCAGGCGCTGATTAGCTTCCAATTTGTATTAGCATGGCTAAATTCTCTAATTCTATCGTTGGTTGATAAAATATATGCTTTGCATATTAATGAGCCAGCGTTGAATGATTCTAAAGATGAATTGATGGCTGATCAATCCATTATTGTTCTAAATCGCAGAGAGGACGAGAAATTTGTCCATTTCTGTGATACCCTGTTCATACTGTTTAATGCTGTGAATGACAGATTAGATGAGCTGGATGCCATGAGGCTGGAGGTGGATTCTCTCAAAAATTCTCTCTTACGAATCACCGAAGTCATTTCGAATCATAGTGTATACATGAAGAACTGCCATGAATTTGCCAAATATTGTCCTATAATCAACATGTCTATTTAATATCTCATATCTCTACACTTTCTATTATTCTTCTACAGTATTCGCATTCGGGGAGAGCTACATCGCACTCTTTTTTGCCAGAAGTCTTCAAGGGCTTGCATCAGCCTGTATTGGTGTTTCAGGTATGTTACCCTTTCTAAATCATCCTAATTCAAACCAGAAATATGTATTGATATTCGATTTTTTTATCTCAAAAATCGATTTTTAAGTACTCGATAAAAACAGAAACCGATTCTTCCACAATATTTAAAAAATCGAATCTCTCTTTTTGTATGCGGATTTTTAATAAAATTCTTCACATGTGGTTAGAGCATTTTTTCAACTCTTTTGAATTAATTAAATAGAGCTTTATAAAATTAATTCGAAGCAATAAAAAATAGAGAAGACTAACGGGATCCAATCCAAACCCAATAACAAGAAAAAAGGAAACATACACATCCTCTTATGCCTGCCATCGTGATAATCATTTTCTTAATCTATATTTCAATATTTCTTTTAGGTAGGTAGCAATAGGTAGTGGAAGCATTGTTTTCACTTTCGGGAGATGAAATATTGGCAGTCATCGAAATCAAAATAACCTCTCGCGCTTTGTGTCTTAGACCATTCTGAACAACGTCTGTCGTGTGTCTGCAAATCCTTGTAACAAGCTCAATTTTCACGGTTTTCATCCAGTTTTGACGAAATTTAAAGGAAATGTGGGGCTACAGTGTAGACGGTCTCCTGTCAGTTTCATTGGTCCCAACCCACTACTGTAAATAAAAGAAAATTACTCCTACTGTACAAAAAAGTAAATTCCATCAAGCATCATTTCTCACGCCCTGGTCGTACGATCTCGCTCAAATTTGGATGATAGTTGGAAGAGTACGATTTAAGTGTTCCATATCAATTTCAATCCGATCTTATTAATAGGGTCAGGGCAAGTGCGTTTTGGGGGCAAGTGCGTCTCTTCGTTTTATTTCGCTATGAGGCTACTCTATTTCAATAGGTTTCTTAGCAAATGATAGAACAGGTGTTTATGATCACCTGATAAAACTTATAACATCCACAGTGAACAAAGAAGCGTAATTGGAACTTGGAACCATTTTCCGCGAAGCCTTCGTCCGATATCAGAGTGTGAATCTGAGGCGGGTACAGTTTTCAATGATTTTCTTGTCTAAAAACCCTTCCTTGCCCTTCCTTGCCTGTTTATTCCACTGTTTATCTTTCAACCTTTTGTCTCTGTACGAACTGCGCACTTGATAACTTCAAGGCTACAAAAATTGCTGCAGTAAATCAATAAAAAGTTCTTGCCCCTATTTTTTTTACAGTGGGGCAGGTGCGTTTCATTAAAAACCGCTTGAAATTACCAGGAAAAATAAGAAAATCTAGGTCTTGAAGCCTAGTTTCCATTCAGAACCTCTTCCTCAACCCCCACGCACAACCGCACGCTTCTCCCAAACCTCAGTCCTATCTGATTCTGCAAAACTCTGGAGCCTTCAAATTCTCTCTCACGCAAACCTCATCCCCCGGCCGACAGCGAATCAGAGGACAGCCAACAAGTGGATGAGTTTATTGACCATTTTATCAACTCAGGAATTCATGTTGAGTTGCTAAAAATGATTTATTTTGTGGCGTTTTATTTTTCATTACCAATTCATTTCAGATTATACCTAAAATCTACCTACATTGGTTCATTTTATTTTTATTATTTTTCGGGTAGAAAGTTTAAAACGCACTTACCCCAACAGGGGGCAAGTGCGTTGTTTGAATGCTCCTAGGTTTTTCCCAATTCCTAATGAATTACTAACTTCAATTCATTATATCCACACGTTTTTCGACGAAGAAAGGTCTAGGAAATGTAATAAAACTGTAGTCATTATTCAACTTGTAGTTTGAGAGAAATAGTAGGATCACAAAGTCAGATTTATGAAAAACGGCTACGCACTCCCCCCCCCCCCCCCCCCCCCCGACCCTAGTAGCTCTTGCGTACGCGCGAATGTGAAATCCTTTGAACAAGCTTAATTTCCACAGTTTTATGTCCGATATGAATAAAATTATCACAAAATACGTGTATTAGAATGTATATGGCCCCTATTAGTTTCATTGTTTCCAAATAAATATTTCAATCAGCGCATGCGCAAAAGTAAATTCTATCAAGCACCATTTCTCACGCTCTGGTCATCTGATCTCGCTCATATTTGGAGGATAGTTATGAAAAGACGATTTGAGCATTCCATATAAATTTCAACATGATTGTATAGTTAGAAGCTGCTGCGCATGAACAAAGGTGTAATCCTTGTACCAAGCTCGATTTCCACATTGTAACGATTCTGATTAGAACTCATCCTCATTCGATTCCTCCTTGAAGGACACTTTTGTTTTGTGTTTTGTTTTTCATTGATCTTATACATTCATATTACGGATACGAAGAAGCTATGTGCATCAATCACTCAACTTGACAACTTTTTTTTTTTTTTTTTTTTTAGAAATAGCTTTTACTTTTTTTGCAATGAAAAATTAAGTTTGAAACCAACTTATATGTCTTTGTCACGCTTGCTTCGTGGATTTGAAGTTCGTGCATGCGCAGCAGTTAGCTAGTACGGTCGAGTTTAGATTTCCAACTATCAACCACGTTTGAGCGAGATATGGCAACTAGGGCGTGAGAGAAGGATGCTTGATGGAATTTATGTTTGCACATGTGCAGAGTGAAGTATTGATTTGGGAACAACTACTCATTCCCTAAACGTTTAATCAAAATCAGATGAAAACTGTTGAACTAAGGAGAACTAAGCTTGCTACTAATGATACAATCGTGTTTAGACTGATATGGTATGACAAATCGTATTTTCCCAATAAATCTCCAAAATTGAGTACGATCGGAAGACTAGGACGTGATAAAATTACGCTTGCCAAATTATACTGTTGCGCAAGCGCAGAATAAAGTATTAAGTTGTGAAGAATGAAACTGCTTAACCCCCACATTCCCTGCAAATTTCATTAAAAACTGTGGAAATTAAGCTTTTTATAAGAATTTTTGGGCACGTACACACAGACACAAAACGAAAGTTGTTCAGAGTCGTCTTAAAAATGTAAAATTTGATCGGAAATTTCGATTAGGAGGAGAAAAAAATTGTCATCTTCCGAAAGTGAAAACAATGCTTCTACTTCTACCTACAGGTAGAGTCTGATGCAAAATGTAGATACACGATTTTAATATAGATGTACCTATTGAAAACTCGGCGCAATGTTCCTCGCCTCCTGCAACCCCGGTTAGTTGTACTTATGCCCTACCGGCTAAAATTTAAAAAAAAATCATGGAACATGATTTAGATTTAAACTTGAAAAAAGTGGGGTTTGCGAATGAATGAATTGTTTAATTTTAGCCCTATTAAATTTCAACTTTCGAGGGTGATCAGGAGAGAATTTAGCTATTTCAGCTATCAGGACGGAGAACGAATTTCATTCGTCTCTAAATTTCCCAGAGAGGCTCCCCATTGAATTTCAACTTTCTTGGATGAATAGCAGAGAATTTGGTTGTAAGTGAAAAGTATTGGTTATAAAAACATTTTTTTTTTTTTTTTTTTTTAAATAAATACCCAAATTTTTTATTTTAACAAGACGGTAACCGGGGATGTGTAAATATGATAAATGTAAATATGATATAAAAACATAAATAGTTTATAGTAGTAGTTGGTACCTAACTGTCAACTAAAGCCTGGTGATCACAGAGTTCACGACTCGAATGTTTTTGCGTAACAAGATGTCGTTCCTCCGTCCCGTTCCTCGACACCACAACGTTTTCAGGCAGTTAGGTCGTGGCTAAAGCATGTTTCATGCTAAAATCAAGAAACAACTGAATAAACTGTTGCAATTTCAAAAATTTGATTTTTATAGTAGAATTCGTAGTTGGTTTGTTGTTTGAAAACGTTCCTTACCATAAATTTGAAAGTTGACCATTTCTGTGCAGGTAAAGTTTAGTCATGTTGAATGACTGGAACATTAGTTACTACTTAACATTCTTGGACATTCTTCAGCGTGTCAGCAAAATTCCTGTGAGCGAATTTTTGAAGAAAATTAAGCTATTGCTCTCGCCTCAAAATTTGTAGAATGTGAATTTTTGAAAAAAATTTATGCAGAAATCCGTTTCAGGCTATTCTGAATCATATTCTGAAGTTTAACGCATTTTTTTATGTATGTATGTATGTATATATGTATACATGTATGTATATATGTATATATGTATGTATATATGTATGTATGTATATATGTATGTATGTATGTGTCATTCCAGACGATAACTGTCCGTAGAATTGTGCTAGAAACTACAAACAAATTTTAAAATGTTAAGGACACAAAACGAAAGTTCAAGTTCGTTGGCCAGCATGATCGGATTACATCTTCGGGTTGAAATTTTCAGAAATGTAGTCAAAAATTTCAAACTAGCCTGTTTTTTGCGATTTGTCGTGCGAAATAATATTCGGAATCAGCGTAAAATTTCCTATAAGAATATGTATCAAGTTTTCAAAAATTTCTAAGTTGAAAAATCAGTCAAAAATCGGAATAATGCCGTTCGCTAGTAGTAAAAAACCGGTAATATTTGCATGAAACATTGTCCAAATTCAGATTGAACTACTCCTATGGAAGTATCCCTGTATAACCAATCCTAGAACCATGCTTTTTAAAACGTATGTAGTAAGTGTTTGTGTAAAAAAAAAAAAAAAAAAAAAAAAAAAATGTAATCATTACTGATGAGACTTACTTTGTGAAATATTCCGTCCTCCGATTCTCTCGGTCGCTCTCTTTAATGTTTTACGCTCAACTGCTTTAGGACTTGATGTAGCTTTAATACTGACTGTGGCTTAGAAAATATCAGCCATGAAATTATGAAGAAGTTCTATTTATGTACGTACTAGCACGCAGACCCAAGGCCTCGCTCCGCTCTGCCGTCAGTAACGTTAATCTCAAGGCCTCCCTCCATCGAAATCTATGAATATTTACCTACATTTGTCTTTAAATCTACAAGATTAGTTTAATAATAATAAAGTATGAGTACCTCCTAATTATTTTTAATAATTTGATTCCATGTTTGTCTATCAAAATCATAAACTAAAATTTCTCTACACGATCAATAGCGACTGAAATGTCGATTTCTTCAAAAATTCGCTCATGGGGTCATGCTGCATGACTGGACTTTTTTTTCTGTTGACAGGGATGTGTTTAGTGGCTGAGCATTGCCAGACGGAGAGCTCCAGAAGTAAAGTGATGGGCGTCGTCTTGGGATCTGTCGCCCTCGGTGTCCTCCTTGGCTACCCCTTCGGCAGTTTCCTCTATGACTTCGTAGGAAAAACTGCCCCCTTCATTGCCATAGCTCTCATGTCCATATTCAACGTTGGTACGTACCTACGTATTTTACATTAGATTGCCAGTATATTAATAGACTAGCTGGTTCACCCGTGCGTTGCACAGGTTGACTTGAATATACGCAAGCCCCCCCCCCCCTGGACCATCACATTTTGGGACACCCCTATGGATCTGAGTCAAAAAAATTCTTACTTAAAGTCCTTACTTTACTTTAAGTACTTATAAATTACCTATTACGACCAAACTACTGACGTTCGAAACGCTTTAACTCCCCCACCTCCCCTCCCCCTCCATTGTGGGTCAGATTTGAAACATTTGAAAAAAATAGTCTTTGACTTGAATTAGAGTAATCCAAACATATTCGACAAACAAATACCCAGTTCGTTCAATGGTGTCCAAGATACCCCATTTCACCCCCTCTCCCTACCCTAAAACACCCCCTCTGGCTCAAGTTTTAACAACTTGTAATATCCTGTAATTTAAGTTAGACTGATACAGACACTTCACCCCACTCATATCAGTTGTCCAATGACCCCTGTAACCGTTAAAAGCGGACAAACATACGGACAGGCAGACAGACAGAGAAAAATGGTACCAATCGCCTACAAATAGCATGAAATGGGAAAGAAACGCAAAATTTCATTATTATACTCAATGTACAGACAGACATACTTAACTAAAAAATTAACTTCCGTTTCAGCTTTTCTTGGTCAATTACTACCATTTAAAACAAAATCTCTAGTGGGAAGTATTATCCTCTTCATGTCAAAGAGAGGCACCCTATTAAATTTAAATTTCCTAGGGTGAAAATTAGAGAATTCAGTTCACTCAGCCGATCAGAAAGGAGACCGTCATTTCATTCGTCTTTGAATGTCCCAAAGAGGGTCCCTATACAATTTCAACATCCAAGGATGAAAAGGAGAATTGAGCTTACGCAGCTAATCAGGATGGAGCCCGTCGTTTCATTCGACTCTTGTTGTGCCTCAAAGGCTCCTAGTCAAATTTAAGTTTCCTAGGGTGAACTGGAGAGAATTTAGCTCACTCGTTTGCTCAGAAAAGAGCTCATTACTTCATTCGTCTCTTAATGTCTCAGAGAGGCTGCCTATCAAATTTCAATATCTTGGTGAAAAGGAGAGAGAACTCCGCTGATAGGACGAAGCCCGTAATTTCATTCGTCTCTTAATGACCCAGAGTGTCACCCTATCAAACTTTAACTTCCTAGAATGAACAGTATAGAATTTATTTCACTCAGCTGATCAGAACGCAGCCCATTACTTAATCGTATCATGATGTCCTAGAGTAGCACTCTACTAAATTTCAGCTTCCTGGGATGAACTGGAGAGAATTATCTACTTTATCTAGGTACTCGTGGTTAGCTTCATTTATAATCCTGTTTACTACCTACCACATCACAGTATTACACCTCGAGAATTGTTTATAGTTCATTAATAACTTTGCATGTACCTAGCTAAGCATCTTAGGTAACTAGCAGGTAGGTCTGCGGCTTAGGTAGTCTGCAATTATTATTATAGTGAATACCTACACCTATTTAACGGATTTATTTCTTTACTTTTCAAATGTATATACTCATTTATTACTCTAATAACCCCTGCAATAATCTATGTGTTAATTAATTCCATCATATTCAGAGAGTCGAAAAACATAAACGACTCTAAAATCATCAGAAACACCATTTCGACGCTTGCATACGAGTCTGCAACACATTGGGACATTTTATGTCTTTAGTTGCAGACTCGTATCATCAAAATTTAACAAGCGGTTGCAGTTATGTTCACAATATCAATTATTGAGAATGATCACCTGAGTGTACACAATTATTCAAATAACCATGCTCATAACTCAGCTTGTTGGCCACGCACTTCGCAGTAGTTAACATATTATGGTTGGATAAATCGAGAGCTTTCAAACGAATGAACAACGAATTTAGTTAGATGAAAAACGACGAAGTACCATTTCCCTAGCAACGACTCGGTTGTAAGCGGAAATCATCAGAATATTTTCGTGAGCAATTTCCGTGACGTTTTTTTAGTTTATGTGCCATAGCAAAGACATAAAATGTCAAAAACTAGATTCTAGAGCCACTCAGCTGATCTGAGATCGGTCAGTTGTGTTCAGAACTCCCTCAAGGGCCCACATACCAAATCTCAGAATCGTGGGATCATTAGGGAAAAAACTGGATTCTAGAGCCACTCAGCTGATCTGGGATCGGTCAGTTGTGTTCAGAAGTCCCTCAAGGGCCCACATACCAAATCTCAGAATCGTGGGATCATTAGGGAAAAAACTGGATTCTAGAGCCACTCAGCTGATCTGGGATCGGTCAGTTGTGTTCAGAAGTCCCTCAAGGGCCCACATACCAAATCTCAGAATCGTGGGATCATTAGGGAAAAAACTGGATTCTAGAGCCACTCAGCTGATCTGGGATCGGCCAGTTGTGTTCAGAAGTCCCTCAAGGGGCTACATACCAAATCTCCGAATCGTGGGATCATTAGGGAAAAAACTGGATTCTGGAGCCACTCAGCTGATCTGTAATCGGTCAGTTGTGTTCAGAAGTCCCTCAAGGGCCCACATACCAAATCTCAGAATCGTGGGATCATTAGGGAAAAAACTGGATTCTAGAGCCACTCAGCTGATCTGTAATCGGTCAGTTGTGTTCAGAAGTCCCTCAAGGGCCCACATACCAAATCTCAGAATCGTGGGATCATTAGGGAAAAAACTAGATTCTAGAGCCACTCAGCTGATCTGAGATCGGTCAGTTGCGTTCAGAAGTCCCTCAAGGGGCTACATACCAAATCTCAGAATCGTGGGATCATTAGGGAAAAAACTGGATTCTAGAGCCACTCAGCTGATCTGAGATCGGTCAGTTGTGTTCAGAAGTCCCTCAAGGGCCCACATACCAAATCTCAGAATCGTGGGATCATTAGGGAAAAAACTAGATTCTAGAGCCACTCAGCTGATCTGGGATCGGTCAGTTGTGTTCAGAAGTCCCTCAAGGGCCCACATACCAAATCTCAGAATCGTGGGATCATTAGGGAAAAAACTGGATTCTAGAGCCACTCAGCTGATCTCAGATCGGTCAGTTGCGTTCAGAAGTCCCTCAAGGGGCTACATACCAAATCTCAGAATCGTGGGATCATTAGGGAAAAAACTGGATTCTAGAGCCACTCAGCTGATCTGAGATCGGTCAGTTGTGTTCAGAAGTCCCTCAAGGGGCTACATACCAAATCTCAGAATCGTGGGATCATTAGGGAAAAAACTGGATTCTAGAGCCACTCAGCTGATCTGTAATCGGTCAGTTGTGTTCAGAAGTCCCTCAAGGGGCTACATACCAAATCTCAGAATCGTGGGATCATTAGGGAAAAAACTGGATTCTAGAGCCACTCAGCTGATCTGTAATCAGTCAGTTGTGTTCAGAAGTCCCTCAAGGGCCCACATACCAAATCTCAGAATTGTGGGATCATTAGGGAAAATACTGGATTCTAGAGCCACTCAGCTGATCTGAGATCGGTCAGTTGTGTTCAGAAGTCCCTCAAGGGGCTACATACCAAATCTCAGAATCGTGGGATCATTAGGGAAAAAACTGGATTCTAGAGCCACTCAGCTGATCTGGGATCGGTCAGTTGTGTTCAGAAGTCCCTCAAGGGCCCACATACCAAATCTCAGAATCGTGGGATCATTAGGGAAAAAACTGGATTCTAGAGCCACTCAGCTGATCTGGGATCGGTCAGTTGTGTTCAGAAGTCCCTCAAGGGCCCACATACCAAATCTCAGAATCGTGGGATCATTAGGGAAAAAACTGGATTCTAGAGCCACTCAGCTGATCTGAGATCGGTCAGTTGTGTTCAGAAGTCCCTCAAGGGCCCACATACCAAATCTCAGAATCGTGGGATCATTAGGGAAAAAACTAGATTCTAGAGCCACTCAGCTGATCTGGGATCGGTCAGTTGTGTTCAGAAGTCCCTCAAGGGCCCACATACCAAATCTCAGAATCGTGGGATCATTAGGGAAAAAACTGGATTCTGGAGCCACTCAGCTGATCTGTAATCAGTCAGTTGTGTTCAGAAGTCCCTCAAGGGCCCACATACCAAATCTCAGAATCGTGGGATCATTAGGGAAAAAACTGGATTCTAGAGCCACTCAGCTGATCTGGGATCAGTCAGTTGTGTTCAGAAGTCCCTCAAGGGCCCACATACCAAATCTCAGAATCGTGGGATCATTAGGGAAAAAACTGGATTCTAGAGCCACTCAGCTGATCTGGGATCGGTCAGTTGTGTTCAGAAGTCCCTCAAGGGCCCACATACCAAATCTCAGAATCGTGGGATCATTAGGGAAAAAACTGGATTCTAGAGCCACTCAGCTGATCTGTAATCAGTCAGTTGTGTTCAGAAGTCCCTCAAGGGCCCACATACCAAATCTCAGAATCGTGGGATCATTAGGGAAAAAACTGGATTCTAGAGCCACTCAGCTGATCTGGGATCGGTCAGTTGTGTTCAGAAGTCCCTCAAGGGCCCACATACCAAATCTCAGAATCGTGGGATCATTAGGGAAGAAACTGGATTCTAGAGCCACTCAGCTGATCTGGGATCGGTCAGTTGTGTTCAGAAGTCCCTCAAGGGCCCACATACCAAATCTCAGAATCGTGGGATCATTAGGGAAAAAACTGGATTCTAGAGCCACTCAGCTGATCTCAGATCGGTCAGTTGCGTTCAGAAGTCCCTCAAGGGGCTACATACCAAATCTCAGAATCGTGGGATCATTAGGGAAAAAACTGGATTCTAGAGCCACTCAGCTGATCTGAGATCGGTCAGTTGTGTTCAGAAGTCCCTCAAGGGGCTACATACCAAATCTCAGAATCGTGGGATCATTAGGGAAAAAACTGGATTCTAGAGCCACTCAGCTGATCTGAGATGGGTCAGTTGTGTTCAGAAGTCCCTCAAGGGGCTACATACCAAATCTCAGAATCGTGGGATCATTAGGGAAAAAACTGGATTCTGGAGCCACTCAGCTGATCTGTAATCGGTCAGTTGTGTTCAGAAGTCCCTCAAGGGCCCACATACCAAATCTCAGAATTGTGGGATCATTAGGGAAAAAACTGGATTCTAGAGCCACTCAGCTGATCCGAGATCGGTCAGTTGCGTTCAGAAGTCCCTCAAGGGGCTACATACCAAATCTCAGAATCGTGGGATCATTAGGGAAAAAACTGGATTCTGGAGCCACTCAGCTGATCTGTAATCGGTCAGTTGTGTTCAGAAGTCCCTCAAGGGCCCACATACCAAATCTCAGAATCGTGGGATCATTAGGGAAAAAACTGGATTCTAGAGCCACTCAGCTGATCTGTAATCGGTCAGTTGTGTTCAGAAGTCCCTCAAGGGCCCACATACCAAATCTCAGAATCGTGGGATCATTAGGGAAAAAACTGGATTCTAGAGCCACTCAGCTGATCTGAGATCGGTCAGTTGCGTTCAGAAGTCCCTCAAGGGGCTACATACCAAATCTCAGAATCGTGGGATCATTAGGGAAAAAACTGGATTCTAGAGCCACTCAGCTGATCTGAGATCGGTCAGTTGTGTTCAGAAGTCCCTCAAGGGCCCACATACCAAATCTCAGAATCGTGGGATCATTAGGGAAAAAACTAGATTCTAGAGCCACTCAGCTGATCTGGGATCGGTCAGTTGTGTTCAGAAGTCCCTCAAGGGCCCACATACCAAATCTCAGAATCGTGGGATCATTAGGGAAAAAACTGGATTCTAGAGCCACTCAGCTGATCTCAGATCGGTCAGTTGCGTTCAGAAGTCCCTCAAGGGGCTACATACCAAATCTCAGAATCGTGGGATCATTAGGGAAAAAACTGGATTCTAGAGCCACTCAGCTGATCTGAGATCGGTCAGTTGTGTTCAGAAGTCCCTCAAGGGGCTACATACCAAATCTCAGAATCGTGGGATCATTAGGGAAAAAACTGGATTCTAGAGCCACTCAGCTGATCTGTAATCGGTCAGTTGTGTTCAGAAGTCCCTCAAGGGGCTACATACCAAATCTCAGAATCGTGGGATCATTAGGGAAAAAACTGGACTCTGGAGCCACTCAGCTGATCTGTAATCAGTCAGTTGTGTTCAGAAGTCCCTCAAGGGCCCACATACCAAATCTCAGAATTGTGGGATCATTAGGGAAAATACTAGATTCTAGAGCCACTCAGCTGATCTGAGATCGGTCAGTTGCGTTCAGAAGTCCCTCAAGGGGCTACATACCAAATCTCAGAATCGTGGGATCATTAGGGAAAAAACTGGATTCTAGAGCCACTCAGCTGATCTGAGATCGGTCAGTTGTGTTCAGAAGTCCCTCAAGGGGCTACATACCAAATCTCAGAATCGTGGGATCATTAGGGAAAAAACTGGATTCTAGAGCCACTCAGCTGATCTGGGATCGGTCAGTTGTGTTCAGAAGTCCCTCAAGGGCCCACATACCAAATCTCAGAATCGTGGGATCATTAGGGAAAAAACTGGATTCTAGAGCCACTCAGCTGATCTGGGATCGGTCAGTTGTGTTCAGAAGTCCCTCAAGGGCCCACATACCAAATCTCAGAATCGTGGGATCATTAGGGAAAAAACTGGATTCTAGAGCCACTCAGCTGATCTGAGATCGGTCAGTTGTGTTCAGAAGTCCCTCAAGGGCCCACATACCAAATCTCAGAATCGTGGGATCATTAGGGAAAAAACTGGATTCTAGAGCCACTCAGCTGATCTGGGATCGGTCAGTTGTGTTCAGAAGTCCCTCAAGGGCCCACATACCAAATCTCAGAATCGTGGGATCATTAGGGAAAAAACTGGATTCTGGAGCCACTCAGCTGATCTGTAATCAGTCAGTTGTGTTCAGAAGTCCCTCAAGGGCCCACATACCAAATCTCAGAATCGTGGGATCATTAGGGAAAAAACTGGATTCTAGAGCCACTCAGCTGATCTGGGATCAGTCAGTTGTGTTCAGAAGTCCCTCAAGGGCCCACATACCAAATCTCAGAATCGTGGGATCATTAGGGAAAAAACTGGATTCTAGAGCCACTCAGCTGATCTGGGATCGGTCAGTTGTGTTCAGAAGTCCCTCAAGGGCCCACATACCAAATCTCAGAATCGTGGGATCA
Organism: Adelphocoris suturalis; assembly: GCA_030762985.1. Classification (NCBI taxonomy): domain Eukaryota; kingdom Metazoa; phylum Arthropoda; class Insecta; order Hemiptera; family Miridae; genus Adelphocoris; species Adelphocoris suturalis. The sequence goes on from CM061040.1 coordinate 159,474,705, forward strand.
TTAGGGAAAAAACTGGATTCTAGAGCCACTCAGCTGATCTGTAATCAGTCAGTTGTGTTCAGAAGTCCCTCAAGGGCCCACATACCAAATCTCAGAATCGTGGGATCATTAGGGAAAAAACTGGATTCTAGAGCCACTCAGCTGATCTGGGATCGGTCAGTTGTGTTCAGAAGTCCCTCAAGGGCCCACATACCAAATCTCAGAATCGTGGGATCATTAGGGAAGAAACTGGATTCTAGAGCCACTCAGCTGATCTGGGATCGGTCAGTTGTGTTCAGAAGTCCCTCAAGGGCCCACATACCAAATCTCAGAATCGTGGGATCATTAGGGAAAAAACTGGATTCTAGAGCCACTCAGCTGATCTCAGATCGGTCAGTTGCGTTCAGAAGTCCCTCAAGGGGCTACATACCAAATCTCAGAATCGTGGGATCATTAGGGAAAAAACTGGATTCTAGAGCCACTCAGCTGATCTGAGATCGGTCAGTTGTGTTCAGAAGTCCCTCAAGGGGCTACATACCAAATCTCAGAATCGTGGGATCATTAGGGAAAAAACTGGATTCTAGAGCCACTCAGCTGATCTGAGATGGGTCAGTTGTGTTCAGAAGTCCCTCAAGGGGCTACATACCAAATCTCAGAATCGTGGGATCATTAGGGAAAAAACTGGATTCTGGAGCCACTCAGCTGATCTGTAATCGGTCAGTTGTGTTCAGAAGTCCCTCAAGGGCCCACATACCAAATCTCAGAATTGTGGGATCATTAGGGAAAATACTAGATTCTAGAGCCACTCAGCTGATCTGAGATCGGTCAGTTGCGTTCAGAAGTCCCTCAAGGGGCTACATACCAAATCTCAGAATCGTGGGATCATTAGGGAAAAAACTGGATTCTAGAGCCACTCAGCTGATCTGAGATCGGTCAGTTGTGTTCAGAAGTCCCTCAAGGGGCTACATACCAAATCTCAGAATCGTGGGATCATTAGGGAAAAAACTGGATTCTAGAGCCACTCAGCTGATCTGGGATCGGTCAGTTGTGTTCAGAAGTCCCTCAAGGGCCCACATACCAAATCTCAGAATCGTGGGATCATTAGGGAAAAAACTGGATTCTAGAGCCACTCAGCTGATCTGGGATCGGTCAGTTGTGTTCAGAAGTCCCTCAAGGGGCTACATACCAAATCTCAGAATCGTGGGATCATTAGGGAAAAAACTGGATTCTGGAGCCACTCAGCTGATCTGTAATCGGTCAGTTGTGTTCAGAAGTCCCTCAAGGGCCCACATACCAAATCTCAGAATCGTGGGATCATTAGGGAAAAAACTGGATTCTAGAGCCACTCAGCTGATCTGGGATCGTTCAGTTGTGTTCAGAAGTCCCTCAAGGGGCTACATACCAAATCTCAGAATCGTGGGATCATTAGGAAAAAAACTGGATTCTAGAGCCACTCAGCTGATCTGGGATCGGTCAGTTGTGTTCAGAAGTCCCTCAAGGGCCCACATACCAAATCTCAGAATCGTGGGATCATTAGGGAAAAAACTGGATTCTAGTAGCCACTCAGCTGATTTGGGATCGGTCAGTTGTGTTCAGAAGTCCCTCAAGGGGCTACATACCAAATCTACGTCATTTCTGATGGTCATAATCATCGTTGTGGCCACTTGGGACAATTTTCGTGAGCAATTTTCGTGAGCAATTTTCGTGAGCAATTATTTTCCGTGACGTTTTTTTAGTTTATGTGCCATAGCAAAGACATAAAATGTCAAAAATGAGAAATTAGTTTGTATTTGTACTGAAACTAACATGAAATTCGAATTTAGGATAGAAAATTGGCGTTTCATTTCGAAATAAAGAAGGCTACCAGTAGGGAAAATATCGCGTTATCCAACCACCGTTACCGTGACAATAAACCAAATCAACGTCATTTCTGATGGTCATAATCATCGTTGTGGCCACTTGGGACAATTTTCGTGAGCAATTTTCGTGAGCAATTTTCGTGAGCAATTATTTTCCGTGACGTTTTTTTAGTTTATGTGCCATAGCAAAGACATAAAATGTCAACAATAGGGTTTTTAAAAAAACTTGTTCGCCGTTAGGTTTGCAAACCTATCAATATCTTTCGTTCGCAAAGGCAGAGGCACGTTTTCGAACAAAATTTGTTTCTTGGTTCATTATTGAAAATGTTTACGAGAAACTTTCGTTCAGTAATAAGCTTTATAATCGACCTGGAGTTTGTAGAAACTGAAGTTTTTCTTGCATGTACCTACCTACCTACTCGTATTTCAATCGATTCTAAATACAGCTTCACTACGTTTGGCTATAACTTGCTAGTGACTCCCAGCTAAAACCTACTACGGAAGTTCTCTCGTCCTGACGTCAGACTGTAGGACCATCGTGCTATTGTGACCCTCATACGGAAGCTCAGGTAGCTCAGACTTGGTCGCCTCCACCGAGATTGAATGTGAGCACACATCGGTTTTCGGGTTGAGAGGTTTCTCACATTTCCGCACAACCCTTACAGCGGCAGCGCTGGGGTAGATTCGACGTTTTCGGGGGCTAGCTAAAACGGGCCCTTAAGCCGATTTCACATGGAGCGGTATGTCCGGAGACGGAAAGACGGAACGCAATGTGATTGGCTGTTGGGACAACAGTTGAGGATGGTGGCTGCCATGTTGACGGTATGGGCGGTAGGAGGTCGTCGGTAGAAATTTGTATACCGTCGCCGCTTGCCGTCGAGCGTTGCGCAAGCTCATTGGACAGGAATGTTGATAACCTCAAGTAGAGGTTTCAGATGAGAGAGGGTTTCAGTAGGAAAGTATGATTCAGTTCACCAAGGTGCCGTTTCATGTGAACAACGTGCCGCATTCCGCCGCCCCCTCCACTGGATTTTCCGGCCTTCCGTCTTTCCGGTTGTACGCTCATACCGCTCCATGTGAAACCGGCTTTAAAGTGTTAGCATAAATTGAGACCCCACCAACGAGTTGTAAATCATTTCCATCGGATGAAAACTGACGGAGTTACATTTCTTTTAAAATGGCTCCGTTGTATGCGGGAATCAATAGAAATCACTTCCGTTTGGTACCTACCCTTCAAGTGGTCTTTTAAATGTTTGACTGACACTCAAAGCTAAGAATTATATATATATATATGTTAATTGGGTATGGCACTTTAAGACCTAAGGGGTATAACGATTCATGCCCATAAAAGCTGATTTTGAGTAAAATTAATTTTCAAATGTGATCATGTACTCGTATTTCCCAACACAGCCACTCTTCTACGTGTTACAACTCCGAGAAACCCCCAGTTTTTCCGGACAGCGATTATGTATTCTATGCATTTTTATGGTTGATTATTAATTTTATGGGTGTTTATTGAATTAAAATTGGTTGCAGGATGTCAGCTGGCATACTTGGATTTAAAACCTCCAGGAGAAGTAAGTAAAAATGTACTCCTCAGCCTTTTCTTACCTACTAACAATTTATGATGTGAGGCTTCACAATATTCTTCCAACATGTATCATCAACTATATATGCAAAACCACGAAAATGCATGTAGGTATATGATCAATATTTCACTGCACTCAGACCCCGTTAGAGTAAGATGATGGGAAGGGATGTACCTACCTATTTTATTCATTTCTACTCACATAAATAATGACGCGTGTTTGCTTCTTCAAAATCGGTGCATTAGGTAAGTAATTTGAGAGAAAAGTTGAAACACAAAAACCGTTATTCACCTCATTATTTTTATTATAGGTAGAAGTTGATATTTGGTGTTTTACTCTTGTGTATAGAAACCCAACCCTTGACGAAGATTTTTTAAAGTCATTCTTGGGGTCTAAATACTCTTCACCGACGTCAAGTGAAACAGAGACAGACAGCTTGACTCCCATTAAACAGTTCTCTTAGTTCTAATAATGCATTCTGTTTAGAGAAACAGTAAGTTAATTAGAATAGCTGTATTTTAAAACAGTTTCCACTTATTCTTAGCCCTCCGGAATGTTCGGAGAGTGAAAACCCAGAAGAATGGGATATCCCGGCGGGTCGGAATTTCACACTATTGAGCCGAAAATATGGATTCAGCTCCTTAAGAGATCTCTTTATGAGATCATCCAGGAGCTACCCCTCACAATTCTTAAAAATTTCATCAAAATTGGTTATTTAGTATCGGAGTTTTACCTGTGTCAATCGACTTTTGTTTCACATGCACAACATTTATTACTCAATTAATCGAGATGAAATTCAAAGGGAACCTTCTTGAAATTCATATCCAACTACCCTCCGAGTTTAGACATTGGTGGCATAAGAAACTCAAGTTTGGATATGCTACTATCGGTCTGACAGCAGTGAAAATTTTAAGGAAGCATTTAGAATTTAACATGCACAATCCCTGAAAATGTCAAAAAAATTGCCCCTTAGTCTCGGAGTTTACATGCGTGAATGAACTATAGTTTTGCGCATACGCAGTAGTTACCTATCTATTTCTGACCTAATCAAGATGAAACTCATGGGGCGTCTTCCGGAAACCTATACCCAACTAGGTACCTACCCTCCGAGTTTGAATGGCATTGGACTGATAAATCGGTAGTGAGGAAACAAAAATTTAGCTACTCGTAGGTACAATGTAAAAAAGAAATAAATATATAAATAAATGGTAAAATGTAAATATGTGATTCCTACTGTGATATGTGGCTCCTACTTTAAAAAGCAAGACCGCAATAGTGAGAGGTTCCTAGTGCCTAGCTACAATGAAAACTCTAGCAAAACTCTATAAACTCTATAACTAGCAAGTGATAAGCGATTCTTATGCTGTAAGTTCCTACTTCATTGATTATTTAATTACTATAATAAAATTGTCGTAGACTTGCAGTGGCAAAACTAGTTGGGCAGAGTTGCTCACCGACGGACTGATTCTTCTGACGGCTGGGGCAATCTGGGTGTCAACATCGGCCATGGCTGTTCTCGAACCCTGCCTACCTCTATGGCTGCTGACAAACTTAAAACCAGAGGTACGACATTTTCATCTAGCTTCCTAATGAGCTTTTTTAGCGAAGGACATTTTTCCAAAAAAAATAGAAATCGCATCTATCTGTCTGTGTGTGGTGGTAAAGAATGATGGTCGTTTCAAGAATGAAACACAAGGATCAGCTGAACCGGAAATGGAGCTTCCTCAACAACTCCTGCTCTAGATTTTTTGGTGAATGTAGGATCACACAGCTTTGTTCTCTTGACTGAGGCGGCTCAGTCCAAATTGAATAATTCAAATCTTCCTTCATCTTAGTAGACGGACTCCTCTCAACAGTCCTGGAGAGGTTAGCTCATCAACTTTCCCCCATCAAGTAGAACCATAACTGACAGGATGTAGCGGTCAAGAGGGAGAGCTCCTTGAGCTCTCTCTGTTAATTTTAGTTCTCATTGCCATATATTCAAGTCCAGAATGTATGCTTGCTACAAATTGAAATTTTAACAATGAATTGTTCGGATTTTTGGTTTATAATTTTCAATAACGATGAGAGGAGAGAAGACTATACATTATTAATTTGTTCGTAAACAATCTAACACACAAATAATAAACCATTGCTTAATTAAAACGGATCCCAAACGTTTTTTTAGATTAAAGTAAACAAAATTTTGAATATCTTAAACTTATCATAACGCCAGTGACCCAACTATTTTCTGGAACATTCATTTTGAAACATAGGTAAGTTGTACTTGCGAATTTGTCTATCAATCCCTGCTATAGGGGTGGGTACATAAATTAATGGGTAAAAACCGATTCTACTCTGTGAACAATATCTTGAGTCAGCAGATGATCTCAACTTTACAGGGTAAGCTGTGCTCCGGAGGTAATGGTAGAATGGTTAGCTGACACGAACTATAGCATTTACAAATGTATTTCAACCCTTTACAAAATAATTTAAACCTTTTACAAAAATAATTCAACCGTTTGCAAATCCATTCAAACTATTTACAAAATTAATTCAACCGTTTGCAAATCCATTCAAACTATTTACAAAATTAATTCAACCGTTTGCAAATCTATTTAAACCATTTACAAATGTATTTAAACCATTTACAATTTGTATTTAACCCTATTAAAAATATATTTAAACCTTTTCCAAATGTACATATTTAAGCCATTACCTACCCGAAAAGTTGAAAAGCAGTAAAAAAAAAAAAAAAAAAAAAAAAAAAAAAAAAAAAAAAAAAACAGGTAAGTACCTACCTACCTTCTAGTTTTTATGAGGAGCGATCACAAAATTAATGAAGTTGTCGTCCAGTTTTGCCGCATCGGGCAGTTGTAAGAACATGTTCATCACGGTAATTCGCGCAGTCTTGAGGTTTAATTGAAGACATACTTCTCTGAATTACTTCCATAATAATATTTACAACAGAATCATTTGAAAACACATCTATAATCATCCTCAGAATGAGGTACCTACCTACGTTCCTGTTCCATTACTGGTTTCTATCTAATAACTAAATTAATTTCCTGTTAAGTAGAGCAACACTAATCTTTTATGCTACCTATTACATTCCGTCATTAATCATAACAAACTATTATTGAAAATAGAATGAAATCCCTAGAGAATTTACTGCATTGTTGTAATCCTAGGCTTTTGACATGGATATATCTTAGCTATGGGGGTTATTCCAAATTTTCATCTAACAGAACAATTGCACATAAACTCAAAGCTCGAGCGGGAAGACTGCCCAAGCTTGGTGTAGATTTCATGTATACAAATGTAATAGAAGTAAATTAGGCCAGGGCAGGTAGAAAAATACCTAGATAGAGTAGGTACCAAAAAATAACCCCCTCTCCCCTTCCCCAAAAAGCATGCTCTAGAGCCGTCAACAAAACAGGTAGGTAGACAAGGTTGGGTAGGCCTATGATGTCAGCTTTGTAGGATAAATGGCATAGAAATTGGATTTTTAATCACAAAATCAGCTCACACTACTAATAAACTATCAATGACGATTTTCGCAAACACTATTTTGAGTGACTAGCTGATCATGTTGCGGTCCATCCTGTCAAATTCAGTCCAGCCATCTCGAGTTAAAGTGCTTTTACAAAGATAAATACAAACATAAACGGACAAAGTGAATACAATAGCGCTTTTTTTTTTTCTTTTTTTTTTTTTTTTTTTTTCTTTTTTTTTTTTTTTTTTAGAAGAAAATGCACTAAAACATGATGAGCATATCTGCTAAAAATTACAAAGATTTGCTTATACGGTCATTGTGCATGAGTGGAACGTTTTCCTTAAATGATAATTAAACAACCACCTAAGAAGGAATTTTTCTGTTATGGAAGGGTTAAGATTTCCTAAAATTATCCTCTGATAACTCAATCAAATTCATTTTTCTTGATAATATTTGCAGTCATGAGACTGAAATTGGTTTTTTCTTGTCAGTAAAATGACAGACATATTTTTGTACCTCGTCTTGATAAATTTCTCTCAGTTTTTGAAAAATTAATTTGAATTATTGAGAGGCAGTTGGGGTGGCTCCAGGTTCACGCATGATTGTTGGTACCTTGAGCTAGGTTAGATGGTAAAATGGCTGCTGCATGTGGAGAAATGCATCATAGACGAATTTTAATTAGGTACTTACATGGTATTGTGTCCAAATAGTTTCTCAACGGATCTAGACCACAACCATTGAAAACAAACCGCAACTGCCTTTAAGGAAAATCATAATCCAAAAAGCGGCTCACGCTACAGTAAGTATTTAGGTACCTACTACCTTGCCCTACAATATTTTTTTCTCCCTCAAAAAGTTCCAAGTAGGTATTAGCACCTACTCTGTGAATTTCAAACCCTTCGAATACCAGAACACAATTATTTTTAATTCAGGTTAATTATATGGTTTGTATTTTCAAAAAATAAATAAATAATAATAATAATATTAATAAAATGAAATAAATAAATACAAATAATATAAATAAATGAAAGTTCTTATGCTTGTGATAATTTCGTATTTTTACCCTATAACATTTATCCCAAGATAGAAATATTACTTCTTTTTGTAAATTTTTCTAAACAAATCGAAATCGAAAAACAATAAATTACCTACATTGGATGGATGGATGAAAAACGGGGGTTAATAATTATTTACATCAAATAGAACAGGCTAGTAAATAAATAAATAATGGACAAAATCCTAATAATTAGTTGATCTAAAACAACTTAGGATGAACAATAGCAAGTATAAAGAAAGAGCATACATTAATGTGGTATCGAGGGGCCAGTTAGAGGAAGAACGTGCTGGCTGAGAGGGGCAGTAAGTATCCTTCAAAGAGTGCGGGGGTGAATTAAATAGAACTGATTTTTTCGGTTAAAAAAACTGAATTTATCTTGAGTGCGTGGATAAACGGCAGCCTGCTGAACACATTGCCTATCGCCTCAATAGACGGCGCCGCGCTACCTCAGACCTAAACGCGTGAGCGGGTGGTTTTGAGAAGGGAGGGCCGTTCCATCTTCTTCCTGCGTCCATCCGATCCGTGCTAGCATCCATCCTGCCAACTAAGCTCCGTAACCTTACGTTTCTAAAACCTAAATTCGTCCAGATTGGTGCTGTAGTTTGTGTCATAGTCATTTATTACATTATTGACATTATTTTATCATACAGATTCATAAAAGTGTGTGTTGAATGCTGATGCCGTGATGGCGAACAATTCGGAAGCCACCAAGCTTGCTCTTTACGCCGATCTACAGAAGTTCGGACAGGTTTCAGACTACGAGCGGACCCTCAAAACTGCCAATAAGCTACTTCACAGCTTTCCTGATGATGCTTTAGCCTTCCATTTCCGAGTAGTAAGTCTAATTCAGTTATCCAAATTCGACGATGTCATTCTTGCTTTTAATAAATACGGAAGTTTGGGAAAAGGATTGGAATTCGAGAAGGCCTACGCACTTTACAGGTTGAACAAAGTCGACGAAGCTCTAAAAGTTTTGGACTCAGTTGAAAATCCTGAACTGAAGCATAATGAACTCAGAGCTCAAGTTCTGTACCGTCTTGAGAGGTTTGAGGATTGTTTCAACTTATACCGTGAGGTTATCAAACATTCCAACGACGATTTCGATGAGGAACGTCAAACCAACTTGGCTGCCATAATCGTTAATCTTCTCAATTCAGATAAACAAATCGACATGCCGTCTTTCGAAATTGATACATATGAAATTCATTACAACATCGCATGCTATTTGATGGTTAAAGGGAATTATGCTGAGGCCGAAAAGAAATTGAAAGAAGCCGAAAAAATCTGTCGGGAATCATTTGAGGAAGACTCTCCTCCTGAGGAAATTGAAGATGAAGTTAGCATTATCAGGTTGCAACAAGCGTGTTGCTTGCATTTCCAAGGTAGAGACAGGGAAGCATTGTCCATCTATACGTCTATACTGAAAAAGAAACCTACTGACCTTGGTGTTGTGGCTGTGGCGAATAACAACAGTATCGCTATTAACCGCGACCAAAATTTGTTCGATTCTAAGAAGAAAATGAAGAATATACTGAGCGATAGCGTTCAAGTAAAACTTACCTCTCAACAAAAGAAAGTGGTCGCTGTTAATAACTGTTTATTAAATATTTTTACTAATCAGGGTGACCAGGCGTTAGCGAATTGTGATGAGCTTGTCAAAAAGCAGCCATCCACAGAAGAATCCGCTGTTCTAATGCGAGCAGCTATTTTGTCTCGGGAAAACAAGAGCTCTATGGCCATTAAGATATTGGAGGATTTCGCCAAGAAAAAGCCTCAATCAAAGTTGAAAATGAAACTGGCTGTAGTGCAGTTGTTATTGAATGAGGGTAAGGTGAAGGACGCTTGTAAGGTATTGGAAAGTCTGGATAATGACATGTTTAGACCAGCCATAGTGAGTGCGCTAGTATCTATGTATATGGAAATGGGGTCACCAGAAGATGCATCCAGAATTCTTGAAAAAGCTGTATCTTGGAACCGGAAGAACAAATCAACTTCAGCAGGTGACCTCAGTGCACTGTGGCGGCATGCTGCTGATCTGCATTTGAGGAATGGGCAGCCAGAAATCGCTGCAGCAAGTCTTGAAGAACTCCTCAAAATCAATCCGAATGATACAGTAACATTGGCACAACTCGTTGTTGCCTATGCACAGTTTGACCCAAATAAAGCTAACCAACTTAGTGAAACACTTCCTGGGCTAGTCGATTTTACACCCAATATGGATGCAGATGCTCTAGAATCATCCAGTTGGATGATGGGTCTCAAGGTCATCAAAAAAGCTGCGAAAACGGATCCCTCCCCTGGAACACCCTTGCTCAAGAAGAAATCAAGATCAAAAAAGAAGAAGCGCCTTCCTAAAAATTATAATCCAAATGTTGACCCGGACCCAGAAAGATGGCTTCCCAAGCACGAACGATCGACATTCCGTAAGAAGAAAGACAGAAGAAACAAAGATGTTGGGAAAGGCACCCAAGGGGCTGCCTCTGCAGTTCAGGATCAGTTTGACATCACCAAAATGGCGAAAACTGGTGGTGGTGACAAATACCAGGCTAATGTTTCCAGTCCTTCAGCAGCAGAAGGCCCACGGCAGCAGCGAAAGGGCGGCGGACAGAAAAAGAAGAAGAAAGGTGGCAAATGGTGATCTTGATCACTGTCAATCACTATTTATATAAATCAACAACTTGTGAGTAATGTTCACTATGCCAGTAAATTGACAAACTTTTTGTTACTCGTGAATCACCATTACCTATTTACCTAGATTTCTTGATTTTGTATTTACATCAAATGTAGGTACTTGATCAATAATTCGAGCGAGAAAATATATATACTATATTCAACCATAATGATTTTCGTTTTTGTGGACTTCCTCTAATGGCCAAAACACTATATTATCATCAATCTATGAAAAGGTTGAGTTGGGCTATCTAGGCTACGTTAAGGTAGGCTATCTATTCATGGCTGGCTTAGGAAAGAGTAAAACTGCCTTCTGTTTTTTTTTTTTTTTTTTTTTTAGGGAATTTTTTAAATGAAAACTTGGTGTAATAATTTAAAGCGTTTTTAGGTATATTATAACTCCATTAGGTACATATTATTTCATAGGTGAGTTATACGAATGACAAAAATAATTATCAAGAGTTTGGTTAAACTGTTCAAAAGTAACAACGCTACTCGCACATAAAAAGTGAATAGATATGCCATTGGCTTCCTTGTTAACTACATCACCTAGACTAAACTATTTGTGAGAAAAATCAACTGAGTATTGAACTAGGTAGAAAAAACCCAGTAGAGAAGTGGATTGATTCAGTAAGAGTCCCAAAACTAGTTTGTATACGTAAGCTAGGACTTTGGAGGGTTAAGGAGGGGGAAATTGGCCCATTGGAATGTGGAGTTGTGTGTTATAAATTCACAAAGCAACTTTCCAACGAACGATTTTTGAGGAATGGGAAATCAGGAAGTTATACTTTCTCTGGCAACGAATGGTAGTAGGTGATAAAAAAGCGTGACATTTTTTGCTATCGGACGAAAATTTTGAACTATCCCCAGAGCTGATAAATCCATGTAAAGAAAAACGTACCGTAAACCGGGGTGAAGGCGATATACTGGGGGGAAGGCGATCATTTTGATTTTGCCCACTAATTACTCCTAAGCGGGTGATCATTGATGGCTCCATGGAATGTGCAGTCCATATCCACTATTGTCTATCAACACGATGATGAAGTTTTCAGCGCATTTTTTAACCTTATTTATGCCTTATCAGCCAGTTTTGTGAATCACGTTTTCGTGGCAAGATTATTCATAACCGAAAAACCTCTGTGGATGATGGTTTAAGAGTTCAACTTCTGCAATTGTTTTTAAATATTTTCGTTCTTTGAAGGTAAGAGAAGAGAAAACCGTTGCTAACATAATTTTTGGAGTAACTTTGTTGTCTATGCAGTACCAAATGAGTGTTTTTTCATTTTACAGGGGTGAAGGCGATCATGCTTCAAAAATACATTTAAAATTCCTAGATGATGTTCTAGTTAACTCAAAGCATGGTAATATATTCTATATTACCATAGAGTACTATTTCTATTCATAGCCTCAGGGCCAAGCCCATAGACTACTGTATACCAAATTTTTTTTTTTTTTTTTTTTTTTTTTTAACACTCCTGTTTTTCCTTCTCTTAACTTATTCTAGTTTGCTGAGTTTGATTATCTCTGAAAATGTTTTGCTAATAATACCACTTATGTTCAAAGTCTTCCTAGCTAATGGATGTATTCATAGCTTGCAATAACTCGAAAAGACTGATAGTTGACTAATAAGTGAAGTTCTAGTTTTAATCATTGAAGGTCCTGTATTCTAAGGTGTTACCATCACAGGTAATGGTACCTACTTACCAATTTCTATTCCTACCTATGATTACTAGTTATTATCTTTACATGAGATGTTTTAAATAATGTGATATTAAAGTTTAAATAAATGAAATCTATTTTCAACCATTCTGAAACTGATGTCTCGTGACGTTGAGTCATGTTCATTTATCTTCCTACTAAATAATCTGCTTTAATCATCCAAACCAATTTTCCTGCCCTTGGATGTTTATTAAATATTTTTAAAAAAGTTTAATTATGATCGCCTTCAACTTTCTAGAAAGGTGAAGGCGATTTCAAGTGTAAAAACATGAGTGATCGCCTTCACCCCTACCCATGGGGTGAAGCCGATCAGTGTTTAAATAAAAAAAAAAAAAGGTAAATAACATGATCAATTTAATGTAATTATGTCATTGCAATTGTGAAATGTGAAGGAATATATATTATTTTTTGCAGAATTTTTGTATCCATTTAATAGGGAGAAATAATAGAAAAACTTGAAATTTTGATCGCCTTCACCCCGGTTTACGGTACTTCAACAAATAGCTTCAGATCACAAATTGAGAGACCATATCGCACGGGTAAATTATCGTATTACATTAATTTAGGTTAAATTGTTATTTTATTTGAGCACTTCGAGGGCAATGCAATTGTTTAATATAAGTAGTCTATTTTTTAACTCTTTCTTTTTTTTATTTATTTATTTTCTTTTAACTTCGATTCTCTTCTTGAGACAAAATTTCAGATCGATTCCCGATATCCAATCGATCTGAAATTTTGCACACGAGTTCATGCTGGCGTACATTTTAATCTATCAAATTTTCGCGAAGAAAAAGTTAGTTATACTATAAATTTTCGAAAATTTGAAATTTAATATGGACACCTTACAAGTGTTGTGTATTGTAGGGAGGAGGAGTGAGGGAGGAGAAGGATACTATTGAACGTCTGCATAAAATGACAACGAATCCAGGGTCAATAAAATATTAAATGATTTTCCATGTCAATTTAATTTAAGTTATTATCAATGTGATTTTTTTTCAATTTGCTGTTGCCAAGAAACTACCAAATATTGAAACAACAATAAAATTAACCGAGAACATGAGAAAAAGAAAGAGTTACATTAAAAACTTGTTTTTATGGGTTTCTTTTTTTTCTTCTTTCTTTAAATTATACGATTTTAGTTTTAGAAGCAATAAAGGTACAATAAAATGACGAGAAAACAAAACACATTTGAATTTGATATTTTTTGTCAGAGAAATCTGAAGTTTGGTCAGGGAAATGTCAGAGAAATTAGAAATTTCCGTTCGGGGGCCGTTCAGGGTTTTGCCTAACAAGCCATATTAACTTCAAGTTTACATCACCTTTGAACTTAGATGGTTAACTCTTGTACCTACCGTTAGTATTTACGATGAAGTACAGGAGGTTTGATGATTGCAAACTCTGTAGAACTTCTTTCGTCCATGAGTTCTGGATTATTTGCGTTATGAAATACCTTCTGAAATAAGGTGAGTAATGATGTTGAGTTTGAGATTTTGGTGTGACCAATCATGAATTACATAACATACACCTACATTCTCAGTAAGATTATCGCTCAGAATGTATATTTTACAGAAATGGGAGCTGGGAACTGTGTTTATCCCAGACAGTGTTGGTTATCTTCTTGGAACCAACTTTTGCGGACCTTTGGCTTACAAAATTGGAAGATGGAGAATGGCTATAGGCGCCATGCTACTGGTTGCTGTTTCAGCTTTGATGGTGAGTTATTATTGATTTTAAACAAAGTATATAAGAAAGTGACATTAAGTAATCCATTATTTTAGTAGGTAGTGTCCTGTTACTGTCCTTCAGTTATCCACTCAACAATTGAGACCCAATATTAACCCTATAAGAACAGCACCTCCTTCTTAAGGTAGGGACGCACACATCGGATTTTTTTCTTGTGGTGCTAACACTTGATCGGTGTGGAAGCTCTCGTCTTCCCGGAATTCGCTGCCTCCCCGAGTATTTCGCCTCCTCACACCCATCTGCAGTGTTCTTATACTATCTAAGTTTTCATCTACATTATAGCAATTATTGATGACATTCAAGTACACTCTTCAGCATAATTTTGTAAGTATAACAATTTTCTAATGCTCTATGGGCAACCTTTGACATGTTGTGGGCCAAATTTTAGTGTGCAAACACGTTCGCGGGCTGCGTTTAAAATTAGTGCATTTTAAAGTAGTGTTCATAATTTTTAGCGATAGATATAAGACATAAAATAGTACGACAATGTTATTAAGTATATTACAATTTATTAAAATAACAAAATGAAATTTAAAAAATAGGTACAGCATTATAATTAAATCGTTAAATTTGGAATCGTTACAAACCACTCGGCTTGATCGCTCACTTGATTCCATGAGTAAGTAGTGTATTTTTTTTTTTTTTTTTTTTTTTTTACATTTTAATTGGGTTTTTCAAAATGTCTTGTGGGCCGGATCAAATACCGCAGTCTAACTCATTATTAATAAACTTCTTGTGACTAAAATTCAGCAAAAAAAGATAAATTCAACAATTTATTCATGGTTAGGGGGTGTGAGGGGATGAGTAGAGTTAGGCATTCTCATGAGGTCCTTGCTCTCTCCAAGTATTTACTTTTCTAATTTAAATTCCCCCCTGGACAAGTTATTAACCAATTAATACTAATGGACCCTTTTAAATCAAACAACTCAAGCAGTCAATTTTATAAATATCCCCAAACAGTGGGTGGTGTTAACTGATGCTACTAAATAATCTGTAACAAAACATGTATAATGCCGATTTTTTGAGCTCATATTTTTAATTTGACCCATTTAATGTGCTCCAAAAGTTCTGGCCAACGAACACATCTTTTAATTAAGAAAGCTTGATATTGTGGCGCAAGAACGGGATTTTAATCTCATTACTAAGGAAAATAATCTGAAATGACAAAAAAATTCTATATACTTACATTTACAAACTTCAGGAATCGTTACAGCCTTTACTATGGTAATAACCATGTCGTTATTAATGATTTCCACTGTGTTTCAATGATGAATCGCATTTGGACTTAATGGGTTCATTCATCTGTCTTCTGATCTCTCCCCCAAATGGCCCTTCGTTGGTGATTGAAATAATGAGGGTTTCTTAAGTTATATTGTTCCTTATACTCCTGAGCAATCGTGATTAACTTAGAGATATGCTTAGATAACCTGATTGCACAGATGAGAGAATCGGAACTACTCGTGAAAAACGTCATTCGCTCTTCTGGAGTGGTTGGGCGGCAGCAGAGGGGGGGGGGGGGGGGGGGGGGGGGCAGTTCTCGGGATATTGAAGGGCCGCCATCCACACCCATCGTTTTCCGTGCTCTCTTCGGAACTCACTTCGGCATCACCGATCTCTGTTGCCGATAGGTATGCTCTGTAACGGCCCAAAAATATTTTCTAGCACGACAGGAGTTCGAACTCGCATTGTTACAACTACAGAAAATTTCCAATCAAACCTTTTTGACTGTGAGAGTTATTTTCCTGGAGCGTAACATTTCCCCGGAGTCAAATGCCAGCCGTCTCAGCTGATTTGGGGTCGGACGAATGACAAAGTGAAACTGCAGGCCGCTGGCTCAGCAGATGCTTGCTAGAACATTTCAGCAGTCGAGCGAGGTATTTGCCACAGTGTGTTTTGACTCGAGTGAGTGAGGAAGTGAAAGGTGCTGACAACAGGAAATGTGATGTTCACAGTCTTTTGGCTCGAGAGGGATTTAATTCATTATTGTTTCGCATAATTTTGGGTCCTATTTTGACTGTGCCACTATCACACTGGAAATTTCCTGTAGTTGCAACACTCCAAGAATCTGAGCTATGATGCCAGGTTGATCAAACCTTTTCGACTGTGAGAGTTATTTTCCTGGAGTGTAACAGCTCGCTCACATTCAAAATAGCAATAAGAATCCTAAAATCCGATGCGGATAAGTGGGTCCCTACCTTTAAACAGCATACCTACCTATAAAGAAGATACCATTTATCGAATGAAATTGATTGATCATCAGTGGTGGTCTATGGTAGGCTAGTACAACTAATTGATTTAATCAACTCTAACCACAAAGCCCCAGCCGAAAGATAACAAATAAAACTCTAATTAGATCATTTTCTTTTAATCGATTATTGTCCGTTGAGTAATTGAACAAAGCTTCTTCAATTTCACAAAACTTTTTAGGGCTTTTATTTCAAAAATTACTTTAGGCAGACTAGTGTACCCGTAAGGGCTATCAGATACGGAAACAATAAACCTATGTGTAATAATTTGCAGCTTTTTTTTTTGGTATAGATACCTTCTAGACCTGTAAACTTAAATCAAACTGGATATAGGGTACCAAAGTGCTTGAAGGAAACCATGGTTGGTCGAAATGCTTTTAACACTGAACAGCAGTGTTTCCAGACGTCCCTTTTTGGGGATACATGTCCCCCTTTTCACTCACTGATGCCTCCAAGACCTTAGGGAGGACACTGAAATGAAAATCACCCCTTTTTGGTTTGAAGTCCTTTTTAGTCCTCCTTTCCATGACCCCACACTGTTTTCCATCATTTTCACTCGTTGAACCTTCAACTACATGCTTGGATAAAATAAGGTTGTCGGTACATCAGGAGTTGGGACTTGAGAAAGGTGAAATCAAACATGGGTAGTTGCAACAATCCAACGATCTGAGTTATGAGGCCGGGTAATCGAACCACTTCGACTGGGAGAGTTATTTTCCAGGAGCGTAACATTTCCCCGGAGTCAAATAGCCGTCTCGGCTGGTTTGGGGTCGGACGAATGACAAAGTGAAACTGCAGGCCGCTGGCTCAGCAGATGCTTGCTGGAACAAGTCAGCAGTTGAGCGATGTCATTGTCACGGTGTGTTTTGGTCAAGTGAGTGAGGAAGTGAAAGGTGCTAACAACAGGAAATGTGATGTTTACAGTCTTTTGGCTCAATTAATTAATAGGAATTGTTTCGTATGATTTCGGGCCCTACTGACTGCACCAATGTAACGACACAATAATATTTGATACATCGACAGGAGATCGAACTCGCCTCTACAACTACTGGAAATTTCCTGTAGTTGCAACACTCCAATGATCTGAGCTATGAGGCCAGGGTAATGAAACCTCTTCGACTGTGAGAGTTATTTTCCTGGAGCGTAACATGCTTGTTTATTTGAAACTGTTTAATTTTTTATTTTATTCATTATTTTAAAATGTGTGACTTGTCATTAGATCCCTTCAGTGAGTACAATCAGAGGGTTGGCTGTGCCACACTTTGGACTTGGACTTGGGATAGGAGCAGTGGATGCTGCTTTAGTCCCTCTGCTTGCCTTTCTGGTTGATTCTCGCCACTCCGCCAACTACGCTGCGGTCTATGCTCTTCAGCAGACAGCAGTCAGTCTTGCTTATTCCCTAGGTAAGCTATAAAGATAAGTCCAAAATAATAATGAGTTAAGATTTTGACAAGATGAATGCTCGATATTGTACGTTCAAAGCACAAATAATGAACTAACTTCGCATCTTATACCGTATTTCTCTACCTGTCTTGCTCTACTCAGTTAGTTTTCATGAAGGAAAAAATTCATTTTGTCAGGATGAATTCTGTCCTTGAATTTCTAGAACACCTTTGGTAGTTCACCACAACGAATGTCAAGCTTGAAACAGATGGAAACAGTTTGAAGATGCAGCTTTAGTGGTCATGCATTAACAACACAAATCTAGGTCTTGCAAATATAGAAAACCTGAATAGTCCACTAGCTTTTAGGCTTACAACTTACTGCCTATTATGTACTTATTGTACCTTTCTGTCACAGGTCCTATGTTCGGAGGAGAATTGGCTCATTACATTGGATTTCCAGGGCTGATGACTTGTGTTGGAGTTGTGAACCTGCTCTTCTGTCCCCTGCTCATATTCCTCAGCAATACCGTAAGCAGAGAGGTAAGCAATTGGACTAAAGGTAGTCAAGTCATCTACAGGCATTTATTATTCCAGAATTGAGATTCCCGAGCGGTATTAATATGCCAACCCAGAAGAGGCTTTTTTCCTTTAAGTAAATCATAGGAATGAGATAGAACTAAATCACCCACAGCCAAGTTGTGGAAACCCATTTCAATGTAGAAAACAGAAAATAGTCAAGAATTTTGTCTATTTCCACAAAAACAGAGAGTTACGAATTGCTGGTAAAATTTGTAAAATTCTATCAATTAGGGCTAACAAAGTGGGTTTTAAAAATAGGAATAGTCTTAAAGCTTTAATAGGGTTTGGTAAGGATGAAATCAGTATTCAGATAAAAGAGGGGTTTATAAACTAAATGTCCTTGTGACCGTGATTACTGTGGTCAAACAACTGGTAGGAAATTTTGGGAAAGAATAAACGAGTGAAAAGGATTTCAGGGACAATGACTAAGTTTTCAAATCATCTAAGGAATCCAATCATAAAAACAATAATTTTGATTTGACAGACAGTTTGTAGAATTTCTTTATTTTCGTCCAAAAATTATTTAAATGAACTTGAAAAATTCTAATTCATGAAAAGTGATTAGGCTAGTTAGAATTCAAGAAGTTCATCTACAGGCATAAGGTAGAATTTCTTCAATTTTGTACAATAGGAGGTATCTTGAAGCTACATGAAACATTCAATATTATCAAAAATGATAGGTCTGGTAAATGTCTAAGTGAGAATATCCCTAAATATATATCACCATTGGTAGATCCATGTTTATGGGTTATAGCACAAATGCTCCCAAATGCGGGGAAAGTGATTTTTCACGCTTTACAATTATACAAACGCTCCCGTATTGGTTGTGGAAATTCCACTGTGTTGGCTGGAGGACTATGTACAAGCCCTCATCAATATCAGCTATTGAAAACGTGTGAGATGGTCTGATTAATCAGTTGGTAGCCGGCCTCCCATAAGAATTACATCAGAATTGAAATTCGTGGCAAGGAGTTCACTTAGGTGAGAATCGGGAAATCGTAGTGTTGATTTCTTTGTGAATTCTTTTCATAAACGTTCAGCGAACGAAGTGCTACGATGGCAATGTGTAAAATTAGGACCCTCAGTGATTGGATGGTCTATCTGGACCAGATTAGGTCCCTGTTGTACCTGAGAGGTACTGAGCTCTTCTACGATCTGTGATATAATGGTGTGCATCTAGACATAGTTTTATTTCACTTTTCTAATCACATACAGTTACATGTATAGTTTTAAGCCTAATCATCATCTAGTCTTTGTTGTGTTATTTTATTTCTGGGATTTTGTATCCCCCCTATACTCTGGTCATCGCTTTACCCCTCGTTTGTTTTCCCAATGGAGTCCTTCGTGGCACTCTGTTTAGTGATGAAGGGCAACATGGCTCCCCTTGGAATCGTGTCACTTGCAGTGTCCTTTCAGACGCCTTATTCAATACTGGTAAAATGAGAATTACATTTTTCAACAACATAAACAAAAGTAACTTGGAGACAGGAGGTTAGGCTATTGTTGTTGAATCCAAATATCTAACACCCCTTCTCAACAATAAAGCTGATGCGCTATTCAGAATTGGATACGTGAAGACCATCTCTGTGTTTTCCTAAAGAACGCAAGGGAAGTGCCTTTGGTAACACGACGGCAGTCTGATTGGCAGAAGCAACATTCTCAAACTTCATAACATTTTGTTGAACATTGTCTCTGACATACATATATTTGATCATGATGTTCTTCGAGCGCTTGTTTACTTGTGGAGGGTTTACCATCTTAACCACACTCTGGTTGTCTTCATAAATTGGAATTGCTTCCTCTAACTTAATGTCGAGATCTTGAATGAGAGCTTTCAACCAAATAGCTTCGCTTCGCTGGCAGCAATGTATTCAGCGTCAAACGAAGAGGTTGCGACTACTGTTTGTTTTCTGGTGGTCCAAGTTACTGGATTTCCAAGAACAAATGCTACGTATCCAGTTGTTGACTTTCTGTCGATTACATCCTCTCCATAGTCCACATCTGAGTAAATTTGAAGCGGTAGGACATCGCATTTGGCATAAAAATGTTGACATAAATTGATAGTCGACTTTAAGTGTTTCACGATACGCAGGGCGTGTTTGTAGTGGGTATAGTCATGATTGCTGCTGAATCTGCTCAGATAATTAGTTGCGAAGTTGATGTCAGGTCTTGTACCGGCTGATATGTAGATCAATGATCCAACTAGTTGCCTGTATGGAATGGTATCATTGGTAATCCCGGCCTTATCAAGTTGTAGTTTTGGTTCCATAGGAATTAGGGTATTCTTGGCTTCATTTTGACCGAAACGACTGATTAATTTCAAAATCATTGCCTTTTGAGATATCAGCATCATTTTCTTTTCAGGGAGTATTGTTATTTGAAGACCAAGATAGTTGAATGATTCCTTGATGGCCAAGTCTGTGACTTCAAATCTTCCCATCAGAGATGTTTTGAAAGATTCTTATTCATGTGGATTTCTCGAGCATGCTAGTATATCATCAACAAATACGATAACACAGATTTTTGATGAAGTAGACTTTTTTATGTACAAACATGTATCACACTTAGAACGCTCAAACCCATTGTTTACCATAAAGTCATCGAAACAATAATTCCAATTTTTGGGCGACTCCTTCAAGCCATAAATGGATTTTTTTAATTTGCAAATTTTGTTCCCTACTTCGAAATTGGGTGGCTGAGAAATGTAAACTTCAGTTTCGATGGGACTGTTCAAAAAAGCAGTCTGGATATCTAGCTGCATAACGTTCAGCTGTTTGGCTGCTATGACAGACAGCATTGTTTTCACTGTTGCCATTTTTGCCACTGGGGCATATACATCTTCTACTACATTTGACTGTTGGAATCCTCTCGCTACAAGCCTTGCCTTATATGTACCATTTGGCTTGATGCGAAGGACCCATTTGGTGTCAACCACCGAACAGCTATCGGGTCGATCCACCAACTCCCAAACTTCATATTTCTCCATTGAGTTGAGTTCTTTTTTCATGGCTTCGTACCATTTTTCTTTTTCTTCGTCGGGAAGGAGGTCAACTTTCTCAATGGTGAACTCACTCTGAGAGCAGAGATTAATTTCGTAATCCCGTAGCCATCCTGGCTTGGTAGACGTTCGAGATGGTCTTGAGCTTTGTTCGAGATTTTCTTCATGATGACTTGTTCCAGCATAACTATCAATAACTCGTTCTTCCAAAGGCTCTTGGTTGGTAAGTGGGCTACTATCCTTCTCAAGTCCAATCTGATGGAAATCTGAATAATTCTTCGATTCGTCAAATATTACATTACGGCCAGTGATGATTTCCCCATTATAGAGCAGGCGATACCCATTGGTGACGTAACCGACCATAAAGCATTCCAAAGCCTTCGGATCAAATTTCGACCTTTTTTCTTTGGGCACGTGAACAAAGGCCCTGCATCCAAATATTTTCATATTGCTGATGTCGATAGGCTTATTAAACCACAACTGAGCGGGAATTTTATTTCCAACTGTGACACTGCGATTTATTATATATACAGCACACATCACTGCTTCTGGCCACATAGATTTTTGCATTCCGCTGTCACGAATCATTGCTCTGGCTCTTTCAGCAATGAGGCGGTTCATCCTTTCAGCTTTCCCATTGAGTTCTGGCGTGAAAGGGATAGTATATTCAATCTGAATCCCCTTCTGAATACAAAAATTCTGAAATTTGAGGGATTTGTATTCCGATCCATTATCACATTTAAGTCGGCTGATATGTGAATTAAATTTTGAGGAGGCGGTGTTGAAATACTGGACAAATTTTTCGAAAGCTTCCGATTTGTTTTTCATCAGGTATATTATTGTGAAATGTGTGAAGTCATCCAAGAACGATATGAAATATTTTGTGCCATTAGGTGCCATCTCATCCGTTATTGGACCAAAAATGTCGCTATGTATGATTTCAAGTGGTCTAGTTGCAGAATTTGTTTGATTTTTCCATGGCAACTTGGTCATTTTCCCTTCAGCACATTCTTTGCACACTTCTATAGAGATATTCTGGTCGTTTGAATTAATATTCTTCAACACACCAGCATCTATCAACTTCTTCAGGCCGCCCATACTCATATGCCCCATTCGTCGATGCCACAGTTTCATATCATTTCTGACTTCACAATAGAGAGCACTTTCAGGGATGACTTGATAAGTGAAGTTCAAAAAGTATAGATTGTCCTTCATGATACGCAGTGGAAGCGTGCTGGGCCCATAACCTGTTAAATAATGACACAACACACTAAACTTTGTAAATTAGATTTCACTAATTTTATTGAAACTATAAAATGAGAATTTCATTTTTCAACAACATAAACAAAAGTAACTTGGAGCCAGGAGGTTAGGCTATTGTTGTTGAATCCAAATATCTAACAAATACTGGTGATTGTTGACTGTTGGATTGACAAGCTGAATATCAACAGAGAGTCTTGGTGTAAATTTAGAACCATCCTGCTGGAGCGTTCTTAGATACATCATGAGAGCATTTGTGCAGAAGTCTATTCCATGAATGAATGGGTGTATTCGTACATGCCCTATGGAAGTGACCATGTATACTAGTGCAAGCGTCGAAGCATTCATACATGCGCCCATTTCTATAACGCTTGGAGTTATGCCCTTCACAATTTTAAACTAGTTTTAGTAACCCCCCCTTCACACCTTCTGATTGGCTGCTATCCCCCTTTCACTTTGGTTGCATCCAGTCCCTTCCTTTTCCTCAACCAATGGGATTCAAGCTCCCTTCCTCTGTTGACTATATGTAAGAGCTATGTCCTTTCTATATCAGGTTCAGTTATTGTTTGTTACTGATGATCTAATCGTCAAAATCAGTTCAACATTTCAACTCTTTATTTTTCATGGAAATGGACAATGTTCTTCACTAACTTCTGTTTTCTTCATAGAAATAAGAACTGGTCATATACAATGGCTTAGAGACTGTCCAGGCTTAGAGACAATATATCGAGATGGTGACACCTGAGAAGTTGTGGTAGAGTCTGTGGTCTGTTTCCTATTGGTATGAATTGTTTAGGAATCTCTAGTTTTTCGTTTTTTTTCCAATACAATAGCCAATTAGATCTGGAGAAAGTACTCGTGCACATGACAGGGTCGTTACGTGCAGAAAAAATGAAATCCACTCACCTTCCTTAACCCCAGCATCCTCAAATATTTTCTCATCCCATTGTTGGAACCTTTCAACACAATCTGGAAGACCATCTTGAATAAACATGTTGTAACTTCTAACCAAAATAATTTGGATTGTATCTCCTACGAAATTGGTTTCTGCTTCATGGAATACCAGGGGTATATTCCACTAGCTGTTAACATTATTGGCCTCAACATCGGATCCAGCACCCTTATAAATCCATCAATACGGACTTTAGCTTATAAGATTGTGTAATTTTAAAAATCGTGGAACAAAGCTGATCAAGATTAATTTTCGTGACTAGTTTTTGCCTCATCGGAGCACATACAACTCATGGCGATGCCGATAACTCATGAGTTTTTCATTATCAGACGAATATTCTTGTTTCACAGTAAAATTAGAATTACTTTGTGGGAAACTGCTCCAACTGGTTTTATTACTCTGCTGGTGGGATGATAGCCGACAGAAGCGAATACTAAATTGAATGATTTCTATACCTATTTAAAGGAGAGGTAGGTTTAAAATTTTTATTTTAGTGGTTTAATGGTATTTTCATACTAAACCGTATCCATGAATTTTGGTCCCCCCAAAAAGACTCTCCACATACATAAGTTGTCAAAGCCACAAAATATCTTCCAATGTGGGCTAAGCCAATTGTCATTGGCGTATTCCAATACAGTGCATTCATTCTCTCACTCATTTTGACTGTATGTGGGAGTGAGACGTGAGTATTGAAGGCGTGAGCCTTCAGACTTCAAGAAACGTCTCACGCCCACATACAGTCAAAATGAGTGAGAGAATGAATGCTTTCTCAGTTTATTCGTATCTCAATCTCCCCAAGAGGCTTCCTATAAAATTTCAACTTCCTAGAGTGAACAGGAGATAATTTCATATTCACCCCCTCCTTCACAACTCCCCACCACTTGGTCGCAGAGGCTTCAAAACCCCAAAAGATATCGTCAAATGTAGCCTACGTTCAATTCAATCGTGGGAGCCTGATCCAGTCGGGATGACCAATGACTTACGTATTTGCCTGATAAGGCCCATATCCAATCTCCCAACGCCCACGTTTCAAATTTCATCAAAATTATTAGCTGAGGAGATTTGATAGAAGTGGGTGAGTAAATAATAAGGTAGGACTGGAAAATATTATCGTGCATTTTGACACCTCGTTTTAGCTTATATAGAATCGATCAACCGTTACATACCCATTTGGCATCAGGCGACTCAGGGGGAATATCCTTCCAAGGAGATGCAAAGAAAATTAAGTTTGAGCTAACAGGGTGAGGTCGGGTGGGAGCCAATGTTGGGCCGAAGTTCTACTTAGTCTCTGTAGCTTTTTGAAGGCTTGACAAGGCTTACAAGAAAGATTTTATTTTCATCTAATTTTTAATTTTTTCTATCATAAAAAAATATATATTGCAGTTTTTGCTTTTTGTAAAATGCAACATTTTTTTAACTTGGAGCAATTTACTGAGCTCAAAAAGTGCTGTCCAACGAACTCATCCTTTCTTTTGGAATGCCTGATTTTTTGGGAAAATAACTTTTTTATTATTACTTATTATTATTATTATTATTATTTTTTTTTTCCAATCCTTAGGAGCGGTATTGCCTGAAATGACACACATGCAGACACACCTCATTCATTTCACCAATACTTTATGTTTTGTAAGGGATACTATAATATGAAGTTTTGTTTTAATAACTCAGTTAAAGTCTTACAATTACTGACTTATGAATACCTTTGTCTTAGGAATTTTGATCAAAACCCTTTTATTTTTTAAGCCCTGAAATAGAATAAAATGCTGTTTCCAGGTGTCTCTAAAAATAGCTGTATCCAAATAATTTCTAAAAATACGGAAAAGTATTGTTTAAATCGCTACCACTCCCCACCTGGACATTCCTGGTCAGTAGGTACCCTTTAGAGCATGAGTCTACTAGTTTTGTTACTAAAATATTTTGAGGAACAAGGATGTGATTGGTACTCTACTTAAACCTTAACAGCGTGGCATTCCAGATGTTTTGGAGGTACCTACCGAAACTCAGAAACTCATTAGCTCCCTTATTAGAAGGACATATTTCTCACGGTGGTGATGGAACGTCTTCTTGTCAGATTCATGTCAGGAGGTTGGGAATTGGAGATATTGGGTACCAAACATGAGAAGCTCATGATAGAGCGGTGCATGTAAACATTAACCTTACCGATTTGCTATTCAAGGGCAGTTGTGACGGACACAAGTTGTTTTTGTTGTTTAATCGTTTTTTTGTTTGTTTGTGAGTTTCTTTATTATAATAATTTATTAATTAATAATACAATTCTCATTTTTAACCAGAATTGATGAGATTTATGGTGAGGGGAATGAACTGAAGAGCGAAAAGGGGTGACGCAAGTTATCATCTAAGGGAAAAAGTCATGTCAACCATCATGTTCCTTAGGTCTTTCCCCCCTACCGCTCCTCAGATCTTGTTAATTTGGAGCCCCATTGGTAAGTAACCGTATTTCATACCCATGGCAAGGGGCCTCCTTTGAGTTTCTGGCCAAGGACCCCAGGAAGAACCAGTCCGGCCAAGACGAAAATTCGCTAAAAATTGCACATGTTATTAGAAGTTGTTCGAAAGAAGCATCAAGTTGCTCTGTACATGTAATAATTCGTGAAAAGGAGGTGATGGAAATAGAGTAGTTAATCCTCCAAAGGGGAGAGGCAATTATTTTATTAAACAATTATAATTTTAAATGTTTGCACCCAGAGGATATCCTGAAGGTTGAATAAACCTCAGAGATATCCTCAGCCGCAGCGTTTTCAAGAATCGAGAAGAAGGAACTACTCCTATCCATCACACTCCCGGGGCTTTTAAGGCCCGATCATACAGGACGCGTTATAACGCGACGTTATAGGAACGCCCGTTCCCCCCGACGTTCGGCGATATAGCAACGTCACATACACCGCGTTATTATTGGGCGTTATCAGGGCGCGAGACCCAGTCTTGTCTGTGCTACTCAAGGGGTTCGCGGTTCCCAGCGTCTATGACTATGATGAGGAAGAAGCTCTACTTCTTCTAGCGCTAGTAGATCGCAGGGATAGACGGTATTGGGTGCACCCAATCAATCAAAGGAGGGAAGAGCTTGGGGAATACCACCGTCTATGTCGGGAGTTGCGCTCACATGAAGATCGTTTTGTGAACTATTTCCGCATGTCGAGACAAAATTTCCAGGACCTACATGAACTTCTAGCGGTGAATATCCAGAAGATAACCAGAAGGACCGAGGAGAACGCCCTCAGCGCGCGATATTTTGTAATTTTGTACAACACGCTTGGCTGTGTGTGTTACTGAAAGTATCGCTGAGAGGTACCGCCATGTGTGTGACGGGGGTGATGCAATGTACCGTATCTCGGTAACGCGACGTTACTGGAACGCCTAACGTCGCGTTATAACGTGTCCTGTGTGACCGGGCCTTTAAGAAGCAGGGGGGGGGGGGGAGGCAGAGTGGAAGGGGTTCCAAATTGGCAGGGTTCGAATTGGTTTTTAAATGTTTTGGGGTATGAGTTTTGGGTTGTTTGCACATTATGCCTGTGGAAGGGGGGGAGGGGGGTTAGGGGCCCCAAGGCAGTCAATAATAGAGGGTGCAGAGGTGGGGGGGGTGTGGTTCGAAACCAAGCTCTGCTAACATGTGACAAGGAGGTGATGGAAATGGAGTAGTTACTCCTTCAAAGGGGAGAGGCGATTAACCTGCTACACCCAGAGAATATCCTGAAGGTTGAATAAACCCCAGGGATATCCTCAGCTGCCGTGTTTTCAAGAATCTAGATGGAGGAACTACTCCTATCCATCACAAATGTAGGTACCGTTTTATTCATTCAATGATGTAAAATTAAAAAAATCTCTTTTTTTGCAGGAATCCGATCCTGTAACAGCCACACAGGTGATGAATTACAGCACCACTCAAAAGTACAATAAATTCAAGAACAACGAAGACAGTGATTAGCCTGGTGAGAAAACAAGATTTTCTGAGATATATCCAGCTTCTAGGTTTTCACAACTGAAGGATCTTTTCCTTTCTACCATACATCAGAACACATCATCAAGAATATCTTTTGTGTAATATTGTAACCAAGAACCCTTTATTAAGTCCCCATAATAATTACTGATTACCACTCTCGAAGCCTGATGATCATTCCCACTCATTGTAATAGGTAGGTACTCATTCATAAATCTTTTATATGCTTCAAGTTTAATGTTAAGTATTCGTACAGGGTAAGGGGTGGTAATTTCAATGATGATTATCGCATCTCATAATTTTTTTACATTTGGGCCATCATAGCGAGGCACTTCACCTAAAAATCGTTGATCGTCTGGGGCATTTTCAAACATCCCGTCTCCAACACTTTCTCAGTGACTTGGAATTAGCCATTCAGTACGGCTTTTGATCGGGTAAAAATCATTGAGATGATTCGAACAGATTAATGGTTGGAGCGAGTGATTCTCTCATATTCCGTATATATATTTATTTTCTTATCTTACCAGGGTGCGGATTATTTTTATTCGGCGTTAATTTTTTCCAATTTTATTGTACCTAGCTAGACCCAACTGTGGTCTTACTCAAGTTATTATCAAATGGTGTTCAGTTCAAGAAGGTAGAACAATAAATTTTGCCTCGTCAACATCAGATGTAGGTTTTCTTATAAAGAAGAGTTGATAATTTTTATACAATATTATTGGAACGTTTTCTGTTCATATATCCTTGAATGATGCAATCATTCTATTAACAACTAACTAGATTAACCTAAATCTCTCTGTATTTGTTTTTATAGGGTAACGGTGCCCAATAGTTGGACAGTTGCTTACTTTCTCCTTAATAACAAAAGATACGGTCCTTTTACCATACGTGGATTATTTTCCAAGCAATTTATTGTCACTGCTCCATGAGGAAACCCTTAGTGAACCTCCGTGTTGGATTTTTTTCCTTTTTTTCCTTAAGTGGTTGTGTTTCTTCGATTTTGGTAAGAAAAGGGATCTTATTCATAAGGGTTTCCTGATCATTTATGATGTTTTTCTGTATTACAATGATTTGTAGGCGAATTTGAGTTAATTTTCAACGCATCCATCCAGAAAATATACTGCTAGAGCGGATATTTATTTTACAATTTGACCGTCCACTTACTGGAACCTTGAAGCGACTTGTGGCACAAAAGTTGGACGGTTTCATTGTACAATAAATATCCGCTCTAATAGTCTATTTCCTGGATGGATATTAAGTTGAAAAATAACTTCGCAGAACAATCATCGAAGTACACAAAAACCATCATGTTCAGGAAAACCTTATGAATTCCTGAAGATTCCTTGCCAAAATCAGAAGTAACAGCAAATTAATGTCCTGACACCTCCCCTTTGCACGGTGGTCCTCGATCGGATTTGACCTCAAAGTGCTTGCCCTTCAAATTTTCTTTCGAAATATGATTTAGGAATATGTTAGGATTATAATTTAGCAAAAACTGAAATCAAATATTGAGCCTTTTTTTTTTTTAATCGCCAAAATTCAGAAAAAAAAATATTATTTATGTGTCATTATACAATATAATCTTCATCTAGTTCATAGTTCTGACCTATTTTGTGATCAAATATAATTAGAAAAACAAAAATAACATTTCATTAAACAAAATAATTGTTATATGCGTTTATAATGATTCATTATATAAATTTCAACATAAAATATATATCTAAATTGAATAGAAAATAAAAATAATGGCATTTTAACATTTTACATATGCGCAGAATTATATTCGCATACAGCTCTTAATAAACGTTGTCCATACTCAGAATTGATTCGCGATACTTTATATTTGGCCCACGTCCCAGAAAAATCATGATGCATGGCCTCCATAGCCTCCAAACACCATTTCGTGTTTGGTACAAAATTCTTCCACATGAAAGGAAACCGTGTGAACTTTTGGAGTGACTGGAATATCCAAAGATAAATATGATGCTTTCAATTCATGGATGTATTCAATGAATTTTGGATCCAGCCTGACTGAGAAAGATGCTTTGAAAACTTCATTGAACTTCTGGAAAGCATCAACGAATTCGTTCAAAGGAAATAGTTGTCGCATTTTGCTCCAGAAACTTGATTTGTTGCGTTCAAACTGTAGCATGGGTTGTTTAAAATACGATCATGCTTTCCAGAAGTTCAATGAAGCTTTCAAAGCATCTTTCTCAGTCAGGCTGGATCCAAAATTCATTGAATACATCAATGAATCAAAAGCATCATATTTATCTTTGGATATTCCAATCACTCCAAAAGTTCACACGGTTTCCTTTCATGTTGAAGAATTTTGTACCGAACACGGAAATGGCCTCGGCTTTCACAGTGAACTGGCTATGGAGGCCGTGCATTATGATTTTTCTGCGACGTGGGCCAAATATAAAGTATCGCGAATCAATTCTGAGTATGGACAACGCTTATTAAGAGCTGAATGCGAATATAAGGTTAAAAGGCTCTGCATACGTAAAAGGTTAAAATGCCATTATTTTTATTTTCTATTCAATTTAGATATATATTTTATGTTAAAATTTATATAATGAATCATTATAAACTCACACACAAGCATACACATAAACACACGCACATACTACACGCATACTCACAGGCATTTATTAAGAGCTTCATGCAAATATAATCATTATTTTGTTTCAATAAAATATTGTTATTTTTGTTTATCTAAGTATATTTGATCACAAAATAGGTCAGAACTATGAAACTAGATGGAGATTCTATTGTATAATGACACATAAATGATTTTTTTTCTGAATTTAGGCGATTATAGCGTATTTTCATTATTAAAGTATCAATTAAAAATTCAAAAACTGAATTTAAAAAAACGGCTCAATGTTTGATTTCAGTTTTTGCTGAATTATAATCCTAACATATTCCCAAATCATGTTTCGAAAGAAAATTTGAAGGGCAAGCACTTTGAGGTCAAATCCGATCGAGGACTAATGAATGAATGCTACCTTTCGCTACCCTAAATTCCTAGCTGTTTCCAATGAATGTAAGCTACCTTTCGCTACCACGAATTCTTTCCTCTTTGCATTCTTCTCTTGAATACATAGTTACTCCGAAACATTCTAGAAAACACGTTTAACCAATTAACATACCCCGATTAGGTGCGTATAAAATTGCTGTGATCAATTATTCAAGTCCTTCTTCCATTCAATTTGGTGACGTAAGTTATATGTCTTTAGAATATGACGTGTAAAAACGAAACTTAAACTGATACGTGATAGTAAGTAAGTGCTTATAATAGATCGTAAGTTCAAGTCATTAATTAATAGGTATTGATTGGAGAATTAACCAAAGTACCAAAATATCTTATTTAAGAAAAGTTTTTCTTAAATAGGGTGGTATCCAACTAGTTTTGTTTGTAAAACATAAAAACTATGAACCTAATTAATGGAATAACGAATATCGTTCTTATAGGGTATCGGCAAAACATGAAACTCTTTGATCTTGTTGTTTGTGTGCATATTATTGAAATATAACGAGTATATTGTTAATATTTTGCCTTGAATTTATTATTCTCCTCTTCTAAGTTTCGACGTTGTCATTCTTACTTCTTCTACATGTCTTCTGCAGGTGGAGTAGATACCAAGTTATAATTAAAATTTCCGCAATTACCCATTTATTTCTAAATCATACAAGATGAAATTTTCTCTTTAGGGTTGTAGGTCACTTCTTGATAATCTCTATCTATACTATTAATAAGAATTATTTATAAGAATGAAACTCCGTTTGTCTGTTTGTTTGTCTGTCGTGTCTATGCACGGCCAAACGGCTGAGTGGGGGGAGTCTACGAGTGGGGGGGATCTTCTTGGGATTTTCCGAAAGGGGGAGCGAGCAAATTTAAAATTTTCGAATCCCACCCGAACCATGGGCCATAGGGTGGGAGGGGGGTCGAAGTAACGGTTAATGTGCGCCTTTTTGGACTTTCCTGCTTCCTTTACCCCTCTAAACGGCCGTCGAAAATTCTGGAAAAATACCGGTTTCGTAGGTTTTTCTACGAGGAAGACGACGGCGCGATCGGATCGCGAAAAAAGTATCGGGAAATGCGTCAAAAAAATGCGAGAGTACGGACCCGTTTTCTCGAAAAGTCCGACGAAAAACTACGTTTTTTCCATTAAAATATACCCCGTAAAGGTACGTTTTTCGGAACGGTTTTTGCGGGCGAAATACAGCTTTGATCCCGCCGAATCTGAATCCGAAATCGGATATTGAAAAAAGTGACGTGAAGCGAGGCGAAGCATTTAAAATGACATTTTTAATCGAGACCGCCGCCCGTTTCACAATGTTGCGAGCCAGGCCTACGCACTTACGTCTTGAAGGGACTCGATGACTCATTTCAACGGAATAAATACGGGTTTTTCCCTACACATATACAGGTATACCTTGCGAGCGAAGCGAGCAACATGCAACATCCCCGAATAAACTTTTCGTGGTTCCACGTAGTTTTATAAGATTTAATTTGTTTGTAAGAATTTCCAACAGAAAAAAACGTCTGCCAAGTTGAGTGGGCAGTATAACTTCCTCAAGCGAGCGAAGCGAGCAGCATCCCCTACAGAAGTTAAACCTACCCTTAGAGATCTACCGTTTTTGATCTACCACATCCCCTACATGTTTCAATTGTAATACATCGCATGTATACAGCCACACTTTGCGAGCGAAGCGAGCAACATTCCCTACATGCCACACTTTGCGAGCGAAGCGAGCAATATTCCCTACATGCCACACTTTGCGAGCGAAGCGAGCAATTTAATGGGGGGTCCGGGGGGCTTGCCCCCCGGCTGGACGTGGCGGCGAGCGTAGCGAGCCGGAGCGGCTAGTATTATGTATATCTATTGATGACAAAGTCATCTGTTTGCCCCACCACCTCAAAGTTGTGTTACACGAATTGTTTACAAAATTGTGTCACGCGTTACATGTTATTGTTTGAGGGACCCCCTGATGCTAATTTCTTTCCTAATCAACCTACTGCGCTGAAATTTGAAATTGAGCTTTGGGGTTTCTAGAATTCAATTGCAAGGTTTAGAAACGCACTGCAGGGTGGCCCCCTACTGGAAAAGTCAGGGGAAAACCTGGAATTGTCAAGGAATTCTTCGCGTCGGGAAAAGTAAGGAAATATACCAAAAATCACCAAATGTCAGGGATTTTTTTAAATGAAAACTTTGTGTAATAATTGACAGTGTTTTAGGTGTATTCTAACTCTTATGGGTGATATTCTCGAGACTTGGACACTAGCGCATCCTTACATCGAGGCAAGGCGAAATCGAAGTTATTTCACCTTGTTGTCATGGTGACGAGTAAACATATGCGAAAATGCGCCATTCGTAGCCACAGCTGGACAACAGCATAATATTGTCTCACCTAGTTCCGAGTCAATATTTTCATTATTTGTAATATGCAAGGTAATAAATTGTATGCAAATTACATCAAGTTATTATCAAGTGTTGACCTCAAACGCTACGAACGTAGATTTAATCTGTGGGGTAGAGATCCATATGAAATGTGTGTTGGGGAGTTGACATACAAGTGTTCTAGATGATCCAGACATCAGCCGCAAAGATGTTGTGGATTACCTATCTAGTTTTAGAACTGTTCTTTGAATCAATTGAAACTAAAAATCTTTAGAGTACTGTGAAAGTGGTTTTGTGAAAGGATGTGTTATGAGAGCTCTGTTAGGCGGGAATAGTAAGTTGTATCACATGTGGAAAGGTAAGACCTATGGGTAAAGTATACCTACATACTTTCCGTATATCATTACTTGTTCATGTAGGTACTTCATTGATCAAAACGAAAGTTGGTACCTAATTACCTTTTTTGTCCATAAAATTTGCGTAACAGCAAAACTCGCGCAATAACTGCACTACCAATGCCGTCTTTATGAAATCTTACCTTCTGAGGAATGCATTTCAAGGTTTTTTCCTTGCAGCTGGTTTTTAATTCATGTTACATATTCCCTGATTCGATATTTGACAAACTTGCTAATCAGCGGTTGTATTCGTCGGCAAAGCAACGACCCACCTACTTTGTTTAGGCACTTTAAACCAACAGCAAATCTGGTAGGACGTACGTACCTACCTAAGTAATTTCGTTTCTTGGTGTAGCAACAACCTGCCTTGTTTATTTTGACAAACTATCAAATCTCTCCTTTTATTCATTCAATATAACAAGTAAAGCTTCCTCAGTTAAGCATAGTACTACGAACTTATAATAAAACGCTGATGAAGCTACCTGAGCAATGGCTAGGTACCTACATAGTAGTACAGACACCTGAGGAATTTTCAACCATCTTTTCTTTAAACTATTTTTCAGGTTAATAGTTATTCTCAAAGCCTAAACGAAGGAAGTTCTCTAGTTTTCTGACACTGATCAACTACTATAGTTAGTAGGCTCCTAGTCCAAATAAAAACTCGTTCACGTTAGATTGGTATTGTTGACAGCAATCTACAATCAATTATTGCGCTGGCAGGCATGATTATTATAACATTTAGTTGAATTGAAACAATTTTGCTACAATATTATACAATAATTGAAATAATATTGCTACAATATTATACTTTTTCAAAACAAAACTGTTGAAAAATGGCCTTATAACCACGAGTTATGTTGACGTGAGACGGCAAACTTCTTGTGAGAAATAGGTTGGTTGAGTAGCGATTCATTGACGTAGGGCGGTCTCATGGCCGACTTTGGCTGAAACGCGAACCTACTCCAGGCGTGACGTCACGAGAATATGGGCCATACAATCAAACTTCAATAGCGTACTTTATCGTACTGCATATTATTTAATAGGTGATTTATTCGAATGACAAAAATAATTATCGTGTGGTTCAAAGAGTAAGAGTAAGAGAGTAGGGTATGTGTCTTTGGCTCCTCTGTTTACTACATCACCTAGTAGTAAACCACATGTAAGAAAAATCAACAGAGTATTGAACTAGGAGCAAACCCAGCAGACTAGTGGATTCATCCAGTGAGAGTCCCTACAACTAGTTTCTATAGTTACATAAGCTATGACTTCTCAGAATGGTCAAGGTGAGGGAAATTGGCCCATTGAAATGTGGAGTCTTGTAAAAAAACTTACGTCTTACCAACGAACGATTTTTGTGGGACGGAAAATCAGGAAGTGATACTCTCTCTAGCAACAATTTGGTTGTATGTGAAAATAATCGAGACATTTTTTGCTGTTGGACAAAAGTTTGGAATTATCCTCAGAGCTAAAAAAATCCATGTCGTATATATATATATATATATATATATATATATATATATATATATATATATATATTCCTTAATTTTAAATTAATAAAATTTGAGCTTCAACATATCGCTTAAGATTACGAATTGAGAGACCGTAAAATATTAAATAAAAAGTCATGCAGCATTCTAAATAATGGTCTGCTATTCAAAAAATGATTTTGGATTTCTAGCTTTTTCTGAAGTTTTTATTGATTTTTTTGCACATATTAATGAAATTCAAGGACATTTTTCAGTACGATTTTGTGCATACATTTTTGAATGTTCTAATTTAGGTATAGTTGATGAACTTTATTTGAGTAATATTCCGCTAAAAATGTAAAGTTAACGATTTTTAACCGAATTGGCCATTTGGTGCTTTTTACCAAGTTTTTAGTTACCTTAATATGTAGTTAGGTACTCAAAACCATTCCTTCCGTGGGAGTCAATGTCTAACTACGATTTTTTTTAAATTGGTAAAAACTCTTTCTCAAATGCAATTACTTAAAAATATGCATCTTTTTCCCATGCTTCACCTTCATCATTACCACCAGTATGGTGGAGTAGGTTGGTTTTTTTCTCTCTTAAATTATACGATTTTCGTTTTGAAGCATAAAAGGTGGCACGTTGTACCTAATTTAAAATGACGAGAAAAAAAATATTCGACTGCTATTTTTTGTCAGGGAAATCTGAAGTTCGGTCAGGGAAATGTCTTTATGGCAGTTATGGCTTTTAAAATACAGGATAAAGTGAATTTTATGGGGGAAAATACTTTCCACTGCAGAACTGATAACAGAACTTATTAAATCTTCTGCAAAATTTGACAAAATACAGCGTTGTATGGATCATGTCCTACCCTATTTGCTTCTACCATCTAGTTAATAAATTAGTATAATATGAACAACCCTCTGTATATCTACCATTAAAAAAAAACCATATTGTTTAACCTTGTAGCACCTGAAGAGGCCTCTTATAGGCGAAACTAGTTGTGAATAAATATATAAAGGAAGAAGCCGCCCAACTTATACCCTCATACTCCCGTGATCATCAAGTAGTTGATTTGTGCTGATTGTACTTGCCTCTAGGTAAGATTTTCAAGGTTAAGGCTGCTTCACTTAGGATATGTGTTGAAAAATAAAAAGACGTATTTCTCGTCAAACAACCATGAAACTCCAGCTTTTTACTGTTTACATTGGTAACAAAAGTTTGTGTCACATAACTCGTAAAAACAGAAACAATGGTGGACAAAAGGTAATACAATGGTAACTTCATTTCCAACACCAATGCTACTATTGCCAATCATAACACTCAATATAAATTCACGAAGAAATGACTATAAAAAAGTGATTGTTCTCCTAGTATTACAAATTATTTTGAATTTCTAATCCGTCCAGTTAAAACTCAGTCACTTGAAAAATATATTTTTCCGATACATTTAAAAATGATCAACTCTTAAACCCGGATACATGTAACTTTCTGTTAGAAGAAAAGATTTTTTTTTCCACGGTAGTACTCAAATAAGCGTATTTTTATATACATTATCAACATGAAATATTCCACTGGTAAGGTTATCGTACATAACATACAAAAGAACTTTGGAATTATCTACGCGTGAACTCTAAGAAGTCAAAAAACAAGGGCTGTTCACCCAGATAGTCCCTTAGAAAACATATATATACAAACGTACTACTTTTCTATTTCTTCACTAATTTCACCGCTAGATTTTGTTTAGTATATACAAGATTTATTTAAAATCATTTGGTATTAGGTAGGTTCTAACAATAGAGACAATTGAGATGATACTAGTAGATTTACACTGGTGGATTCTTATTTCCAGTGAGTGGGTTTTGTTATGTATCTTGTGTTACAATGTTCATTTGTAAATTTATTTTGAACGATCTGGCCAAAGTAATAATAATTAGATGATTATCCTGTATACTATAAGCTGTATCAATGACGATCATTTAAATTAACACGTGAGAAGTGTTATTGGTAAATCGAGAGATTTCACCTTCCGAAGGGCGGGGTGTAACGGCCTAAAAATATTTGATACCTCGACAGAGCACGAACTCAAGCCTTTACTTTCTTTGAGAAGAAAGCTTATCAGAGACTATGCCAACTGCACTGCCCTGACTGATTTCATCAAACCTTTTCGATCGCAAGAGTTTTCCCTGAACATTACACTAACTACCCCAGAGTCAAATATCAGCCATCTTGGCTGCTGGCTCAGAAGATTCTAGCTGGAAGAAGTCGCCGTCGAGGGAAGGTCGCATTGTGTTTTGACTTGGTGAGTGAAGAAGCTACATCAGGGAATGTGATGTTAACAGTCTAGCTTGAGAAGGATTAAGTATTAAAGTCCGAGCTCTACTGACTGCGCCAAATATAATGGACTAGAAATATTTGATACCTTGACAGAGTTCGAACTCATGCCAATACTTTTTGGGGAGGAAAGCTCTTCAGAGACATCACTTTTGCCAACTGCACTGCCCCGGACGATTTCATCACACCTCTCCAACTCGAGAGTTTTTCTTGAAAAAACACTTATCCACAGACAAATATCAGTCATTTTGGCTAAATTGGGGTCGGAAAATGATGGAGTGAAACTGAAGGCTACTGGCTCAGCAGATTCTTGCTGGAAGAAGTCGCAGTCAAGGGAGATCATTGTCACAATGAGTTTTTGACTCAATAGGTGAGGAAGTGTAGAAGCTACTTCAGAGAATGTTATGTTTACAGTCTGGCTCATGAGAGATTACATAGAGTCTGGATCCTACTGACTGCGCCGAATGTAATGTCCCAAGAGTATTTGACAGATTTAGAACTCGTGGCATTAATTTCTTTGAAAGGAAGCTAATGATGCCCATTTAAGGAAACTTCTTCTCCCTGGATAGAAATATGCCCATCATATCACGCATAGAGACAATGATGCTTGCTACTCCAAGAGATAACAATCCCAACATTAGCAAATATCCAACTAAATGGGTACCAGTTATATCAATTGTAAAGAGTCTGTTCACAACCCTCACACTCCTAAGCTTATGGAAAAGAGGATAGTTGATGGGTATAATGCAAAATTGTAGTGAGGAGGTGGAGGGTGTGAAATTTGTTAGAAGCTGTTGGAGGTAGGAAATTACTCGTACTTTCTTCTACCTCAGGGAGATGGATGATTCTGCAGTGCTAAATGCTACACGCATCCTTTCCTTCTCTTCTAAGTATTGTCACTCTCTTCAAAAATATTAAAATGAAATCACAAATCTTCCATGTTATTTAAAATTACATTGAAAAGTATCAAGTAGCATCTGGATCAGCTTTCCTAGACTTCCTCTTATCCCATCCCTTCAAGCAGTCTTAGATGATTTAAGGACGAACTTGAAAATCATGGCCAGTATGTAACGGACCAGATTGCGGCGATTGCTTAGTATGTTTTCAAATTGAAGAAAGAGGTACCTAGTTACTTAACTCAAGGTCTTACTTTTTGGCTTAGCGAAATTGTGGCAGCCCACCTAACTTGAGGCCGGTTGTAAACTTGCAGTGTATTCAAGCTGCAACGCGTTTCATTTGACAGGAGCTGCAATGAGTGGAAATCCACTCTGATGTAATCGTATTCAATATACCCCCACTATGAGGGTCTTTGAGCATATATGAGCACACTATGAGCAGCAGGCATATATTTAGTTAGTCTCGCTGCAGATACAAGAAAAGTTGGATCAGCTGCTCATTGACGCACGCACGTTCAGTATCATTTTCCCCTATCTTGGCGATTTCTACCTACATAGTTTCTACCTATATAGCATTTCATGGAACACTCAGTCGTCCCATAAGTAGTATCACTTCTTTAAAACGGGATTGTTTTGGAGATCAGTGGCTCTATTGCATGAAGAATGTACCTAATGTTGCTGGAGCCATTTTATAATAACCAAAAAAATTGTTGGAGTCATTTTCCAATTCAGCATGGAGATGATTGAACTCTCCACGTCTCCGTCTCTTTTCATAAATCGGATTCACCGAGCGAGCTAAATGCCTCAGTATGTAGAACTTTCCAAAAAATCAGAAATTAACAACATCCATTTTAAACTGGACTTCAACATAGTCCGAAAGCTGGAAGAAACTTATAGAAACTGCTTTCATAGCAGCTCATGTCTGCTCCTGTAAGCGCGAGAGAGTTGTTGCAGTACGCTGCCAGTGGGCGTCAGGGGTAAGAATAAATTACTGCTTGGTTGTAAGTATCAGCTTCAGTTAACTGCTAGTGATGTTCTATAAAGTTATTTTGAGAAAATGTATTTCCTTTTACCACCCGTGTAAATTTAGTAGTACTCCAATTTCTTCACTTATAGTCTTCTTAGCATGTAAATTAGTTAGATCAAACAATGATGAATATATAGATAATAGCACAAACAATACTTATTTTCAACGTTTTAATAACTAAAAACAATGAAGTATAGTTTTTCAAACGCGCAAATTTCAGTAAGAAGCGGAACTATATTGTGAGCAACACATTTACCAACTATTGCTATGATTTCTATGTGTATCTATTTCAAACTCCAACGTTAAAAACTAGTTCAAAGTTTATTTGACGGTTTGCCAATGACAAAATAAACGTCACGAAAAATATTTACAGACATGGAAGTGATTTTATAATGTTAGGCCACCTTAATACGTTCAGAAGAAGTAGTTTGATTTGGTTGTTAATTATTCAATATAGGTATTTTAAAGAGAGAAATAGATAGGAATGATATCATGGTCGTATACAGAAGGGCGTGCAAAAGCGTTGGCACAAGAATTCAGGAATGAAAATTGATTTATGGGGCTGAAGTGCGTTAGGCTTAGGGAAGTGCTTTGAGTGGAATCTGGTTTACAGCAAACCAACATAATTGATAAGTAGGTGGGTACATACACTCAATCGACAATTTCACGTTTTTTATTTATTCCATTAAATGAAAGATGTCAAGAACTTTCTAAAAAGGTGGAATATGGAGGGTATGGGATGATTGGTTGTGGCCGAAACAGCTGAGTAAAAAGAAAGATGGCGTCATAGGGGAAGCGACAGTCCACCTGTGGAGAAATGGTGGGAGGGGGGTTTGGTGTCATCCGCCTATGATTTCAATTTAGTTTCTTTCTTTCAGCTTTTTTTCCGAACCATTTTGAGTTTAGAGCTGAAAACGTGCATTTGTAGGTTTTCAAAGGATCAGAATCCGATTCTTATATAAAAAATTAGAAAGAACTTTATTGAGGAGAACAGTCTCGTTAACAAGATCGGATGGCATTTTGAATTGTTCACATTATTTATTTCACTAATCAATGTACAATTGGTGAAATCAAAATAAGTACCGGGGTAATGACATGCACTAGAATTTGTAATGTTTTCCCGTCAAAAGAGCAAGTCCAACTAAAGAGTCTTGCGACACGACTTGATTGTTCGAGAACGTCACGTAAAAAAACTGGCAGGAAGTATTTCTGATTCAGTAAACGGAACTTTTCTCCACTGGTATTAATGAATGGGTTTTCAAGATGAGAAAGGTGAGAATTTCATCCGATTTTCTTTTTGGTTTATCATTTCTGAACAACTCTAGCCTTGACAAAAATATCGACATATTTACGTTTACATTTTTGTATATTAGTATTGCTTACAGTGTAATTTTGGATGCTGAATTGATTGAAATGAGTCCCAGATCTGTTTAAATTCATCCGATTGTTAAAATCCAGTTTCTAGAGTGAATATTTTGGGAAAATATGTCAGTTTCAGTTTTCTTAAGCCCTAATTCACTTTCAATTCAAACACAAGGCGATAATCGGGAGGTCCAGTGACTCACGTCTTGGTCTATAAGGCCCATGTACTATCTTTCTTCACTTTTCAAAACCGAAGATAGGGCTTTTTAAGCCCTATTAATTTGTTCAGGTTAGTATGGTTGAGGGATCTCGTACAGCTGGCTTTATATGCAGCTATGAGGAATTACCTTGCCCAGTTGTTCGAGGCAGGTGTATCTCCTATACCGCTTCAAATGAAAGGAGCACGCTCAACTCCCCGAATAGTCACATAGCTGACAAAGTCTCCCGGTTGAGACAGGAGCCGTGACAACTTAAACTATATGTCCCTGAATCTGATAACTATAGGTCTGTGTGTCCCAACTATAAAGAAGAACTTATAAAAAAGCAAAGCATTGGTCAAAAATCAGCTCAAGTTTCGTATCTAAGAGGTGAATAACTCGAGAAATTTTAAGAACAAAAGCAGACAGGGAGGGGGTAATATTGGTGTTTCCCACTGTTCGTCCAAACGACTCTATTTTTATGAAACTAAACGAGTTTCTCTTAGCGCGATTAAAAATTATGGCTTGTGGTTCCCAGCCATGAAATAACATCTTTCATGGAACCATTTCTTCCAAAGAAAAACACCAACTACATGTGTGTGTGTTGATCATGTATTGGGAAAGTAGTGTGAAGCCACCACCAGATGTTTCCTCACTGTATTTTTCTGAACAATTTGAATCCCTCAATAAATGGACATGAGATGCCATTACTCCAAGTAAGGCGGGAATAAATACTCCAGGTTACGTTACCTGTTCAATTTTATAAATATGTCACTAAACTATAGAATTTTCGAGCTATAATTTGATACATAAGTCGGGGGTGAGAATCATAATAAATCTAATACTTGCATGAAAATTTAACATGTTCGAATAGTTCTTTTACCCTACATCAGTTCAGAAATCAAAACGGAAAAAATTCGAAAGAAAAGCAATTGATTAGAAATGAGATAGGCACCAAATACTTATCAAAAATAAGATTGTGATGGAAAAGTCGTCAATAAACAGAGACCACTCAATGTGCAATTGAGGACACGGGTAGGAACATTCTCGTAATTAAAATAATTATGTAAGTTATAAAAAAATACTATGACGTAAAATTGAATTAGGTTATCTAGTTTTCAGTCAATTGTCCTGGGTATGACAACAATCTGCCCAAGTTTTGTAGGCCTTTCTAAAAAAATGATTTCATCTCCTCCAAAAAAACAACTTACATGACTAGTAAAACGATATTTTTTCATCATTAAATGACGTGGGTGAGGATCGGACCGAATGCTTCTTCCGGCAGAAACACCCGAGTCAAAAAAGCAAGCAGAGTTTGCTTTTTGTTTTCTGTTGGACGACAGCTTTCGTCTTGCTGTCAACACTTTTTGGTGGCGCCTCGTTTTCCTCGCTCCTGAAGTAAACATATAAAACATTATGGCTCAATACTAATCCATATATTAATTAAAATTTAGGAAATTTTGTGCCTTCTAAAATAAAATTGCAACACTAAAAAAAATTATTTTTTCAAAATTCAAATTCTTTTAGGTCTTGCTCTAAGCTACAATCCGGAAGTTTCACATTTAAAAACCCTCCCGCTGGGGGAGGCTAGATTTTCTTTTGAAATAGCGTTCCCAAATCGCCCCGGTGAAAGGGGTAATTTTGGAATACACGTTATTTCGGTTTTTCTTGCATTTATAACTCTTTGGGGCCATTTCGGACTACGTTCCACGTTTATAAAAAACATTTCTAATGGAAAAAAAAAATTAAAATTACCGTCAATTTTTTTAAATTTAACGTCATCGTTGAAAATACAATTTAAAATATAAATCTTCACTCTCTGAAGCGTCAAAAGGAAAAAAGAAAAAAAGCTTTTTTAAAAGTATTACAGTATAAAATAGAATTTTATGACAATGAAGGAGCAGATTTGCTTAAATCCTGTTCCTTCTTTTTAGGAACTTCTCACAACATTTTTGAGCTGCTGTTGTCAATATCAGCTTGTAAACCTTTGGAGTTTAGTTTTTTCTTTAAAAATTCGACGGAATAACACATCTCACCTTCCTCCTTAGTTTTGACGATCACAGTTCGAATTTCAAAGATGAATTATTGAAATTTTCACAGATAACACGTGGGGTGTTAATAAATAGTTAGTGTTAATAAATATACCTAATTATAGTTAATAAAAATAATTATTATGAGGAGGTCTGGAAAGAAGGAAGTCACAAAAACTTGGCTCGCGCCACCTAGGAAAATGATAAACCACCAATTTTCCCACCTAAAAGTTGAACAGCTCGATCTTCTACCAAAAAGGTAGGTATTAGCGTAACAGGAAACATTGAATCACTGTGATGGAAGGACCATATCCTAGTTATATAGGTTTGAAGGTAATGAAACAATGGGTTCCCAACGAACTAAATCACTCGCGACGAAGTTGTGGAAACCCATTTCAAAACTGAAGTTAGTGAAAAACGTTGTCTATTTCCACAAAAAATAAAGAGTTACAATGTTAAATCGATTTCGACAGTTAGGCCATCATCAGTAACAAAAAATAAATGAGCACACATTAGAAAGGACACAGCTTATATAGTCACAGGTGAAAGGAGATTGAATCCCATTGGTCGAGAGAAAGGAAAGGGCGCTGGAGGTTTCCTCCTTTCTCTTCATTAGCTATAATCCCCCTTCACTTAGCTTGCACTTAGTTGGTTGTACCTCCTGCCCCTTTCCTTTCTCTTGACCAATGGGATTCTACTATAAAAGCTGTGTCCTTTCTAATGTATCTTCAGTTATTGTTTGTTACTGATGATGGCCTAACCGTCGAAATCGATTTAACATTGTAACTCTTTATTTTTCGTGGAAATATACAACGTTTTTCACTAACTTCCGTTTTGAAATGGGTTCCCAAATTACCCCAGCTTTCTCAAGTAGTCCCATTTAACCTAGTTCAAGTAACTGACTCTAGTACATTCAGATTTTATGTAAATGGGATGCAGCAAAAATGATACATAACAAAGCAGGCAGGTACGTAGCGACCAACTAACTCTGTTTTTATTTCATCTCTTTTTCATTAATCTGCCTTAAGATCTGTCATTGATTTCACGTTAGTAGAAGGGCAAAAAGCCCTTTGTGAACTCAAACACCAACTGGCTACTTTGTTTATTTTTCAGCATTTAACGCTACTGTTAACTCCATTATGGTTGTGTTCCTAAACGAATTTGAAAATTTCATCTGCTGTTCTCTCAAAATAAATCACGTATATAAAAGACTCTACGTATGAATGGCCTAATTCTGTTAATATTGATGTGCTTGATTATTTTAGCGAAAAAGCAGATTTTTTTCAATCGCTATTCTAGGAAGAGATAGCTATGAACAATGTTAAAAACTCTGGAATCATTTTAGAATGTTCCAAAACTGTTTTTCATTATGACGATATTTGAAAATGTAATTGTTTATAACTTTGGAGCCATTTTTTCTCATTTTCCTACAGATTTGCTAACCTATTCGAAAAAGCTATCTGCTGTTCTGGAGCACCTGATTTATATTTTGGATTTCAGCTCCAACTTCTGTACAACTAGCTTTGAGAACACAGTGTTTATAATGAATTTAGGAATGATTGATAGTTCCTATTATTAAATTTTGTTACTTTGAGGCCGGGTGTCAGGGGTTACCCCTGCGTTGTTGAGAATGAGACGTAAATAGGACAGAGGTTAGCTCCCGAATGCGGGGTACCCCTGAACCAGCTGAGGGTTAGCCCACTGATTGCCGGGGTAATCTCTGTGATTGGCTAGAGCCGTTGGACGAAATGAAGATGGCTCCATATTTGAACTCACTCGCTTCTTTAATTAGCAATATAATTGTAAGGGAATTCTCACTTTGCGAATTCGAGTTGTGTTTGTAGCTACTCGTACAAATGAGAGGTAGGTATTTGGTTCCCTCCCTAATATTACAACAAGAGGAGGAAATGATCGGATGCGAATCTGCTTCTGATTCGGAGTATGCTGATGTCACGAGGGATCGGATTGGCTGTTCTCCCCCCCTCCCCTACTTACAGCTCCTCTCCCCGTTTTTGACTCAGTCGTTGTTCCACCACCATGTATGACTCTTTTGCATTTTACGTGGAATAATTATTTTCATTATACTTGAGTATAAACATTATTGTTGTTTTATTTGTCTGCACTGAAGAATAAGTTAGTATATTAAAACGTCTGTCACCTAAAGATGCCTGTGAAGCAT
The DNA here is from genome assembly GCA_030762985.1 of Adelphocoris suturalis. Taxonomy (NCBI): domain Eukaryota; kingdom Metazoa; phylum Arthropoda; class Insecta; order Hemiptera; family Miridae; genus Adelphocoris; species Adelphocoris suturalis. The sequence goes on from CM061040.1 coordinate 159,519,468, forward strand.
TGGCACTGCAGTGCACTGAAGTATAGGAAGATGGTGCTTAATATACGAGGTCTGTCCGGAAGTTCGTATGAAAGTGAAATAAAAATTCTTTTACTGTGATGTACTTAAATCAATGTTCTCTTCTACAATACTCTCCACCAGACACATTGCACTTGCGCCATCGCCCTTTCCCCTGCTTGAAGTGTCATTGGGAGTCTTCTGTTTCCAGGTTCTTCAGCAGCGTCATCGTTGCCGATTGATTGCCTTCACATCACCCAAATGCCACCCCCAAAGCTCCAGTTCGTTTAAGGAACTGAAGGAAGTCGCAAGGTGCCATATCTCGTGAATGGGGGGGGGGGGGGGATTCAGTCACTAATGCTGCTACTGGCTGAAATTTGGCGACTTCAGTTTCCTGCCAGTCCTTACAGAATGCCACACTCCTTCCGACAGTTTCGATTAGGTTCAAAAATTCGAGCAACACTCGAACGTTCTCCGAGAGCTGCCTGGCTCAGACTGAACATTCTGTAGGTTGTTTAGAGAGGAAAAACTGGTCGGCTGCCCCATCCCCTAGCCTTCAGGCTAACAGAAAATATTTATACGAACTTTCCGGGCAGATCTCGTATATACTGTTCAACATAAAATAAGATCAATTGTAAGTCAAACAAAGACTTACGTTTGCTAGTGCTTGATGCGACACCTAACAATTACTACTTCAACTGCAAAACTTCATTAGTTACCACTAGGAAGCAAATTTTGCTGTAAAGGAAGTTAGGTAGGTACTCATACGTTGCGAGGGGTTTTTGCTTTTGTAGTGCAACATTTTTTCATCATTGGTGGAAACGCAAGTTTTTAATGCACAAATGAACTAAATACATTACATTTTACATATTTTATACCATTGGTGTACATAATATGAACATGCCGTATCGTATACCAACAATGACCATAATGTCAGCTGGTCTAACCCTGACTCGTGATACCATCAAGCTTCATAGATAACTCTTGACTTGAGTATATCTCGCCCCTAGTATTATCTCTGTTTCTAGATACCCAGCCTGAGTGGTTAAAATCAAAGAGTTCCTATCTTTATTTTTTGCAGTTCATTGCAAGTTATACTTACTACCTAAATCACACAATTAACTACGTGTAGCCCCCATATCTAGTAAATTTCGTTAACAGCCTGGCAATTGAACCCAGGATCCCCTGCTCAACCAAAGCAAATAGCTTCCAACAGCGCCTTAGACCACTCAGCCACATGGGACGTCTATAAATTCACATTATATACATACTCACTTATCTTCTGACTGTGAACTAGCAGATCTGCTATAAAGGGACCGGCTGATTCTGGCTTTCACACTTTTCCCGAGCGACCTGCTCTTTCGGAGGCTGGTGAACTTCCCCATATTGCCATTAGCCTTCTTTGCTGCTGGCTGCAATCCTTCGCCCTCTTCTCCTTGAACAGCCTACAGCAAAGCCATTTTGCTTTATTACAATTATTATCTAAATTTATTAAGTATCAATAAAAACTACATACTTACTAAAGGTCATATTGAAAAGTACTGTACCTAATCATTATGAAAGTATAACACCGTAGATTGAATGCCAACAATCTATAACACAACTGTGTTCTTAACTGAACTCATTCAATGAAATTTCTCCAATTCCATTGGTGCATGTCATAAACGAACATATATATTATATCGTTTTTACCAATAAACGAATGCGACCTACTCATCTTGCTGTGCAGTTGGTAAACCCGTGAGGGCCAGGCGGCACCCACTTTGGAGCCAAGTCACCAAGGGTGAAGGTGCCCCATTGCGAAGACTAAGCCATATAAATGCCAGAAAGTTGGGTCAGACTCATCACTACAGCATGAAACTTCGTCTAGTTCATTCTCTACATCCAACCTTCCTGAGCGGCAGAACCCTTCAGCTTCCGACTCTCCTCACCTTTAGGCCTATGGCCTATCCTTTCCGTATTTAAGACAAGGATTTGCCATCAACTAGTTCATAAGTTTTATTAGCTAGACTCATAAATAGCTGCACGCAATTACGACAGTACATAACTTGCACTTTACTCTCCTGCTGTTTTATGGACATCTTCTTCTTAATTGGCGCTACACCCCAGGGTGGGCCTTGGCCTCCTTCAAGACTTCCTTCCATTTTTCTCGATCCTTGGCCACCATTTTCCAATTTCGGCACCCAGCCCTTGCAGTGTCCTCCTCCACATTGTCAATCCACCTCAGTTTCGGTCTTCCTTTGCCTCTAGATCCACTTGGTTTTGTTTTCAACAGCTTCTTGGCAGGGTCCTCCTCCTCCATTCTCATGACATGTCCAGCCCATCGCAAGCGTCCTAGCTTTATGAACTTGACAACATCGACTTCTTTGTACAGTTCATAAAGTTCTTCATTCTTATGGCGTCTCCATTTTCCTTCCTGACACACCGGGCCAACGATTCTGCGTAGAATTTTTCGTTCGAAGGCTCTCATTTTTTGTTCAGATAACTTTGTAATGGCCCATGCTTCAGAGCCATATACAAGAACTGGACGAAGCAGGGATTTGCACAAATCAAGTTTAATTTGTCTTGACAGGGTGCCGGATTTGAGAAGTGGTAATAACCCCTAATAACACCTGTTAGCTGCCAATAATATTTTGCTAATTTCTAAACCGCAGTCATTGGCTGAGTTTACTGTGGTGCCCAGGTATGTGAATGAGTCGACCTTCTCAAATGATAGGCTTCCAAGAGTAATGGACTCTGTCTGTTTAATGTGGTGCTTTAGTCCTGATATCATATATTTTGTTTTATCACTATTGACTAGCAATCCCATTTCTGCCGCTGCCCTTGAGAGGGAATCAAATGCTTCTCCCAAGTAGCTAACAGTTCTGGCCATTAAATTGATGTCGTCCGCATATGCCAACATCTGTGTGGATTTGTAGAAAATTGCGCCTCAGGTGTTCAGTTTTGCTTGTCTTACTACCTTTTCGAGGGCCACAGTTTTATGGACATACAAATTCAAATCTGAACAATTTTTGTGTGCGAAATTGCAGAACTACCTTTTTGAAATTATACATAGGGATCATTTTAAACTTATGAAATCGTATCTCATACCACTGCACATTCTATCAAGCAAGTCGAGTACCGGGGGCAAGCGCTTTCGATGCAAAGATCATCATCAGTACTGTTTCGACGGTATTTGCAGCAAAATCGTTCGCCCCCCATACTCGGCTTGCTATTGACGACGGATTCTTTCGAAAGGTATGTAAATGATAATTTTACAATTACTACTAGCGGAAATAACCCTTTAGATTTAATACCAACAGTACCTACTAGTAATAACTAATGCAAAGATATTCCATTCTGAGTATCATGATACAAATCACACTCAGTTGCAAGAAGCTGTCGGACCTCTGCATCTGCATGACGTGCACTGTTCACTAAGTTCTACCTTTGCATTTACCCTCGTTTTAATTTTACGGTTATTTATTGAAAGTTTCCTACTAGTTGTGTGATATGGAAAATCTTATTGGTGACAACGACGTAGAATGGGAATCTTCGTCTGAATAGCAACAAAATACAAAATCAAACAGTAAAATGTTATTACTTAATCTCAACTGAAGAGTTATTTGTAAAGCTATTAACATTAAAAATTAAGAACGACGGTCGACTTCGATTTAAATTCTTCCCGCGAGATAAACAGCACATTCTCTCACAAAATCGTCAGCTGGAGGCAAGAAAAGATTGAGCATGGATTTCTTATTCCTGTTGGAAGGTTTGTTCCCAATGAATATTTTTCATTTTTCAACCTGTCTGTTGTCTTGCAGGCCATCTCTTTACGGTTCAGGTTCTTCATTCATACATGAAATGTTTACCTATTCAAAGGATGAGGCGAGCCCACCAAGCAGGTTACAGCTGTTGGAGGCTATGCGACGGTTAACTTTAGTCAAACCCGTTCGCAGTGCGGATTTGGTTACAAACGGTTTGAAATTAGGTGTTGGTCACGCATGCGCACTAAACCTGGTCGCCAGCGGTTGGTAACCGTTTCCAACCGGCACTGCGAACAAAGCTAATACCTACCTAAATAACCTACGATAAACTTTGGACAATCAAGAAGAAAAAAATCGAAAATATTCGTAGAAAAGTGGTGAGTTTCAGTGTTCTCTGGATTTTATCAAGTCTCACTGAAAAATAAATGGACGAACATGTGTTTTTTCACCCTAATGAAATCATGAACTTTCTATTACTATTGACCATCAGTTCTCTTACGCATTTCTCTTTGCAATCATTAACGTTTGACCGAGTAGTCTCCACAAAATGGATTCCACAATGAAAACAATCCAAAATCGTTCATATAAACAAAACGACCCAAGGAGCCTCAAAAAATTTAGTAATGGCAAATCCCAATGTTTCTTGTTGTTCATTAGATTGAAATCTAAATTTACATTCACTGTGATCAACAGCAATATCTCACTTCATCCATTAATTAATTATTCTTTGATGCTTATATCTCACCTTCCTATCACAGTTGAGAGTGGTCACAGTGAACTCGATGTCCTTCAGCTCAGCCTGATCTGGCTGAAACTCCTCGATGGGTTTCTCTATCACATCGTGGTCTATCCACGTAAGCCCCATCTCCACTTTTTCAGCCAAATCCTGCCAATGTTTGCGGTTCTCCATGGTTCCTTCGTACAGGGGTTGGATCCATGGGAAGGTTTCGGCCAATGTCTGTGAAATTTGCATTTATTTAGTAGGTACCTACCAACCTAAAACAGTCATACCACATCGAATTCATTCCATTCCCAACGTCATGCATGAAGTTGAAAGCACTTTTGCAGATTGCTTTGACCCCCTCGTCCTTAAACATAGTAGGCTGACGCTCAGTGTGCTCCCCTCCCCAGAAGTTCTATTGCTCTGCATTGGGTACATTTACTTCATATAAACCGTTCCCTTTCAATTTGACTTGTAAATGTATGGAGTGAAGGGTACTGGATTAGTTGCTGATTAATAACTCTGAATATCAGACTTTTCCATTAATTCTATAGTACATAAACAGATTTGGTTGAGGAAACTATTAGATGAGATTACATTGGTAGCCTAAGCTCAAGGACTCAAACTACACTCATAAAGAGTTAATTTTCCATAATATGCTTCATCTTACTTTGTACAAAGGAAGACAGATCACGTCTATGAACCCCACTTGCATTTGTGGCAGCTCGTCTTTTCGTTCTCTATCCATCATCGCCTGAAAAGTATAAACACATCCACGTTAGGTCAAATTCTGCCTTAGTATCAACTATTATCATGAAGAATCCCATAAAAACTCACGATAGGCTGAGTATTGAGTTGTAGCTTCTCGAGGTCTCCTTGGTCAAAGAACTCGTCCGCCACTAGTTTAGCCATTTTGTGCTGGACCTCCCAGGGCTTAGCGATGGCTCCGACGTCACAACCCGTCATCATCATTCCGCAAAGCACTGGACAGAAGCACAGGAAAGATAACTAGGACCTATCTACTCATGTAGGAAATTACATATGACAACAATTACACTACCTATTAGATACTAGACAAGTAGGACAACTTTGCCAACTAAAAAAACTCAATACGAATTCAGATCGATATAGGTACCAAGGGACATGAAACAGGTGAAGTTAATTTGTCCCTAGTGAAGCTGGTTGCGAACGCGTTTGTACTAAACATCTGTTCCGTTCCTCTGAATCGATCAAATCCCAGGTGTCAGGTGGCAAAACTTCAAAGGAATGGCGGGCGGAAGAACAAGACGGAACCTCTTGGTGGTTTTTCACCTAGGCAATAAAGACATTTCCGGAAACGCATGAAGCTAGTGAGGATGGGTTCCAACTTGCACCGTTAGAACCTAATATTGTCATCTGGAACTATTTCAACTGTAGCTAGCTGTAGTGGATTTGCATATGTTTGACTTGGAGTCGGGAGACCGAGCGGTACATCGTAGAAGGCGCTGGTAGGTTGGTTATGTGGGTTATAACCATGGTGGTGTCCCGACGGAAGGTACGAAAAAGTACTTTTATTAACTTGAATATCCTCAGTTCTTTCTGGATAGAGCACCTTAGGGCCATGAGATGAGTTAACCTCGATCCGTGTTTCTTGTGGTTGCTCGCCGTGATATTCCCTTATTGGAAAATATTCGGGTCTCAACCTTATGTTTTCGTCATAATGTAAGACGTTATGTTTGGGGTACTGGAAAGTACCTTTATGTTCATGCGACAGGTGTATAATAGGAGTGTATAAAACACTCGTGTCAGCCGTATGTCCGGCGGAGAGCTGCGTAGAGATTTCTGTTTTAGTTAAGAAATCTTCGTTATTTCTTTCTGAGAAAGATTGATCGAAGGAAACTTGATCAGGCCGAGTCTCAGACTGTTGAACATAACCCACGTCCTTCACGGAGTTGGTTGAGAGATCTTCCAGCGGTTCAGAACGGCTGGGGAGCGAGCGACCTTGCGCCGGGTCGCGTGAGCAGTGGGAGGCAGTCTCGTGCCGGTTTCCCGCCCACTCAGTCACGCAAGTCTGTCTGTCGCCCGCGCTAGGATCGGCTACCCCGCCTAGGGGCTGAAAAGACGGGGAGCGTTCCATTTTTTTAGGAAACTTCCTTGAATTTATTGGTTCTGTAAAAGAACTAGAAATGCTAGGGACTCGCTTGTCGTGTTAGACAGGGTCCTCTAGATTTTTGCCCTTACAAGGAAACTCGTAAGTTTTGAGGGATTCGCTTTGCGAAATATATTCGTCTATATCTGCAAGGGTCCTCTCAAATAGTTCTAAAAAGAACTCTCGTGAGCAGTTGATCGAATCGTATGAGAATTTCGATTAACTGGCGAGCCCCAGTGGACAACCAAATGAGTAATCAAGAGGTTCAGGTGACTCGACTAGGATATCCCAGCAGGCGTTCGAAAAGATCGAGGATCTTTTGAACCGGGTGGTATCCTGACTGAAGAACACTGGTAGTGAGTAGCGCTGAAAAGGGCTAAACTCGATGCTACCAGGAAACTTGAAGAAATGAATAGATTGCCTCGTTCCAGATCGTGTAGTGACTTCGTCGTGTAGGTAGAGAAGAAACATCAGATCCGAGTGTAAAGATGTGAATGAATCAGATCATGTAGAAACTTCGCCGTCGAGGAGAGAGAAGAGTCGTCAGATCTGTGTGGAGATTGGTAATGAGCTCGACGGGCTCGTTCAGCCTATATTTATACCTGGAAGCTGTCTCTGATTTGCTGGACCGCTTGGCCACCTAACGGTTAGTTCCGAGATGCGCTCGCAGCATCCCAGCATCCGATTTGCTCGGTCGCGCTCGGTGGGTGGAATGTGAAGCCTGATCTTCTGCCCATCTCTTCATAGAGCGCGTCGGGTTTTGATTTGCCCTTGTCCCAGGGGGTGTAGAGTAAACGATAATACTTAGATCTATCGTTTTTATTTGGTTTTGATAATCCCTCTCGATCTGGAATTATCCTTTGTGAGGATGTTTCCTTCTCTGTTCCGTTTTTAGGGAGCTCGAAACGATGAGGATTATTCTCTGTTATTCTCAGTCATCTGCTTTTCCTTGGGAGCTGTATTTCCCGTTTCTCCGTTAGGGAGCTCTCGTGTTGGAGCTTGGGATTCTGTCTTTTAGGCGGCCCATTGTCTTTATTTGTCGAAGATATTGGCGGTAAATTCACCACACTAGCAATTTAGATTTGCATTAGTGTATGAAGACATTGTAGTCTGGAATAAGGCTGCTGCGTTGTATTACGTTCTTAATTTTAATGATTTAAGCTTTCAGGAGAAAGAAAAAAGAACTTTCATTCAAGTATATACGCCTAAGTTGATCTACAGCTTAGGACAGAGTTCGTAACATTTTATTTCCTTGACTATCAGACTACAATTGAAAGTTTTAGAGATTTAGAAAACGCGTGAATCGATTTGATTGTCCCTATTATGAGATATTACCTGCGCATCATTGGAAAAAACCTGTGTAGGAAGAAAACAGGTTTTTAATTCATCCTGTCGTTTACAGCTGCTCTTTTACAAATGTGCTAAGCAGTTTTTTTCTGCATTCGATTCGAACAAATTTGCATGAAACCAAAGCTTTTAGCGAAAAGTAATCTGCACCTATCTTCAGAACAAAGAAAAAATTAAAATAAAATATAAGTAAAATAAAATGAAATACAATTATACTGGTGACAAAGTCACAAAACTAGAACTAAATTCTAGAATAAAAAAGTCCAGAACAAAATTACAAGGTACGGAGGCCGGGGTATAGGTACTGATCATCTGAGAGACCTCTGAGGCTAATTTATTTCCTAATCAACAAAGCTGTTTTTCATTCATATGGTGCTGAAATGAGAATTTGAGTTCCATTGGGATATATAGAATACAATTACAAGGTATGGAGGAGCACTGAGATCAGCAGAGGGAACTTTGAGTTTAATTGCTTTTCTGTTAGATCTATAGTGCTGGATCTTGAAATTTAGCTCCTTTGGAAGCAGGTAAATCTCACGGCAACGCAGACGCCCTATCCAGAGTCTTGGCTACAAACAGCACCAGATGAACACTGGGGATCACCCTCCTATAAATATTACTACTAAATATGGAGACACTGATCAGCTGAGGGACCCCTGAGCTAATTTCTTTCCTAATTACCTAAATTTGTTAACAGATGTAAGATCTGTGACGTTTAGTAGGTAATCAAGGGGCTAAAATTTTCCCAATCAATCCTTTTAGCAAAGAGAATTGAGAAAAAGTTAAGAATTTCACAGATCAGAATTTGAAGAACTGATGATCAGACCTAGTTCCTAGTCCTTTATACCTACCTATTATATCCAATGAATTATTCAGCAAGGTGGAATGTGACAAGAAACCCTCACATTCCAAAATCACTAGGTAGGTAATGACAAGCTGTACTCATTTTTCAGACTGAATAAAATGGCTTGCAATTCAACATTGACAGGACCTAAGTTCAGATATTTCCTTTCATCGCTAAACATTCAATGATATGTGTATTCAAGATGAGACTGAACGAACCATTATCAAGAGCAAATAATCGAACAATAAGCATTTAAGAATTGAAATTTTATAGATATTTGACCTCCTGTATTCTCAGCAGTTTTCACAAAGATAGTTCTCACATAGTAGGTACCTACCATGATCATTGTGGATCAGGAGAAAAAACTTACATTCTTTTTTCCCCGGGCTCTGCCAATCGAATTCTCCCTGCTCAATAAGATCCAAGAAGCTGCTTTTCTTCTTGAAGTACATCGCAAGATCAGTTGATAGAATAGACTGTTCCACTACTCGCATCACAGTCCTGTAGTCTTCCGGGGAAAGAGCCTGCAAATATGAATGCTTTGAATTCTCCAATATCTACTGATTTTAGTAATATTTTAGAACAAGATGAACTAATAAAAAAAATGCAAAATGAATGGAGTTTTAAAACATCATGTTAATCTGCAATGAATTTCAATTTGGATTTTCACGTCAACCACACTCTTCCACGATGACATTTCAAGTTTCACTACATCACAGCTTCCCTCTCGCCTGGGTGGAACCCCCCCTGCTCACTGTCATGTAGTAATTATTTGAAACGTAATGAAAAACGCTGCAAATTATTTCACAAGGGTTTATTATTTTTTCCATTGAGTATGATCGTAGTTTTAGTTGGCTAGCGTTACGTCATAAGGCCCGTTAAGACTCCTCAGCGTGTCCTATTTCGAGTTGCCACAACCTATACTTCTATAATTATATACGCATATTTATATTTCTCGATTTGAGCTTCTATCTATTCAAATAGTTATTGCCTTAATAATATCATTATCTAAGTACGTACGAAAAGTCGAGAGGATATGTTATTAAATATGCGTAGGAAAAGCTTTGGAATTAACATACAAATATGACCTTGAAAAAAACATATATTCATGCCTCGAAGGAACGCCGTACCCACCACAAGGTGCCGCGGCGCCGGCGCCTCCTCTCACTCCACCGCCCGCTCACCCCCCCTCACCACCCACCGTGACCCCCTGCCAAGCGTGCCAGGCGTGCGCGCCGTCTAAAAAGACACTTTTTCGCCCGTTTTTGACCCATAGCATCTATGCGAGTAAAGCGATCGGGATGGTTAAACGTTAGGACCAACTAGACCCCAAATGGAGTATATGTGCGAAAGAACGGGTTTTTTAAGTCAATTCTTAGGCCTTTTATGGCCCGGACGGCGGACGGCGAACGGCGGACGGACATTTCAAATTTGGATTCTACGCACCTTGAAACGTAAAGTGACAAAGTTTGAGGGGGGGGGGTTATAAAAATGTTTTGCTACACGATCACATAGGCTTATTATTGGAAATAATAAACCAAAATCAAGATAAACATCTGCATTCTGCAGACACCCTTAGGCAGGGTGTTTCAGTCATGACACGTCTATTGGCTGGATTGGATGACATGTTGTTCCTCAAATTTGTCAGTGGCGTTTACCACATTAACATATCTCCATTACATTCTCTCATAACTCCCCCATCTACCTTATCCTCCTACGTTCCTTATCCTTTACGCTTGAGACTACCTACGTCACTAAGCTGTAACTAGGTATTGGATGGATAGTTGTTCTGTACCTAGAGTGGTTGTAAAGTTGGTTCTGGAGAGTGATCTATTTCCGTAATATGTGTCACTCAAGTCACCAGTCACTCAAGACCTGGTCTCCAACCCTCTGTCATTCACTGCACTCACATCTGTTCCAAGATATTTAAAAGATTGTATCTTATTAAATGAATATGTTACGCTCAAGGAAAATAACTCTCACAGTTGAAGGGTTTGGTTACCCGGCCTCATAGCTCAGTCCGTTGGAGTGTTGCAACCAAGGGGAAATTTCTCCTTAGTTGAAAACATCTGCTGAGCCAGTGGCCTGCAGTTTCACTTCGTAATTTGTCCGACCCCAAACCAGCCGAGACCGTGGTATTTGACTCTGGGGAAATGTTACGTTCCTGGAAAATAACTGTCACAGTTGAAGGGTTTGGTTACCCGGCCTCATAGCTCAGTCCGTTGGAGTGTTGCAACTAAGGGGAAATTTCTCTGTAGTTGTAAGGACACAAGTTCAAACTCCTGTCGGGGTATCAAATATTTTTGGGCCGTTACGGTGGCGCAGTCAAAATAGGACCCAAAATAATACGAAACAGTTATTGATTAAATCCCTCTAGAGCCAAAAGACTGTAAATATCACATTCCCTGTCGTAGCATCTTTCACTTCCTCACTCACTTGAGTCAAAACACACTGTGACAACAACCTCGCTCGACTGCTGACTAATTCCAGCTAACATCTGCTGAGCCAGTGGCCTGCAGTTTCACTTTGTCATTTTTCCGACCCCAAACCAGCCGAGACAGCTGGTATTTGACTCCGGGGAAATGTTACGCTCCTGGAAAATAACTCTCACAGTGGAAGAGGTTTGATTACTCAGCCTCATAGCTCAGTTCGTTGGAGTGTTTCAACTAATTGGAAATTTCCCCGTAGTTGAAAGGACCCAAGTTCAAACACCTGTCGAGGTATCACATATTTTTGAGCCGTTACAAATAGTTTCCATTAGACACAGAGGATGGTATAAAACAGCGGCTCCCAACGCAAATATAAACAGTATTTTCTTGGTATATAAACCTACCTAATTAAACCTCTAACTTTGAAATCCTGGATAAACATTAAAAATACCTACTTGAATTAATATTTCCTTCAATACAATAATCTAAAGTAAAATTACTCATCTTTTTAACTAGTTCACAAATGAAAACTTCAAGAATTCCAACCATCAATACCTAATATAATGATCTATGTCGCGCTATTTAGTATCTAGATTGGAGAAGGGAGATACAGCGAATTTTCAGAAACTGATCCTCGTGATACTGCTACTGTGAAATAATATGTTCCAGTAATAAGTGATTTCAGTTACAAACAGAATGATTTATAACTAGCTGTTCAGAGCCAATACCAGTAAATGTGTGAATTCTCTCCCATACCTTTTCTTTAATAGCACTAAAAGTGAGCCTCCTACTCCATCCCTTGACTTGAGATCAAGGACCGTTTCGGTTTATTATTTTCAATGAACCTTTGTAATAGACCTAGGAAAACATCTATTAACCCCCTCAAAATTTGTTGGTTTACGTTTCAAGGTACTTAGAATATGAATAAACCAAAATCGAATTTAAAAAATCAATCCGTATGCCTTACGCCCTCTAGAGCTTTTCTCCAAAACTACTGTACCAAAGTTTATGAAATTTGGCTGAAAAGTCATACATGGGCTGGGGATCTGCCAATAACATTGGCATCAATTTTGATCAACCCTAAAGGGTAGTTAGTAGTAATTGAGGGCTGAAATATTGAAAAATCCAGATCTGGAAATATTGAAAAATCCAGATCTGGAAATCTTTCAAGGTAACAATGTTTTTTTGGTTGTCATTTACATAATTTTCCCAAAAAATCTAATGTAATCATCCAGAAAGCCATAGGAGTTTCCGATCTCTTACTACAAGTTATAATGGAGCAGCGACCCTATGATTTTTTGGGGGAACTAACTAAGTTTCATCAATGACCACTAGACAGTGTTTGGCTTGCAGCAAGCGAGCCTTGTGCCACTGCCGCAGTTTTGCCTATTCATGGCACTGCATTATCAGCTTGAGCAAGGAAAGATTAGGTGTGTAATTTAATGTAATTAATTTCTCTTCAATAGGCATCTCCTGTGGTGAATTCCACCACAAGATTTCAACAGCCCTTTTCAGGGCTACCAAAAAGAGGTACTCACGACACAATTACATATAAAAGACGTCGAGTTACAACTCTGCAAAATAACATATTTCGCCCGAGAGAATATGCGAAATATTCACTCACGAACGAAATATTCACAAATAACCAACAAGCCAAACACCCACTGCGAGAGAAGGGTTCGTCAGGACAACTCACAAAAGTTGCCTTGAGAACAACAGCCCAAGGAAATGATCAATCGACCTCTACGAAACGCAAGGGCGAGGCTGGCAAACCAACTCAGCTATCATATTCACAGATTCTGAGAAAACACTATGCGAGCCAATAAGAAAACACCTGGTGAGCTAATGAAACTAATTTACATACTAACCACAAAGTGGCCACCCCCTCGGAGGCGGCCACCCCCCTATAAATACACGCACGGAGCCCTCCGTATTCATTCCACCTTCTGCTCTCGCTGACGTCTCTTCTCACCTCTCGACGAAGTTTCTACACGCATTCAAGACTCAGAAAGGCATATCTTCCTCTCCTCACAGATTCTCTCGATCTTCTTGGCATCTACGAGTCTAGTCATTGCACTACTCATTGCCCAACGTAGATCTCCAGTCAGGGTACCACCCGGCACGTTTAAGACTTCGTCTAAAACGTCGCGTCCGCAGGGATACCTTAGACGTGTCGCCCGAATCTCGCAGCATTACGCTCTTGATTGTCCGCCGGGGCACGCCGGGAAATTGCACAGCTCATACGCTCCAATTTACCGTCCAAGGAAGCCTTTATCAAGGCTCGGAGAGGACCCCGACATCAAGCTGGGAGAGAGCTTTGTCGAGCGAGTCCCTCCTCTACATAAATCCTTCATCCGAACGGAAAGGTATTTTTTATCGAGTAAACACACTCGGATATCTCGATGGAGCGAAGCCCCTCTTACTTCCTCGGGTTCGAGGAAGAAGAGCTCGGCGCTGGAACGGGCATCGGCCCCGCTACAGCTCCTTATCCGAAACTCGATACTCACTCAAAACGTAGTGACAAACTACACGGACCAGCTCCGTGCCCAAAGATAGTGTTTGGCTTGCAGCAAGCGAGTCTTGTTCCACTGCCGCAGTTTTGCCTATTCACGGCACTGCATCATCAGCTTGTGCAAGGAAAGTTTAGGTGTGTATTTTAATATGATTAATTTCACTTTAGTAGGTACCTACTGTGGTGAATTCCACCACAAGATTTCAACAGCCCTTTTCAGGGCTACCAAAAAGAGGTACTCACGACACAATTACATATAAAAGACGTCGAGTTACAACTCCGCAAAATAACATATTTCGCCCGAGAGAATATGCGAAATATTCACTCACGAACGAAATATTCACAAATAATCAACAAGCCAAACACCCACTGCGAGAGAAGGGTTCGTCAGGACAACTCACAAAAGTTGCCTTGAGAACAGCAGCCCAAGGAAATGATCAATCGACCTCTACGAAACTCAAGGGCGATGCTGGCAAACCAACTCAGCTATCATATTCACAGATTCTGAGAAAACACTATGCGAGCCAATAAGAAAACACCTGGTGAGCTAATGAAACTAATTTACATACTAACCACAAAGTGGCCACCCCCTCGGAGGCGGGGGGCCTACATAAATCCTTCATCCGAACGGAAAGGTATTTTTTATCGAGTAAACACACTCGGATATCTCGATGGAGCGAATCCCCTCTTACTTCCTCGGGTTCGAGGAAGAAGAGCTCGGCGCTGGAACGGGCATCGGCCCCGCTACAGCTCCTTATCCGAAAATCGATACTCACTCAAAACGTAGTGACAAACTACACGGACCAGCTCCGTGCCCAAAGCTCGAACCTCTCGACGAGATCGCAGCTTTACCTAACAAATCCACAAAGGGTTTGTTAGCTACTCCCTTACACACACAAGGGGTCGAGGATTCTTTTCAGAACCTCTCGGAAGGTAGTTCTTACGATTCTACCCATATACATGGATATCCTAAATATTCATCTCACGATCGCACCGCCGATCCGAGTATTAAACACACTCCTATCCTGCATACACCGCACGGACCAAAAGGTACTTTCCAGTACCTCAATCAAACACATTCCGTCCCTCCTACAGATGTAAATCTGAGACCGGAATATTACACAACGGTTCAGCACCCGAATATACATTTCCAAACAGCTCGAACCGAACCTGGCGCCCCTCACGGCCTACCAATGAACGAACCACGAGGTCCAACCACCCAGCAAAATGTCCTTGACAATTTCGCTCACATTTCCTCCGGAAATAATACAGGGACTAACCCGCATAACCAAGATATGGGTACTTTTCACAACGTCCCACTTGGTCTACCTACACCAAGTAGAACATATATAAATCCACTACATCTACACCTATGCAGACACATTAGATACCAACCTAATGGTTTGTTTAACACTTTCCGTGCATTCGTGCCACACGGGAGGGTACTTAACACGTTCCGAGCGGCGCCGATTTTGGTGGAAACTCCCTGTGACGGGACCTGTTTTTTAGAGAGAAAGGCGGGAAACGAAAGGGCGCGAAAATGTTACTGAACGGAGGCCTTGATATCAATGGGGAACGAAAAGGAACGCATTCTTTCGGAGGCCTGATCATTGACAATAAGTGTGTTAAACTCCACAGCTAACAGAATGCGCGGTAATCTCGTCAGAAAGCAGAACGTAGGAGCCTATGTGCTCCCTGTAGCTGGATCTTTCGATCCACTCCGGGTGAATCGAACGAGGGCGCCAGGATCGATCAATCCATTCTGCTCGGAACGTGTTGAGTGCCCCTCAACCTTCCTACTCACCACCTTGGGCGGGTCCATTGCTCTCCCACCCCAACACTTGAAGCCGGTGTTTCTCTTCGTAAACCGATTCAGTACGACTTTAGCTGTCACCCTGTATAGCCAGGACCGTTCGCCAGCTTGAAATTTAAAAAAATTCACGTCATTTCGTAAACTCAAGCATTCTCACGCTTTTTGGAAAGTATTTTCAAGTTTTTTGTTCAGAATGCTCTACAATATTTATTCTATTTCATACTGATAAAGATAAGTCTAGTTTTTTCAAGTCCAGGTAACTTTCATGTCTTTTGCTGACAAATGGATCCGACGCCATCAACCAGTGGAAATACAGCGTTGGTAGATTTTCTCTCATGTCAGTTCAACTCAAAGTCAATGCTAAACAATTCGGTATGTTAACAGGTAGCCAAAAGGTTATATTTCGGTCAAAAGAGCTAATTGTTCAGGGGAGGGACGGAACAATAACGGAGCGGACATGAACCTGCATAACAGCGGTGTGCTTAAGAACCCCTCCTCAAAATTACGGTAGAAATAGTATTTTTCGTATGGAATGACTTTAGGACTCATTTTCAAGTGGAAAAAGTGCACCTATGTCGAATTATTTGCCCAGAAATTTTTCAGGTTGGTGGGGATGACACAATTTGAGGTCCGCACTGAAGGGGCTAATAGTATAGACAGGTGTTCTGCGTAGAAGAGCTATACAATACAGAAATAATAAACCTATGTGTAATAATTTGCAGCGTTTTTACCTCATTAAACAGTTTTTATCAACATTTACGAGAGGCACCAGATAAGCAGGGATATTAAAGACTAAAGAGTGACTTGTTTGGAACTGCTAACATGCTCTCATTTTCTTCCCATCCCTTCTCTAATGCTTAGAATATGTACCAAAACTGCTATTAGGCTGTTAACAGACTGTGAATAGAGTAATTTGGGGTGATGTTATTACCTGGCAAAAAGCCACCAACCCTTTCTCTCACATTATGGGAGTGGGTAACAGAATTTCTCAGGTAGAATTGGTGATATCTACTGCTGATTTTAAGTCATAGATAATTGTATCTGTCCCATCATTGATATAGATCATTCAGGTGGTAGTCAGCATGACTTTGGATGGATCATTGGTCTTAGCGTCGATACATTTTACCTACCATCTCCGCTTATTTTATGATTGATCTTACCATCGTAAACTTATTTTATTATTCGTGGTCCTACCTACACATTAACATTATACATATGTTCAAAACTAATATTTATGTAAATAAAATTAACAATATTTTCCATTTGTAGAGTGATTGTCATTTACCTGGAAAATGTTGTTTCCTTCGCTGTTGAGGATCATAACACACTGATCAAAATGATGGTGTTCCATAGTACTGGTTGTGTAAAGGATGGCCAGAGGGGACTCAGTTTTAGTTTGGAATGCATTATTTGTACCTCTGTGATCCAAATCGTGGCAGAGGCATGCGACAAGTAACCCTAAAATCTATGTTGACAAAAACATTAAAACGCATTATAACATGTTATAAACAGCGCAGATTGTACACATTTAAAGTTAATATGGTATGTACTGTGGTTTGCTAATAATAGTGATAAGATATTGCTCAACATGAGGCTTGCCCTTTGTTGGGAGAGTCCATCTTTATTACCTTGAGGTATGTTGCTATAATATACAAGGGGGCCAAACATACCTATGAAATTAACTAGGTACCTACACGTAACGGTTCATAACCCAAGAATGGTTTTAATACAAAAACTATTTATTCTACTAACATTAAAGAACACATTGCTTCCTGACAACTGAAGTTAACGGTCCCACTTCTGAGGCTTATTATAAGCTTTGTCGAGAAGCAGTCCTAGACCGTAAGGGACTGAAAACACCCAGTTTCGACCGTTCGGAGAGACTCAGAACCAGTTGTGAGGAGACCTGGAACCTCAAGTTTGTTGACTGGAGAAGGAGTCCAGAACTGTTAAGAACTTGTTCAAGCGTTTCGAGATTTTCGCCAGAACTTTTAGTTCGAGACATGCGCATTAGACGGTTTCACAATTTATCACAGATTACAGCCGGTTGTTACAGATTTAAAGCTGGTTTCATATGGAGCGGAACGAGTGGAAAGCGGAGGACAGAAAAACCAGTGGAGGGGTGGCGGAGTCGGAAAGATTGTTCACATGAAGTTCAACTTGGTGAACTGAATCATAACCTTCCTACTAAAAGCCTAGGTATCTGATCTGAAACCTCTACTTGCAGTTATCAACATTCCTGTCCAATGAGCTTGCGCTCAGCTCGATAGAACGCAGAAATGGTATAAAAATGTCTACCGCCCTCCGCTGTCCGCCCATTTCGACAACATGGCCACCACCATCCTCAACTGTTGTCCCAACAGCCAATCAGACTGCTTTCCATCCCGTTCCGCTCCATGTGAAACCGACTTAAGACTCTCGTCTCCCACAAAGTCATAGCCTGAATGAAAACACTAGTTCGGACAACTGGGTTGGAACTAAGTAACAGTCCTTAACGCCTCCATCCCCTCCCCTTTTCAATTCCATTGGTTCTGGTTTGATTCCAATCTGACAAGGAACTGTTTCACCAGATAAACCTATCGCTCCTACAATGCTATCTACAATGCTATATGCTATATGGGAAAGAACGAGGAGAGAATTGGGACATGATGCCAATCAAGGGTCCCAACCCAATAGTGCTGTTCCACCTAGCAATTTGTTCCAGTAAGAAGGAATAGACAGTTTTTCTATTAACAAACATACATGTATTACATAAAATTACCTAACTAGCTACCGCTATACAGAAGGCCAATATTCAGTGATGTATTCTAGTTACTGATGAAGTAGATAAAGGAGAAGAAAATATTCTAAATCAGTTCTTTTGGTGTAATGTAGATAAGCTGGATAACTAAATCATAATCATGTGTATGGTTTTGGTGGTCTAAATGCTAGCAAGCTCTCATCTCAAAAATATCATAAACCAATCCTTTCTAAAATATAGGTTCACTGGACAAATAGATCAAAATTAAATTCACAAAAATATTTTGAAGTTCGAAAAAAAGTATGCTAAGGGACTCGAACCCGAGACGTTTAGCATCTGAATCTACCATTCTAACTACATGGCCATTTGAGGACTTCCATAGGTAGGCACAAATCAACAGCACTACTCCCACTCCCGAACCAAGCAGGGGTTGGCACAGCAATATTTGTCCACAATAACCGTCGTGGTAACAACGATGTTGTATGTTGTAACTATAATATCGGACAATAACAATAATTATTGGTTAAATAGTAAGTATTGGAACTCCCAACATCGAACATCATAACAAAGTTGTGAACCTAAACCTACAGTTCCTCACAGACACTGAACGGTGACAAGAAACTGTTTCACAAAAAGAACAGATATTTAATACTCCAGCACTACTAGCGGATTCATCAGAAAACAGCATGGCATCATGCTCTCCCGATCCTCTTCTGGATAGAATGATGACAGTCAATGCACTAACTAGCGCTAGCGTCGTCTTTAGTAATGTGAACACCTCGTCATCGAAATCCTTTGAGCATTTTGAAGAAAAGGCCAAAAAGGTGGGGAAAAAAAAAAAACAAACGGCATTTTCAACTTTTTTGAAGTTTATTTGCTAATTGCCCCCTCAGACTATTTTCCTAGGTATGAAGGGTATGGGATATCATTCCTATCCAGAAGAAGAGTAACTGTTGAGATTTTCATCAAAATCCCTTGAGCCATTATTGAGAAAAGGTAAAAAAAAAAAAAAAAAAAAAAAAAAGCGCTAAAAACGACGTTTTTTCAAGTAGGGCAGGGTGAGCCAAGTGCGCCAAGAAAAACATTAAGTAGTTTGACTTTGCCTGCCAATTACCAACTAGGTACCCTTGAACAAATGTTTTCTATCTATGCGTAGACAGCTGATAAAAGAAAACTGACGGTGGTAATAATTATTCGATGGATCAAATTGAAAAAGAGATGTGAAAAACGATAATACAACAAGCATCAAGCAGGCTAATGACAAGGCATTTAGCGTGAAGGTTCACAGTGAAATGAGATTTTTGGAAGGTTACGAAAGGTTTCCTTCAGTTCGAGTTCTCAACCCTATCCCCGAGCAGGTCTGAAAAGTTCATGAACTCACTGAACTCAGTTCATGAACCCGATGCGGTGGGAACACCGTAGCGAGTGTTGAGTTCCTGAAATGAAAACGGTTGGAACACGATTCACGTGCGCATACGGTTCGACGCCGAACCAGTTCCGAAAAGTTCATGAACTCGCGGTGGTTGGAACACACCTAATGTCTAGGTACGAGAATTTGTCTTCATGTCTCCATCCCGATCATGGCAAATGGTTTTACGAGTTGGGAAAAGCTGAATGGTCAATAGGTATACATTGAAAAATTACTAATTGAAATCAACCTTATATCATTCAAGAAAAACAGCTTACCTCTAAATCCGTCATGAACCTCTCCATTTTCCCAGTCTTGAGCATGGCGAACATGGTCTGCGCCACATTCAGTGCATGCCTCCAGTTGTGATATTTAACAGGACGATAATTTTTCTTGACACTGAGTACCCAGCGGCATAAGACCTGCACAGTTGTAAACAATAGGTGTACATACCTACTCAATAGATAGAATTATTTTCGATCTTTGATACATACAGCTATTTCATTTAGATAATTTCGGGCCCTACAAATGAGGAAGTACCTATGTAAGATGTTTGAAACCTTGCCACTGAGCTAAGATGTAGAATCGACGTCTTATTCGTTCTATATTTTAGTTTACTTATCGTTTTGTGAATACCCAGTTGTTTCTACCAACCCTTCCATTTCATCGTTTGGGTAAATACTAACTATTCAATTCTAAAAGTAAGAATTATTTGAAAATGATAACCAAGTAGTTACCTACCAACTCATCATTATTAAATCACCAACCTGTTTGAAAATAATATTGATGGAGTAGAGGAGGTACCTATGTCTGTAAAAATTCTAAGAATCAGGATGGAACAAGAAGGAATACCTGTGATCTATATCGGCTGGTTCTGTATCAAACCTTGGAGGAAAAAAATTCGAAAAATTTCGAATTTCATTTGTAAGGTCCTGACAATACATTGAAAATTCGAACATAATCTATTTTTAAATTAGGACCTGTACCTGCTATGTGTTTGAACCATAGTTATGATGCCTGTAATCCACATTTGGAGATATAAATAGGGATTGAAGATCTTGAAAAATGACCTCAAACCCAAAGGCCCAAGGATGCCATATGTCACTGGCAAACTATAGGTTTGTTCGCAGTGACCATCGAACCGGTAAGATACAGTTGGAAGCGTTTGGGGCGTTTGCAGTGTCCATTTGGGGAATCTATGACTGGATAGCAAGCATAGTAAGCCGTTCACAGTGACCACCAAACCAGTTAGAATCAAGTTGTGGATCAGTTTGGCCGATCAGAGGAATTTCTGCTGACCGATCTGTCGGTTTGCCCCCCACCACACCTCGACTTGAAGTAGCCAATCAACTTATTCCACTGTCAGATGTATGGGTAGCGGGCATGAACCTTGGAGGGGATACCTTTATCACAGTGAGAGTGAGGTTCGTGTCAAACTTTTTAGGATGCAATTAATTTCCATCAAGAATAACAATATTTAGATTTTTTTTTTCCACACCTGTGGGTAATTCTCATTTCCAAAAACAAGAATTTGTTTTAGGTACCTCTAAATGTCAGGATGGATTGGATGTGGGTTGTTTCATTCCAGTCCACCAGTGATAATTTCTGTTTAAATCAATTTTATATTCATCCAAGCTTTCTCGGTTGCATTTACTTACAAAAACACCGCACACTTTAGTGACCTGTCTGCCGTATGGCACCCAGCTTCTTCTGCTAATCCCACTCCTAAACGGGAAGGTTGAGAATTGTTACAAATATTTTCCTCTGTCTCTAAACTTGAAAGGTTCGGGTATCTACTGGGGGACACATTTTTGCAAGATGGGTCTACCTAATTGAAATAGAACGATCTAAGGGCCTTGATGGGTAGAACAACTTGAAACAATATTTTCAAAGTGACATCGTGGGATTTCGTTTTATATAATTGGGTAGGTTCCTATGAATACGTATGTACTTAGACATGACACATCTGGAGTTGAATTTCTCTTGTACTTACGTCATACGGTACATGAAATTCGTGGATGAGATTGCATTGGAGGAACATCCTGATTGTCGCTTTGCAGGTGTCTTCGTCAGATAATTCAAAGTCGATGAACTTGAAACTGTAACAACCGTAGATGAAGCATCGATGAAACATTGATGTAAATTTATATAATAATTCAAATCGCTATATTTTGAACCAAGGGAGGAGATTACACTGCAAATATAGGTAGATATCTGGGTCATTATCACACAAATTGTCTTTTTTGTGGTCTAAACAAATGGAAAACTCAAGTTCATGGAAGCTTGCCATGGCCCCTATGTATGTGTAATTTAAGTATACTAGAGTGATAATCTGATTTGAATTGCGAGTTAGACCATTTTCAAATTTTCTACGAATTTTCAAAAATTAGAAACGCAGTTGTCTGATGTTTCGCGAGTGACTCCCAAAACCATAGTTCTTGTTTTTTGTCCCAATTTACTGGTACTGATACAAAGCATGATTAGTCGCTTTTGTGCCCTTTGCACCTCCTTGTTAGTTTTTAAATTTTCTGTGAACTGTCACAAATTCGAAAGGAAAAAAAAATTATTATCACTCGAGTGACACCTTTAACATTGTTTTTTCAAGTGTTGTCCCAGTCCATTTACATTAAATTTACAGTACATGACAGTACACATTGCATATTGTAGCTTTTTTGCAATGTGCCTCGAGTTAGGTTTCTTCCAGGGATTGAGATAACCTCCGTTCTAGTTACCCCTTATTACCAACAACGCAGGGGTGACCCCTGCCACCCTTTCTAGATACCAGCCTTAGTGGTTAAAATTCATATCATTCTCGTGAGGAAGAATAAAAAGTCCAAATGGAGCAAAATTGGAGGATGTTGGAGGGATTTTGGCACAATTTTTTTTGTTTTCAATGCACGGGTGCCACAAAGGTCACAAAACCATACCTCCTTTTCCGAACTGTCACCCACTGGTGTACATTTTTAAAAATTTTGGACAAGGTATTTTTCTTCAGAGCAGAAATAACTATTCATTTCAGAAATATCCTGCCTTATCGTATCATAATATAATTAGTAGTTAAAGGGAAGACTCTACTCCCATAAATTTCACTCGACTTTTTTTCACCCAATACCAACTAATTTGGAAATTCATAAAACCGCCTCCAGACACCCATATTCGCAAAATTTTCAAGAAAAACAGTCGTCAAAATTTTTCTTTTATTTTTTATTATTTATTTGATTTTTTTTTTTTCAGCATTAGATCTTTCATAATTCACACAGATTCCATACGCACTGAATGCTGTTAGAGGGGTTAAAAACATGAAAGATACATCCTGGAGAGCATTTTGAATCGCCCAGACAGCAAAAAGACATTCTATTTTATAATGACCCATCTACAACAAATTTCACGTTATGGGATAGATCGTTGTTACTTTCGTTTTTTCATAACACAGATTCAAGTATGAGTAATAAAACTTGCCTGTACAGGTTGTAAGCTTCGGCTGATGGAATATCGTCTTTGTAAAGTTTCGCCGCTTCATCCAAAGAAGCAGTAGCATGGTAGGACAGGCACTCGAGAGCAACTTTCTGCTTTGCCATTAATTTACCTAAAAACGATGGCTTATTAATAATATTCCACTCATAGAACTGGACTATCCAATAGAAGACTTTTAAGACTATCCAATGTCATCTCAATAGATGGATTCTATAGATTTAGGTACCTAATTCCAAAATAGGAATGTTTTATAATTGCAATAAAACTTATCTCGTTAGTTTCGAAAATATACTTACATGCGTTTTCGTACATCTGAGTATTATGGATTCCTAACCCACAAAATATTGCAAAAGCTTCGAATATCGATACATCACAGTCCGTAAAGGGTTGTCCAGTCTCCTAAAATAAAAAAAAGAAGTTGCGTTTATGATAGGTGTCTATCATAAAGTGATTGAGTTACTGCAGTACATTATTTTTATAACTAAATCGAAAAACAGTTCTGAAACCTATTTGAATGATGATATACGTGTGAGAGAGTGCTAGGTTCTGTGTTGTCACAGAACATGGAATTAGAGCACACAACATTGTGAATATCTGTGGCGCTAAGCTGGGTGTTGTTTTGTGAAGAAGAAAGAATTTCTCGCCTTCAAGCCACAGCGAGTATGTTTGTGTTGTTTAGTCGAAGTTAAACGGAAACAAAAGCAGTGAGAGCTATCATTAATTATTAATTGTTCGGTCAACTCATAACATTATAGCACTTAATTATTTCATTCTAAGGCCTCACTTTATTTATAAGCTGGGCGACTCCAATCACTTGTTTTTGTCCATTGATGATTGGCATGCAGAGGATACATCTCGCCACGAGGCTGTCTCCATCACTCGTAACTTTCTGGTTCATCCACGAAGCCACATCACCTATATTGAGGATCTAAAAGTAAATAAAAGCAAACGGTTAGTCTTCCTGTTTGAGATTTTTCAATAATTTTATTTTTTTTTTAAGCGTTGAACACGCTTTTACCGGAACCTAAAAGTTATTACAATACTTTTACAATGACAATTACAAAAGTTGTTACAACTTATTTTCACAAAATCTTGTCACGAAAAAACGAGACTAAAGTAGCGCCGGATCTAATTTCTTTGCTATTGAGGTGAAAATTAGAAATGGAGAACGCTTGGGATGTCTAGAAACGAATCATGACGACTAGAGCCCCCAGTTCAGCTGAGTTAGACCCGGAGCTAAGTTTTTTGCTATTGAATCTATGAAACTGAAATTTGGAATGGAGTTCCCTTGGGGGGTTATTAAACGAATCAAGAATCAAATGCTCTCTAGCCCATTCAACCCTGCGCTCTTGAAGAGGTCCAGCTTGGCAGCCGACCAACAACGGCGTCTACCGTTACCTCTAGTGGCGTGTTACTTGCTCTGTAGACACATTGAAAAACGCCCGAACCCCAAACGAACAACACATTACGGTTTCTTGAAGGTCACTGAACGAGAAAACCACCAGACAAGGGATCTTCAGCCCCCCTCCATCCCTGAGTTTGAATCAAGTGGGGATGGGAGAACGCCATTACTTCTTAAGAAGTCACTCGGCTGGGCGAGACTCTACCTTGACTTCTTAAGAAGTCATCCGGACTGAACGGGCTAGATCACCTGAGTGAGCTCCAGAGCTTATTTATTTACTATTCAACCTACGAAGCTGAAATTGGACATCATGAAGTCAATCATAAAGTCTAGAGCCTCCAGGTAAGCTAAGATCCGAAGCTAATTTCTTTGCTATTCAACCTACAAAGCTGAAATTTGAAATGGAGGCCCCTTGGGACATTTAGAAACGAGTCATAAAGTCTGAAGCTCCCTAGATCAGCTGGGTGAGCTAAGGGGTTAATTTATTTGCTATTCAACTTATGAAGCTGAACTTGGACATCATGAAGTCAATCATGAAGTCTAGAGCCTCCTAGAGCAGCTGAGTGAGATCCGGAGCTAAGTTCTTTGCTAATTAATCTATGAAAAGCTGAAATGATGATTGGAGCGTGCTCCACGATCCTCCGATGCTTAGCCGAGACTCAAGGTGTAAGCAAAAGAGAGTCTGGGGTCACCCAAGCGAGGTAAAGGGGCCGGGCCCCTTGCAAGGCTCGGAGCGACGAGTTTTTTTTTACATTTCAGTTTGCGTTACCCAAAGAGGTGTCGTCTTGAATACAATTATCATAACTAAGATTTCGAAGATATATACCTATATTATTTTGAGAACCTTGTTTGCGTTTACCTCCATAATCTCGAGTACACACATGTTATACGAAAATGCTGATAAAACTCTTACAAATGAAGAACACTGATATGAGAAATCAATCACATCACAAAAAACATACAATATTTTAGTAGGTAAGGTGAACCTAACTTTATCAATCACAGAGCAACAATTAAACTATTTTGAATTGAAGCAATGTTGGCCAAGATCTGCCCGTAAATTTAGACGCTGCCAATTTGTATATAACACCCATTTATCAAGTCGAAACACACTACAGTTCATACGTGGGTTTGTGACACCCCACAAAGGATAGGTACATCTAAAAGAGCTTACTTGGCCAGTAGATGCGACGTAGCTTGCTATTTGAGCCAGTCGGGAATCGAGAAATTCTTGGGTAGGCGAGTAGACGACGGCCTTGTGTGACTCAGATCTCAATTCAAAGACGGTCGTGAACTTCATCTGAGTTAAAAAACAGCTGTATTAGGTAGGTACTAGCGCAGAAAGTTAGGTGTTTGTTGGGGGAGGGGGGGGGGGGGGGTTGAGGGGAGGAAGATATTTTCAATTGCCTACCGGAACAAATTCAGACACTTCCAATTAAAAAGTTCAGAAGTACTTTGAAGCGGGCCTTGATTGAGATTGAACTTTATGAAGTCTCAAGTTTTTTTTAAATGTGAATCGGAGGAAATATGTACCTGATTGAATTACTATATAAGTGTTACCTACAGATTCTCGAACTATTTTTATTCCTGTCATGACTTAATTATCTGTATTTGTATTGTTATATTTATTTTGTATTTCTGTATTTTGTGTACCTGACTTTTGTATTGCCTCGTTTAGGCCCTTACAAAGAAAATATACATCCACATCGGTCAATTCCTCATTTTGTTGAGTTTATTTGTATGTTTCCCTTTCTTTATTGAGACCTAGAGACATAGGTGTATGGCCTACCTACTTTCGTGATTCGAGCTACACTTTCAAGTTGGAGGCATTTCAACAATCTACTTGAAGAAATATTTGAATTGAGGCAAAAGGGAAGTGGGCTCAGATGCCGATGTTTTATTGTACCTATAAACATTTCAAACATTACATAATATTAAATCTGTATCACGAATAATCATGGTTTGTCTGGATAAAATAATTTTGTGTGGGTAATTTGTGCATTATAAATAGGCAAATCATACAAAATATAGGGTGATATACAGTCCTCTACTCGCAAAACAGTCCCTTGTCTCTGAAACCTATGCTGGGCTGTTTTTAGTGGACAAGGGACTGTAGACAGGGTACTGTAATTTGTACAAAAAGTTTCGATTACGAGCAGTAGGTTAATTAGCTGGGATGAAATCCAAATTAGCAAGAGGAAATGAGATAGTAAATATGATTAAGCATGAGTGGGCACCCTACTTGCAATTTCGTGATAGGGGACTGTTTTTTGTATAGCTTACTCCTGTATCACATCAAAATCACTAACCACTGCCACTTTGAAACTGAGCACCTGGAACTTTCTGGTCAAAGAGAAGGGGGTTCAGGTTCACCAATAATTTGAAACCCAAAATATCCCACTGTTCATTCGCTGGGAGGTATGTTGATGTCAAGTGGAGACAGAGGACTGTCAGCTAAACTCAGGGACACAACTGGAATGATGGTAGCAATAGATTCCAGCAATAGAAAATATTGCCAAGAGACGTTTGCAATACTTTTTAGCAATACATTTTTTTTTCGATTCTCTTCAAAGTTAAGTGATATGATAACAGCACGAAGAGGTTCAGAGGTTCAGAAAGTTGAAAAAACGATTAAATCTCTTAAAGTTGAAATTGTTGAAAATTGGCCTAAAAATGAGAAACATACATTTCAGCTTGTGGAAATGAGAATAATTCAGTTTGGCAGTATTCACCAATTAAAAATCAAAAGTTCTAAGGTAGAAGAAGTAGGTACCATAAAAATACGCAAAACGATATCCTAGTTATTACCATTTCCTGAGCTTTTTGAAATTCCAAATTTTGACAAGGGACAGGTCAGGGGACTGCAAAATGCACCCTTTGACCTAATGTTTTAGGGTACCTACTTGGAAAAGATTTAAGAAAATGATATTTTGGAGTTGGTTAGTCCTTACAGGCATGTTGAAGAACGTAGCATTTTGAACCCACCTAAATCAATTTAAACCATCAGAAGAAGCGAGGGACACGAATTTCTACCTTTCTGTGGCGGGTAGAGGTTCTCCGTCGGTCGTAGCACTGAGAGTGGTGCACTTTATGTCCCTCCTCCCTCAACTTTGGTCGACAGTGGATCATGAGTGATCACCTTTAAATGGCAGGTATTTTCGAGGATAATGGGGGGGGGGGGGGGTATACAATAAGCCACACTAATTTTTAACCAATCGTTTTTTAAGCTGTACAGAAAAGCCTAAACATACTTAGATTTTGTTTTAATTCGTATGGTAGGTGTTGGTTCAATCTGTTGAATACTTTTTTTGATGTATCAAACAGTAGGTAGGATTGGAAGATTTGTTTATCACAACCTACCTTAGCATCAGCATGCGGCAGCAGAATGTCGTTGACGTTCACGTTATTGCTCTGAAACAAAAAGTATGATTGTTAGTCAAATTAGTGCGCATTTAGGAAGTTGGGCTACGAATTGGGTTCCTTCTGAGTTAAGTAGTTAGTCGGTGATAGATATGGGGTCACTAATATATATCTTTGCTATTACCAAGAACTTTCATTTGGCTTACACAAGGAGACGTTTTAAGGAAGGAGGCCCCAGACTATAGGTCTATACCTACCAGGCGGTCTCCCTGGTATTGTTATTGGATAAACAATACATCTCTTTAATTTGAAAATTCTTCTTATATTCTGGCCTTAATACCACTGAAGCTCAGTTCTTCGAGAGCCCTAATGTCTAAAACATTTTCAAAAAGATACAAAATATTGCCAAGGGTTTGTTAGTTCTTTGTTAGATACAGATACGCTGTGATGGATATGGGTAGTTCCTACTTCTCGATTCTTGAAAACGCTGCAACTGGGGATATTCCTGATGTTATTCAACCTTCAGGATATCCTCTGGGTGTAGGAGGTTAGTCACCTTGAAAGGGAAACTTCTAAATTTCCATCAGCTCCATTGTCATATGGTAGCAGGGTGTGTTTTCGAACCCCCCAAGTGGGGTGTTATGAAAAGTACCCCTCCCCCGGACAAATAAACAGCATTGTCACTATTTTAGAATTACTGTCTCTCCCCACTCCCTCCGAGCATTGTTTTCCCGTGTAATAGGCAAAATGGGCAATCAAAATAAATAGTAAAACTTTTAACAATCAAGCATACAGATGAATGCGTAATCCTGCCCTGCCTACTTGAAATGCGGGTGGATCCTCCCCGCCCGCTCCCCCTGCCTCCGCCCCGGCTCCTCTGACAGGAGTGAGATGGATATGTAGGACTAGTTCCTCCTTCTCGATTCTTGCGAAAATGTTACATCTACGGCTACGGGGATAGTTCCTGGGCTAACAGCTTTCACGGTATCCTCTGGGTGTAGCAGGTTAATCGCCTCTCCCCTTTGAAGGGGGAACTACTACATTTCCATCACCTCCATTGTCTTAACGCAGTGGACTTCTGTATGTACCTATAGATTCCTAGTACACGTACAGTACCTACCATATCGAATATAGTGACCCTGGGTAGAACGTAGTTACAACCGGTTACAGTGTGCAAAATCTCCGGCGTCATAAAATGCTACCCATATGTAACTTGTGATATTAGTAACTTGTGTGTAACTGACTTCAATAACTAGTTAAATTCAATAACAAGAGTCAGTGTTAGTTTGCCTTTCGGTCTGGAAGAACATTTCAACAATTCACAATCGAATTGCGGTTCACCATTGCTTGTCGTGATGAATCTGGTGACTTGTACCAAGGTATTCAAGTCACCAGCTCTTGCGTATGAATTTCGCACGGCTCGTTCAACCATTTCCCGGATTTGGACAAGACGGACAAAGTCACCACTTAGTTTCTGTTCTAATAAAAGTGAAAAGCGGTTGCCACCATTCTCGATGTAAACAATTATTTATATAACCATGCTGTAGTCAAGAATTAACATAATATTGAGAAGGTCTTTTGCGTAGCATCGGTTGTAGGCAGAAATTAAAAAAAATAAAAATTTGCTAGGACCCCAGGGCTAAAACATAAATAAAAAATTTTAAAAAAAGTTTGCCAAGTTGGGTGAGAGTGAATCAAGAAGTAGCG
This sequence comes from Adelphocoris suturalis, assembly GCA_030762985.1. Taxonomy (NCBI): domain Eukaryota; kingdom Metazoa; phylum Arthropoda; class Insecta; order Hemiptera; family Miridae; genus Adelphocoris; species Adelphocoris suturalis. The sequence continues at coordinate 159,549,096 of CM061040.1, forward strand.
TGAAACGTCATGATAGGTCAATCAAGAAACGAAAAAATAATACCCAATATAATTTACGTTTGCGCATGCGCAGAATGAACTGATTAGTTGGAACAATGAAATAGGTACGGGACTATCTGCAACCTAACGATTTCCCTGACGATTTCATCAAAATAGGATGAAAACTGTGAAAATCAAGGTCGTTAGAAGGATTTCATATTGGCGCATGCGCAGTAGCTATTAATGATACAATCATGTTGAAATTGATATGAGATGCTAAGATCGTCATTCCTCAACTATCATCCGAATTTGAGCGAGATCGAACGACCAGGGCGTGAGAAAATAGTGCTGGGTAAAATTTACTTTTGCGCATGTGCTGAGTGAGGTATTGAGTCAAGAACAATAAAATTGATAGGGGACTGTCTACTCCCTACCCTCCACATCCCCTGAAAATTCCATCTAAATCGGATAAAAACTGTGGAAAATGAGGTTGTTACAAGGATTTGGGGACACACGACAGACACACAGACTGGAAGACAAAGTACCAAAGGTAGTTCAGAATGGTCTAAAACGTAAAACGATTTTGGAGACCAAAATTGATTTTCTCCCGAAAGTGAAAACAATGCTTCCGCTACCTTTAGGTAGACTCAGAAGCAAAATCTACTTAAGTACAAACTGGATGAAAAATAATGATGGTATCCTCTACCTAAGAAGAAAGCCTGATTGTATAAAATATTAGGTTTGTTTCGTTTGATACGTACCTACTTAAAAGATCATACATTCATATTTCTGTTCTTATTATTACCCCCCCCCCCCCTCCACCGGTCCTCCGCAACACATCTTTTCGTGCTGCTTCATAGGTGCCGGATATCCATTTTTATCAGAAACTAAAGTTGAACGGGGCTTCATGGTCAACACAACACAATATCATACTAGACAGTAGAGTGAAGTAAAGGAAACTTCTCCCTTTCTAGAAACCTCAATTCTGAGGGGAGCGTTGCATAGGGACCTACGTAGAACAGATGCAACAATTCAAACCTGTCACAAGTTCGAGGGATACGTGGCTGTCGGAGTTAAACTCAATCTGGTGAACTCCAATAGTTTACCAGAGTCCGTTTTCTGAGCGTGTCAAGATAGTAAGCAGTTCCCTACCTACTTAACTCTACTTAATAAAGGTGCGGCTGAAATCCTAGAACCAGCTCTCTGCTTCAATTTTCCACGGGAGAATTTAATGCCTCAATCTGTACAGTAGTTAGGTACTTATTAATTTGTTTTGAGCATATCAATAGGAACATAAGTATGTTCAGAAGTTCCACCAGCAAATTCTTTATTATGAGCAATTAAGCGAAAACCCTTAGTTGGGTAACAACTTTGGTTAAGGTCAAGTAGAGTCATACTTAGGTAGTGATATAATTTAGCTTCAATGGTAATCATTCCGAAATTCAGTATTAATTCTCACTGTGTGGCATTTCGTCAAATAAAGCCAAGTTTCATGGTTTATTCTTGTGTTCTATTTCAGGTAGGTAGATACCTGCGCTAAAACCTAGATTTGTTGAAAAAATCAGCAATTCGGTAGTTCGACGTCTGCCTCTCTTACTTTTATGCAGTAAAATTAATGTTGATGGATTGCTTGAAAGTTAGAGTTGTAAGTAAGTTTTGCTAATCATTAGGGCAATGTTTCTGAAAGAGAAAAACTAATTGATCCAGTTGAACAATTAGGTTTTAAGTTTGATTTTATGATCGCCACCCTGCTCATTGGTTCAGAATTGGGTTATGAATCAAAATTGGAAAGAGCTATCAACACACAGATGTTTTATTTTAGCGAATTTTCGTAGAAAATGAGGCTATTGCAGTAGCTCGGAAAATTTTTAAATAAAAATTTTTGAAAATGTTGTTCATAAAATTCCGTTTTAAGACATTCTGAAACGAATCCTTGATTTATAAGCTTTTTCTTATATAAATCACTCCAGACGATGACTCTTGTTAGGATTGAGATAAAAATTCCGTTCAAGCTTTTCAAACGAAAGGATGAGTTCGTTGGCCAACACTTTTTGAGCACATTAAATTGGTCAAATTTAAATAAATGTACTCTAAAAATAGCTAAAACGGCTAAAAATCGTTAAATTTATATTTTTTTGCAAGATTTTAGTCAAACATAGTTTATCTACAGCAAACTAGAACATTATAAGATGTGTGCAAAAAATTATGCAGAAAAATTACCTACTTAAATTTCATTAATATTTGCTAAAAAATCGATAAAAGCTCCATAAAAAAGCTAAAATTCCCAAATCTTTTTTGAGTCGCAGAATATTATTTAGATCAAATTGTGTTGTCATAAAATTCGTTATCAACTATTTCAACGTTAAATTTATATTTTTTCACAAGATTTTAGTCAAACATAGATAAACTATGTTTGACTAAAATCTTGCGAAGATAAACTACAGCAAACTAGAACATTATAAAATGTATGCACAAAATTATGCAGAAAAAAATACTTAAATTTCATTAATATTTGCTAAAAAAACGACAAACTCTCCATAAAAAAAAAAAAAAAAAATTTCAAACTCATCAACTATTTCAAAGTGCTCAAATTTCAAAACAATTCAACAATATAATAAGATCATACAAAAATTCTCTTATACGATCATGCTGCATGAATGGAACTTTTTATTTATTTTTGTTTACCTATATATTTATTATTAGGTAGGTATTTAATCCCTCTCGGGGCGGATGAGAAATCAATGATAGATTTCTGCCATAATGGACTCGTTAACAATAGCAAGATGGGTTGTAGAAATATAATAACTAGAGAAATATTATTGTTCTAAGGTGGATATTGTTATACAGACCTCTCTCCTGCACAAAGGTTTTCTTTCGGCGATGGCTTTCGTCGTCTGAACAACCATACTCTCCAATATCATCTGAAACAGAACAATTCATTATTGGTGAACTCAAACATTCAAAAGTATATAGGTATCTTACGTAACAAAACCAAACGCCTCATAAAAGCATAGGTAGGTACCTAATCATTGAAGGATAGATTCTATTGGGCCAAGTATATAGGTGCTACCTATGTAAATAAGTGTGTAGAATTTACCCATCCATAAAAATATTAGTTGTGAAGATAATATTGTCAAGTTCATAAAGTATTTAAACCTACCTACCTCTTTTACCTCCTCAATACCAAAGTGCTAGTATTGAGCAATTTGTCGTCCTTTAAAATTAAATTCCTGCGTAGTTTTTACATTTAATAGGTTTTTGAACAATTTTTGTTTCTACGTCTGTCTTTCGTGGTAAGTCCTACTTCAGGCTGGAACTTCTCAAAGTTTCAATCTAATTTTGATCTGATTTTGTTTTGAAGTTTTAAGATTGTGCTTGATTTATGGATTGCCCCTAGCCGGTCGCTCCTACAGGTTGAATAACCATCAAACCAACAGAGTATGTGAGCTTGCCTAAGTTGAACATGGACACATTTTACTAAATTTTGATGATCTTCTTAAAATATGGGCGGGTGGGAAGATAGAGCTCAGCACTTTGGACAGTATGTGGTTTGGGTTTTCACGAAAGAAGGTACATTGATACTGGAGAACCTAGTGAGTTGTGCACCAAGTACTTACTATAAAGACCAATCCGGAGAATCGCTAACAATTTCATCAACACCCGTCAGTTTGTTTGTGGGAACCGGTCTTTTTCAGGTTAATCGCGTACCTACAAATTCTTAGAGTTCATTGATACGTTGCAAAAAATTAAATTAATTTGGAATGTAAGAATCGATTAATGTAATTAATGTAACCCTGATCCCTATTTTCTTTCGTAGTACTCATAACTCTGGACGAAACGAACGGGAGTTAGTGGTCCTACTCTGTTAAGCTTTAGATCTATTAGGTAGATCTAAGAATCTATTAGGTAGTGGTGACCAAACAATTAAAATTCAACTTGTAGGGGAACATTTTTCTCGTCAAATATGCGTTAAATATGGTTCGTAAGTGAAGAAATGAAGGTAGGTACATCAAGAATCTTTAACTCCCGGAGCCAAAAAACTCACTTGTCAGATTTCTGGCACGACAACCAAGAGTGACATTGAAGTCAACTCACTTTAGTTGCTGATCAAAGAACCTAATAGTTTAGAGGAGAGAGACATAGAACCTGTGCGAGTGGCGGACAGTTTCAGCCAATACCAGTTTCGAACAGAATGATTGTAATAGGTAAAACATAACTACCTTCTTATTTATTTTAGCATGGAACATGCTTTAGCCTTGGACTAACTAGCGAAAAACGTTACGTGGATGTGTCACGAAATTTTTTCTTTTTTGATTTTAACATACAAGCAAGCAGTTGCTGGGGAATTAAAACTTCTTTGGTGTTTATGGGACAAAAATTGTTCTCCATTCGTTGGAAAGCTCTCGATTTATCACGCATTTCTTTCGTACTTGTTCTTCTATTTATGTCGTCGTTTTATATTAAAAATGGATATAGTAAACAATGCCATTTGTTTTGTTGTCACTTGGTTGAGAAGTTAATCTTTGTAATTGTAGACGCGCACCATAACAGAAAATTACCTACCTAGTAATTCCTTCTAATTTCGATTCTATTTGACGTACCTATGAAGCTCCTGAAAAATTTGGTTTTTGTTACTTCGTCACTTCTGCTTGGCATGTTCCATGTTTCTTGACTTTTAGCCACGGGCTCTAAGTAATAAAATCCGGGGGGTCTGGGGGGGCCCCCCAGCGGGGTCAAGGGGCAGAGCCTCTTTTATTAGTGTTTTTAGTCTTTTATTGAGTTTATTTATTTATTTATTTTGCAACTTAGCGAATTTTCTGAATAAATGACGCTATTGTTACTATGGTTACAAAAATTTTGAAATCAGAAATTTCGTTTTGAGGTATTCTAAAACGAATACTAGAATATATATGAAACAACCAGACGATAACGCACAGTAAGATTGGGATACAAATTCCGTACTTGCGCCAAAAAATCGAGCTTTCAAAATGAAAGGATGAGCTCGTTGGCCAGCACTGTTCAAGCACAATAAATTGCTCACATTTCAAAAATTTTGATTAAAAATCACTACAAATTGCTAAAAATGGCTGAGCAGAGTTATAATCAACAGAAGTTTATCAACAATGATACATTAGCACATTTATGGATAGAATTATTCTGAAAAATGTATCTACTTCAATAATCAATACTTCACAAAATAATCTATGAAAACTGCCAAAAAGCTAAAAATCCAAAATCTTTTTCAAACCGCAGAACATTATTTAGAACGATTTTATTTTCCATGAAATTTATAAACAATGTGGTATAATGTAATAAACGATAAACAATTTACAAAAATTCGCTCTTATGGCCATGCTGCATGAGTGGAACTTTTTACTTTTTTATTCTAAAAAAATTAAGCGCTCTCATAGGATATCTACGCAACCTTCTGGAGGGTCGCAACCGGCAAGTTGGGGACCACTGGTTCAGCTGATCAAGTTCATTATACAGGGTGTTAACCTTTGGTACCTGCCACAGGCGAGGGATCGATTGTGCAACTAATTTGCAACAAAAAGTGCCTCCTAGATTTTCCTCTTTTGAGGCTTTGTTTCCGAGTAATTTCACTTTTTAAGCTTTTTTCGTAATTTCGATCTTAACTCACTAAAACGGCCACAACTCCCTAAATTACCCGAGAAAATTCAAATTTGATTATACCGTTGGAAAGATTGTTAAATTTCCCATCTCCCTAATGTATCATAAAAGTTTTTTAAGATGGTTCAATTGCTGAAACATCAATCTGAAAGGTGAATTTTGTGAAATCTTCAGAATGACCACTTTTTTCAGACGCAAAGATCTAATCACATTATAGGTACATGTTAAATTTAGCCTGTAGTCCTAAAATATGCTCCATGATTTTAACTTTCCAACGGTATAGTCAGTTTCACTTTTTCTTTGCTAATTAGGGGAGAAAACTATGATTTAGTGTTGAAAAAACATTGAAAAACAACAAAAAATCTTGAAAGTAAAATTACTTGGAAACAAAGCCTCTAAAGAAAAAGTCTAGGAAGCACTGTTTGTTGCAAATTTGTTGTACAATCGATCCTTGGCCTGTGGCAGGTACCAAAGGTTTACACCCTGTATACTGGCGTATTGAAATGAGTCGCCAAAATTGATAATATAAATCTCTTAATGATCTCTGCATCGAAGTGTTTGTGAATAATATAATTTTTGCATTCTGTAGATGTTTTGGACATTACAGTAGTATGCCCTTAGATCATACAAGGTATATCATCTTTTATTATTGTGAAGAGACCAAAAATTTATATTATACGATATAAATATAGTATGATCTTACCTCTTCACCGCAGTGTGTGTCCAAGAGAAAAACTGCGCAGCTTTCGCACTTGAGGAGGTCTCGGGCTTCGGTCATGATTTTCGTCACCAGCCTCTCTAAGTTACTCTGCTCTTCAAATATCGACCTCGCCAAGTTCAAAAGTATCTAAATACGAACGTTACATTAGAACAAAGTATATAAATAGTTACCTACTTGAAAAGTAGCTACACAATATAAAGCCTTAGGCCGGCCAAGCAATAATTCTTGATAGAAACATTTTGTTTGAGGCAGGAAGAGAAGTCCTGGAAAACGTTGAAGTTGGCGGTCCACAGACATGGCCGGTCATTTGGTTGACGAACGGTTCGCTCGTCAGTGTTCTGATAGTCATTACTAGGATCCTTCCTGTTTGACAATCCTTTGGTTGCAACCATTTTGTCTGGCTTGATATGGTTTTTGCTTGCTGCAGTGAGCGGCCTGCCTTAATCTATTTATGATTGGGAGTGGTACATATAATAGTACCAACACATCAAAAACTTTAGACAAATAAATTTTAACTATCACGGGCAAATCAATTTAAGATATTGATGAATAAAATTAAGCTTTGAGAAATTACTTTCTTTTAAAAGTCTTGTTTCATTTCAGTGGCAGAATGTTTAAATTATTGCAGCAATGCTGAAGGTACAGTTTAAATCATACCTAGACAATGCTTATCATTTGCTATACCTAATTGAATTATATATTTTTGAAACTAATAAGGCAATTAGGTTCATTTGACTGAGGCATTTTTATGTAGGAACCTATATATCAAAACATATATTAAGTTAAGTATATACAGGGTGTCTCTGGAAAGGTTACACCCCCCTTCATTTCAGTTCAGCGTTACAAATTGGGAACAACGCCATTTTTCATAATTTTTTACGTAGATCTTAGGAAAAAACTTCCGCCCGCGCCACTGGCACCAGAAGTGGCGCATATGGCATAAACCAATTTTTTTTTTTTTTCAAATGGGAACCTCCATTTTTTATTGCAGATTCGAATTTTACGTATAATTTCATGAAGAAATCGCCCATCACTCGATTTTTCAAGTGCACGTAAACGGGCGCAATTACGCTCCAAAAGTACCTACGCAACTCCGCTCTAAAAGTTTTTTCAAAAATGGTGAAATACTGAGTTTTTGAAAATGTTTAATTGCCACATGTAATACATGATTTTGGGGTATTTTTTCGTGCTGAACCTCGTGATGATGTTCTTTTATTTATATTTGCAACGCCAACTTGGGAAAACACCGAAAAAACTACATTTCAGCAGTGGGTCCCAAAATTTTAAAATCAAAATTTTCGAAAAATTTCTACATGAGATGATACATGAGACATTCCGAAACTAATCCTAGATTTTACCGCTTTTTCATATGTATAGCATTTGCAAGTGTTTTTTTTATGCACAGAAATGTAATATATATAATAATGAACAAATGTTTTTTGAACACAACAATTTCTCATGAACGGAAGTTATAAATTAAGTTATAACTATCCGTTTCCTTCTTTTTTACTTCTAGCCTAATGAAATTTTAGTAGGTAGGCACTTACTTACTATGATGGGGCTAACTACTGACGTTTTGATGGAGTTTAAATCCAAATGGAAAAGGTTTATATCTAAATGGAAAAGGTTTAAATCTAAATGGAAAAGGTTTAAATCTAAATGAAAAAGGTCTAAATCCAAATGGAAAAGGTTTAAATCTAAATGGAAAAGGTCTAAACCTAAGTGGAAAAGGTTTAAACCTAAATGGAAAAGAACTAAACCTAAATGGAAAAAGTTTAACTCAATTCGGAAATGCTATATATTTATATACGTATATACCTATGTATATATGAGTCATTCCAGACGATAACTCTCCTTAGGATTGAGAAAAAAATTCCGTTCTTGCGCTAAGAAATCAAGCTTTTCCAACGAAAGGATGAGTTTGTTGGCCAACACTTTTTGAGCACATTAAATTGGTCAAATTTCAAAAAATGTGCTAAAAAAAATCACTAAAATAGCTAAAATCGGCTAAAAATTGTTAATTTTTTTTTTGTCATCAAACTTTTAGTCAAAACAGTTTATCAACGGCAAACTAGAACATTATTTAGAATGTATGCAAACAATTATGCAGAAAATTTTATAAATATATATGTTACCTTCAAAGTTTAAATTAAGGCATTGTGTATAATGCCTAGTCGTTGTGTTCAATACCTGAATGGAGCAGGCAATGTGTAAAATGAATCTCATTTTATACTTTACCTAGGCAATGTATAGAATGCCTGATCCAGCACTTGACAAAGTGTCCTTCTGGTCAATCTATACCTGATCTGGGCACCTTAGTTGGACATATAGGTCCGAATGATGTGTATAGTTTGGTGGTCTGGATGCTTGGAAGCTCGCATCTCAATAACACAGAACATCAAGTAGTCAATCCCTTAGTAAAAATACAGATTAGTTGGACAGATTAGTTGGACATATAGGTCAGAATGATGTGTATAGTTTGGTAGTCTGGATAACTTCAAGTAGTCAATCCCTTTATAAAAATTCGGATTATTGTGGCATATAGGTCAGAATGATGAGTATTTATACTTTGCCTAAATCAATGGAGGACATTATATACACTGCCTAGGCATTGTGTACATTGCCTAGTCATTGTGTCCAAAGAGATTTAAAAATGAAGGAATTTCATACTTTGCCTAAAAAGTGCAGGCATTGCATACAACTACTATGTATACGACATTGTATACAATGCCTGCATTTCATACTTTGCCGGTAACATATACATTATCAATGTTTTATAAATCTATACATCATTCTAGCATGAGTTCATAGCTAAAAGTTACAACAGGTTTTGAAGAAGAAGAATCTCAACCCTTTTGTTCTCGGTAGGTACCTACTACCTACTATCTAGGGTGAAAAATGAATGCAACACCTGCCATAATTTGTATTGAACTTATTTGCTCTTCCTCACTCAAATGCACAATATGAGAGGATTTTTAACAAAGTAAATCTTATAAAAATACAACCATGGAATAAGTGAATAAGCCCGTTGCTGGAGTTAATTTGAACTTTATTTCGATCAGTAATATGCGATAAATGATTATGACATCAGATCTACCTACATATGTATACTTCCATTTTCACCGATTTACTATCCAAGCTCAAACCACCAGAAAACCCCAAGTCTGAGAAATCATTCGAAGATGAATTTTCCTTGTTTTTTTTTTTCGTTTTTCTTATGAAGGTTTATTGAAAAAATAAAACTCGAGCTAAACACGAGCTAAACCTTTTATGAAAAATTTTTTTGGAAAAGTCGGGAAAATGGTCGGAAAAACCCCAAAAAACTGAGATTTTAAACTTCAAAACCTGCAGTCAACCAGAAAGAGGTGTGGAAAACCTGCAGTCAACCCGGATTATTATTCGGGAAGACGAGCTTAACATTTTATGAAAAAAAAAAAAAAAAAAAAAAAAAAAAAAAATCGGAAAAGTCGGGAAAATTGTCGGAAAAACCTCAAAAACTGAGATCTTGAACTTCAAAACCTGCAGTCAACCAGAAAGAGGTGTGGAAAACCTGCAGCCAACTCGGATTATTATTCGGAAGGACGAGCTTAATAAATCAAATATTGAGAGCTTGTAGAAGTGAGGGTCAGATTAATTCTGGGGTTGACAACATTCTGCAGAAATCGGTAACGAGTGGGGACCTACCGTAGGACAACTGTATACAACCTCACGTTGTACCAACTTAATTTTGGTACATATCTACCTAATTTTATTCTGTAAGAACATAATTCATAATCGTTACTAAGATTTGCAACAATTTTCTCCTAAGCCTGTAAGGGACTTACTTGATTTCTCTTGAACTCCTGGACCGACATTTCGAAAAGTTGAGCATTTTGAATTCCTATCCCGCAGAACGTCAAATACCTCTGAAATACCTGAAACAGGAAAATGGATTAGCTTGAGATTTCTATATTGATAGCCCTTGTTTCAAGATTTTAGCAGAATTATAAGGTGCACGCGAAATATTTACCACTAGAACTCGCATCAAATAGCTACGGGGCGTTCGATTGCACAAACGTGAGAGTTATAATTTAGCCTTTGCGCATGAGCTCTTGCTAACTTTGGAAAATGTCCCACAATTTCATGGAAATGTGTACTGAAAACAATATACCTACCCATGTAATCGAGTTTTGCAAACTCAATGTATTTTCCACCAGGTAATGTAAGTCAGAGACGTATAAAGTTAAATGCTAGTTTAAAAACCAACCGAATAAACTACGTTTAGTACCTCAAAGTAAAACCTCAGCGGCAGCGTGAATTATTAAAAACCTTGAATTTGAGGGAAGTACTCAGATTAAAATATCATATTACTGAGCTGGACCGGCTTTGCCAAGAGCTTTATTTATTTATTTATGGAACATTTTACGTACTTTCAATGCGGAAATATTGTCTTCCTGGGGTTTTCACCACAATTCGCGTCATGACCAATTATCAGGAGCGAGAAATTAATTTGACTCTCCCTTACAGTTGCTATTCATTCATGAAAAACTCAAGATTAATCGTAAAATTGTAAAAACTCAAAACTTTCCTCTGGTAAAGGAGCTCACTTATCGGTTTATAGTTAGGTATCCTACGCTACCACTAATGGGTGATGGGTTAAATCACGCAATTTAGGGATGAGGCAATCTAAGGCTATGTCCTATGTAGATTCGCCGTGAGCGCAAGAAAAACGAACCTTGATTGATGCGGCATGCCGCGAGAGAGAAAAAAACGGTGTCTTAGCCCCGCCTTACACCTGACGGATGCAGGCCCGGCCCGCGCCTTTCTGCGGGCCCGCATTTTGAGAGAACACAAAGAAATAAGTGTATCGATTTACATCTGAGCGAGAGTGAGGCGATCCCCGCGATGGGGAAAATTTCGCCCGCAGAATGTTGCGGGGAGATCGGTGCCCGTCCGACGGGGCGGGCCCGCCGGGAGTGGCCAACACGTAGAAATGAATCTCTAGTCCTACACCTGACGGGGACGCCCGCCGACGGGGACGGGCGTTTTTCGGTTATTTGTTTGAATTTTGTTGTTTGAAAAATGGAGGCATGCAGGGTGGGAGCGACGGGCCCGCGCAAGTGGCCTGTCAGGTGTAACGCGGACACTGCGGCGGTTTTTTCCCCGTCCGTTACGACGGTTTTTTCCCGTTCCCGTCAGGTGTAAGCCCCGCCTTACGTGGAAACGCATATACCGTGTAAACGCTTCGTAGACCAGCAGTACGCAGGCTTTTCAAGCGTATTCAACTGATTGATTGTGCGTGATTAATTTCAATTCGCTTTTATGCAAGTTTGAGTAGCTGACCAGTACATAATTATAAAAAACAAAAGAAACCAGTGGAGACAGTTAAAATGCTAAATAAGGAAACAAGTTTTGTGAACTTCGTAACAACGAGAGGTGAAGGATAGAGAGAGTTCCTCCTTCAAAGGAGAGAGGCCATTAACCTGCTACACCCAGAGGTTGCTTATTTAAACCGTCAGGCATATCCTCAGATGCAGCATATTCAACAATCGTGAAAGAGGAACTGCTCCTATCCATCCTTTTGCCTATTCGTGGGGGGAGGGGGGGGGGGGGACATTCAATAATAGAGGGGCTGGGTGGGGGCGAGGGTGGCTCGAAATCGAGCTTTGCTAACATGTAACAACAAAAGGAGATGGATAGAGAGTTCCTCCTTCAAAGGTGAGAGGTGATTAACCTGCTACGCCCAGAGGTCGTCCTGTTAGTTATTTAAACCGTCAGGGATATCCCCAGATGCAGCATATTTAAGAATCGAGAAGGAGGAACTACTTCTATCCATCACACTCCCCGGGCTTTCAAAAAGCAGGGAGGGGGGGTCATAGGGTAAAGGGTGGGGAGTGGAGGGGGGGGGCTCACATTAGACAGGGCAGGGGTAAGTTTTTAGTTGTTGAGTTTTTAAGTTTTATGAGTTACTGCCCATTTTGCCTATTCGTGGGGGGAGGGATGGGGGGGTCTTATTCGTTTGTGGTGTGGGTGGGTGACTTCACCACTTCGTTATCTCCTCCAATAAGTACAATTCAAGTGCCTTTTATGGCATTGAGTTCACAGAAATGGACGTTCCTGATTTCAATAATTCCATTATAACCAGAAACGAAAAACAATAACATTGCCAAAGAACGATTAAAAAAAAAAAAAAAAAAAAAAAAAAAAAAAAAAAGAATACCTAAGTGGAATTTGAGCGTGTGACGCGCGGCGACAGCGTTAAAAATCAAACCTTTACGTTCAACGCCTACGTGTCGCCGCGTGCGGCAAATCTATGTAGGACACAGCCTATATGTTGTGTTATGAGGGTGTGCTATAGGTACTGTGACAACGAGACATGATGGAGATAGAGAGTGGATAGAATAATCTACAGAATATGTCAAGTAGTAGCAGAAGTAAGAATCGAGAAGGAGGAATACTCATATCCATCACAGTATCTACTGTTCTTTTTTTGGCTAGTATAACTTTACGTTCCAGGAAAGAAAAACCTAAAGGTGGGTTCACATCCACCCAGAATTGCGGAAATGCGGCAATCCGTAAACTGTCCACATCTGAAAAATTAGATATTTTACTGGACTGCCACAATTACGTCATTCGTCAGGAGCTGTTGTTAGATGTGTTATCTTGTTTTATGGCTGAGGTCGAGTGCGAGTTTGTATTTTTACGATCCTCGAATTTTGATTTCATTTATAGAAAAAATATTTCTTTAGCGCTTGTGTATAAGAATAACAATAATAAACTCAAATTGAACACGGCACGGCACGGCACGGTTATGCAGATGAGGCCGAGTTGGGTTAAAAATACCTAGGTGCAGGTACCGATTTTGCGATCTCACAAACAACTCACCTTCCCAATGATTCTATTCCATTTGTGTTTTGAGACATTGCTTGATTATAGATTGGCAATTTTCTACTTTTCGAATTAGTAGGTATGTGAGAAGGATAAAACTTTCACCAAACGAAGAAGAAGTATAGAAATACTACTTGTTCTGACGAAATGGACAGATTATTTACCTACGTTAAGTAAGTATTTCTAATGGGGCATCAATGCATAAATGATTTGTAATGCGCCAACCTACACAGATTTTCGGGTAGAAATATAATGTTATCTTAGGGACGTCGCCTTTGAAGTTTTAATGTACATACATAACAATCTCTTTTGTATGCCCTAATGATTTTTTTGAGTTTATTATTCAACATTGTTTATGGAGGTATGGTGTCCATGAAATGTGTGATAAGTTGGAGAAAATCCTGGAGGAAATTGGTCTGTTAGGGAAATGCAATGGTAATGGAAGACACAATGAAAACGCAATGATAATACAACCGGATGGTTTTGAACGGCTTGCCGCAATTCCGCACTCCCCTCCACTACTTCCAACCACAAACGCACTACCGTATTTCCGAAATTCCGGATGGATGTGAACCCACCTAAGGATTCATTATCTTAATACATCCTCGGAAATATTGAGGAATGTTTTACCTCGACGTCACGCTGGGTGAATTCGGTGGTGCCGTCGGTTTTGTTGATAATCTGCGCAACGCCGATTACTTCTCCCTCGTAGTTGCAGATGGGGCCGCACAGGATCGTGTTGGTCTTGTATCCTGTTCTCATATCGATCTCGCTGTTGAACCGCGGATCCTGGGGAAAAAGGATAAAAATACTCGAATATTCTACTTACAGAAAGGTATTTACAAACAAAGGATATAAGACTATTTCAACAATTTCAAATTTTAGGGAATAGAATTTTGAAAATGGTCGAAATCCGTCTTGAAGCACTCTACAACGATTCCTGAATTTAATTTTTTTGTTCCACCTATTACGTCCGTAGGTACCTATTTTATATTGGCCAACAACTGCCATAAAGTGTTTTTCAGTCCAAGAGAGCTATTTTATAGCTTTGTGTGACGCAAATTATTATAATTTCCCACCGAGGGAGTCTTCAAGAAGCTAAACCTTCACCGTTAAATACCCACTCTGGCGAAGTACAATATGTCTTGCTTAGCCTAGAATTAGTCTCCGAAGACCCTCCATTACACCATACACCATTACTTACAGTTTACATACAATCCTACCTATATTATCATCTGGTTTCGGCACACTACACCTATATTCCTGGGATTCTGCGTCGAAATTATAATTTATCTGGTTCATTAGATAACATAAATTATTTCAATTATGATGTAGGAAGTATGTCTTTGTTTTAATGGCTCTCCAGGAACATGAATCATTATACCCCCAGCGAACCCTTGCCAAAATGTACCTTATATACCTGATGATACTCCCCAAACATTTCTGGCGGCTCCAATTAACAAGTTCGATAAATAATTAATATTAGCCCCACCATACTTTAACTAAAATTCCCTGACGAGGCCTGTAAAGGGTGAAGGCACTCGGATTAAAGATAGGTATTAACTACTAACATGAGCACTGGCCTTGTTAATTTACCCTCCCCTCACAACCCACCTACCAGAACTACTTGATGGCACAACCATAACATAATTTAACATAATATATTACGATAATTTACGAAAATTCGCACAAACGATCTTGCTGCATGACTGGAAGTTTTTCAGCTTTCCCGTTACGCTTTGTGTGACGTAAATTATAATTTCCCACCAAGGGGGGGCCATAGTAAAGTCATGGAAGTGTCAAAGAGCTAAGCCTTTACCGTTAAATACCCACGCAGGCGAATTACAATATGACTGGCCTACCTACCCTAGAGTTTGTCACCAAAGACCTCCCATTACACCAAACGCCCTTTACATTCAGCTTACATATACGATCATATCTACGTTATCATCTGGTTTCGGTACTCTACTCCTATATACCTGGGATTTTCACCGTCGCGAAGAGGAGAAAGCAAAACCGTCTAGGTGAGGGAATCGGAGAGCACTCGACGCCATCAGGTGGCGGAAGATGATTCCTTTAGCCCTGAGGGCAGAGCTGTGCGGCAGCTGCCTTGAAGAAAAACTCAGCTCGAGCTCAACAATGGGCACACATGTCTAGTTCATCACTGAGCCTACCCGAGGAAAGACTACCAGGCTTGTGGTGAGGGAGGCAATCCGGCTGAATACTTTCTGGGTGGAGGAGTGGAGAAGACTAGCTGACGAGTGTGGTGAGGTGTTTGACTTTGATGCACGGGCGGATAATATCTTTGTCCGATAAAAACAATGAGAAGGAAGAGCTAATCGAACGAAGAAGGAACTCTGCTTACCCCACACACTAACAGGAAGTTGTGGCAATGGAGGAGGTAGTTGGGTATATAGGATGCTACGATCTGTAGATTGCCCGATAGATATGTAAGGCACGAGGGGGATTGGTAGGTATAATTGAACTTCCAGAGGTGGAGAAGTGAGGAAGCCCACAGGTGTGCCACGTGCAACACTGGGAGAAGAGAGGACATCCTCCATTTTCTGGGCGACTGCTCCATCCTCGAGAAATACGTGACATCTATTTCGTAATATGGGCAAAGAGCCGAGAGGAATGTATTGGTGTGTTGAGGGACCCTGACTGGACACACCAAGCAGGTGTACACGTCGGCAAGCATGGAGGTACAGGTGGGAGCTCATTTAGGATTTAACATCCAATGATAGCAGAGCAACTCATGTCCACAGCTACTAGAAGCTGGAAAGAGGGACTTGTTTGATATATGTAGAAAGGACTAATTTACTTTTCTCAAGCTTAAATTTAATTGTATGCATTATTTACCTACATGTAATAGAATACCAACCCGTATGACGCCAATTGCCAATCCGTATAAAGGATGTGATTCAGTTGATTTATTTATTTTATTTACAAAATTGGCTTATTTTACACTAAGCTTGTGTTGTTTACAGAAATTTACCTTTCATCCATTCATACCTTCACTTATATTCCTGGGATTTATTAAGTCGGCACAGTTTAGATGGCAGTACCTACAACACGTCCTAGCATGTACCTAGCGAAGAGGATTACTACCCCTTACAGGTCAGTTATAAGAAGCAAGTTTATCCCAGCCATAGTGGGGGGTAACGTCTCAGAAGATGAACTTGAAATTTTTTCACTTCCTGTAAACAAAGGTGGCATAGCGGTGAAAGATCCAACAGTAGGTGTGATGATGACCCATCAGGTATCCAAAGAAGGGTCAAGAGAGCTTGTTTCAGCATTCCTAGAAAAAAAAAAAAAAAAACTTTGATGTCCATGAACACAGGAGGAATGTGGCAGAAGCGAAGCGAGGAGCACGTGGACGGAGATCTGAAATAGAGGACAGAAAATTGAAAAACGCTCTAGAAAGGCTGTCAGAGGATCGCAGAAGGGCAGTAAATCGTTCCGTGTTTCATACCTCAGGATCGAAGTCCTCAGGTTGGTTGTCAAAACACAACTTTGACCTCAGCCCGTCAGAATTTCGTGATGCACTGGCAGTACGGTACAAAAGAAAAGCCAACGACTTGCCTCTTGCGTGTGATGGTTGTGGAACCAGGCCATTCACCATCCAACATGCCCTTAGCTGCAAAATGGGCGGGTTGGTTACACGAAGACATAATGAGGTTAGAGATCTGTTGGGGGAGGCCATGATGCTTGCATGGGGAAACTGTACAAAGGAACCGATACTAACCGAAATGAGTGACCAAGCTCCAGGTCTAAGAGGCGATTTGGCGTGCAGGGGGGTGTGAGAACCTCAAAGGGAGGCGTTATTCGATGTACGTGTCACTGACACCGACGCTCCCTCTTATGGTTCCCGACCTGTTGCCGCAATATTCTCGTCAGCAGTTGAAAAAAAAAAAAAAAAAAAAAAAAAAAAAAACGAAAATATATGGTCGCATGTGAGGCCCGACGAGCAACATTTACGCCTCTCATCTGTTCTGTAGATGGTCATTTTGCACCCCAGATGTCGAATTTTCTAAAAGTCATGGCAGAAAAGCTAAGTGACAAATGGGGAAGACCTCAAGGAGTAGTGCGAGGGTGGCTGAGGGCCAGAGTGGCCTTTGCCATCCTATGGGTCTCAAGCATGTGTCATTGAGGAGCAAGAAAGAGGTGGCGGAGCTGGGATGAGTTGATTGGGTTTCAGGATGGAGCAGCAGCAAGAGTAAATTGAGAAGACGTTTCACGCAAACCCCACACCTCCAGGTTCGACGATAAAATGGGACCAGTTTAAAGGCAAAATTCTGAGAGCCACATATCTCAAACACTTCCAAAGATAAGCATCCTTCTTCTGATTAATACAAGTATATATATATATATATATATATATATATATATATATAGGTATATATACAGGGTGAGTCTCTCGCAAATGCAAAAAAAAATTTGGGTAAAACTGCATCATAAATGGAGTAAAATGCCGCCAACTGCATATTTTTATCTCAATCCGTTCTCGAGATATGATTTTTTAAAGGTTTTTTCAGGAAAACCGTGTTTTTTTTCTTTTAAACTCAACTTTCTTCACTTTACTTCATTTAATTTTAATTTTTGACCACATTTTCGGAATCAGTACTAAATTTACTATAAGAATAGTGTACTTGGGTTTTTGAAAAGTACCATCCAAAGGCCCTCACATCAGCTCAAACATTGACGATTTTGAAAAAATAATATTTCTGAAAATCTTTAAAACTTTACTACTCTTTTAAAAAGAATCCTGGAAACTGGCAAATCTCATGAAAACTGCTTCATCTAATATTCTTTCCAACGGTATTATCAATTTTACTTTTATTTTGTTATTTAGGGGAGAAAATAATATTTTAATGTTAAAAAATGTGGGTTTTTCAATGAAATTGTTGGTTTTCTTGAAAGATGACCCTCCATGAACCAACGAGTATGGGGTCGGTTTCTATGTATTTTTTCTCGCTGGATCGAATGGAAACTCTTGCAGATCTCTCAACTACGTTATAATCGAGTTTTACACTTTAATTAACTAGTTTTACCCCATAACACACATACATTTAATCGTAACAATCAAACTAAACATTTGCGATTTTAAGTGTAAAACTCGGTTATAACGGAGTTGGAGAGATCTACAAATGTTACCACTCGATACAGCGTGAAAAAATACATAGTAATCGACCCCATACTCGTAGGTTCATGGAGAGTCATCTTTCGAGAAAACCAACGATTTCATTGAAAAACCCACATTTTTTAACATTAAAACATCATTTTCTCCACTAAATAACAAAATAAAAGTAAACTTGATTATACCGTTGGAAAGCATATTAGATGAAGCAGTTTTCATGAGATTTGCCAGTTTCTAGGATTCTTTTTAAGAAAGTAGTAAAGTTTTAAAGATTTTCAGAAATATTATTTTTTCAAAATCGTCAATGTTTGAGCTGATGTGAGGGCCTTTGGATGGTACTTTTCAAGAACCCAAGTACACTATTCTTATAGTAAATTTAGTGCTGATTCCGAAAATGTGGTCAAAAATTAAAATTAAATGAAGTAAAGTGAAGAAAGTTGAGTTTAAAAGGAAAAAAACACGGTTTTCCTGACAAAAACCTTTAAAAAATCATATCTTGAGAACGGATTGAGATAAAAATATGCAGTTGGCGGCATTTTACTCCATTTATGATGTAGTTTCACCCAAATTTTTTTTGCATTTGCGAGAGACTCACCCTGTATACATACATATATACATACATACATATATATATATATATATATATATATATATATATATATATATATATTCCTGGGATTTCGTGAGTTGAAAATATAATTTATTTGGGTCATTAGATACTTTGCAACTTTATTTGAAGATAATAGAAATTATTTCAACTATGATGTAGGAAGTTAGTATGTTTTTGTTTTAATGGCTCTTCAGGAACATGAGTCATTATACCCTAGCAAACCCTTGCCAAAATGTTACTCGCAGGTAATTGCTCTAGAAGAAAAAACAAAACTGCGCTTCACCGTCGCGAAAAGGGCTTTTACCCCTGGGAAAGGAAAAGCGTCTAGTCGAGGGAATTGGAGAGCACTCGACGCCAACAGGTGGCAGAAGATGATTCCTTTAGCCCTGAGGGCAGAGCTGTGCGGCAGCTGCCTCGAAGAAAAACTCAGCTCGAGCTCAACAATGGGCCGCCGCTGCCCTAGGCGTTGTAAAGTGCCTGGAAAACCCTATTTTTCAAGGAGAAAGCCGACACGGTTTCCCTTGATCAAGGCCTGTACCGAGCCCGGGGGGAAATGTGGAAAACTCGAGAAGGACAAGTTCCTTTCTCACTTTTCTCGTTGATTGTTTACGGGGAACTGGAAAATGGCGGGGTGGAAGAAGTTTTAATGATAAACGAAATGTGTGTTTGTATTTAGTAAGGTGCAGAGAACCAGTCTCATTTTGACATGGACAACTATGTCCTGGGGCTATGGTCATTTCAAATTTTCATCCGAGAGTAAAAAACCGCGCAAATTATTACACAACGTTTTAATATTTCTGTGATTGGATAGCTCTTCGATGCAGAAATCTTATTTATAATTATTTAACGAAGTACAGTTATTATACATTATTTAAATGTAACTCTTATTATAGGCTTACCTACTATTATATGTTTAGGTGCCTACAAAGGAGAAATTAATTATATTAAACAGCACACATACACCTTAATATTTCTGTATAAAACAAGAGCTGACCTGCCGATTGAAAATTATTGAGGTAAAATAAATCACCTACCTACGCTTCACAAGTCCGTCTATTGGTGACAGAAGTTATAAAGAACTCGATTTCAGAAAGTGAATTATTATCGTAAGTGAGTTTTTACCCGAATTATATGTGATGATAAGAACGTCGTGCTTAACAAGGCGATTTTCCTTATGTTCCACCAGTTGCGATTTACTACCGTTTAATGTGTGTGTGTGTGTGTGTGTTCATGATGCGGTTGCCAAGCAGATAGCAGGCGCTCTGTCATCCAGCGGTTGGGCTGTTGAGAGAGAGAGAGAGAGAGACTATATCACATGCCGAGTGACTGGGGCAAGAAGCCGGATATCGTAGCCGTTAAGGCCGATGGGTCTGCTATAGTCCTGTATGTCCAGGTGTTCATCGGCAGCGTGGACATGGAGCAGACCTGGCGGGCTAAGAAAAGTAAATATGATAGAAATGATCTGCGACGAGCGATATCTGAGCTAAAAGGAGTGGCACCTAATAACATCAAGGTCATGGCCGCGACCGCGTCATGGCGCGGGGCATGGTGCGGGAAAAGCGCCACGGAGTTACTTACTTGAGTTGGGCATCTCAGCAGGAGTACTCCGTGGTATCACCACCCGCGTCCTGAGGGGTTCTTACTTGAACTGGTGGTCATTTTATAGGGGCACTTCCTTTCATCCCATTCTTCCTCCTCGTCCTGCAACATCCCTTATCCCTAGAGCCGGCGTCGGGTAAACCTGGGCGTCCTCCCCACCTTTTTATTTTATTTATTCATTTTTCAATTTAATGGTGTGCCCCCTCCACCTTTGTGGGGAGGTTCGTAAAAAAAAAAAAAAAAAAAAGAAATGTGTGTGTGTGTGTCTCTGTCTGTCGTGTGTCCGCAAATCCTTGTAACAAGTTAATTTTCCACAGTTTTTATCCGATTTGGATGAAATTTTCAGGGAATGTGCGGGCTAGGGGAAGACAATCCCCTGTCAGTTTCATTGTTACCAAACAATAATCCACTCTGTGCATGCGCAAACGTAAATTCTACCAAGCATCATTTTCCCACGCCCAAGTAGACCTTTTTCGCTCAAATTTGGATGATAGTTGCGAGATGACGATTTTAGCATCCCATAACAATTTCAACATGATTGTATCATTAATAGCTACTGCGCATGCGCCTATGTGACATCCTTGTAACGACCTTAATTTCCACTGTTTTTATTCGATTTTGATCAAATTGTCAGAGAGTGCGCGGTTTAGGTTGTAGATGGTCTCGTACCTATTTCATTATTTCCAACTCATCAGTTCATTCTCAGCTTGCACAAAAATAAATTACATTGAGTATCATTTTTTCGTTTCTTAATTGACCAATTATGACATTTCACGCTACTTCTTGATTTACTCTTTTCCACTATGGAATTTTTCAATATCATTTAAAACTTTTCAATGATCTATACATTCATGATAGGGTTCGTTATTTTATTTGACCAATTTAATGTGCTGAAAAATTGCTGGCCTACAGGCTCTTCCTTCCGTTCGGTAAACTTGATTTTTTGCCGCAAGAATGGGATTTTTATTTCAATCCTATGGAGTGTTACCATCTGGAATGACACATACAGGTACCAACACACAAACACACACACATATATAAGCGCAAACGTCAGGAATCGTTTCAGAATGCCTCAAAACGGGTTTCAATGAAGAATTTTTTCTAAAATTTAGATTTCAAAATTTTCCGAGCTATTGCAATAGCTTAATTTTCTACAAAAATTTGCTAAAAATGTCACGCTTTCCTATATCCAATAGTTCACTCACTTACAACGAAATGTTACTAGGAAGAATATAACTTCCTGGTTTCTCATCCCAAAACTTTTCGCCAATCGTTTTTAAATGCTGTGAATTTATTACACATGTCTCCATATTTCAGGACCTATCCAATGCATCAATTTGTATTTTTTGAATAGTTGGTTGGTGGAGGACCAGCTGACCACGAGCCTTAATATCATCCATATTGATGGTAAAATCGTGCTAAAATCTCTCCTGTTCACCGTAGGACGTCGAAATTTGATAGGGAGCCTCTCTGAGACAACATGAGACGAGCAAAGTTAGGAGCGCCATCCTGATAAGCTGAGTGAGCTAAAATCTCTCATGTTCACCGTTGGACGTGGAAATTTGATAGGGAGCCTCTCTGAGACAACATGAGACGAGCAAAATTAGGAACGCCATCCTGATGAGCTGAGTGAGCTAAAATCTCTCCTGTTTACTGTAAGACGTCGAAATTTGATAGGGAGCCTTGCTGAGACAACATGAGACGAGCAAAGTTAGGAACGCCATCCTGATTAGCTGAGTGAGCTAAAATCTCTCCTGATCACTGTAGGACGTCGAAATTTGATAGGGAGCCTCTCTGAGACAACATGAGACGAGCAAAGTTAGGAGCGCCATCCTGATAAGCTGAGTGAGCTAAAATCTCTCATGTTCACCGTTGGACGTCGAAATTTTATAGGGAGTATATACTCTTTTCCACTATGGAATTTTTCAAGATCATTTAAAGCTTTTCAATGATCTATACATACATGATATGGTTCGTTATTTTATTTGACCAATTTAATGTGCTGGAAAAATGATGGCCTACAGGCTTTTCCTTCCGTTCGGTAAACTTGATTTTTTGCCGCAAGAATGGGATTTTTATTTCAATCCTATGGAGTGTTATCATCTGGAATGACACATATAGGTACCCACAAACACACACACACATATATAAGCGCAAACGTCAGGAATCGTTTCAGAATGCCTCAAAACGGGTTTCAATGAAGAATTTTTTCTAAAATTTAGATTTCAAAATTTTCCGAGCTATTGCAATAGCTTAATTTTCTACAAAAATTTGCTAAAAATGTCACGCTTTCCTATATCCAATAGTTCACTCACTTACAACGAAATGTTACTAGGAAGAATATAACTTCCTGGTTTCTCATCCCACAAACATGTTCACCAATCGTTTTTAAATGCTGTGAAATTATTACACATGTCTCCATATTTCAGGACCTATCCAATGCATCAATTTGTATTTTTTGAATAGTTGGTTGGTGGAGGACCAGCTGACCACGAGCCTTAATATCATCCATATTGATGGTAAAATCGTGCTAAAATCTCTCCTGTTCACCGTAGGACGTCGAAATTTGATAGGGAGCCTCTCTGAGACAACATGAGACGAGGGAAGTTAGGAACGCCATCCTGATGAGCTGAGTGAGCTAAAATCTCTACTGTTCACTGTAGGACGTCGACATTTGATAGGGAGCCTCTCTGAGACAACATGAGACGAGCAAAATTAGGAACGCCATCCTGATGAGCTGAGTGAGCTAAAATCTCTCCTGTATACTGTAAGACGTCGAAATTTGATAGGGAGCCTTGCTGAGACAACATGAGACGAGCAAAGTTAGGAACGCCATCCTGATTAGCTGAGTGAGCTAAAATCTCTCCTGTTCACTGTAGAACGTAGAAATTTGATAGGGAGCCTCTCTGAGACAACTTGAGACGAGCAAAGTTAGGAACGCCATCCTGATGAGCTGAGTGAGCTAAAATCTCTCCTGATCACTTTCGGACGTCGAAATTTGATAGGGAGCCTCTCTGAGATAACATGAGACGAGCAAAGTTAGGAACGCCATCCTGATGAGCTGAGTGAGCTAAAATCTCTCCTGATCACTGTAGGACGTCGAAATTTGATAGGGAGCCTCTCTGAGACAACTTGAGACGAGCAAAGTTAGGAACGCCATCCTGATGAGCTGAGTGAGCTAAAATCTCTCATGTTCACCGTTGGACGTGGAAATTTGATAGGGAGCCTCTCTGAGACAACTTGAGACGAGCAAAGTCAGGAACGCCATCCTGATGAGCTGAGTGAGCTAAAATCTCTCCTGATCACTTTCGGACGTCGAAATTTGATAGGGAGCCTCTCTGAGATAACATGAGACGAGCAAAGTTAGGAACGCCATCCTGATGAGCTGAGTGAGCTAAAATCTCTCCTGTTCACCGTAGGACGTCGAAATTTGATAGGGAGCCTCTCTGAGACAACATGAGACGAGCAAAGTTAGGAGCGCCATCCTGATAAGCTGAGTGAGCTAAAATCTCTCATGTTCACCGTTGGACGTGGAAATTTGATAGGGAGCCTCACTGAGACAACTTGAGACGAGCAAAGTTAGGAACGCCATTCTGATGAGCTGAGTGAGCTAAAATCTCTCCTGATCACTGTAGGACGTCGAAATTTGATAGGGAGCCTCTCTGAGATAACATGAGACGAGCAAAGTTAGGAACGCCATCCTGATCAGCTGAATGAGCTAAAATTTCTCCTGTTCATCGTAGGATGTAGAAATTTGATAGGGAGCCTCTCGACAACAAGAGACGAGCAAAGTTAGGAACGCCATCCTGATGAGCTGAGTGAGCTAAAATCTCTCCTGTTCACTGTAGGACGTCGAAATTTGATAGGGAGCCTTGCTGAGACAACATTAGACGAGCAAAGTTAGGAACGCCCTCCTGATGAACTGAGTGAGCTAAAATCTCTCCTGTGAGACGAGCAAAGTTAGGAGCGCCATCCTGATAAGCTGAGTGAGCTAAAATCTCTCCCATTCACCGTAGGACGTCGAAATTTGATAGAGAGCCTCTCTGGGAACGAGAGACGAATGGCCTTACAGGCTCCATCCTGATCAGCTGATTGTGTTGGAAGTTATGTCGTCTGTATGATTACATCGAAATTCGATAGGGAGCCTCTCTAGGACATCAAGGGACGAATTAAATTACAGGCTTTACTCTGAGCTCCACTGATCGTATTAAAAAGTTGGTTCTGTTTTTATTACTATTATTTTATTTATTTATTATTATATTTATCTTTATTTACTTTTTTGTCCTTCAAACTTACTAAACACGTACGTTTTAACATATCCAGATTTATCATTCAAATTCACCAATATCTTAATTAATATTCAATTCGCTAATTAAGTTCCTGTTCCCGTTCGCTAGACGAAAGTTCCTGTTTTTTGTTTTTCTTTTTCTTTATTCAGAACGTAACTGTGATGATTAAAAGGCCGTAAGCTTTCTTGAATATAAACAATCAGTCAACAAGGTATTTGGCATTTCTGAGTGTAATCGAACATTTAATAATATACCTACGACATTGTACACTTACAATGATTGCTCAATATTAATCACGTGATCTTTCCAACCGAAGCAACAGGTTAGTATTTTGAAGAACAATTTATTGAAATGGAGAACAAAAGATCTTCCTGTTAGCGCGATCTATAATGCAAAGGAAACCTCATTTATCAAAGGATTGGCTTCCCTTAATCCAAATATATATACGTACAAAGCCTGACGGGGCACAAGATTGTACGAAAGCTCAAGGGAGTAGGTACAAGTTTCTCCCTTACATTTCAGGTCGATTGTTGGCTAGGAGTCTGAAAATAGAGAGACCGAACGAGGAGTAATGAAGCTTTCATTGATTTCATAGTCGAACGACGAGGCTCTACTGAAGACTCGATTGGAATTTGCACGCCCGTTTGTTTGGACTATGAAAAGCGGTCCTTTAACGTACCCCCAGCGAGAAGCTTGGACACAATGCGCTTTGTTGTTTTTGGTTCCAGAAAGTGGAGCCATGGAGCGACGCACCACAAATAACTGTGTTTGGATTTCCTTGAAGTTAATCAATACGCAACTTCAAAGCTGTTAAAAAGTACACAGTCATGCAGCATGGCTAATAGAGCGAATTGAGATATAGCGAAAACTAAGAGGACAGCCGAATGACGAAATCGCAAAGAAAATTTTAGGACACGCAGGCAAACTCGAATATTTGGTCAACTACGGCATTTTTCACCTAAAAATCTATTTTTCTCACTTGTTATGAATCTAAGAGATCTGGGAGTGGTCGCCTCATCGCTGAAAAATACTTCGACTGGCACATGCCACATGTCCAATAGTCAAAAAACCGATTTTTTTGAATTTGTTGCGACAATACGAGAAAGGCAAGGGAGCTGGAGGTACGACCAATTAAGTGCAAGCAAAGTGAAGGGGATTATAGCTGATCAGATGAAGTGAAAGGAGGTGAAGAATTACTGATTCCATCACTTTGAAGGGATAATTCCCAGCGTGATAGAAATGTACTTATCATTTAAACACTTATTACCAGTCCGTCAATTTTTCAAGTACATTCAACATACCTCCATTTGGAAAAAAAAAAAGAAGAAATTCCACAAACTTTTTATCTGTCAAATCAAAATTGTAACTATGATTGGGTTCCTTAAGATGTTTTGCAAATGTAACCCTTATTTTCCTTAAAATCCTCCTGATCCTCGTCTATTCTTCCCCTGAATTTCCTACCAGTTTGACCGCAATATTCGTAGCCGCAAGAACATTTTAGTTTATAAACCCCTTTTTTATCCTGAACATTGATTTTGTTTTAACGGAACCAAGTAGGTAATGCTCCTAGACCATTTCTAGTTTTGAAACCCACATTTGTAACCCCTCGATGATAGAATTTTGTCGATTTTATCAGAAGTTTTTCCGTAATAAAGTATAGGTACTTATCCATTGTTTTGCTTCTAAAGTTACATCTGCCCCATCCAGATTGGAAACTATATCCCTTTTTTTTCTAAGAACCTTATCCCATATGCCGTATGGTATCAACGAGATGTCCTCCATATCCATTAATAGCCTCTTTGATTTTGATAATGGATTTTTCTTTTGATAAATTGGAATCTCATTGGAATCTCATTGGTTCTCGGTTGATCATACTATGGAAAGCTGCATGCTCATGGACTAAAGGGTGATTTTTTTCTATAAATTGAAAAATCATCCTTCTCGTTTACCAAAGAGATGGACAGATCAAGAAAATTGAGTTTATTCCCGTCGAATTCGAGGGTAATTTAGATAAAGGGATCTAATTTATTGATTTTTTCGTGAAAAGAATATAGTAGCCTTTCTGTGCCTTTCCATAGAATGATAATATCATCGAAATATCTACACCAATAGAGAAGAATATTTGTGTTACAAGTTGTAAACATTTATTGCTCAAGATAATCCATGTATATATCTGCAAGCAGAGGGGGTAACGGAGAACCCATAGCAACCCCTGGCTGTGTATAACATTCTTCATTTTTGTCCAAAGAGAGTTATGTTGAAATGTTGAGAGTTATTGATGAAATTATCAATAGTGACAGATCTGGTAAATGTTTAAATGAGGATGTCCCTCAATGTATTTCAACACTGATAAGTCCATTTCTATAAAACTTGGAATTATCCCTTCAAACAATTGAAACCCCCCCCCCCGTTCCTTGCACTTTATCTGATTAGCTATAGTCCCCCTTCACTTTGCTTGCACTTAATTGGTAGTACCTCCCGTCCCCTTTCCTTTCCCTCGACCTATGGGATTCAAACTCCCTTCACCTGTGACATTATGAGCTGTGTCCTTTCTAATGTGTGTTCAGTTATTGTTTGTTACTGATGATAGCCTAACCGTCGAAATCGATTTAACATTGTAACTCTCTATTTTTTGTGGAAATAGACCACGTTTTTGACTAACTTCCGTTGAGATCTCTTAATTTTTAACACAATTTTTAAAAAATCGCTTACTTTTTTTCGGTGATTTTTTGGCTGTAAACCCTTAAATAATGAATCATTTTTGAAGAATTTTCAAAATTGTTCAGCATGAGCTCAGCTTTTAAATGACCCATACAATTTTTGTAAACCCTTGAATGAGACCAATTGGGTGACTATTTGTTTGAAGACGCGAAAATCGATTTTTTAACAAACAAAATCTGTGATTGGTTTACTTCAGACATTCTAATGACCTGGTATTTGCCGTAAACTCTTTTCCTGAGTGTCTATTTACCGAAAAGTGA
Source organism: Adelphocoris suturalis (assembly GCA_030762985.1). Classification (NCBI taxonomy): domain Eukaryota; kingdom Metazoa; phylum Arthropoda; class Insecta; order Hemiptera; family Miridae; genus Adelphocoris; species Adelphocoris suturalis. The sequence goes on from CM061040.1 coordinate 159,576,910, forward strand.
GACTATTTATTTCAGTGGGGGCGACACCTGACTCAGTCCAGGCCCTCCCCGACTCAGTCCCGCTTAGAAATGGAAAGGTCGGTCCACTCTCCCGACTCAGTCCCGCTAGTGAAAGTCCCGACTCAGTCCCGCTTGTGGAAAATTCCGTGAAAAATGCCAAAATTCTGATTGATATCGTCGTGGTGTTTATTAAATAAAAAAAAAAATACTTACATCATAGTAAGATCGTCATAATTATGCACTATATGATCACATAAATAGGTATCACAGTCTCAACAGTCATTTTTCTCAATCTTCCCCTTTGCTACTTTTGATATCCATTGCCTGGAGAGCGGCAATCTCTTCCTTTTAACTCGGTAGGCCACTTTTTTCAAACAATGCAGTGATGAGGGAGACACCTCATTCTCGGGTATTCACGCAAGGCCATTCTTACCACCTATGATCGTCATTTGTTTATCATAACAAATCTTTGGCTACCACCTTTGATAATTGACACGCTCATGACTAAACTAACACTGAACAGATAACGGCAATGACCAACGCTACGGAGTGCTCTTATCACTTCCATGTTCCAACGGGACTGAGTCGTCTAACCGCTCAAAGCGTAGCGGGATCAAGTCGGGCAATTGCAATATCCCCCTTTCACCAGTTGGGATCGAGTCGGGTGTCGCCCTTCAGTGGACTTCTGGTGTGGAAATGAGTGATTAAATGACGCCATCACACTCTGGTGGATGTTTGAGGAAGGTAGTTCAGCTGTTTCTGTGTGTCCACCTTCCTATTTTACTATCCGGCCACCACTAATCCGAAACTCAGCTATCCTTACAGTGGTCCCTTAATTTTTCAAAGCAGTGCAGTTGGTGAAAAATTATAATGTACCTACACCCCATGAAAACATTTCTGGCTTGAAAGCCATAGGAAGAGCAGTCCTCATACGTCCTCATAAGTCCTCATAAGCAGAAGAAATGCTCTGGATGGCTTTCCACTTTTCCTCTAAGAAGGCGCAATTACGACTTGACAGCAAGTGAATTTCGTGATGCACTGGCAGTTCGGTATAAGCGAGAGCCTGTATAAATGCCAACACCTTGTGATGGCTGTGGTTGCCACAGTTTTACTCTTGAGCATGCTCTGAGCTGCAAAACAGGAGGGCTGGTAACAAGACGGCCTAACGAAATTCGGGACGCATTAGGAGAGTTAATGATGTCTGCTTGGGGAAACTGTGTAAAAGAACCGATAATCACAGAGTCCACATGTTCTCCAGGCCTCAGAGGGGGTTTAGCCTGTAGGGGTGTATAGGAACGTCAGAGGGAAGCATTGTTCGACGTTCGTGTCTGTGACACTGATGCTCCCTCTTATGTTCACCGCACTGTGGCAGCTGTCCTTTCAGGGGCAGAAGAAGAAAATAAAAGAAAGTACCTGGAAGCATGCGAGCAGCGACATAGATCTTTCACTCCACTTGTGTGCTCTGTCGATGGAGTTTATGCCCCACAAATGGCGTCCTTCACAGATGTGCTGGCTGAAAAACTTGCTGAAAAAGGGGCACGTCGCAAGGGATGGTGCGTGGATGGATATGGGTCCGCCTTGGCTTTGCCATTACCCGGTCTACCTCAATGTGCATCCGTGGAATCGGGAAGAAGTGGATCTCAGCTGATGATATGTTGGGGTTCCAGGATGGAGCTGCTCTTTCGTTCGTTGGGGATGCAGTTGTGAATTGAAAGCATTCAGCTTACAAAAAATGACTAGTCGCAGTACTGACATTCTTTTTTAGTTTTGACTTTCATTTATGGGACGAGCTTATTTTTAATGCCTTCTTTGCTATATTTTTTGCTATCAATTCCATCATTGATCAATAAATTATATATATATATATATATACATATATATATATATATATATATATATATATATATATACATATATATATATATATATATATATATTTCTGGCTTGGACTAATTACCTAGTTGGTAGGAATCTTACAGAACTTCAAGTTTGCTTATTCGCGCGCAATCACAAGATATCTCATTTTTACGTCTCTGTACATTTTTGTGTGACAATGCACTAGATGTAATAAATGCATTGGAAATAGAAACCTTCTACATATATATACTCGCAAGACAAGTGTTCAATGAAATAAGAAAAACTCACCGTATAAGCGTCAGTTATGTTGATCACTTCCTTCTTTTGAGCAACATTACCAGCGACCCCAACGCCAAAAGGTATCCTGATTTCTTCAGCCTTCGCTTTCTGTATAGCATCTTCCAGTTCTACAACAATACTCCGTCGTGTTATTGATATCTATATTTGATTAGGTCAAATACTTTGGTAGCAATAGCATAATATTTCAAGTGGCTCGCCTTTTTGACCTCGAGAAAACAGAAGTCAAATTTCGTGTAGGCAAGCACGAATGTTCCTAAAGCAAAAATGTACTCAGTCATGCAGCATGATTAATAGAGCGAGATTAAAAAAAAAAAAAAAGTTGTGGATAACATTCAATTAATGTGGATAAAATCTGATCATTGAGGCCAAATATGTCTTGAAATGAACTGAGGGGACAGCCGTGTGACGAAATCGCAAAGGATATTTTAGAACAAGCAGCCGAACTTGAAAATTTGGTCAATAATGGACATTTTTTAAATAAAAGTCGATATTTCACTCTTATTTATGAACCTCAGAGATCTGGGAGTGGTTGTAATAGACTCAGCGCTAAAAAGTACTTCGACAGTAACACCCCGCCCTTTTGCCCAAAAACCGATTTTTTAGCATTTTTTGGGCCATTAAATTGTAAATTTGAGCATGAAATTTTGGAGCAAGTGGGCCGGCCATGGCCAACGCACTTGACCTGTCTTTTGCCAAAATGGATTTTTCAGCGTTGGAAAGAATTTTTTACGCCATTTTTAAGGGGAGTTTTGGCCTGGAAATACACAATACTATATATATATAGGTATGTATGTGTCATTTCATCATTTCAGACAATCTCTCCTTAAGATTGAGATAAAAATTCCGTTCTTGAGCCAAAAAATCAAGCTTTCCAAACAAAAGAATGAGATCGTGGGCCAACACATTTTAACCACATTAAATTGGTTAAATTTCAAAAAATTTACTCGAAAAATCACTAAAACCGGCTAAAATATGTCAAATTTATATTTTTTTAGCAGAATTTTAGCCCAAAAAATTTGATCAACAACGAAATTGAACAATATAAAATTTACTCACAAAATTATGAAAACAATTTTACTCAAATTTCATTAATACTCGCTAAAAAATCTGTAAAAAAACTCCCAAAAATAGCTCAAATTTCCTAATCTTCTTTGAATTGCAGAATATTATTTTTGAAGAGTTTTGCTGCCATAAAATTAGTAGTTAACTATATTATGCTATGTTACTATGTTATATGCACTCAAAATGCTCGAATTCCAATACGCTTCATCAAATTTCAAAACAATGTATTCTAGAACAATATGTCTTATCACATAATATTATACGATTATTTACGAAAATTCGCTCATTCGATAATGTTGCATGACTGGAACTTTAGCATGATCGTATCATAAATTTTCGTGATAATGATAATGCTGATAATGAAAAATGATTTAATTTTTCGTGTCATATAAATGTTAACTTGTTATGCAATTTTAGCACTCGAATAAGCTTTTTATAAATAATATTTAGCTTGACAAATAAATTTTTGCATTTTTTTCCAATTTTATGGAGTTTTCATTGATCTTTTGACTATTTAATGAAATTCGGGTAAAATTTTCAGCATAGTTTAAGCATAAATTTTTACTGCCAAATTTAAAAATGTATACTAAATATGATAATAATAATAAAATAAAACAATTGATTTGTTGTATTGTGAATATCCAAAAACCTCTTAGCAGATGCTTACTTAATCACAAAATGGTGAAAGTAAATTTTTACTGATGGTCCAATACCACTAGGTACCGTCTCGCTTGTATCAGAAACATGTGTAGTTCCCGTGGTTTCCCTTTGGACTCAATTACAAATTTATTTACTTGGGCGACGAGTACGCTGTGAAAAAGGGAATCGGGAATTACGACAGGAGGAATTTCAGAGGGGTAGATCGTAGTCCTCAAACGATCCGAGAATTATTAATCGATGAGGGAACAACGTAACCAATATCGATCTAACAGTTTAGTCGTCCGAACAGGCAACGCAGGCGTTACTGCAGAAAAGGGAATCCACTATTAATGGGAAGGCGGAGTTTACATTTACCCGTATACGTGAGAGGAACTTGATAAACTGAGGTACTCTCGAATCTTCTCGTTTATATAATCAACGGAGAAGTATGCGCAAGGATCTGTGGTAAAGTAACCAAATAGGCAGGGGCGTCGCTATAGTCTTACGTCGGTCTTTTGTTCGGAAAGTGCAAATAGGTAATTCAATATAGGTTGTTACGGATAATTCGGAATAAAAAACCCAGATACACCACAGCACTGTTGTTCTGGCAATTTGAAGTACAAAATGTTGAACAAACGTATGGTAAACCTGTACACTTACATTCAAACGCTTATTAAAATTGACGTCATCATCCTGGAGCATTTTTTTCGCATAAAAACGCACAAAAATAACCGAGATATGGTTGATTTTAAGCTCCAAACGTTTTTGCTTGGAAACGCACACTCACAGTAAAATTAAATAATCCCTGCTTTTAGCGAATTTTTGAAGAAAATTATTAGTGAATTTTTGATGAAAATTATTAGTGAATTTTTGAAGAAAATTAAGCTATTGCTCTAGCCTCAAAATTTGTAGAATGTGAATTTTTGAAAAATTTTTATGTAGAAATCCGTTTCAGGCTATTCTGAATCATATTCTGAAGTTTAACGCATTTTTTTATGTATGTATGTATGTATATATGTATAGTATATATGTATGTATGTTTCATTCCAGACGATAACTGTCCGTAGAATTGTGCTAGAAACTTCAAACAAATTTTAAAATTTCAAGGACACAAAACGAAAGTTCAAGTTCGTTGGCCAGCATGATCGGATTACATCTTCGGGTTGAAATTTTCAAAAATGTAGTCAAAAATTTCAAAATAGCCTGTTTTTTGCGATTTGTTGTGCGAAATACTTTTTCAGCATACTAACATGTGGTATATTCGGAATCAGCGTAAAATTTCCTATAAGAATTTGTAACAAGTTTTCAAAAATTTCAAAGTTGAAAAATCAGTCAAAAATCGAAATAATGCCGTTCGTTAGTTGTAAAAATCGGTAATATTTGCATGAAACATTGTCCAAATTCAGATTGAACTACTCTTATGGAAGTATCCCTGTATAACCAATCCTAGAGCCATGCTGTTTAAAACTTAGGTAGTATACCTAGGTGCTTGTTTAAAAAAAAAAAAAAAAAAAAAAAAAAAGTCGAAGAGTTCTTCAAAATTCGCTCATGGGGTCATGCTGCATGACTGGACTTTTTAGTTAGTAAAAAGGAACAAAAAAACCATGGTCGGGAGCTGAAAAATTCATTAATTTGGCGCTCAATGGTGGTGTGGCCGCCAGCAAACAGGCGTAGAAAAATTTCAATACGATGGTAAAGGCTCTTAGTAGGGTAAACCTGTACACCTACAGTCGAACGCTCACTAAAATTGATGTCGATTAAGGATGATGACGTCAATTTCAATGAGCATTCGAAAGGTTTACCCTACTATGAGATTATTGTACGCCTGTTTGCTGCCGGCCACACCACCAGTGCGCGCTAAATTGATGCAGTTTTTAGCACCCGACCATGTTTTTACTCGCATTTTGCGTTTCAGAGCCTCCTGAACAAATTTGGTTCCGTGTCTGTCTGTCTGTCCGTCCACATTTCCTTGTAACAGCCATAACTTCCACAATTTTGATCCGATTTTAACCAAATTTTCAGGGATCGTGCGAGTTAAGCTCTAGATGATCCCCTATCAACTTCATCATGATCGAATCAACGGTAGCTTCTGCGCAGGCGCTAACGTGAATTCCTTGTGACGGTCATAACTCGGTCAATGTTGAACGGATTTCGGTCAGATTTTCAGGGATGATGTGGGTAAGGTTCCTTGAAGTCCCATATGACAATCATCATAATTGCATTAGCGGTACGCTCTGCGCATGCGTGAACGAAATATTCTTGTTACGGTCCTTGCAACAGCCGTAATTTCCACAATTTTGATGCGATTTTCTTCAAATTTTTAGGGATCGTGCGGGTATAGCTCTACATGGTCCCCTATCAGTTCCGTCATGATCGAATCAACGGTAGCCTCTGCGCAGGCGCAAACAAATTTTCTTGTTTCGGTCATAACTCAGGCAATTGTGAACGGATTTCGGTCAGATTTTCAGGGATGATGCGGGCAAGGTTTCTTGAGGTCCCGTATCACATTCTTCGCGATCATCAGCAGCGGTACGCTAGGCGCATGCGCGAAAGAGAGGCAGTAGCCTCCCAGACGGCAAGCCTCTTTACGTACTTCAAGCGTGAATGCATGGGCCATCCTCTTTGAGCCCGAACGCTCTGAATGCGCTCTAGCAGATGAACGGCGCGGTAGCAGGGTAAGTTTGGAAAATGAACAAATCGGGTGGTCCATCATGCTCAAAGTTGCCAAAGAATATCCCTAAGGATGTTTTAATCATGAATTTAGATCAAAATATTAATGAAATCCTGTAAATCAATTAAAAACTCCTTCAGTTTTGATCCGATTTTGACGAAATTTTCAGGGAACTACATCCTGGATGGTCCCATATTAAAATCAAAATTTTCCTTATTAATTTCATTTATTATATGTACCATTCAGCTTGAAATTTCCCACTTTATTAATTCCCTGATGCCAGAACCGGTCGTTTCTAGTTTTCTGGAATTTAATGGTGACGTACTGTGAAGGTCACGAGGAAGCTCATGTGCCATTTCCTTGGCAGTGAATTTTTGTTCCTTTTTTACCATAACTAAAAACTAGGCATCATGTAATTTTACTCTGTGTGCGTTTCCAAGCAAAAAAGCCGTTTCCTACCATATCTCAGTTATTTTCGTGCGTTTTTATGCGAAAAAACAGCTCCAGGATGATAACGTCAATTTTAATGAGCGTTCAAATGTAAGTGTACAGGTTTACCCTACTAGAAAATCTTTCTTTTTATGTCCTGTGTGCATGTTTATGGCACTGGAATAAGATCTGAGTATCTATCTGTCTACTTTAATTCTAGAAATTATGTAAATTCTCGTATTGTTCTTCCCAAAGTTAACAGTGAGTTTTATAAAAGAAACTCCTACGTCTGTGCTCTTAAATTCTTATTTATATTTATATTTAAATTTATTTCATTTATTTGCCGTCACATTAATTTGTTTGACAATTGTCAGGACTTTAACAATAAAATATAAGTAATGGTAATAATAATAAAAATACTCAGATAAAAAGGAAGACAAGACCAACTGATGCACCTACACCAATAACTAAACAATAATGCAGGCCATATGCATCCATCCGCCCGAAACGGCTGCTCGGCCGTGGCGTTCCGGCCGAGCCCGGACCCGACCCACCATGGCGGCCCCCTTAAACACGATCAATAGATGAATCGGATCAGGAAGGATGTACAAAACAGATACACGCAGATCCCCCAGGATTTGGTAGTTGCGGAACCTGTGCGTATTTATGAGAAACGTGAAGGCAAAACTTGAGCAAAAAGAGAAGGGCGAGAGAGAACAATTTGTGGAGGGAAATATGGGAAATGGAAGAGCCCTCAATAAGATTTATCGAAGTTACGGGGGTAGGTTCCAGGGTGACTTTTGGCAGGGCCTACGTTGAGGACGGCTTTCTAGTGATTGGATAAAGCTAGCAACTTTTTTTTTTTACTTGTAGGTAGTAATCTGAGTTGTCTATTGACCGTTCAGTTTTGGAAAAGGAATCTTTTTTCGATTTCTGCCTGAACTTTTAGCGGGTGTGTTGTCGCGTTTTGTGGAGGCGCTAACTTTAGATAGGTACCTACATTTTCTGGTCGATTGGGTGAACGTATCATCCTACCTTTTCATCCTCTTACAGCCCATATTTTCGTGACGTCACGCCTGGAGTTGGTTTGAGTTTCTTCTAAGGTCCGCCATGACGTGGTAGATCTTACTAGATCACAACTCAACCAACCTATTTTCCACTAGAAGTTTGCCGTCGTATGTCAACCTAATACGTCATTATAATGACATTTTTCAACAGAGTTATTTGCGAAAGTAATATTGTAATAATATAAAGTTTCGTTAAATTTATATTGTAGTAGCTAAAAATCGTTAAATTTATATTTTTTAGCAGAATGTTGCTCAAATAAAGTTTATTAACAATAAAATAGAACATTAAAAGATATGCGCAAAATTATGCTAAAAATGAGATGTACTTAAATTTCATTAAAATGTGCTGAAAAATCTATAAAACTCCAAAAAAGTTAACCACACCAATTTCAACAGTAAGAAAGGCAAACCACCATGCCCAAGCCAAGTTGTTGTGTCTCTCACTAGATCAGAACTCTAATCTACTGAGTTTGGTCCCAAGTTCAATACTCTGTTGGAATTTTTCACATACGGTGTACTACTAGGTGATATAGTAATAGGAGAGCCGAAGACGTATCCATGTCGCAATGATTCAGCGTGCAGTGGTAATACTCTTTTAACACCTTAAAAATCACTCTTAATATAATTTGTCATGCGTGCGTATACCTACCTAAGAAATAATAAGTGTGATAAAGTATGCCGTTGAAGTAGGATTTCTTAGGAGTTCGAACATACCTAAAAATGCAGCAAACTATTACACAAAGTTTTCATTATAAAATTTCCTGACATTTCTAGGTTTTCCTTGAGTTTTCCAGTTGGGGGCCACCCTGCCTAAGCTCCAGATAAGGCTAAGAAATTCGAAAGCGCTAGAGCAGAATAAAGAAATATAAAGCAACTAGCTGGTTCACCCGTGCGTTGCACAGGTTGACGAACATCCCCAGTTGGTTCAGTGACGTTCAAAACGCTTCAACATCCTCCCCCTCCCCTCCCCAACTCTCCCCACTATGTCAGATTTCAAAAATTTTAAAAATGTAGCCTTTGACTTGAATTAGAGTAATCCAAACATATTCGACAATCAAATCCCCAGTTCGTTCAGTAATGACAAAGATACCCCATTTCTTCCCACCCCCTTCCCCTAAAACACCCCCTTCTATGGGTTAGATTTGAAAAATTTCAAGTAGCCTGTGATTTAAGTTAGAATACTCCAAACATAATCGACAACTCAGATTCCCAGTTGGTTCCGTGACGTTCGACGCTTTAACTTCCCCACCCCTCCCCCTCCATTGTGGGTCAGATTTAGAAATTTTGAAAAAAGTAGTCTTTGACTTGAATTGGAGTAATCTTAACATACTCGCCAATCAAATCCCCAGTTTGTTCAGTAATGACAAAGATACCCCATTCCTCCTCCTCCCCTAAAACATCCCCTATGGGGCAGATCAACAACTACACCTTTTAAACCTTCTCTGGACTTCCAAAAATAATTTAAGACCAAAATTAGCCAAATCTGTCCAGCCTTTCTGGAGTTTTAGCAAGACTAACGAACAGCAATTGATTTTTATATACAGGGTGATTCCCTCACAGATGCAAAAAACATTTTAGTGAAACTACATCAAAAATGGAGTAAAATGCCGCCAACTGCATATTTTTATCTCAATCCGTTCTTGAGATATGATTTTTTAAAGGTTTTTTTCAGGAATACCGTGTTTTTTCATTTTAAACTCGGATTTCTCCACTTTGCCTCATTTAGTTTTAACTTTCAACCTCATTTTCGGTATCAGCATTAAATTTCCTATAAGAATAGTGTACTTGGGTTCTTAAAAAGTACCATCCGAAGACCATCACATCAGCTCAAACATTGACGATTTTGAAAAAATAATATTTCTTAAAATCTTTAAAACTTTACTACTCCTTAAAAAGAATCCTGGTATCTGGCAAATCTTATGAAAACTGCTTCATCTAATATGCTTTCCAACGGTATTATCAATTTCACTTTTATTTTGTTATTTAGGGGAGAAAATGATGTTTTAATGTGGGTTTTTCAATGAAATTGTTGGTTTTCTCGAAAGATGACCCTCCATGAACCAACGAGTATGGGGTGGGTTTCTATATTTTCTTGCTGGATCGAATGGAAACTCTTGCAGATCTCTCAACTACGTTATAATCGAGTTTTACACTTTAATTAACTAGTTTTACCCCATAACACACATACATTTAATCGTAACAAATAAACTGAACATTTGCGATTTTAAGTGTAAAACTCGGTTATTACGGAGTTGGAGAGATCTACAAATGTTACCATTCGATACAGCGTGAAAAAATACATAGAAACCGACCCCATACTCGTAGGTTCATGGAGAGGGTCATCTTTCGAGAAAACCAACAATTTCATTGAAAAACCCACATTTTTTAACATTAAAACATTATTTTCTCCCCTAAATAACAAAATAAAAGTAAACTTGATTATACCGTTGGAAAGAGTATTAGACGAAGCAGTTTTCATGAGATTTGCCAGTTTCCAGGATTCGTTTTGAAAGAGTAGTAAAGTTTTAAAGATTTTCAGAAATATTCTTTTTTCAAAATCGTCAATGTTTGAGCTGATGTGAGGGCCTTTGGATGGTACATTTTAAGAACCCAAGTACACTATTCTTATAGTAAATTTAATGTTGATTCCAAAAATGTGATCAAAAGTTAAAATTGAATGAAGTAAAGTGGAAAAATTTGAGTTTAAAATGAAAAAAAAAAAAAACACGGGTTTCCTGAAAAAACCTTTGAAAAATCATATCTCGAAAACGGATTGAGATAAAAATATGCAGTTGGCGGCATTTTACTCCATTTTTGATGTAGTTATTATACCCTTCCCTCGCACGTCCACATCTCCATAAGGTGCTATCTTACCGGTATCAACTGTGACGTCAAAAAGCTTAGCCACGAGGTACTTGGAGCTGGAGGCGCCCCTGGCGAGGAAGAGGGACCCCCTGTCGGCCCGCGTGAGGAGACCGACGTTGACGAGGATCTTGTGGCAGAGGACGTCGATGTCCAGCTCGTTGGACACGTCCCGTATGAGCTCCATGAAGAGCTCCCCCTCGTCCAGCATGTCCAGCCTCCGCCGCCATTCCCCGGAAACCCTTGGCCTGCAATGGACGACATTCCTATGAGATTTTGGTGAAATACACCCTGTGATAATGATTTGTTTAAATTTCATCTTATTAGTATTTTTATCTATTTTGACATGGACATGTCTTTGCTCTACTAGACGTTCAACAGCACGTCCAACCCCCCACCACCAGTGCCATCTAGATCCAATTCTTCTTCATATTCGACCTCCGTAACATCATTTTAGGCGTAAATCTGATCTTTTTGTCCAACTAATCTGTATTTTGTTAAAAGGATTGATTTAGGATATTTTTTTTATTTTTGAGATGCGAGCTTGCGAGCATCCAGACCACCTAACTATAAAAATCAGACTTATCTATTACATAGGCCTGTTTCGATTTAAGGAGGCTGATTATTATACGGAGGCCGATTATGGTTTATAAGTAGGCCGGTTTATTATACGGAGGCTGATTATGGTTTATAAGGAGGCCGGCTTATTATACGGAGGGTATAATTATAGGGAGGGGTGGGGGGTATTACGGTGCTCTTGAACGCCAAGTCTTTGCTCTGGGGGGTCATCCAAAAATTTTCGTCACGCTATAGTTGATGTCACGATTTTCCAAACTAATGACTTTCACGTACAACCCAGTCGTTGCTAGGGGAATGGAACTTCCGCAGTTTTCATCGCACAAAAATCGTTCGCCACTCGTTGGAAACTGCTTGATTTATGTGATAAATGTTCACATTTCAAGCTACCAATTTCCCTCTCCTTACGTACCTGGATACGTTCGTAAACAAAGTCGATTGGACTATTAAACAATTTTCGTTTGGCGGAAACATAGCCGAAAAACACAGGAAATAATAATGGGCACAGAAGCAGAAGATAGCATAACAGATAACAGAAGAAAACAAGACCACAACAAACTATACGGATGACATCAAACACAGACGAAATTTCAAGGTACACACCATTCCCATTCCCATTTCAGTTCTGGTACATGTACGACTTGTACAAAATCAATAAATGAATTAAAAAAAAAAAAAAAAAAATTTTGCGATGACACATGATTCAGTTTGGCGAAATTTAATATTTACTTAACTGCTTACAAGGCGGGCTGTCAACTGCTTGTTGTTGACATCATTTGGGGAGTTAATAACATGTGGAGGAGAGTCTAGACATGATTAATGTGTTTCCAAGTGCAAACAACCCAGCGATTTGGGAATTTCCCAGTAAGAAGATACCATAACCAGAACCAGAACCATCAGTGTCCGCTAATTCTCCTATAACCGTTGACAATTCAATCGGCCGGCTTGACAAGGATATTAATGTGTTCCCAAGTGCAAAGAACCCCGCGATTTGGGAAATTCCCAATAAGAAGATCGTTCCGGTTAATATGCTGCAAAATTTGAAGACTCAGTGGGCACGTGCATTGTCTTCTACAACAAAGAATGCTTGGCTGAGGAACAGAAAATTACCAGTATGAAGAAAGTGCTCGAGGAACACTCTGGCTGGAGGAGCTAAAAAAATGAAAAATCAGGCTATCATGAACATAAAAATGATAACGTCTGTATTGGAGAAATAACTTCAATAGTATGTATAGCATGCTTTTTGTGCCTTCAAGAATAATAAAATAAATTCTTTATCCTACATGTCGTCGCCAACAGTCCAACGTTGAAGGATTTGTTTACAACTCTCGAGGACAACCGTTATGAAATCCACAATCAAAGTCATATCCATGAAACATGGTATCTGCTTGTAAAGCAGATAGTTGAACTCGTTTACGAGTTTCTCTCTGAAACAAAATTTTTATTAAGGTTTAAGCCGCACCTCATCCAGAAGGCATTGAACAAGGTGTCTAAAGAGACACTGGAAGTGGAACAATTCTAAGGGGAGCCATGTTGCCATCCTTGACTAAAAAGGAGCGCCATCATGGACTCCACTGGCAACTCGGAGGGGGAAACAGTGATGACCACTGTTTAGCCCCCAAAGTGGATTAAAAAAAACCCAAAAATAAAATAATACAACTAAGACTAGATGTAAAATAAGCTAATAACTATATACTTGCAGTGTTGGGCAAAATCTTTTCGTCAAGCAAAGCTTCGCATAGTATAGGAGGGACGCCCTATCGAAATAGATGACCGTGACGCATTTTTGTGGGTTGTATTCGGGTAATCGCCGTCAGACTAATACGATTACACGAATACGAATATAATCGCATTTGACTCAGAATCAACAAATACTTATCGCGATTACAATCGTATTCATATTCGACGATAAGATTATGCCCAACACTGTATACATTCTACTACATACAATCAGCAAAGTGTAATAAAACTACGACTAGATGTATATAAATATATCACAGATCAGATATCACAGTTCGTAGTGGCTCTTCGGTACAACAACAGGGATCGGACTTTGTCTGGTCCTGATAAAACGTCAACCCATTGATGGGACTCGGCTATTATATGAGGCAGCCAACTTTCGCCTCCAGAGCTGAGTTTCACAAGTGGTATTATTTCTTTTTTGAGGCAGCCAACTTTCAAGCCACCAGTTCAGCTCAACTCTCAAAACCCCAAGATTTTTTCAATGAATTTTGGCTGTAAAACCTTAAATAACAAACTATGAAGATTTTTCCTTAAATTTTTCAGAATGAAAAACAGAGTAACGGAACATTAAAGTGAGTGAACTTAGCTTTTCAACGACGTATAGCCTTCATCCTCCCCTAACTGCCACAGTCGTCTGGTAGGAGACTCCACCTTGTGGAGGAGCGGGAGGGGTCCATATATTTGATAATTATTATATTACTGGACAATTAATATAATTCATTTTCATTGAGGGGACACAGTGAGCAATCATTCTGGTCTAGGCGACATGAGAGCAATTGTTCATCTCGTTGATCAATTTTCATTTGAGCAATAGCTTCCTCTCGATAATAAGATAATAGCGAGTTCCTGGTGGATCCGTAAAACACAATACGTCATGCGGTATTGACAATCCGGTGCCGTAACCCTGACGCAATGAGTTACGGTGACGCATCCTTCCGTACAGATACGTTAAAGGATCGCAACCCGGGAAAAACGTAATTGTCTAAAATAACCTCCTAGGGATAATTTTCTCCTTCCATGGATTTAGCGTTACAACTAGATCCGTTAAGGACTTGATGTGACTTTGAATTGCGGTAAATGTTTCTGGTTACCGCACGCCGTATTGAGACCGACAGATCTACTAGGACTCTCTAATAATACAATGGATAGTCATATTGACATAGGTAGGAATGACGTGACCGATCAAGCTGCCAAACTAGGGGCTTCAGGAGTGCATCAATCCCTGACAGCACCTGTCCCTCATCCCGACGCATTAAATTTAATTGATCACATGGAGACAGTTGAGTAGCAACAATGGTATGACCAGTATTCCCTCGACAAGGGGGTCTACCATTATTCTATTATGAGCCAGGTATGCAAAACATATTGATTAATAATGCATGCATTACAGGGACGTCCCTATGAATGTATTGTATGTAATTTTGGTGAGAATGAAAATAATATTGAAAAAACGAGAAAAAAATCATGATTTCTCCGAAATACCCTCCTCCTTTCCACCCATTAAACCCCTTCACCGACAGTAAATTTGAAACTTCCACGGTTCCATAACTGGACTAAAATCTGGATCAAACAAACAATAAAAACAGTCACGGAAATCAGATGAATATAGTAAAAATATGACGATTAATCGTTATTACCCCCTCCATTCACCCCCTTCCACGATGAAATCTGAAACTTCTGACACATTTTCTCAAACCTAGACCAAATTCATAGTTGAATGGATGATTATACCTAAAACATCATGATTTATCAGTATTACAGGAGGTAATTCACTGTCGAAAAAACTCAGTTTTGGAATCGTGGTGTCCAAATCGTGAAATAGGTACGTGTCCACTGAAACGAATTCTCACTTTTAGGTAAATAGACATGAACTTCTTCAGCTTCTAAATTTTCATGCCCCCTGTATCGCACTAGAACCTCCACCTTATTTTATACTCCTACCACAACCACAAATTACCTGCTAAACAATCCACTCCATAGAGCACAACGCATATTCAATATTCCTTCTGTCTCCGAGAAAATAGATATTAGCACAGTTTCCCTTTATCGTTAAAAAAAAAATACTTGATACCTTATAATTAGAAATCCTTGTTTTATTTTCTTGTTTTATTTTTATCAGTCATTCTTTCGCGTTCGCTTATCAATATTTTTGTACCTTTATAATATTTATACTAACAATCCTCTTGTAATTGGGCTTAAGCCCGTATGTTTCATAAATAAATAAATACCTAAACACATTTTGTAAAAAGTTGCAGTCATGCAGCATGGTCGTATGAGCAAATTTTCTTAAATTATCTATGAATTATTTTACGATAAATTGTATTGAATTTGTGCAGTCTCAGTAGAAATAAAATTTTAAAACCAATTTTATGGTTTAAAAAACTCGTACTAAATAAAATTTGGTGATTCTAAAATGATTTTGGATTTTTAGGTTTTTTAATAGATTTTTTTAGCAAATATTAATGAAATTAATGTACTTGAGTTTTTCAGCATAATTTTTTGCAAAATTTTTTTTAATGTTCTAGTTAATTGTTGATAATTTTGTATTGATTGAAATTATAAATTTAACAATTTTTGGCCGGCTTTGGCCATTTTTAGTGATTTTGTTTGTAAATTTTTTGAAATTTGACCAATTTAATTTGCTCAAAAATTGTTGTAATTCGCTAAAAAATCGATTTTTGTGTCTTCAATGGGCGCTTGATTGGTCTCTTACATGGGTTTACAAAAATTGTATTATAAGTCATTGAACAACTGAGTTCATTCTGACCAATTACAAAAAAAAAAAAAAAAAAGGTTTATAATTTAAGGGTTTACAGCCTAAAATTCCCTCAAAAAAGTCCTGTCATGCAGCATGATCGAATGAGCGAATTTTCGTAAAATATTGTATTACCTATTTATTAGGTATGTTACATTGTTTTGAAATTAGTGCACTTCGAGCGCAATGAAATGGTTAATTACTAATTTTATGAGAAAAGACGTATTCTAAATAATAATCTCCTATTCAAATAAAGGTTATGAATGTTTAGCTTTTTTTTTGCCGTTTTTATCGATTTTTTTTAGCAAATTTTAATGAACTTTAAGAAATTTTTTCTACATAATTTTGTACCTACATGAATTTCCGAATGTTCTATTTTATAGTTAATAATCTTTATTTGAGTAATGTTTTGTCAAAAAATATAAATTTTAACGACTTTTAGTAATTTTTAGTGCTTTTTTTTTTTAGTACATGTTTTGAAATTTGACCAATTTAATGTCCTCAGAAAGTGCTGGCCAAGCTTCGTTAGGAATGCTTGATTTTTTTAGGCGCGAGAACGGAATTTTTATCTAAATCCTAAGGAGAGACACATACATAAATAAATAGATATATAAATAAGTAAATATATATATACACATATGAAAAAGCGTTAAACTCTAGGATTTGTTTCGGAATGTCTCAAAACAGATTTCAATGAAGAAAATGTTCAAAAATTTGTATTTTAAAATGGTAGTTGATTCGTCACAGTAAGGTCGCTGTACATTTCATGTCACTGTACGTTAACCCGCACAATCAGTGAATATTACGTAAAAATTGGCCCATTAGTTGGAGTTCCCAATTTTCGTCTTACGCAATAGTTATTACTCAACTAATCACAATTCGTAGTGCACTATCCTGAAACAAGTACCTACCTAAAACTACCCTCTAAGTAAGTGTAAACAAAATCGGTCTGATAGATAGATCAAAGTTGTAAGAAATTCATGTTCGAGTAGGCGCACACGCTACTAGAGTTTCGATGGCAATGGAATTTACAGGGGACTATCTATGATCAATTTCATCAATATCGGACTAAAACTTATTATGGTTTCGGACGAGCCATGAAATTGGCACAGGCACAGAACGAAAATTGATCATTAACCCTTGGAACGCAAAAAGCAAGTGGACAATATGATTCTGGATGACAAGAATGTTTTCGACTTCTTTCACGGACACAAAGCTTTCCTACCTTCGGTAGTGAGGAAGCAAAAAATATTGAGGAGCTGCTGGGATTCGAACCCGCTACCCCGGAGTGGCTACCGCTGGGTCTACGGAATCCACTGCCCAACTTTATTTATAAGAGGTACAAAATAAAATTATAAAATCCGTGACAATGAAGAGTCGTGAAGGGCGAGTGCGGACAAAAAAAATGTGGAACGCTTCACGATTTTGCGTGTCATCCTTGCGCAGGGGCCATGCTAATCTTCTCTGTATCGTTCCAATTTTAGTATATGTACCGCCGAAGCGAGTACGTCCACTGACAAAGTTGTTGAGTCCTTAAGTTGTTGCGAGTCGGGCTGTAGGTTCCTTCGAAAGTAGTTTTCTTTCTACGTTTTTCAGTTCCCCACAATGGTGACGTCACACGGGCAATAGTGTCCGCCCATGTGGGAGGGGTGCTCACCTGTATGTCAAGGCGCGTCCACAACCAACGAGCATCGACGAACAGGGTTCGCGGACACTTGTTCGTCCACCTGTCTACACCGGACGAGTATTCGTGTTCGCCGATGCTCGCCAGTGTTCCCGCAAACGTCCTTCGAAACGATGGCTCCTGTCTTTTCAAAAACGGCTGTGGCGGTGGCATCGTTTATTTTACTGGCAGAGACGTTGAGGAAAAAACATAAACAAACATTCGCGTTTCATCACAGAAAATCACTGATAATTTATTGTATACGACAAAACGCTTTAAATATTGTGTCTACTGTTAAATTATGTGTCTAAATTATGTACTCTTAAGAGATCGCTCGTGTTATAAAAAAATAATAATTACTTCGAGCGATTACGACGAGCGATCTCTGATACACAACAGCATTTTCATTGGTAATCCACTCCGTATTATTAGGTACCCACTCAAATGAAAGATAAGTATCCGAGGAATAATTTTGAAGCACAATTGACTGAGGTAGCCGATCGTATTATCGTATTTTTCCGCCTGCCCCTCCGATAATTATCTAAATTTGCTCAAGTAGATGAGGCAGGTGGAAGATGAGTTAGGTAGAGCCACTATTATTTTTTTTTTTTGGTTTATTATCGTCGAATACAGCTGTGCATAATGAAATAAAAATAAAATAATAAAATAAAATACTTAAAAAAAAAAAAAAAAAAAACGTCGATTTTGACCTTAAAAATCACGTTTTCTGTCATTCAAACGCTATTTTTTCCCGAAACTTCCCTATAAAAAGAATTTTTTTTTAGTAAACCTTCGGAAAGCTGACAGATTAAGAAAGTTTTTCCCAAAGAGCGCTTGCTGAAAAACTTCCACACTGAGGAGCAGAAAAACGAAGAAAAGTCGACAATTTTTACATTTTCTTCAAATTTTAAACTTTGGCCATTTTTTTGCACTAACTAGAACTAATCAAAAAAACTAAAATTTACATCAGAATGATAGGAAATTAAACGCACTTTCCAACGGTATCCTTAGATTTGAGAAAACTCGACAAATTGGGGAGTTAGAGCTGTTTTTGTGATGTAAGTTTGAAAACACGAAAAAAATCTTAAAAAAGAAATAACTCGGAAACGAAGCCTCTAAAAGAAAAAGTTTACAAGGCACTTTTTGTTGCAAATTACTTGTAGAATCGATCCCTGAAGTCTTGCCTACTTAAGTTGAGACACCCTGTATAAGAAAAATTAGTCACCGTGAATGATAAACAGGGTGAAACTCTTCAAGGCATCCAAAATCGTGAATTGTTTCATTACAAACTGAGAAAACTGTTCGCAATAGGTCCACACCGGGCGAGCACGAACGGCGAGCACCCTCTGATGTACCGACTCCAAGGGGGAACGGCCGCGAGCCGAGCCGAACGTTCGCGAATGCTCGTGAATGCGTCCACACCGGGCAAGCATTCTTGGGTTCGTGCGTTCGGCTAGGCTCGGCTCGCCCGTTGTGGACGCGCTTTTAGGGGTGTCACCAGGGTGGGAAACTTTGAAATATCATAGAAACAAAACTATACATCGCAGTGGAGTGCTGTTGATATCAAACTTCTTATGATGTAATCTTTTTCCATCTAAAAATATTTGAACTAGGTAGGCTGTACTTTTTTTACACCCATCGGTAACGCTCATTCCATTCACGCCGGTAGGTAACTGTACACATACTAAGTTTTAGTCTGATTTTGATGATATTCTCTTATAACGTAAATTTCCCACTATCTATTGGTCCGATTTTGTTCAAAATCTAGGGGTGAGGGTAGAGATTTCGGGATCGTGCCTTACAAACATGAACATTACATGCATGGTTGTCCCGTCATTTTTTCCTTGCATCACCACCCTCCAGGTGCTATTTCGAAGCCCATATCAACTATCATTTGATCAAATCCACTATTCATGTTCTTTATTTATTTAATTGTTAATATTCTCACAAAAAGTTGGTATTTCAATCCATCCCTTTTAGCAGTATTTTATAGCTTAGTATTTCCTTAAACAAGATTTCCTTCGGTAGGTAGTTGATGTGGGCTTGTAAATAGCACCTGGAGGGTGGTGGTGCAGGGAAGAAATGACGGGACGACCATTCAATGTAATGGGAATGAATAAATTCCTCCTTCTGAAATTCGTAATATATAGGGTATCCCAGAAAGGTTACACTCCCCCCCCCCCCCCCCCCTCTTCATTTCCTCTGACTATAGCGTAAAAAATTAGGACCAACGCCATTTTTCATATTTTTTTACGTAGATCTCAGGAAAAATCCTTTCATACCAGAAGTGGCGCAAATGGCATGAACTTTTTTTGCTTCCGAGTCTACCTGAAGGTAGCAAAAACATGGTTTTCACTTTCACGAAAACAAAAACAAAAAAAAATTTGGTCTCTAAAATCAAAATTTCCACTAGCATTTTACGTTTTAGGCCATTCTGAACAACTTTGGTTCCGTGTCTGTCTGTCTGTGTGGGTGTGCATGCGTGCGTGCATGCGTGTGTGTGTGTGTGTGTGTCGTGTGTGTCTGTCGTGTGTCTGTAAATCCTTGTAACAAGCTTATTTTCCACAGTTTTCATCCGATTTGGAAGGAATTTCCAGGAGATTGTGCGGACTAGGGGGTAGACGTTCCCATATCAGTTTCATAGTTCTGGACTCAATACCTCACTCTGCGCATGCGCGAACTTAAATTCTACCAAGCATCATTTTCTCACGCCCTAGCAGTTCGATTTCGCTCAAGTTTGGATGATAGTTGGGGGAAGACAATTTGATCATCTTATCTCAATATCAACATGATTGTGTCATTAATAGCTACTGCTCTTGCGCCAATATGATATCCTTGTAAGAAGCTTATTTTCCACAGTTTTCATCCAATCCGGATGAAATTTTTAGGGAATGTACGGGCTAGGGGGTAGACGGTCCCCTATCAGTTTCATGATTTGCGACAATATGAAAGTGTGTATGTACTTTGCAGCTTGTTGAAATCTGACATCATTTTCTAATTCTATTTGCTATGAAACAGGTTAGCAGACCGGTGAAGTCTCTGAGTGGACGATTTTCCCGAAAGGTAGGCCGGGCAATAATATTATGTAAAAGATGGAATAATAGTGGACTGGTTGTTGTTGGTGAGTTGAAGATATACTGTCCTGAGTGTTTCTTTGAAGTATACTAGGATTGGTCTACCACTTTCATGGGGTATTGGAGATAATTAAGAAACCGATTTAAGGACAGGAAGGTCTCTTTTTGTACAATTTTCTACCTCCATAATGCCGTATGAAATTTTACGGTCTTCACTCGCATTTTACGTTTTATACCATTCTGAACAACTTTGGTTCCATGTGTGTGTGTGTGTGTGTGTGTGTGTGTGTGTGTGTGTGTGTGTGTGTGTGTGTGTGTGTCTGTCTGTCTATCTGTCTGTCTGCCGTTTGTCCTCAAATCCATTCGATTTGGATGAAATTATCAGGGAATGTGCGAGTAGGAGGTAGACGGTCCCCTATCAGTTTCATCATTCTTGACTCAATACCTCACTCTGCAAATGCGCAAACGTAAATTCTACCCAGCATCATTTTCTCACGCCCTAGTCGTTCGATCTCGCTCAAATTCGGATGATAGTTAGGAGATGAAAATTTGATCATATCAATTTAACATGATTGTATTATTAATAACTACTGCGCATGCGCCAATGTGAAGTCCTTGTAACAAGCTTATTTTCCACAGTTTTCATCCAATCCGGATGAAATTTTTAGGGAATGTGTGGGCTAGGGGGTAGACGGTCCCCTATGAGTTTCATTGTTGCGAAATCGTTACTCCACTCTGCGCATGCGCCAACGTAAATTCCATACGTTCCATTTTTTACGTCCTAGTCGTCTGATCTCGCTCAAATTTGGATGATAGTTGGAAGAAGATGATAGGTAAACGAGGAAGCAATGTGCCACACCCAACTTGGCAGACGTTTTTTCACATAGGAACCCCCATTTTTTATTGCAGATTCGAATGCTACCTAACATTAGAAATTACCCATCATTTTTAAGTGCGCGTAAACGGGCACCATTCCGCTCCAAAATAGCGCAATTCCGTTCAAAAAAGTGCAAACATTGTCCAATTCTGAGTTTTTGAAGATATTCAATAGCCACATTGATACATGTTTTTGGGGTATTTTTTCCTGGCTGAACCTCGTAATGATGTTCATTTATTGATATTTGCAACACCAACATGTGGAAACACCGAAAAAAGTACATTTTAGTACGCTTTTTGCTGTGTAGAAATGAGTAAGATAAGTGCAATTCTGGTCGGTTTTTCGGTGTGTACACAAGTCGGTGTTCCTGCTGTTTACGCGCACTTAAAAAGTCGAATGATGGGTCATTTCTTCGTGACATTTCACGAAAAAATCCGAATCTGCAATAAAAAATGGGATAAAAACAGTTTATGTCATTTGCGCCACTTCTGGCGCAAGAGGCGCGCGCGAAAGTATTTAATGGTGAAGAATGGCGTAGGTACCATTTTTTTACGCTGTATTCAGCCTTGTACAATAGTACCAGATGATGCCACCCCAGGGGAAACTGGTTGAACTTAATTAAATCCTCATAAATTGGAAGAAGCCTAAATATCTTCCCCCTCAACCCTTTATATCTTCCCCCCATACACCTATATTTCAGCAGTTTCAAATTTCTTTATGGAAGGGGTAAATGAAGGGGGTAATACTGATAAATCGTCAGTTTCATATTCTCAGGCAATTTCCGTTGGTTAAAGCAACTGAAGCATCCAGTTAAAGTCACTGATTCTGCGAAGCGCGAATATTATAGATTTACTTTTAAAATCCAGGCATTGCATGCGTTACTAACCAGTAAGTTTCCAAGTGCTTTTGTAACGATTTTGAGATGCTAGGCCAGGGAAGAAACATATTCCGAGCTAAAACGGTAACATGGAGAATTTCGGGATTGTGTATTTTCCGCTGTGCAATGAATGTGTCTGGATGTTGAATCTCCGCCGACTTCCATAGCCTAATTTGACGGTTGGAAGCTCTCGGCGGAAGAGTTTTCCATATAACAAGGCTTATTTCGGGAGCTCACTCGCAAGAATATAATGAATAAACATGGACGTCTAGAAGTTGGAAGAACACTAAGAAAAGCGTTTTTATTTTAACAGACTTCAAAGAATAGCAGGAACGGTTTTTCTCTTCACTAAAAATGAAATTCTTTTTAACTCTAACGTAATCATTCTTGTAATGCTTCAAATTCTCGGGAGGAAGGTTTAACTTGAACTTTCTTCGTGAAGGTAAAGGGTCGTGGCCCAAGGTAAAGGGGACTACTCTTCGGGCGTGGCGTCACGATGGACCCACCGGTCCATCCAGATCCAGAATTTTGTATTTCTAGTAAGGTCAAATAAAAATTGTGTGAATTCCTTTGTGTAAACAAATTACGTTTCATTTGAACAGTTGTCTTGTTGTCTACTGGTTGACTAATCAATTTCTTCATTTCAATATGAAACGCCAATTTTCAATCCTGAGTTCGAATTTCATGTTAGTTTCAATACAAATACGGCCTAATTTCTCATTTTTAGTTTTCAATTCGTAAACAGCGCATGGATAGTAAGCCACAAGTGTGGAACACCGCGGTTTAGTTGCACTTGTTAGTCATTAGTCGTTACGAAGTTCATGTTTTTTGGTTTTCCGTTGGGCAAATTATAAACAAGTATGAAAAAGTATTTATCTCTACGACAATGAAACAGGATTTTACCTGACAAAATCCTCAGTGAAGGCAGCACTTCACGCAATGTTCACGAGAAAATAGCTGAGAGTTTAGGTAAACTAAGAACAATACTGCGAAGAAGTAGTGTCTTAAAACTCAGTTTTCTCATTTAAAACATGTGAAATAATAATAGAAACAAGGCTCTAATCGACCAAATAGAGCCTGAGCGCAAAAGAACGGAACTTTTCGATCGAGTTGAAGGCTAGTAAAGCTGGACAGCGGAGGCGGACTTCAGATGGCACATTCGGTTTCTACACGACTTGAAACGTAAAATAACAAGTTTGAGGGGTGTTCAAAAACCTACCCTCTCCATCAACATAATTATTGGTAATGAGGCATTTGAAAAGGAAAACTATTATACTAACACTATTACTTCAGCAGTATTCGAGTAATTTTGAGGTGAGCAGTAGGGTTACATTTACAGGAAGGTTAAGCTGGTGTCGTGTGCCTTTAGGTCCCCAAACGGGTGACGTTAAATGAGCCATTCTAACGTACGACGTTGCTAACGTCCCCTCAAGGTCACGAACTCTTGGGTACGTTAGGGTGACGTTAAGGGTACGTTAGTGGTCATTAAAAACTCTCTCTATGCGGATACCTACCTTATAATGGATTCTAAAGCTTCAAGATCTATTATCAGTCCGATTTTTACGATGGTATTCGGGAACAAGTCTCAGGATGGTATCCTACAATTTTTGATGAAACATTTAACCATTACGCATGTCAAACCTGAAATTGGTTGTTATAGACGAAGCTCCGATACTGATAGATCGATTTTGATGAAACGGGTTGGGATAGACACAGACAGGAACGGCTGTCTTTGCCCTTTGTCGCGTATTATATCAGCAGGTATCCACATCTTCAAAAATTGTTCGTTATTTTCAATAATAACACATAATTGTCCAAGGGAAAAAGTGTAAAATATCGTACATATTTATAATAAAGGTACATCTTGATCGTTGATCACGTTGAAGTTCTCGAAAGAGATTCTCCTAACCCATGGCGAATTTTGATGTTGCCTTAACAACTACTCTTCCAAGTTCCCTTCCTTCTTCTACCATAATTCTAGTGAAAAAATTAAACCACATAGGTAGAGGAAGTTGTAGCTAATTGAATAGGTACTTCTTCCATTATGAAAGCAAAATAATTCATTACACATTAGGTAATCTATGACTCGGGCTTAAATATGAAGATTTGGAGTAGTGTAGTCACGTTAGTGTGACTCTTGAATCGTTTCATTCAATCATACAACGATTCCATATTCGTACAGAACGACTCAGTGGTTAGCTTCTGGTTTACTTGCGCTAGAAAAACATCTATTCGTACATCGACTCAGCTGAACGACTCAGAAGGGAAACTGCAATCACTCCCTAATATCAACTTAGTCTGGACGATTACCAAATTTCTAGACGCATGCTCCGATACGGTACAAGAAAAATGTCGTGAAAAATATTGTACATCGATGGCTCATGCTTTCTGAACCTAAATTTCACAAAGAAAACACAAAAAAGTTAAAAGTGATCTTGACGGGTAATGTCTACCCTATCAAATTAGTAGACCAAACTATACTTAGTACTCTTCAAAGAAACACTCAGAATAGTATACTCAACAACAACGACTCAACAACAACAACAACCAGTTCACTATTATTCAATGCCTTACGTGATAGGGGTGGCAGAACAAATGACAAAAGATTTTCGAGCCTTATAAACTCGTCAACATTGCATTTCGAGCACTTAATACTAACATACCACTATTCTTCAAACTATAAGATTACACACCAAAAGAACAACGTTCAGACTTGGTCTACCAGATCCCGTGTGATAGTGGTGGGTGTGAAAAAATGTATGTGGGGGAAACGTCTCAGTCCG
The DNA here is from genome assembly GCA_030762985.1 of Adelphocoris suturalis. Classification (NCBI taxonomy): domain Eukaryota; kingdom Metazoa; phylum Arthropoda; class Insecta; order Hemiptera; family Miridae; genus Adelphocoris; species Adelphocoris suturalis. The sequence goes on from CM061040.1 coordinate 159,602,145, forward strand.
TTCGGTGTCATTTTTAAAATATGAATCGGATCTACGGCAAGAAGATACAAAAAAACGCGTTGGTTGCCCATGTCAGATTGTTGGGACATACAATGGACTTCGACAATTTCAAAATTGTAGGAAGAGAATCTAATTAGCAAAACAGAATATTTCTAGAAATGGTTAAGATAAACAATTCAAATTCAATGAACTTGGGTGAGGGACCCTAAATTTATAATTACCGTCACCAGCGAACTAGGTAAAAAATACGGAAAAACATTGTTACCTCATGAACTTGAACAATTTTAAATTTGATTTTCTTAAATTGATAACTTTGAATTCGATTTTTCATCGCAAGAAGAAAACGATAAGTATTTATTTAAATGGAAAAACGTTGGAGATTGATAAAAAATATAAAACATTTAAGGAAAGAATGGCCTTTTTGACATTTTCATGTCTTTGCCCTGGCACATTGCACAAAAAACTGTCACGTAACGTAACGTAAATATTGACATTTCATGTCTTTGCTATGGCACACAACCAAATTTTCGTTATGTTACGTTACGTAACGAAATATGCTCAATGATTATTATGATTCGTAGAAGTGAGGTAGGTAGGTACCTATATGATTATAGCTGAAATTTGGCTATATGATTTTTGACATTTTATGTCTTTACTATGGCACATAAATGAAAAAGCGTCACGCGGGGGAGCGTCACGCGGGGAGCGTCACGCGGGGAGCGTCACGCGGGGAGCATTACGCGGAGATTCCCTAATGATCCCACGATTCTGAGATTTGGTATGTGGGCCCTTGAGGGACTTCTGAACACAACTGACCGATCCCAGATCAGCTGAGTGGCTCTAGAATCCAGTTTTTTCCCTAATGATCCCACGATTCTGAGATTTGGTATGTGGGCCCTTGAGGGACTTTTGAACACAACTGACCGATCCCAGATCAGCTGAGTGGCTCTAGAATCCAGTTTTTTCCCTAATGATCCCACGATTCTGAGATTTGGTATGTGGGCCCTTGAGGGACTTCTGAACACAACTGACCGATCCCAGATCAGCTGAGTGGCTCTAGAATCCAGTTTTTTCCCTAATGATCCCACGGTTCTGAGATTTGGTATGTGGGCCCTTGAGGGACTACTGAACACAACTGACCGATCCCAGATCAGCTGAGTGGCTCTAGAATCCAGTTTTTTCTTTAATGATCCCACGATTCTGAGATTTGGTATGTGGGCCCTTAAGGGACTTCTGAACACAACTGACCGATCCCAGATCAGCTGAGTGGCTCTAGAATCCAGTTTTTTCCCCTAATGATTCCACGATTCTGAGATTTGGTATGTGGGACCTTGAGGGACTTCTGAACACAACTGACCGATCCCAGATCAGCTGAGTGGCTCTAGAATCCAGTTTTTTCCCTAATGATCCCACGATTCTGAGATTTGGTATGTGGGCCCTTGAGGGACTTCTGAACACAACTGACCGATCCCAGATCAGCTGAGTGGCTCTAGAATCCAGTTTTTTCTTTAATGATCCCACGATTCTGAGATTTGGTATGTGGGCCCTTGAGGGACTTTTGAACACAACTGACCGATCCCAGATCAGCTGAGTGGCTCTAGAATCCAGTTTTTTCCCCTAATGATTCCACGATTCTGAGATTTGGTGTGTGGGCCCTTGAGGGACTTTTGAACACAACTGGCCGATCCCAGAGCAGCTGAGTGGCTCTAAAATCTAGTTTTGACATTTCATGTCTTTGCTATGGCACACAACCAAATTTTCGTTATGTCACGTTACGTTACGTAACGAAATATGCTCAATTTCAGATAATATCCGCTTACAACCGAGTCGTTGCTAGGGAAATGGTACTTCGTCGTTTTTCATCCCACAAAATTCGTTGACCATTCGTTCGAAAGCTCTCGATTTATCCAACCATATTATGTTAACTACTGCAAAGTGCGTGGCAAACAAGCTGAGTTATGAGCATGGTTATTTGAATAATTTTTTAGACACACAGGTGATCATTCTCAATAATTGATATTGTGAACATGATAGCAACCGCTTGCTAATTTCTGATGATTTCATTGAGCTGTAATTTTGTTTGAAGCTGTAATTTTGTATGTAGCCTCTTTAGGAAATTTACTAGACGATGCCCAATCCGGATCAGCTGAGTGGCTCTTAGAGCTTGCATACGAGTCTGCAACACATACGAGTCTGCAACTAAAGACATGAAATGTCCCAATGTGTTGCAGACTCGTATGCAAGCGTTTTTTTCGTCAAATTTTCGAGAAAAATTGTCTGTACTCTTCCTTTTCTGATGATTTCCGCTTACAACCGAGTCGTTGCTAGGGAAATGTTACTTTTTTGACGATTTCCGCTTACAACCGAGTCGTTGCTAGGGAAATGGTACTTCGTCGTTTTTCATCCCACAAAATTCGTTGACCATTCGTTCGAAAGCTCTCGATTTATCCAACCATATTATGTTAACTACTGCGAAGTGCGTGGCCAACAAGCTGAGTTATGAGCAAGGTTATTTGAATAATCGAATTTGAATAATCATTCAGGTGATCATTATCAATAATTGATATTGTGAACATGATTGCCACCGCTTGTTAATTTCTGATGATTTCATTGAGCTGGTGTTTCGATGATTTGATTCATAGCAGGTGATCCAAATATTGCGAGAACGGTTTGATTTGTGAAGCGGTGGTTAAATCATTTTAATAGGTAATTTCTATGCTTTACACTCTAGGAAGCTGTAATTTCTTATGTAGCCTCTTTAGGACATTGACTTGACGATGCCCAGGGTCCGGATCAGATGAGTGGCTTTTGAAGATAATTTCTATGTTTTACACTCTAGGAAGCTGTAATTTCGTATGTAGTCTCTTTAGCACATTTACGTGACGATGCCCAGGGTCCGGATCAGCTGAGTGGCTCTTAGAGCTTGCATACGAGTCTGCAGGGGGGTAGGTGATGTAGCCTGGCTCGAATTCAATGAAGTACCCACGGGTGTCGGAACAATGAGTCAACACGATCGCGAATTCAATTAAGTACCCACGGGTGTGCGGTTTCTCTTATGGCCCATTTAATTGATTTGTACGCCCCGCCGTGCGATGCACGGGTGAGATCTGCCTAGTAATAAATACAATAAGAAAACACACATGAAAATGTCCCAATGTGTTGCAGACTCGTATGCAAGCATTTCAAGCTGCTTTTCTATTGATTTTCACGTACAACCAATGCGTTATTTGTAAATTCTTGTTAAACAAATTAGATACGAGCAAGCTGCCTAAGGATAGGAATTCTGTAAACACACGACATTCCCTCCTTTTCATCACCAATACTCGGCTGGACTTAGTTTAACATTAGGCATCATCGCATAGCTTTGCGATATTATGGATATTTCGCTTTATGTTCTCTTAGACGTGATGTAGAGGTTACTCCTTTTGTGGTTTTGTTCATAGATTGAATTTTTTTAACTGAAGCATTGGAGCTGTTTTAGCATGTAACATGTTGGGTGTGAGATGATGGGACGAGGCGCTTACCTGTTGGGTGACTTGGACCTCTTGATGGGGGAGGTCGTGAGCCAGAGGTTGAAGAGCTCGGAGGTGATGGACGGGCGCTTGAGGACGCCGGCGGCGAGTTGAGGCGGCGCCCGCTCGCTCAGCCACCGCTCCACCAGCCCTGGCCGGGCGTCCAGCAGACCCATCAACTCCTCTTCCTCCTCCTCCTCGACCCCCACCTCGAGTTTCCGTCACAACGACCTGCAATCAATGCACCATCACAATTAACAAATGCTGAAAATTATTACACAAAGGTTTGTTAGTATAGCTAGGGTTGCCAGATTTTTTCGGATCATATAAAGTATATCCTGGCTGCAACCAAGGAAAAGTGAAGTATTTCAATGAAAGTTAAAGTATACATTGAAGTTAACGTTCTCGACTTACACACTAAGGTATTTTTCAGTCAGCATCTGCACACAAGGGCTTGAATGTGTCAGATTACTGAAAATAAGAAAGTTCGGTTTGAGGAATTAAAACTCGGCCCTTCGGGCCTCGAAAGGGGCTCCGCCCCTTGACCACGCCAGGGGGGCTTCACCCCCCTGGACCCCCCCGGATGTTATTACTTTGAGCCTGACTGCTAAAATGTAAAAAACATGGAATCATGTTTTAGCTCCTCGCTCTCACTTTATTATAGAAATGATCACGACGATTGAGCTCTAGTGAGATGATGATCTCCTAATAGAAACTCGCGAGTAAACATTCACTTTATTATAGAAATGATCACGACGATTGAGCTCTTGTGAGATGATGATCTCCTAATAGAAACTCGCGAGTAAACATTCATTTATTATAGAAAGAGGCTAAAGAGACTACATACGAAATTACAGCTTCCTAGAGTGTATAGCATAGAAATTAGTTTAAGAGCCACTCAGCTGATCCGGACCCTGGGCATCGTCAAGTAAATGTCCTAAAGAGGCTACATACGAAATTAAAGCTTCCTAGAGTGTAAAGCATAGAAATTACCTATTAAAATGATTTAACCACCGCTTCACAAATCAAACCGTTCTCGCAATATTCGGATCACCTGCTATGAATCAAATAATCGAAACACCAGCTCAATGAAATCATCAGAAATAAATTAACAAGCGGTTGCAATCTTGTTCACAATATTGATATTTGAGAATGATCACCTGTGTGTAAACAATTATTCAAATAAGATTGCTCATAACTCAGCTTGTTGGCCACGCACTTCGCAGTAGTTAATATAGTATGGTTGGATAAATCGAGAGCTTTCGAACGAATGGTCAACGAATTTTGTGGGATGAAAAACGACGAAGTATCATATCCCTAGCAACGACTCGGTTGTAAGCGGAAATCATCACAATTATTGGCGCTATTATCATCTCACTTTTCGGCGGGGGATCCATCGCTAAAACATGATTCCATGTTAAAATAACCATGGATAGTAATATTTTTACTGTACGTAGGTCACTAAATTTTCATTTACATTTTCAGTAGACATTTCAATCCTAACGAGTCCACATTTCAGTAAGGTTGTGTTACATACATGAATGTAATTAGGAACATCATTTTCAATCTCGTTCTCATTAACAAAATATCTCGTGCATTTTTTGGGCACGTAAGGACTAAGACCTTAGGAACTTTTTAGGAACTCGATAAGTTCAATTCATTCAGTCCCTCTTTCTTTTTCTGAAACACTGTACCTATAAAATATTAAAAATTGCGGAAAGAGCTGTGGAAATTGAAAATCCAGAAAAACTTTGAAAATTGACAATTTGAAAGAAATCTTAATACTTGACAAAAAAGTAAATTAGACCTAGTCCTTGACTAGTAAGTTGGTGCGAGGGCTGAACTATTCTTCTTCGATTCAAATATAAAGTATTTTGGTCTACTTTAAATTTGTTATAAAGCATACAGTATTTTGATCAACAATAAAGTAGGATACTCTAAATTAAAGTAGACCTGGCAACCCTAAGTATAGCCCATGTTCTTGCACGAACTAAATCACTCGCGATTGTAGAAACCCATTTCAAAACTGAAGTTGGTGAAAAAACGTTGTCTATTTCCACAAAAAATGAAGAGTTACCAAAGAGTCTCTGTGGTAAATAAGAAGCATGATTTTTCAATTTAAAGAAAAAAAATCCATAAGCATGCAGCTTTCCATAGTATGATCAACCGAGAACTATCTATTCTAATGAGTGAACGAAATTTATCAAAAGAAAAATCCATTATCAAAAGTATAACGGCTAGTAATGGATATGGAGGACATCTCGTTGATACCATACGGCATATGGGATAAGGTTCTTAGGAGAAAGGGTAGAGATAAAGTTTCCAATCTGGTTAGGGAAGATGTAACTATAGAAGAAAACATTTATTTCCACAAAAAATAAAGAGTTACCAAAGAGTCTCTTCGTAAATGAGAAGCATAATTTTTCAATTTGTAGAAATGAACCAAATAGCGATATAACGATCCATAGTACTTCAAATCACCCTTTAGTCCATAAGCATGCAGCTTTCCATAGTATGATCAACCGAGAACTATCTATTCCAATGAGTGAACGAAAGTTATCAAATGAAAAATCCATTATCAAAAGCGTAGCGGCTAGTAATGGATATGGAGGACATCTCGCTCGTTGATACCATACGGCATATGGGATAAGGTAGAGATAAAGTTTCCAATCTGGTTAGGGAAGATGTAACTATAGAAGAAAAACGTTGTCTATTTCCACGAAAAATAAAGAGTTACCAAAGAGTCTCTTTGGTAAATGAGAAGCATGATTTTTCAATTTATAGAAATGAACCTTATAGCGATATAACGATCCACAGTACTTCAAATCACCCTTTAGTCCATAAGCATGCAGCTTTCCATAGTATGATCAACCGAGCACTATCTATTCCTATGAGTGAAGTAAATTTAACAAAAGAAAAATCCATAGGATAAGTATTCCTTACTATGGAAAAATTTCTGATAAAATTGGCAAAATTCTATTATCAAGGGGTTACAAAGTGGGTTTTAAAACTAGAAATAGTCCTAGAGCATTACTATAATAATATAGGTATCGGAAAAATTAATATAACGGCGATATATATATATCAAAAATAATATATCGGCGAAACTGTATAATAAAATCGGCCAAATTCTATCATCGAGGTGTTACAAAGTAGGTTTTAAAACTAGAAATAGTCTTAGAGCATCACTAGGTTCCGTTAAAGACAAAATTAATGTTCAGGATAAAAGTGGGGTTTATAAACTAAAATGTTCTTGCGGCTACGAATATTGTGGTCAAACTGGTAGGAAATTCAGGGAAAGAATAGAAGAGCATCAGGAGGATTTGAGGGAAAATAATTACCGTAATTACAATTTTGATTTGACAGATAGACAGTTTGTAGAATTTCTCCATTTTTGTCCAAAGGGAGGTATGTTGAATGTACTTGAGAAATTCGAAATTATCAAAAGTGAAAGATCTGGTAAATGTTTAAATGAGGATGTCCCTCAATATATTTCACCACTGATAAGACACACATTTCTATAAAGCTTGGAATTCAAACTGTTGAAACCAATAATTCTTCCCTTCCTTTCACTTCATTAGCTATAATCCTCCTTCACTTAGCTTGCACTTAATTGGTTGTACCTCCAGCCCCCTTTCCACTCTCTCGACCAATGGGATTCAATCTCCCTTCGTCTGTGACTATATAAGCTGTGTCCTTTCTAATGTATGTTCAGTTATTGTTTGTTATTGATGATGGCCTATCCGTTAAAATCGATTTAACATTGTAACTTCCGTTTTCTATATTCTTGTGTCGCCAGTATTTCCAATGTAATCCAACTATCAAATTCCTAAGTCAGATACACTAATTTAGAAGTATGCAGAGCCAAAAAGGACCAGTTTCAACCAGGCTGGGGTGCGGAAGGCAATAAGAGGACTGATTGGATTTCATGAGTCTGTTTACAGCAGTAGCTACCTACTCTCTCAAAATTTGTTGGTTTCGTTTCAAGGTATCTAGATTTCAAAAATCGAATCAGTCCGTTCGTCCGGCGTTTTATTTGTGCTATGCAATTCAGCGAGAATTATTAGACTTCGTAGGTTTATAATTATAATCACGCTAGTTTATTCAGCAGAGACGAGCCCGACGAATCGTTCGAGGTTTATCTTGAAGACACATCCGTCAGGAACACTGGCGATCGTTCAAGATCTCGCTCAACTTTGTTAGTAGTAATATTGGTGTATATAGTAATATAGTAGATATAGAGATTGGTATAGGTAAGAGATGTTATGCATTTTGTGGGGAACCTCATTAAAATAATACATGTTGGTATCTTAGTAGTTTAATGTTCGTATCTTGAAAAAGGTAGATATGACTGGAATGAAAAAATTTTATCCGTTTTTCGGCAACCCTTTATCCTCCGTTTCGTTGACTAAGTTGTCTTCGAGCACCCGATGATTGGACTGCTTCGAGTGAAAGTAAGATGTATATAAATAAAATTAATACATTTTAATAGAATTATATATTTAATTCATATTTTAAATAATATAATTAATATGTTTAATATTAAAATATGAACTGAACACGCTTATCACAGAAACCTCCCTCGGGTTTATACATTTAAGGGGGTAGTGCTGAAAACTTGGTAACGAGTACGTACTAAGACTTGATTTTGCGTTGTCAATCAAGCGGTCTCCTACTCTCGTTGCGCGATTGTAGTAATTTGTCAGCTGTCAATTGTTACCAGATCAGCTGATCATGCTTCACATACACCGTTTGATCTGTAACCGCAGTAACCAGAAACTGTCACATAGGAGCGCATATGTCAAATAGGAGCGCAACGCACTAATTTTCACGTAACGGTTATTTTCTATCATTTTTGGCCGGGTTAAGATGGCAAAAACATGTTCCATGTTAAATAAACATTTGCAGTTGTTCGATAAATAAACATTTGATTAACAAATTTGATAGATGGTAAGTGTATTACGAAAGTGTTTCAGTTGATTGTAACTGTCAAAAATGTTGGCAACTCTTGCAAATCATCCGACAGCAATCAAAACTGCGAAAGCGCTTAACTCGGAGAACCCGCAAAACTAGAGAGATCGACTGTGAACGATGCGATCAGCGCAGCTTCGAGGAAAGTTTTCCCTTCTGCCCTAACGGACCTCTGGGAACTCGGGCGAGGTGACGATTAAGTGACGGCCTGCTCACAGCCGCATAGCTTGAATATACAGTCTTATACACACCAATACTCGCTAAACTACCCCCCACTCCCAACTTCACCGTTTCCACCTACCCCTCGTCTCTCACCCTGTAAAACGTCGAATCCGAAGCACACAGCAATCAACAGGTGGGCCTTTCCCGAATTCCCCCTCCCCCACCACCACAACCACCGCAACTTTCGACGGATTCATATGAGAAATTACAAGCAGAAACAGACTCGGGATGTCGTCAACCTCTCACCTTGAATGTGGAAATACACCTGAAATCTGTAAGGAGCTTACATGACTGAAATAAGCTTCACAGATTTCATGCTAATCGAGAATGTTTTTCAAAAGAAGTCTGCTAAGGTGGGTGGGCAGCATTTACAGGATTACTCACATTTAATAGTATGAATGAATGAATGAATAATTAATTATTTCCAAAGTGTTTACATTTTTAAATTAGGCAAATGACGTGTCATGGAAACTATCCCCCCTCATAGATCAATTATCTGTGACAAGGGGATTAGTTGGATATACGAATTACATTTGTTTAATTTTAACTTGTATTTTACATTTTCTCTCCTCTTTACCTTTGCCATACACACTAAAAACCTACATATACTTACTATACATACCTAATAGCAATAATGATGTCAAAAAGTATAAATGCTGGACGTCGTGGCATCACATTCATGGGATTAGAAGCAATGAGGTACGAAAAAATAGATTTTTGTATTCAGATCTGGTGATGGAATGAGGATGGACCAGAGAGGTTGGAACTTTCCGTAAGATGTAATCCAAGTTGTGGTATAAATGACATACTTGCAACTCTATGGCTATTCCTTATTTTCGCACCACTCTTGGTTACAACTCATACCGAGCAAGAGGTGTACGTGGGTTTAATGCTCTTCCGGAAACCCTGAGATCGGAGCTTTTAAATAAAAACGGTACCAAAACTAGTCAGAAACTCAAAAAACACTTCATTATGTTATAATTAATCTGCTATAATAAGTATTGCTGTTTGACTTCATTATTATTATTTTTCTATCTTGGATGGGTACATGTTTTTGTTTTCATTGATCCATTGCAGCTGGAACAATATTATTGTATTTTTATTTTTAAGAAGCGTGTTTCTTTTTTCTCTTTTTAAAATAAGTAACCACTTATGAATATTTTTTATTTTTCTAGCTGAGGTACGACTCATCTCCCTGCCACGGGCTATGCCCACATAGGGGATAAGTTTCTGTATATTTTTTATGAAATCTGTATTATGTTTGAAGAGCATTTTATTTTCAACTTCTATGTTTTGTATTATGATAAAAAAATAAAGAATCTAAAAAAAAAAAAAAAAAAAAAAAAAGACGAGAAGTGGATTGCAGGCGGCTTGATGGTATCGATATCACTGCTTCGGTCGTGAGTATGATTGTACGGGTGCTCTGTTCAGATGACCTAAGCGAGGTGGAGTCTAAAGTATCAGGATGTTTCCGATAATATAGTAGAGCGTGTTTTATGTAGAGCTGCTTCAATGTAAATAGTTTTGCCTCAGCTAAGAACTGGGGAACCTCCGGGGTTTTTTAGAAGGACTTTCAAAATTGCTTTTTGCAATATAATTATAGGTTCCAACACGCTACCGTATGCGTTACCCCACCAGAGAATGCCAAAGCTAAGAACTGACTGTACATGAGCTTTATACTTTAAAATAAGCTATTTTTCGAGAAGCAGTTATGGATAGTATAAAATATGTGGACAAACTTCCTAGATTTCTTCGTTCAATTGAATGCAAAATAGAACAGTAATATATGAGTTGGCATGCTGATATACAAAATAGCACACCGCCTACCATCCAACGGCATTCACCATCTGAAATATATGTAAGTCGATGGAATTTATAGAATATTGTCTGAAGGTTGACCCACGCAACCCTTGAAAATTTCATCAAAATAGGCCCATTGGTATTGGAGTGTTAACCAATTTAGTTCGGCGCATGCGCAATTGTTATTGCTCAACAAAGCGTGATATATTTTATGGGAAATATTCTTGGAACATATACCCAGTTTGAACGAAATCAGACCAAAGATTATGAGAAATCGACATTATATGAAATTCAACAGACAGAAGCACAAAAGTGCAGATAAAGCCAAAGTAGAGACTCACTGGGTTCGGCAATAAAACGGACGGAAAATCGAAAGGGATGACATCTACAGAAAGGTCTCAACAATCGTGAAAGCGGAAATTAGATGGGAAAATGGATGAGTTCATTCAATCTCTGTCTGAGACTGCAAACCCGTCTGAATAAGAGAAATTTCGTCGATACAAACTGATGAGGATGGAGAAGGAGACAACGGAGTCGGATGCTGAGCGGTCTAAGAGATGTCATCTCAATAAGGAAGCGGAAGGAATGATACGAGTGCCCATCGAGTTCATAAATTTCACGGGACGAAGAAAGAAAACAATACGTATTGGTAAAGGGATGTTGCTATGTATGGGTCGTACCTAGAGTAAAAGCACCAATCGTTGACATTTATGCAAATGTTGACACTTCAATTTCAAATCCAAGAAATAAGAAAATGAGACACTGTAGATTATCAAAATCGACGGCATTCGGATGATAAGAAATTAATTGTCAAAGGGATTCGGTACTGAAAACGACAAAATTTTAATTTTTTATACTAGTCTTCTCAAATTGTTTTCACTTATCACCCATCTCTAAGAAATGAGAATTGATGAACAAATTTCTATGCATATATATATATATATATATATATATATATATATATATACATGTTTGTAGATCATTTTCCAAATGGATATTCCTCGAGATCTAATCATCCAATTTCGATGATCCTGGTGTCAATTTGTAGGGGAAGATGACTTCTAATAACACTCGTGTAGAAATGTCTCTACATCAAAAATTGGCATCTGTACAAGTTTTTAAGTTTACTTAATTTTCAAAAGACAAAAATTTTCAAAAGTTCCAGAAATTTATAAATTTTTTGTCTGAGCATTGTAGAAAGTTTTCAGCGCGAGATTTTTTAAATTATGTTGCCAAAAAGATATGGTAAAAATGTCAGCCCTGTCGCTTCAGTGGTTCTTGAGGGATATCCATTTGAATACTGAAAAACATGCAAAAACCCGATTAGCGGGAAAGCAAGTTGAAATTTTGGTTGCCCAAAAGTTCAGTTTCTACAGGTTTACAAGCAAGTAAAACAATGTTTTTTGGGAATATGATGGTAATGGCAACATAGCATATATAATATACACTAAAATTGAACTAAAATATGTATGTATATACAAACGAAGAAAAGTTTTTAGGTAATAATGTTTGAGATATTTTGGAGTGCTCGAAAAAGTAAGTAGTACTTAAGTATTTTGCGAAAACTAAAAAAAAGCTCTTGCAACATTCAAAATATTTTTTTTGTTGGCCTTTTTACTTGTTCCTGACACCCCAAACAATGGAAATTTTTTTTTTTTAAGTGAAAAAAATTAAAATTTTGTCATTTTCAGTACCGAATCCCCTTAAGTAGGTAAGGTTGACCGATTCCGCTAGTTATGAAGAAAGCAACAAATCGTCTGGTGATGTGATATCCATGACAACCGTAACCTGTCACTCCAGTGACATTGTCACAGCTCTGCAGCTTAGTAGGGATGGATATCGTTACAAAAGTATCGATACCGTATCGCGATGTAAGTATCGATATACCAAATATCGCTTGGGCAAAGTATCGATATTTATAAATATTGAGTATCGATACCACATCCACAATTTTGCTTAAGAATAAGTTTTTCCCAACGAAAAATTTTCAAACCGGAGTTTGAATTATTTAACTTGATGGATGGAGGTCATTGTAAAATAAAGTTCTTGCTAGAAGATACATTATCTGGGGAAAATAATATTATTTTCATATATTTAAAATTACTGTATTGAAAAATCATGTAAGAAAATGTATTTACTCGAATAGATAAAATCACGTAACGATAAAATAGTCACAGGGATGGAAACGTTAGAGCAAATATACTTGAAATTACCACAACTCATCATCTACACTTTTCAAAAATATGAGTTTGGAAACCAACTTTCCTCCAAATCGATTCCTTGCTGGAGTAACTGTGGCTTCATAAGTCTAATAAGGCTAATCGTCGTTGACCAAGTCAACCAAAGACAAATTGAATTAAGTTTGCTAAAGTTGATGAGGAAAAAATTCCCTATATTTCAAAATATCGGAATGCAAGTATCGATACTCAATAATATGGGCACAGTATCGTTACAAAAATATCGATATGAGGTGGAAAATATCGATATTTTGAAATATAGAGTATCGATACCCATCCCTACAGCTTAGTGAGGTGAGTCTACATATTTGGATGTTTCGGGTCAAGTTAATGAGTCAAAATTACGATTAAAATTCAGATGATTTATTAACAATATGGGGAAGAAGGTGTAACGATGAAAACCCAAAAATTTCAACAGAAAAATATGGTATTGTTCGGTGTCAACATTTAGGTTCCATAAAACGTGTTCGTGTCCTAGTGTCAATACCTATCAGGAGAAAATTTTAATCTCATTGTTAAGTTGATATTTGGATTTATATCAGCAAGGCAAATACGTGATAATGTTACTAAGCAAATATAGATAGAGAGAGAATATTTCTAAGCCACCCCAGATAACCCGTACTTAATTGGGATGGGGGGCAATATGTCGACACATAAACTGGTCGACAAACGGGCAAGAAGCCGTGTCGACATCTTTCAACACCAAGGGTTGACCAATGTCGATTTCACAGGCATTGGAAATATGGCGACACAAAAATACAGCGACTAGTCGACAACTTTCAACACCCCTTGTTGAAAAAGGTCGTCCAAGTCAACCATGGGGATACGTCGACATATTTACATCGACATCCTTCGTATACCTGACATGTAGGTTAGAATGAAGTGTATAGTTTGGTGGTCTGGATGCTCGCAAGCTCGCATCTCAAAAATACATAACATCAAGTAGTCAATCCCTTAGTAAAAATGCAGATTAGTTGGATGTGTAGATCAGAATGAAGTGTATAGTTTCGTGGTCTCATAACACGATCACATAACAGTTTAGAAACGTAAATGTGACTTTTCATTTAATCCTCGGATTGAAAGACCCCATGGGACCAAGGCTGAGGACAGGTAGTGGCCAAACAACCCTTTTGTCGTCGTTTAGCAGTCGACCAGTTTCAAGAGGGGTGTTGTTAGCTCATGTTCAACTCCTGTTGTTGAAATACAGCGAAAAACGGATCTCAAATTTTTCGACATAAATCCGTCGACCAGTTTCAAAGATGTGCGTTATCGACGTTCTTCAACACCTGGTGTGGAAATATGGCGACAGGAGGTGTCGACCAGTTTATGTGTCGACATATTGCCAAGTTCCCCGTAATTGTATAACATTCCTATGTATAGAAAATATTTACAAATTACTCATTGAACAGACAACTTTAAATTTTAAAAAAGAACTTAGAAAATATTTCCTGCAATTACCTAATAACTATTGCTTCCATGTCTACCTAAAGGTAGCGGAAGCATTGTTTTCACTTTCGGGAGAAAAAAATTGTTGGTCTCCAAAATCAAAATTTCGATTCGCATTTTAGGTTTTGAACCATTCTAAACAACTTTGGTTCCGTGTCTGTGTGTGTGTGTGTGTGAGTGTGTGTGTGTGTGTGTGTCTGTCGTGTGTCCACAAATCCTTGTAACAAGCTTATTTTCCACAGTTTTCATCCGATTTGGATGAAATTTTCAGGGAATGTGTGGGCTAGGGGGTATACGGTCCCCTATCAGTTTCATCGTTCTTGACCAATACCTCACTCTTCGCATGCGCAAACGTTAATTCTACCAAGCAACATTTTCTCACGCTATCGTCATTCGATCTCGCTCAAATTTGGATGATAATTGGGGGATGACGATTTGATCATGCCATGTCAATTTCAACATGATTGTACCACTAAAAGCTACTGCGCATGTGCCTATGTGAAATCCTTGTAACGACCTTTCACTATTTTCATCCAATTTCGATGAAATTGTCAGGGAATGCGCGGGTTAGGTTGTAGATGGCCTTATCAGTTTCATTGTTGCCAAATCAATACTTCATTCTGCGCATGCGCAAACGTAAATTCCATCATGTTCCATCTTTTCACTCTCAAGCCGTTTGAGTTCGCTTAAATTTGTATGATAGTTGAAAGAAGATGATGGGTAAACGAGGAAGCTATGTGCCACACCAAACTTGGCAGACGTTTTTTATTCGAATTTAATTAATAAAATCTAGGAATATAATCAGTAATTCTATTATAACCTAAACAACAATCATGGTACTGTTCAAATAATTTGTACAATGAACAAAACACTTAATTTCTCCTCTTTGCCATCTAGCCCATTTATTTATTTTTACTTTTTGGTTTCTCTTAGCCAACCCCATAACAATAAAACTCATAAAAAAACTCATAACTGGACAGTCTATACCACTGTCTTGCGTGGATACAGCTACGGCTATATATATTAGTGAAACGTTTTAAGTGAACTGTATTTAATTTTATTTAATAAGTACTGTATGTTACGACAGGTGTTTTGAGTTTATTATAGACATGTTTTACAAATTTTTCGGAATAAAGCTATTTCTATTTTCATTATAACCTAACATGAATAATTACTTAATTGCATTAGTTGCAGCCACCGGCTCTCTAATGGAGACTAATGGAGACACAAGTTTCCAGGGGCACATTCGATCACTATTGATTGTTGCGTCGTGTTGGATAGGATGCTGTCTTCTGTTTTAGAGCGGAACACAATTTTACCGAATCCTATTGGTAAAATAGAGTTTATTCTGCGAGACCAAAATGTGTCAGCAAAGTAGTGAAAAAACAGAAGCTGCCTAAACCTTTCCGAAAATAATGTAATAATAATATTTTTATGTAATTTATATCATTCATAGAGCCCCAGATAACCATCTGAAAATTTCTTAGAACATTTCGAGATCCAGATAGAGAACTCGGCCCTTGACCCCTCCAGGGGGGCTTCGCCCGGTTGCTTTCCGCTTTGAGTCTTCTGCTAAAATGCTAATACATGGAACATGCTTGCTTCCCGCTAATTTGTAAATGTAAATAAATTTAAAACTACGACATGTTTCACTAATCAAAATTAGAACAGAGTACCTAGGTAGGTAATTTTCTGTTACGGTGCGCGTCTACAGTTACTATAACCAATATTAACTTTTCAAACAAGTTAAGGACAACAAAACAAGCGGCATTGTTTACTATATCCATTTATAACATAAATAAATATAAAACTACGACATGAATAGAAGAACAAATACGGAAGAGATGCGTGATAAATCGAGAGCTTTCCAACGAGTGGAGAACGATTTTTATCAAGTGAAAACTAAAGAACTTTCATTTCTCCAGCAACGGATTGGTTGTATTTGAAAATAAAAAAATAAAATTTAAAAAAACTCTTCGCTCCGCGCCTCGCCAGGGGGCAAGCCCCCTGGACCCCCGGTTACCTCTACTTACATACTTCGGACGAAATTATTGAAACACAGAATGTATTGTGTTTTAGCTCACGCATTTCACATAAAACCGTCTTCAATCTTAGGTTGAAGATGGGTTAGCTTCCAATAGTGAGATAATAACTTAAAATATTTATAACTCATAAACCGCGTCATAACAAAATATCGCATAGGTTACACCAGGTTGCACGATCCTTAGATCCGTATCATCGGTATCCATGTTGTCGTCCCAGATTTGGTTACGAAATTGTGTTAGCTTTTTTGGCTAGTTAGTCCATGGCTAAAATACGTTCCATGGCTTTGGAATTCATTCAGCTGATCAGTGATCACCCAGGCGTCTTCAGCATTCTCCCTTGAACTCCCTCTCAAATTTCAGCTTCCTGCGTTGAATAGGAAAGAAAATGGCTTTGGAGCTCACTCAGTTGATCAGTGATCACCCAGGCGTCTTCAGCATTCTCCCTTGACCCTCCCTCTCAAATTTCAGCTTCCTGCGTTGAATAGGAAAGAAAATGGCTTTGGAGCTCACTCAGTTGATCAGTGATCACCCAGGCGTCTTCAGCATTCTCCCTTGACCCTCCCTCTCAAATTTCAGCTTCCTGCGTTGAATAGGAAAGAAAATGGCTTTGGAGCTCACTCAGTTGATCAGTGATCACCCAGGCGTCTTCAGCATTCTCCCTTGACCCTCCCTCTCAAATTTCAGCTTCCTGCGTTGAATAGGAAAGAAAATGGCTTTGGAGCTCACTCAGTTGATCAGTGATCACCCAGGCGTCTTCAGCATTCTCCCTTGACCCTCCCTCTCAAATTTCAGCTTCCTGCGTTGAATAGGAAAAAAATGCCTTTGGGGCTCAGTCAGCTGATCAGTGATCACCCAGGTGTCTTCAGCATTCTCCTTGAGCCTCTCTCCCGAATTTCAGCTTCCTGCGTTGAATAGGAAAGAAAATGGCTTTGGAGCTCACTCAGTTGATCAGTGATCACCCAGGAGTCTTCAGCATTCTCCCTTGACCATCCCTCTCAAATTTCAGCTTCCTGCGTTGAATAGGAAAGAAAATGGCTTTGGAGCTCACTCAGTTGATCAGTGATCACCCAGGCGTCTTCAGCATTCTCCCTTGACCCTCCCTCTCAAATTTCAGCTTCTTGCGTTGAATAGGAAAGAAAATGGCTTTGGAGCTCACTCAGCTCAAATTTCAGCTTCCTGCGTTGAATTGGAAAAAATGGCTTTGGAGCTCAGTCAGCTGATCAGCGATCACCCAGGTGTCTTCAGCATTCTCCTTTGAGCCTCCCTCAAAAATTTCAGCTTCGGTTACATAGGTTACACCAGGTTACACGATCCTTAGCTTATTTAAACACCGCTTCACAAATCGAACCTTTCTCGCATTATTCGGATCACCTGCTATGAATCAAATCATCGAAACACCAGCTCAATGAAATCATCAGAAATTAACAAGCGGTTGCAATCATGTTCACAATATCAATTATTGAGAATGATCACCTGAGTGTACACAATTATTCAAATAACCATGCTCATAACTCAGCTAGTTGGCCACGCACTTCGCAGTAGTTAACATAATATGGTTGGATAAATCGAGAGCTTTCGAACGAATGGTCAACGAATTTCGGGGGATGAAAAACGACGAAGTACCATTTCCCTAGCAACGACTCGGTTGTAAGCGGAAATCATCAAAATGTTGTCGTCACAGATTTCGTCCCACATTTCGTCCCAGATTTCGTTATCTTTTTTGCCTAGTTAGTCCATGGCTAAAACACATTCTGTGTTCAAGAAAAATTGCATGACACATCCGCGTAACGTTTTTCGCTAGTTACTCCACGGCTAAAGCATGTTCCATGATAAAAAAGGATGCAGACGAGAATCATCATGGCGTTATTCTACACATGCAGTATTATTTAGTTTCAATTTCAATCTACGCGGGGGGGGGGGGGGGGGGGGGGGGGGGTATCCATTAGACTGAAGATATCAATTCTGAGTTGCTTTGGTAGCTTATTGAACAAAACCACCCCTTGTTGTGGGAAAAAATTCTGAGTGGCAGTGGTATTTCAAGTTTGTAGGGGTTGTTTTATAGGTATTTGATTTAATTAATTGTAACACTGAACTCCTACTATACCGCTCTCGAAGTTGCAGTAGTTTCAATTTCTGAAAAAGGAGTGATGTATGTTCTTTATAGTTTGCTTTTTCAATTGGTCGAATCAACATTTTTCGTATTATTTCACCTTGATTAAACGTTGTTGCATAAGCGCTGCCCCACGTTGGTAAACAGTACAAGAGGAGTGACTGCAGCAGTGCGCAGTAAACATACCTCATTATAGTAACAGGTAAGATACTTTTCACAATTTTAAATATGAACATATATTTTCTCAATTTTACCATTGAGGAATTTATATGATGCTCCCATTTTAGCAGGCTAACAAAAAAACTCGACCCAAACGCAGCAATCTGTCGTGAAATTATCAGGATTGGGGCCTAACAAATGATTCCTCCTCTTTCGCCAAGCTTTCGATAAATTTATTATCTTCTTCAGGGCTCAGAGGTAAACTACAGTGTGAAAATCACACCACTCAGTGACCAACTCAGTAAATTATTGTTGTTCTAATGAATGTTGTTGATTTTGATGCTTGTTGACCTTGAGTTTGATGCTTTGACCTTGTTGATTTTGATGCTATTCAAGAAAATCGAATTATTAGTATAATTTTGTGACTGCCTGATGTTATTTTCTTCTTCTTTTTTAAAATTTGCAATAGACTGGCTTTAGTTTCTTCATTGAGCTGTACCTGTCTGCCACCTTTGATGTATAATTTACTGAGTTGGTCGCTGAGTGGTGTGTTTTTCACACTGTAGTTTACCTCTGAGCCCTGAAGAAGATAATAAATTTATCGAAAGCTTGGCGAAAGAGGAGGAATCATTTGTTTGGCCCCAATCCTGATAATTTCACGACAGACAACAAAAAAAAAACCTAAATACTTAATGTTTGTTAAGCATATTAGGGATGGGCAATCGCAATAGATGTGGTTTTCACCGCATTTTTAGTTTCGTACTATCCGGTGGTAAATGGTGAATTGAACAAGTGAAAGGAATATACATCGTCTTACTTACGTTTAATGTAAGTTTGTTCTCAATCAGCCAACGACCAACTACTTTTAAGCCTTTTTCTGCTTGATGGAAGGTGTCCTTCCATGTGCCCCCTGCAAATGTGTCCTTCTCATCATCGGCAAACATTACTGCTTCTCCGATTTCAACTGCTTCACATTCAAACATATGATTTGCATTCAAATTAAATAAAATAGGACCTAGTGCAGTGCCTTGTGCGATAGCATATTCATCTGTTTGAAAAGGATTTATTTAAATACGGGGCAAGCCCAATTAACAACAGCATAATTACGTATGATCGGTTCAGAATTTACGTGTCATAATGAAAATATAAGATAACAAACAAGAAAAAAAAAAAAAAAAAAAAATTGAATCAGCAAGAGAGATTTTGTGTCCGAATATCAAAACAATACCGGGGACTTGATAATAAGTGACTTGAGAGAACTTGAGGAGTTCGTGAAACAAGTACGCAACCACGAGAGACATTTTATGTCTTTGCGCCCATTTCCCCTTCCTATAAAACCCCGTATTGTATTCTAGAGCCACTCAGCTGATCTGGGATCGGTCAGTTGTGTTCAGAAGTCCCTCAAGGGCCCACATACCAAATCTCAGAATCGTGAGATCATTAGGGAAAAAACTGGATTCTAGAGCCACTCAGCTGATCTGGGGTCGGTCAGTTGTGTTCAGAAGTCCCTCAAGGGCCCACATACCAAATCTCAGAATCGTGGGATCATTAGGGAAAAAACTGGATTCTAGATCCACTCAGCTGATCTGGGATCGGTCAGTTGTGTTCAGAAGTCCCTCAAGGGCCCACATACCAAATCTCAGAATCGTGGGATCATTAGGGAAAAAACTGGATTCTAGAGCCACTCAGCTGATCTGGGATCAGTCAGTTGTGTTCAGAAGTCCCTCAAGGGCCCACATACCAAATCTCAGAATCGTGGGGTCATTAGGGAAAAAACTGGATTTTAGAGCCACTCAGCTGATCTGGGATCGGTCAGTTGTGTTCAGAAGTCCCTCAAGGGCCCACATACCAAATCTCAGAATCGTGGGATCATTAGGGAAAAAACTGGATCCTAGAGCCACTCAGCTGATCTGGGATCGGTCAGTTGTGTTCAGAAGTCCCTCAAGGGCCCACATACCAAATCTCAGAATCGTGGGATCATTAGGGAATCTCCGCGTAACGCTTTGCACTCCTCCAGCTGATACCTATGAACAGCGTAAAGCGGGGACCAAACTGATGACGCATACTCCAGCCTGGGTGAAGGATTGCCGAGCACTCACTCCGTTGACTTTAACAATTTTCTTTTCTACCCTTCAAATAGCTCTGAAACCAACGTAGTGCGTTTCCTTGGATACCATCATCGTACACCTTTTATATTAGACTTTTATGTGATATTGTAACAAAACATTTAGTATGATCCAATAAAACGCGCAATGGATTTTTCCCAATTTCTAGCAAATTGGTTAAGCGCAATAGCAAAGCAATTGCGTCTTGTGTACTTTTTAGTGGCCTAAAACCAAACTGATTATCATTTAAAATTTTAATAATTTCCGAATATTCTACCAATTGTAACATCACATTTTTCTACATGTTTGGCTATTACACTCAGCAATGATAATGGCCTGCAGTTCGAAGCATCCTATACTAATGCCAATTTCAGGTTTTCCGGGAAAACACCCGATGATAGGCCAATTTTTTAACCTACTTGTGATTTTACGTGCTTGGTCGTTTGAGTTTGAATGGAATCAAATCCAGGGCTTGCTCCTCCTTTTAATTTGTCTAATGTGTCTGTAGAATATATAGGTAAATATATATATATAA
Source organism: Adelphocoris suturalis (assembly GCA_030762985.1). Classification (NCBI taxonomy): domain Eukaryota; kingdom Metazoa; phylum Arthropoda; class Insecta; order Hemiptera; family Miridae; genus Adelphocoris; species Adelphocoris suturalis. Next base: position 159,623,287 of record CM061040.1, read on the forward strand.
CTCTCCTTAGGGTTGAGATAAAAATCCTGTTCTTGTGCTAAAAAATGAAGCTTTCCAAATGAAAAGATTAGTTTGTTGGCCAGCACATTTTGAGCACAGTAAACTGGTCACATTTCAAAAACTTTACTAAAAAATCACAAAAATGGCTAAAAACGGCCAAAACTTGTTAAATTTATAATTTTTAGCAGAGTTCCAGTCAAAACCAAATTATCAACAATTAACTAGGACATTAAAAAATGTCACACAAAGTTATCCTGAAAAACCTACTTAATTTCAATTAATACCTGCTGAAAATTCTATAAAAACTACAAAAAATAATAATTAATAAAATAGCATAAAATAAATGAATAAAATTACAAATCCGGAATCTTTCATGAATTGCATAATTTCATTTAGTGTGAGTTTTTTGCAATAAATTTGGTTTTTAACTTTTCTGTGTACCCAAATTACACAAATTTTAATAAAATTTATCATGCGTACCATAATACGATAGATAATTAATTAAGAAAATTCGCTCATTCGATCATGCTGCATGACTGGAACTTTTGGTTTATCATTTTCAATAATAAGCCTTTGTGATCGTATAGCAAACAATTTTTATAACCCCCCCTCAAACTTTGTCATTTTACGTTTCAAAGGGCGTAGAATCCAAATTCGCAATGTCCGTCCGCCGTTCGCCGTCCGGGCCATAAAAGGCCTTAGAATTGACTTTAAAAATCCGTTCTTTCGCACATAGACTCCACTTGGGGTCTAGTTGGGCCTAACTTCTCACCAGCTCGATCGCTCAACACCCATGGGTGCTATGAGCCAAAAATTGAGTGTTAGACTGAAGTACGCGCGCACGCCTGGCACGACCTAATAATTATTATTCTCATGTTAGGACTAAATTCACTCTTCTCAAAATGCTCAACTTTCAAATGAATGTTGATGGAAAAATATGAGTGATATGATAGTGTAAGCGTAATAGGGTGGTGAACCTCCGGTTGTGAGGTAACGAGACCTAGGGAATACCTCCAGGGTGGCGTGGAAAACTTCCTACACTTGTATTGCTTTCGAATTTCATGTTCCTTCGAGGCATGAATATATGTTTTTTCTAGGTCATATTTGTGTGTTAATACCAATGCTTTGCCTACGCATATTTAATAACATATCCTCTCGACTTTTCGTACGTACTTAGATAATGGTATTATTAAGGCAATAATTATTTGAATAGATAGGAGCTCAAATCGAGAAATATAAACATGCGTATATAATTATAGAAGTATAGGTTGTGGCAACTCGAAATAGGACACGCCGAGGAGTCTGGATGGTCCTTATGACGTACGCAAGCCAACTAAAACTACGATCATACTCAATTGAAAAAATAATAAACCTTTGTGAAATAATTTGCAGCGTTTTTTCAATCTACGGTGAAATTTATGCAAGTAAGCCGGGCTTACATTATGATAAAATGATGTAAGACAACGAAGACCATTTCCCCCCTTGTTTGGTCATGTCTCAAGTATCTGGTAGAGGTCGGGTTTAGGCTCAAATCCCGCGCGTAATCCTCGGGTCGTCTCGGAACTCTCCCACTAGCTTTATTCTTCCGAAAGGGAGCAAACACGATTTGCCCAATAAAATCGAATCCCAATAAAGACACAGTTCTCCTTTGAATAAATAGAGGGTTTATAGGATAAGGAGGTCGTCGAAATGACCGAATCAAGGAATCTCTCAGTTCCAGGACCCCCACTCTTTGTAAAAGAATGAAGGAATAAACAAATTCGTACTATTCCAAGAGTCAGCAGCGAAAATGGTGACTCATTTCAAGAAACTGTTCACTATGGTCTGTGCATAGTACCGTCTTACAATGTTCTTAAAATAATAATTATTCAATACAATATGAAATTAATATGAACTTTTGTTAATACGAATTATTAAATTTATGATAATAGTTTAAAATAAATCGAATAACATTATTAAGGCCAACTTAAACCAAAAAGTGATTTAACGGAGATTGGCCAAATTCAAATATAATCTCGAGGATCGAACCTTGGTGTCTTCAACGAACCCAAAACTCGTTTATATCGCGTTTGGAATAACGGAAATTCCCAACGGATTTTAGGGAAATCTTCAAATAAAATTCGCTAAAATTTGGACGATTTGAACACTGGGACGATGAATTAGCTGACGTCTTGACCTACTCTACAAGGGATTGCTATCTATCTTCCTTATATAACGTGCTACAACATCTATTATACGTTATTCTCCTACCATTCTATTTCACTATTCGTACGTAGTAAAATTCATCAATTTGATTGTAAAAACCATTTTAAACTTAACTGTCCGACCGGAACTCCAGGCGAGGGACAATGAGTTCGAGAACTTTCAGAACTATCGGATTCGCGAGTCAAAATTTACTTCGAAACTCGATGTTGACCGATTCCTCGTAGTGAGGAATCCGCCGTCGGATCTTCCTCGGGCATCCACGAGGGACATTCGACGAATCAAATATAAATCCGTGTGTCAAATTGCGAGAATTCGTTGTAAATCAGAACTGAGAATCAAACAAACAGCTGATCGTACACGGCCATTTTATTCGATATCATTCTTATCAGAGCTAAAGGCAGTATTTCTCTAGCATTTTTTTTTGTTTTTCGCATTTTTAATGCCTTAAACGTGAAGAAGAAGAAGTGCTTCTTTCCAAGGTCAGCTTTTTCGACCATTGCGCATCCTAATTTCTACCTCAACGCGAAAAATGCTAAGACGTGTGACAGAGTTCTCGTCAGAATCCCAGGGAAAGCACTGCCGTCGCTCCGTTGGAAAACAATGGACGTCGCACGCCACCTTTCGTGTTCTTGAGAGACTGAGTTTGGCGTTGGATGGGTGAATCCAGCTCCTGGAAATTCGAATCTACTCCGAACATAGCTCATTAATGCTATTAGTAGGAGTGGTATCTCTCTGACGGGATACTTTCACTCTCTCCCCTACCTTTTTGTCGAGGATTTGGGGCCCCATTGCACCTCTGGGGGGCGACCTAAATCCATGATATAGTAGCAGAGCGTGGTTAGGATTATGGACGGCTAACGCCTAGTAATCCAATCCACTATTTTTGGGGCGTTAATGTTTCAGAAGAAACATGGCCCGGGGTTCCAGAAGGAATTCCCATTCTCACCCTTTGGTATATAAATAATTCCATTGGTCTTTGACTTATAATTTCTCTTTTATTCCCCTTTTTATAATATCAATTTCATACCTATGGTATACCTGGCCTTTGCCATTTTTATTATTATTCTTTATACCCGGGCATTGTTCCCAATTATTCAAGGGCATTGTTCCCAATTTCCAGGGCTTAGTTCCCAATTTAAGTCCCCAATGTGGGCATATTAATTTATATCTATTTTATTTTCCTTAAGGTATAAGTCTCCATAGTTGAGCCACCGTTTATTCCCGATTGTTCCAATCTTTGATTGGGGGTTAATTACCTAATGAATACTTCATATGAAGATTCATTGACAATCCATCCTGTTTTAATTTCTCTTTTCCCGTCCTCAAACGCCAATGCAGCTATTTATTAATGAGCATCAGTTCTCAGCCAGTAAACTATTCCACCTGATTAACAGACTTGCTCTTCAATCAAGTATGTCTTTAAGTGAGGGAGTGTGACAGAGTTAGCTGCCATCGCTCTGCTGGAAAACAACGGGCGTCACACGCCTTTACTCGTGTTCTTGAGAGGCGGAGTTTGGCGGGATGGGTGATCCAGGTCCTGGAAATCCGAATCTACTCCGAACATTGCTCATTAATGCTATTAGTAGGAGTGGGTATCATTATGACGGGATACTGTCATTCTTCTCTCCCTTTCGAGGATTTAGGACCCCATTGCACCTCTAGGGGCTACCTAAATCCATGATAAACGTAAAACTTGGAAAGGTAACAATCCAATGGAAAACCCCTGGGAGCCCTAACCTGACAGACTTAATAGAACTGCATTCCGCCAGAATGCGTTGTTTTTACACTTATTCCTCCTCAACATTCACATTTGACCTTGGAAAAAAGCACCTGGGCCTTTTCTGTTATATTCGCGGATATTTCCGATAATTCTCTACTATTCATTCATTCTGATAACAACTGATAATCAATAACAACTTGATGTTATTTATTTTTGAGATGCGAGCTGGCGAGCAATTAGATTAGGGGTCTCCAACCTACGCCCGCGAGCAGATTTTGACCGGCCCTCGGAAAAATTACAAAATGAAAAAAGATTTTTTATTTGAAAATAGGTAATATATTTCCCTTAAAACACAAAAGAAAATTTTCCAATTTAACTGGCAAACTACGAGAGAACAAAATTGCTTCGTTGAAAAATTCGCTTTCAACTCAGAGACAAATTTTTACCAAGCAATCTCAACAAAACGAGGCTGCTGTAAAAGCAAGTTTCAAAGTCAGCCATATCCTGGCTAAAGCTGGTAAACCTTTTATCGAGGGTCAATTGGTGAAAGATTGCATCTTGGTGGCTGTGCAAGATGCCCTGATAAATTCCCATTGTTCAATGCTATAAGTTTGTCGGCAAACACAGTGGCACGTCTTACGGAAGACCTTGGAAATAACGTTGTTTATCAGCTTAAGGGCACTTGGTACCCCCCCAAAAATGGCGAAATTCGTGACCCATTATCTCGGCACTCGTTTGGCCGATTTCGATGATCTTTTTTTAAACTGATAGATCATGTAAAGATCTATTTGATTATCTGTCCCGTTATTACAATAACTTATTTTGATAAACTATTCCCGCAGATTTATGCAGTAGGTTGAGAGATAACTTTCTAAAGAAAGAAAAATGAATTCAGTCCCAAGATAGAGGGTCCGATACGCAAAAATATGCTACTTTTCAGGAGAGCCATAAAACGAAAAAGTAACGATATTCGCGCTTCTGCGACATTTTGTTGAACTAATATGACTTGAATATTTGTGAATGAGTTAGTAATCTCTCAATGACTTCACTTCACACAGTCGGAGCATGATACCAACCAACCAGAATGATAGGATGATAACAATGATAAAATGTTCTGTTATTCTATGTCGTTTACGTTTCCACTTGTCCGTGCATCTTTCCGCGTTCGGTTTTTCCGCAATTCGTTTAGTCCGTATAGTTTTTTAGTGAGAATATTCAAGAAGGTCAACCATATCGCGAATTTCTCCAAGAAGTTGTGTGAAGATGATTCTGCGTCCGAAATTTGCCACTTACCATCCAGCTCAAGTCATTCACCCGGCTCTTATCCTTTAGCTTCCTATGATCCTTCCGTTCCTGGAACTTCTTTTTCTGAAACCCCTCTTTTTCCTAGTAGGTACTTCATCCGGCGACTCAAGCTGGTTATCTTCTTCCAAGAAGAAATTAGGATTTGGATTAAGATTAGTGAGTACCAGTATTTTGGATATTATCGGCTTTCCCTAGCTGTTTGAATTTGAAGGAGCAGGGGCAGCGGACTATGAGGCGGGCAACTTCTAAGTTAATTTGTGAGACATTCGAATTTTGTAAATATTATATGCAATATATTACCTTGTTCAGGAATGAATCTAGTTTTATTTAAGACAAAAAAGAAAAAAGATTGAAAAAGTTTTGTTGGGGTACCAAGTGCCCTTAAAGACGCTTGCAAAGATTTTTAATGGTTCTCAATGTATAATGTTGAGAACATTGAGTTCACAACATTATTTTTAACTATTTTAAAAGAACATGATTTGAGTTATCCAACAACAAAGATAAAAGTGAATATAGCTACTTCGAAATCTAAGCCCAGAATATCTCAATAACCACCACCGAGCACTGTTTATTAAAACGAAACTTCGTGAATGTATGGGGGACGGGGGGGGGGGGGGGGGGGGGGGGGGGGGGACTAGGGAAATATTAGTAAAGTGTTAGTAAAACAAAGGCCCGCCTTGTCTCAAATATTTTATAATGTGGCCCGTCAGTCAAAAAGGTTGGAGACCCCTGATTTAGACCACCAAACTATACACAGCATTCTGATCTATTTTACCATAGTGGACGTAAAAATGATTGGGGATCATCAATCCGATCAATCTCCATTCGATAGAAAATAGTTTGTAAATGCAGTGATATAACTACAAAGACCCAAGCACTTTGCCTTCTTCAAGTTCGAGCATTAACCCTGGAATGCCCCGTGGGGTTTGTCAAACCCCAATCGCGATTTGAAGTCAGTTTATCATGTTGAATCCCCCACGTCTGGCTCTTCTCGCCCCCTTCTATATCACCCCCCACTTCTTCCCTAAAGGCTTCAGCCTTTTTCCAGTTTAGTACGTTCAATGCGTCTATGTAGTGTAGTAGGTACTTTCTCGTGCCTGGGGTTTGACAAACCCCACCGGGGAGCTAACCGCTAGTGATTTTCTCAATAGCAAGTGTTATTTTTGTGGGCGTTTGTTATTGGCTCATCGTTAGAAATGACTGAAAAACGCAAGTTTTCGGATCCTGAAGACATTGGATCCATTTTGGAACAGTTAGAGAAAGAAGATGTATATTTTGGCGGAGGAAATGCAAACATGGGAGATAACGTCGAGTTACAAGAAGTTGCCTCCGATGAAGAATCGTCAAAAGTGACAGTTTTGGAGAAACTAGTTCGATGTTCCTTCTGTGAACATCATAGATTTTCAAAGTGTTGAGAATGTTGATCCTATTGCTTGGTGCCAATGTTATGTTACCTTTTCATTCTAGTTCTTGGGTTTTGTAAGTGGTATCAAACTAATCTCAGAAAATTGTTTTGTAGATTTTATTTATTTATTTATTTTTGTTTTAAATGAAAATGTCCTAATTTTACATTGAAATTTTGTTACAATGAGGTACCTTTCTGCTATTATTTTTTTCTTCAGGGCGTGAGGTTTGCCTTACTATAACTTTTTTCTTCATGAGCTTAGGTACCTACTTCATGTTTCTTTACACTCTTGATAACAGAATAAAAATAAAATTTGATTCAAGTGTAACTTATTTTTGAATTTCAAACATTTTTCAAAGTTGGGGTTTGAAACACCCCACCGGGGAGTTAAGTGTTGGAAATTTAGCCGGGACATTCCAGGGTTAAAAATGCGAGAAAAAAGCTGAAAAAATGCAAGTGTGACACGGCCTTAAATCAAAACTGTGAATCAACTTTAACAATGAATCAAACAAACAGCTGATCGTACGCGGCCATATTGTTCGATATAATTGTTATCATGGCTGACGGAGATTGGCAAGTGTAACAGGCCGGATTTCGGGAGATTAAGCTCGAGCCGCCTCAGTAGGGGCTTAAACTCTTACATCGCTCTGGTGAAAGACGATGAGCTACAATCGTCGTTAATTTCCATTGTTTTCGAAATTAAACTGGTTTAAGTTGTTCGTCAAAGTGGGCCTAAAACAATTAAGTATTAAACTGCATTAAATATTAACCCACTACCACCAATCACATGTTTTTTTAATCAGTATAATGATAATTTTACACTAATGTAAATAAATAGTAAGCGGCTAATCGAATGTAAGATCGAATTGAAGTCGTATGTTCTCTACCACGGGTTGGTGCCCCCCAGAATTAATTTCCTAAACAGATAGCATTTTAGATATAGGAAATGTTTATTATTTTGTTTACTTCAGTAGGTACTTTATTTTGACATGGATATGTATATTGGCTAGGCTACGTGAGTTCAAAAATTTCTAATATAAAAATACAACGGGGGTTTTTTTTTGTATTTCTATTGATTTTTACGTACAACCAATGCGTTACTAGCTAACCGTAACTCCCTTAGTTTTCATAACAGGAAAATCGTTCGCCAGTTTTTGGAATGCTTTCATTTTTTCACAACATCTCATGATCCCTAAGCCATTGTAGTGTCATGGAAAGCTGATTTATAACGCTAAGGTATAAACTAATACTGCTATGTAACCATAGTGAACTAATAATGTGAAAATAAGGCACTAGGTACATGGTAGGTGATATTCTCGAGACTTCGACACTAGCGCATCCTTACATCAAGGCAAGGCTAGAAACCTAATTTTCGAAGTTATTTCATCTTGTGGTCATGGTTAAGAGTAAACAATACGAAAAAGCGACATTAGGAGTCACCACCTACATGCCTACTTGTCTGACGGTTCAGTATTTACCTAGTTCGTAGTTCAGTATATTTTATTATGTCAGGTAATACATTTTATGCAAATTATATCAAGCTGTAATCCAGCAATCACCTGAAATATTGTGAACGCAAGATTAGTTTGTGCAGTCGAGATCTGTGTTGGGAAGTTGACAAACAAGTGCTAGAGGTTCCAGACATCAGCCATGAAAATTTTGTGGATTATCCAGTATTCAGAACCGTTCTTTGAATCAATTAAGAAACTAAAAATCTTTAGAGTCCTTTGAAAGTGGACTTCATATGAAAGGACGTGCCTGAGAGCTCTGCCTTATTAGGTACGTATTGCCTTTGTAAAGGTATATACCTAGAGAGGTAGATATACACTACCTACTATTCATGTTGCACATTCCCTGATTCGATATTCGACAATCTTGTTGATAAGCAGTTGTATTCATTGGCAGAGCAACAACCTACCTACATAGTTTACTTTTAACCAACAGTGAATTCGGTAGGTGGAGCATCAACCTGCCTTGTTTACTTCGACAAACTACCAAATCTATCTTTTCATTCATTCAATAAAACAAGTAAAGCTGCCTCAGTTATAGTAATAAGAACATGTCTGAAATGCTGATGAAACTGCCTGGGCAATGGCTATTTAGGTACCTACACCGCAGTACAGAGATCTAGGGAATTTTCTCTCCATTATTTTTCAGGTTATTTATTCTCAGTCTAAACGAATGAAGTTCTTTAGTTTTCGGACACTGATTAACCATATTTAGCCCCTAGTCCAAATCAAAACTCGTTCACCACTAGATCGGTATCGTTGTCTACAACCAAAAATCGCACTGGAAGGCATGATTACTGCGACCATTTAGTTGAATTGAAACTTTATATTACTACAATATTACCTTCGCAAAACAAAACTGTTGAAAAATATCATTATAACAACGTATTAGGTTGACATACGACGGCAAACTTCTAGAGAAAAATAGGTTGGTTGAGTTGCAATCTATTAACATCTACCACGTCAAGGCGGACCTTGGAAAAAACTCAAACATACTCCAGTCGTGACGTCACGAGAATATGGGCTATACTATTGAGTAGTAGGTACTTGTGAGCAGTAGGTAGTAGACGATGAATAGAACACTGATCAGCTTATCGGCTCCTAAGGCTGATGCTTTCTATCGTATTTAATCTCTGAAGCTGAAATTGAGAGACGATTGAAATGACTGGTTCATTCCTACTCAGCTCAGTGTGATAAATTGTCTCCTGTTCATCCTAGAAAGTTGGCGTGTTTTAATAAAAACTACAAAAAAGTGCCTAAAATCCAAAACCTTTGTTTGAATAGCTGATTATTGTTTAGAACAAGTTAACTTTCGTCAATCTTACGGGCTGAATTTACCTTGTAAGGAGATAAGATAAATTTTATTCACTTACTTAGATACACAAATGCATAAGTAAAAGAGTTGGCACATTTCACGCATGTGTGATCAAAATGAAATGATGCTGTGAATAAAAATTATAACGAATTCTCTGCAAAACCATCAAAAATGAAACATTGCTTTCAACTTTCTAAATTTTCTTCTGTTAGGAACAAAGTACTAGTTAAATCAACAGCCCTTTGATGTGAGTTCAATAAACACCTTCACTCTTCACAAATTAACGCAGGTTATCTTTATGTTATCACAATCATCAGGTTAATTAAGTAAGTATAACTAAGTATTACTCATTCAGGCACCAAACAAAGATTATTATAATTATATAAATATATACATGCATACAACGAATTCAAATCTCATGATGATTATGTGCACAAAAAAAGAATATTTCAGAGTGGAAAATATGAGAAAACCTAGGCTGGGGTTGCTTATGAAATACAAAAGAATCATTTCAACGAATTAATTTATCTGAACAAATGCAGAAGATCATGCAGGAAGAATTAAGTGTCTAAATTTCAACTCTCCAATAGGAACCGACCCACCCTAAACATTACATATTTGTCTTCAGTGTTTAAAGGCCCCCATCCAAGGTCAAACAATTTGCGCAAATTCGGTGTTTGTGCAAATGCCTGTCTGCACCAACGTAAGCCTGTCCACGTTGCAACCCGTTGTGCAAACATCAGTTTCGTTTTCAACATCCTGTGAGCATGTCAGACACGGAAGATTGTTGTGCCGCGACTATCCTTGCACTGGGGACAGAAAAACGTGCTAAAAAAAGAAGAAAGCCAAACATGTGGGTGAAGAGTTTGGCTTCTGAAGAGGAACAGAGTTGATAATGACCGCTAGGTCACAGAGCTCAGGCTTACCTCAGCGGCAGACTACAGAAACTACCTTCGAATGGACGCAGCTTCGTTCGGCAAGTTACTCGAAATGGTTACTCTCTGCATACAGAAAATCACCACGAACATGAGAGAAGCAACATCTCCAGAACTGAGATTATTGTCAACTATGAGATACCTTTTCAGCGGGGCCCCCTTGAAGAGCTGAAATTTCAAACTTACCATCTCAGCTCAAAAAAGGCGAAAAGGTATCTGTTCACGAAGGGGAAAAGGCGTAGACTGATCCGAGGTTTGCACAATGCTACCATCCACGGTCAAACAGGTAGTCAAACAAGGATCGTTTGCGCAAAAGATGTTGATCCAGACCGATTTTACTCAAACAGTTTGCACAACCATCAAACAGTCCCATCGACGATCAAATTATTTGCACAAACACCGAATTTGCGCAAATTAATTGTTTGACCGTGGATGGGGGCCTTAAGATCAACTTTAGCTACATGTATGGGGAAAGTGGAGTTCGCAGCAAAGGCTGAATATTTTGAATTTGAATGAATGAATGAGTTTTTATTCCTTCATGATATACAGCATAATATAAAATATCAAATTAATTAGTACTTCCATACAGAAAGAAAATGAACTTTCATAGTTGAATGATAAATATACGTATATAGTATTATAGTATAAACTAACAATCATGAGGTTGAAGGGTATGCATGCCTGTAAGCATAGCTTGTGGCGGCATGCATGAGCCAATTTCGTCATGTGAGACTATAACAATATATATGTTATAGGAATTACTTTACTATTGCTAGTGAACAACCATATTTTATGGTATGTTATTGATATTATTTTTGTATATATAGCATTTCCGAATTGAGTTAAACTTTTTCCATTTAGGTTTAGTCCTTTTCCATTTAGGTTTAAACCTTTTCCACTTAGGTTTAGACCTTTTCCAATTAGATTTAAACCTTTTCCATTAAGATTTAAACCATTTCCATTTGGATTTAGACCTTTTCCATTTCGATTTAAACCTTTTCCATTAAGATTTAAAATCAAGAAATTATTGTGCCACAATTTGAAAATGAAATCATGCATGTGTTTTTTTATGCACAGAAATGTAATCTATATAATTTTTGCCAACAATTTTTGAGCACATTAATTTGGTCAAATTCCAAAAAAATTTACTAAAAAGATCATTAAAACGGCTAAAAATAGTTAAATTTATAATTTTTAGCAGACTTTAAGTCAAAACAACATTATCGACGATTTACTAATACATTAAGAAAATTTCGCACAAAATTATCCTGAAAAAAGTAGGTAGGTACTTAAATTTCATCAATATTTGCTGAAAAATTTATAAAAACTGCAAAAAACCTAAATATTTGTAAAATTGCCAAATTGCATAGAGCACGAGTTTTAAAATTGGTTTTAACAATTTATTTACACAGAAATTGCTCAAATTCCAATACAATTTAACATAGGTATTACAATACTATGATAGATAATTCAAGAAAATTCTCCTCATACGATCATGCTGCATGACTGGAACTCTTTTTACTTCTAGCCTAATGAAATTTGATTAGGTAAGTACTTTCTTACTATGATGGGGTTAACTACTGACCTTTTGATGGAGTTTAAATCAGAATGGAAAAGGTTTAAATCTAAATGAAAAAGGTTTAAATCCAAATGGAAAAGGTCCAAATCCAAACGGAAAAGGTCTAAACCTAAGTGGAAAAGGTTTAAACCTAAATGGAAAAGGACTAAATCTGAATGGAAAAGGTTTAACTCAATTCGGAAATGCTATATTATTAAAAGAGAAATTCGGATAATTCAAGATGAAATAAATATTTGAATTTAAGAGTTAGGTTTTCAATAAATTAGTGAGCATAAGAGGGGTACCTTGTAAGGACGTTGCAGGTTCACGAGATTTAGCGTTCGAATAAAACACGTCGCTGAGGTGTCCGCCAGTGCAGAGCGTGCGATGATTCCAAAACCGTTCGTAGAGTTCAAACTGCTCCGGACTGGGGGGGGGGGGGGGGGGGGGGGTCCCGCCGCCGGAAAGTGGCGCGATAGCGAGGATATTACCGGCTCGTGACCCTAATGAGAATCGGAAACGCGTTTACGCCGGCCGGCAACATCGCCTCAGATGAGATCTCCCCCTCCATAAATACCGAAGTTTTCCCTCCCATATGGGGACCCAAACCCATTTGCAGGGGTGGAACGAAACCCCCCATATGGCACCCCATTTGCATGTCCCCGAGCCTCGGGAGGGGGACATCGATCAAGCCCGCCCTCCCATAACAAGCGCCTCTTAAGCTCCATCATCCCGCCATTCAGTACGTCGAGTTGTCGCGAAAACAATTTTCCGTGTCACAATAATCATTTAGTCGATTTGACATGCAGTCAATCCCGCCTTAAGCGAGCTAGAATTCCAGTTCACTACAACCTTTATAACAGAGATGAGAAACATGTACTTACAAGTACAAAGTAGACTTACTCGAAAAACCGCAAGTATTATTACAAGTACCTAATACTTGTACCTGAAATAAAATGGAGAAATTGGATCAATGAGATAGCTGAAACTGTGGAGAATGGCAGATTCAGAGGAGGCGAAGGTTAGATACCATGAAGCAAATGCACTTTTTAAAAGCTGAAAGGCGATAAAGAGAGGACGTTCCATGAGAGTGCCGCAGATAGGTTTAAATTGGTAAGGAATAGCAAGAACTTCTGGAATCTTGTTAAAATCTTCAAGAAGACTATTCGAAATGAACGAGGCTTCATACCACTCACCGAGTGGGTACCTACCTATTTCCGTACCCGATTGAATCCTCCTAGCGCCCAAATGCTTTATGCTGAACCCGATTCTACTTGTTCGAGCACAGGAGAAGAATGCTCATTGTGCAATTTAAGAGAGCGTATTTCATTTTGTGTGTGTTTGTCCTATCCTTGAAGAATATATATGGGCCGCATTTAACAGTGGAGCTCTCTCACAAGATAGGGCGATACGAATTCTAAATGGATTTATGGGATGGTCTTGCTTACTACAATTTTGTAAAGATGCTTGGCGCTACAGGAACTTTCTTGTATAACAGTTTAATTTATAAGAAAAAATTAAGGCTGATTCCCGATATGACGCAATATATATGGTAATACCAGGTACACATGGATATTGGTTGTAATTTATTATATTTTGGTTGTAATTTATTATATTGCTTTCGAGACTGCAAGGCAGCGGAAGCTTTGTTTTCACTTTCGAAATGAAAAAAAAAATTTTTTGCTCCAAAATCAAAATTTTCACTCGCATTTTGCGTTTCAGAGCCTCCTGAACAAATTTGGTTCCGTGTCTGTCTGTCTGTCTGTCCGTCCACACTTCCTTGTAACAGCCATAACATCCACAATTTTGATCCGATTTTAACCACATTTTCAGGGATCGTGTGGGTTAAGCTCTAGATGGTCCCCTATCAACTTCATCATGATCAAATCAACGGTAGCTTCTGCTCAGGCGCTAACGTGAATTCCTTGTGACGGTCATAACTCGGTCAGTGTTGAACGGATTTCGGTCAGATTTTCAGGGATGATGTGGATAAGATCCTTTGTCCCATAAGACAATCATCATAATTGCGCACGCTCTGCGCATGCGTGAACGAAATATTCTTGTTACGGTCCTTGCAACAGCCGTAATTTCCACAATTTTGATGCGATTTTCTTCAAATTGTTAGGGATTGTGCGGGTATAGCTCTACATGGTCCCCTATCAGTTCCGTCATGATCGAATCAACTGTAGCCTCTGTGCAGGCGCAAACAAAATTTTCTTGTTTCGGTCATAACTCAGGCAATTGTGAACGGATTTCGGTCAGATTTTCAGGGATGATGCGGGCAAGGTTTCTTGAGGTCCCGTATCACATTCTTCGCGATCATCAGCAGCGGTACGCTAGGCCAAAAAATATCCCCAAGGATGTTTTAATCATGAATTTAGATCAAAATATTAATGAAATCCTGTAAATCAATTAAAAACTCCTTCAGTTTTGATCCGATTTAGACGAAATTTTCAGGGAACATGCGGACTACATCCTGGATGGTCCCATATTAAAATCAAAATTTTCTTATTAATTTCATTTATTATATGTACCATTCAGCTTCCAATTTCCCACCTTATTAATTCCCTGATGCCAGAACCGGTCGTTTCTAGTTTTCTGGAATTTAATGGTGACGTACTGTGAAGGTCACGAGGATGCTCATGTGCCATTTCCTTGGCAGTGTATTTTTTTCTTCTATGAAAATGATGGGAAGAAATTTCGTACCCCCTCTCTCCCTTCCATTCACACCATAAATACCGGAGTTTTCCCTCCCTTATAGTGACCCAAACCCATTTGCAGGGGTGGAACGAACCCCCCATATGGCACCCCATTTGCATGTCGATCATCCTGTCATTCAATACGTCGAGTTGTCGCGAAAACAATTTTCCGTGTCACGATAATCATTCAGTCGATTTGACATGCAGTCAATCCCATCCTAAGCGAGCTAGAATTCGAGTTCACTATAACGTTTATAACAGAGTTGGGAAAAATGCACTTACAAGAACAAAGTACTGGTACAATACAAGAAAAATCACAAGTACTATTACAAGTACCTAATACTTGTACTTGAAATAAAATCAATAAGTACAAGTACTTGTAATTGAAGTTCTAAGTACAAATCAAAAAGTATTTTTTACTTATAAATCTTAGTACAAGTAGGTACATCAGAATTAGTACTTGTTCAGGTGGCAAGTACAGGTGGCAGAGGGTATTTACTTCAGCTGAAACGTGTCCGAAAAGTCTAGGCTGGCATTTTATGATCCTTCGAAACCCTAACGTAGGGGTTGATGGATATCTTTCACATAGAGGGGGCAAAAACTATATACTTTATGTGGATAGTTTCTCCAAGTGCCCGGAGGCTACTATTGTGGCGTCATATAATTTTGTGTCTGTATCGGTGTTTTTAATAGAGATTTTTTCGAGATCTGTCACACCATCTTCCCTGGTGGCTGACAACGGTCCTCCATTCTCTAGCAAGGGATTTAGGACGGAATTCATAGACGGGAATTGAGTCTGAGTGGGCCCCTAAGTGTATCGATAAGGGAATTCATGCACTCTGTGCGATTCATAGACGTGATTTGAGGGCGACCCTGAGGGTGCACTGAGTGTGCAACCCAAGTGCACACTCAACGGGATTCATAAACAAAAAATGGCGTTGAGGTGAGTTTCACCCTCAGCTCAATGGTGTAAAATCCTGAGTGACGGCAGGAGGTCACTTAAGTGCGTCAACTGATAACTTTTATTAGGTATTATTTTCACGTAGGTATAGGAATAGGTAATATAGTAGAACATACATCGTTTATAGTTCGGAGTTTATTCAAAAACTTCATAAGAGTACGCACACATAAGAGTAGTTATGCTGTTCCTAAACGGTAGTTAGGTACATGTTTGATGTGACAGATCCCATTCGAATGTTACACAATCAACAACGAAATATTTCGCAAACTATTCCGATTCGGGAAAGATACAGTCATGAACAACTACGAACCCTTAGGAGCCTAAAATAAATGGAAACGATTTATATCTCTGCATACCATATTTGTAGTGCATGGTTTTCAGATTCATCTTGGTTCGTGGAATGAGTTGCCGGTAGGTACCTACCTTCCATTCATCAGGATGTACCTACAGTCAATGAGAATTCCAAGAAAATGTGATTGCTTGAAGCTCTCCCAAAACCTCACATCTTCTTTTTGTCCAACAGTCTCATTATACCTATAACTCTTATTATTTTCAACTACATATCTGTTCTTCAAAACTAACCGGCGAATCATTGTTTTCTCATTTTCTCACTTCTTTTCCGTCACAACTCTATACATGATTATACAGTTCAATACTACAAATCAATAGATAATAAACAGATTATCAGCACTTCAACAAACAAGCAGCAAGGATTCAACTTATTTATGGCTACCCCGATCCAGGCGGGAGGACCTATAACTTTGGTTTTTGCCTGATAAGGCCTATGCCCTGTCTCCCCAAGGTACAAGGATAATATCATAAAAAGCAAAAACCCAAAGAAAAGAGTAACCTTTGAGAACTGTCATTGATCAGTGCGGAATGTGAGAGGGAATTTTTCCGTCCTTTTTCCCTCAAACCAGGGAAACTTCCCCTGCAACATACTGTCAGGGCTGCCAACTTATGTTGAAAAAGCGGTGAGTGTCCCCTGAGTGCACTGTTGAGCTCCTGTAATCTTAGTGTGCCCCTAACTGTTGAGTGAAACACCCCACTCAACTATGAATTCAAACTGGAAAGAGGAGGGTGACCCTCCATTTAGGTGAGTGCGAGTGAACACAGGCTTTGTCTATGAATTCCACCCTTAGAGATTGTTGTGGGCAATATTCAATTAAACTACTCTTTGCTCCATCTTGTTACCCCAGGTCCAACGGTCAGGCTGAACGCTTCATATATATTTTGAAATCAATCTTAAGAAAGTACTCGGTGGATAATTTGCGAAGGCCGCCAAATCTCGCTTTATTGAATGAATGCCATCTTATAGAGCCACCCCCTCTGTAACTACGGGCCTTGCACCGATGCTGGTGTCATATCTACCGAAAACGCCATTGTCTGCTTTATCTCGACAATTCCCGCCCCCTTTTACTAATAACGATAATAGGCTTGAAAAGAGCACACAGGCTCTTCTATTAGTACCCGTGTGGATCCTTTTGCACCCACAAATTCATTCATCTAAGTTGTTGAAGGGGTTTATTGAGAATGTTCATTCTCCTTTTGTTTATAAAGTATTGGTTTCTGAGACTAATTCCTCCACCAGATCGATGCATCGTTCACAGGTGAAGCGGCGGGAGCTACCTGTGGATGTCAATGTCCAAGCTCCCACAATTCCCCCCAACGGCAACCTTCCGGCAATTCCTTCCAGGAATCAGGGGTGATTTATCAACCATGACTTGTCTCAAAAATTTCGCAAAAAAAAAAAAAAAAAGTTGATACATAAATAATAAAGATATGATTTGCTTACAACTTTGTTAATAGAAATATGACTTTGTCGATTTGGCATTTTGCATTTCCAAATCTAATTCAACATTTTCCAAACCAAATTCAACATTTTCCAAACCAAATTCAACATTTTGCAAACCAAATTCAACATTTTACAAACCAAATTCAACATTTTACAAACCAAATTCAACATTTTACAAACCAAATTCAACATTTTCCAGAACAAATTAAACATTTTATTAAATCAGCCAGCATTGAAAAGAATATGAATTGGGCATTATCCACAATCTGGAGTGAAAACGCCATAAAGAAGAGATGCTCCGCCTGTTCCTTTTTTATCCGTCTCAACGCTCTCCCAATGTCTCCTCAATGGATACGACTGATCATCCGTCCAGGTACATCTGAGTTCTGAGTTGTGCCGTTGTGTATGGCAAAGTGGTGATATGAGTGAGTGGTGATCATGACTCTTCCAGTGATGATGTCAGGAGGAGGGGAAACCGGCGAAGAAACCAAGCGTTGGTGAGTAGTACAGATGAAGATGACATTGTTGCAGATGTTGAAATGAGGAGGAATAGAAGATCAGGTCCGCGAGTGAAATGTCAGACCGTTTCTCAAGAGAAAAATAAACTATTCGAGCCCGCCGTACCAAACTTACGCCAAACGTTCTTGCAGCTATAGAAGCAATAGTTGAGGAACAACCAAGCATAACTCTGAACAAAATCGCGGAGAAACTTTCGGAACAAGGTATTACCCTAAGTACATCCTCAGTCGACAATGGCCTTCGGAAGTTGAGGATAACGCTCAAAAAAGCCTCTATCGAACTGGATCGAATGAACTGTGAGCGAACCATACAACTGAGAAAAGAATTCACCCTTCGTTTTAATGAGTCAGCACCTCGTAATCGAGAACAAATAATATTTATCGACGAGCCGGGGTTCAATTTGCATTTGAGGCGAACGCAGGCTCGATCAAAAGTGAATACCCAAGCTGTGGTCACGGTACCCACTGTCAAGGGACGAAATGTCTCCTTGATCCTTGCCATTGGGACTCAGAGTGTCGTTCATTACAAAATCGCAACATCAGGAACCACCAATGCCCAATTGTTTGGTGATTTCTTGAATGAACTCCGAGAAAAACTGCAATACCCAGGTAACGAATTCGTACTGGTGATGGATAATGCGCAAATTCACCGCTCTACCGAAATTCGACAACTGGTTGATTCAAGTGCATTCGATGGAATGAGTCAAATGTTTCTTCCACTTTATTCCCCGATGTTATATCCAGCTGAGAGTGCATTTTCTAAAATTAAGACCGTGGTGAGGAATATTCTCAGCGAAGCACGAGACCATGTCTTACCACGAGCAATTGAACGCGGAGTAGAGGCTATAACTCCATGCGACTGCTCGAATTATGTTATGAACGCTTTGCTTCGTCTACCAACTGCGGCAGCTGGCCAACCTTTACACTAGTACTAAATTTCGTTAAAAATGTAATAAATGTTGAATTTGGTTTGTAAAATGTTGAATTTGTTTTGGAAATTGTTGAATTTGGTTTGTAAAATGTTGAATTTGTTTTGTAAAATGTTGAATTTGGTTTGGAAAATGTTGAATTAGATTTGGAAATGCTATAATAGATGATATACCGAACCAATAGGGTTCGTTTATTCACTTGTCGACTCCTGATTGGTCAATTTTCAGACCCACCTTTGGGTATTTAAGCACTATTGTTTCTCCCATGTTTCATTCTGATAAATAGTGCGTTCCAGTATAATTGCGTTCTTCATCATGTGCACACTCGAATTGGCAGACGTTTTAGCGAATTTTTGAAGAAAATTAAGCTATTGCTCTCGCCTCAAAATTTGTAGAATGTGAATTTTTGAAAAGAATTTATGCAGAAATCCGTTTCAGGCTATTCTGAATCATATTCTGAAGTTTAACGCATTTTTAATGTATGTATGTATGTATGTATGTCATTCCAGAATTGTGCTGTCCGTAGAATTGTGCTAGAAACTTCAAACAAATTTTAAAATGTTAAGGACACAAAACGAAAGTTCAAGTTCGTTGGCCAGCATGATCGGGTTACATCTTCGGGTTGAAAATTTCTAAAATGTAGTCAAAAATTTCAAAATAGCCTGTTTTTTGCGATTTGTTGTGCGAAATAATTTTTTCAGCATACTAACATGTGGTATATTCGGAATCAACGTGAAATTTCCTATAAGAATGTGTATCAAGTTTTCAAAAATTTCAAAGTTGAAAAATCAGTCAAAAATTGAAATAATGCCGTTCGCTAGTTGTAAAAATCGGTAATATTTGCATGAAACATTGTCCAAATTCAGATTGAACTACTCTTATGGAAGTATCCCTGTATAACCAATCCTAGAACCATGCTGTTTAAAACGCAGGTAGTAGGTGCTTGTTAAAAAAAAAAAAAAAAAAAAAAACCATGAAATTATGAAGAAGTTCTATTTATGTACGTACTAGTACGCAGACCCAAGGCCTCGCTCCGCTCGGCCGTCAGTAACATTAATCTCAAGGACTCTCTCCATCGAAATCTATGAATATTTACCTACATTTGTCTTTAAATCTACAAGATTAGTTTAATAATAATAAAGTATGAGTACTAAAGGATTCGTAGTCGTCGGTTTGAATTCAAAAACAAAACTAATTTTATTTGTTTATAATAATCATATCAACGTTGTATGTTACTAGTCTCCCGCTTCCATAGTGTTATTCACAATCCTACATTTTTCCCCTTCTTCGTCGACAGCTCCTTCTCTTCGTCTCAATTGATCCGCGTGCTTCTTCTTAATGAGGCCCTCTGTCTGTACCTCATATGAATACGGTCCGTTCCTCTTCTTCACTACCCCTGGTTTCCAACCTTCTCCTAACTCTTTCTTGATCCATACTTCTTCTCCCTCCTCAAACGTTCTTTGTTTCCTCCCTTCTGTTTGACTTTGTTGCTTCCATAGTTTGAGCTCTATTCCTTTCCGCAAGTCGGGCTTCAAATTTTCAAAAATTGTTGGCATTCTTCGGCCTAAAAATAGTTCTGCAGGGTCTTTTGTGCTGAATTTCTATAACTGAACAAAACGTTCTGGAGGGTCAACGTTTCTTCTTTAATTTCTTTTTTCGATGCTTGGTATCTTCTTTTCAATGTTCTTATCAATCTTTCGACTAATCCGTTACTTCTAGGATGATAAGGGGTCGTTTTTATGTGCCTTATCCCATTTCTTTTAAAAAAGCTCTCCATTTCAGCTGAAACTAGTTGCGGCCCATTGTCAGAGACGATTTCTTTGGGAACTCCATACCGGCTGAACCACCCTCTTAGTCTTTGAATGATAGTTGCTGATGTAGTTGACTTTAGGCACTCTACTTCAGCCCATTTTGACAGAGCATCTATGCCAACCAGCCAGGTAACTCCATCGACTGGTCCTGCCAAGTCTATATGGACCCGCTCCCATACTTGGTCTGGCACATTCCAAGGATAAATGGGAACTTCCTCAATGTCATCTCAATGTTCCTGACATGCTGAACACTGCTTTATGTAGCATTCTACATCCTGGTCTATGCGTGTCCACCATACATAATATCTTGCTAGGGATCTCATAGCTGCTATGCCAGGATGACCACAGTGCAAGATTTTCAATATGCCCTGCCATTGAAGAATTTACATTTCTCAATCTTGGCTTTTAGACCCATTTTTCGCATTCTAGTGAGAACTTCTCTCACATTATCTTCGTGTTCTTTCCGATTTCTTCCTGTAATTATAATATCGTCTAAAAGTACTCCCACTTTTTCCAATCCGATCAATACTTTTTCCATGATACGTTGGTAAATGCCAGGGCATGATGATATTCCAAACGGTAGCCTTCTATATCGGAAGTAGCCCTTATGTGTAGCGATGGTAAGATATTTCCTGTATTCTTCAGCAACTTCTAATTGCAAGTATGCATCTTTCAAGTCAATCAATGTGAACTCTTGACCGCCACACAGTTTTGATGTTAGTTGTTCGAAAGTTGGTAGTAAAGCCGTTTCGAGAATTATTTCAGGATTCAGTGTCACTGCATAGTCCCCACAAATTCTTATGTCCCCATTAGGTTTTTCAATATTCACTGTTGGAGTCGCCCACTCTATAGGTGTCTCTGCTGGGTCAACTTGTTCTAATATCCCCTCTTTCAAAAGTCTTTCCAATTCATTCTCAATGCGTTTTTTCATTGGAAAAGGTACTCGTCGAGCTGGAAATCTTTTCGGTATTGCGTTTTCCCTCACGTGAATTTTAGCTTGCATGCCCTTTATTTTACCCAATTTCCCGTCAAAAACTTCATAGAACTCCCGAATGAGTCTAGCTTCTTCTCTGTCTGCAGTGCCTTCAGTATCCTTCAATTTTTCTTTTACCACCTTCCTGATTTCAACGTTTTTTGGTAGTTTCATGTCAAACGCCATGATCCATGGTAACCCAAACAGAGGAGTATCATTACCTCTTACTATTGCAGCTTTAAGAACTTCTATTCTGTCTTGAACTTGCACTTCTATTTTACATTCGCCTAAAACGTCCAAAACATTGTTACCATAAGACAAATACTTTGATTTAGTCTTGTCTAGTTTGGGTGATCCTATATTTCTCCAGAGTTCACTACTTATTATTGAAGCTCTGGCTCCAGAGTCGAATTCCATAGTTGCTGGTATTCCGTTTAGTTTTACTAATATCTTGGCTTGTGGATTTGTTTTAGTTTTCTGCTTAATTTTGTTGATATTCTTATGTGAATCTATTTTGCAGTACTCAGATTCACCGCTACTATCTGTTGTTCCTTCATCTGTCATATTCTTGTTTATTTGCCTGACCTTCTTATTTGCTCTACACATTCTCGAAAAATGACCTATTTTCGTGCAGATGTAGCAGGCTGCTGCCCTTGCTGGACACGTTTTCTCCCTATCATGCGAAAATCCACACCTAGAACACCGACCCCTATTCCCTTCTTGTTCTTTCCTATTCATTGATAAGTTCGCTTTGGTCTCTTGCTGCTTCCTCGTTTGAATTTTGTTAACGGCCTGCTGCTCATTCTTGTCCACAAATAATTCTCTCTCAGCTGTTTCCATAGACTCAGCCAATTCCAGTAATTGGTGGAGTTTTAGAAAAGACTTATCATCGTTCTCTCCATTCGGCCAACGTTGTCTAATTTCAATTTCAAATTTCGAAAATCTTATTCCACCAGCGAACCTATCTCTCACTCTTTCCTCGAAATTTCCTCCATAATTACAAAGAACAGCTAATTCCTTGAGTCGAGTTATGAAAGAGGTAAAAGTTTCGTCAGAATTTCTCACACTTTGTTCAAACTCCAATCGGGCCGTGAATACCGTCTTCTTCGGTTTGTAGATGGATCTAAAAGCTGTCAAAAGCTGATCCCAAACTACTTCACATACATTATTAGGTAATAAAAAATTCTTGACTCTTTTGAGGGGCGTGGAACCTACATAAGCGAGAAGGAGATCTCTCCTTGCTTTTTTCAGTCTGTAGTTTCCCCTCCAAGTCCTTTGACTCTACATAATAGTAAAAACTGACTTTCGAATTCTTCCCAGGAACTTGTTTCATCAAATGGTCTCGATGAAAAGTTTTCCATCTTCCGAGCCAACTCTCTGTCTTCATCCAGTCCAATCCCCTCAGCATCTTCTTCGCCATCTTCCGTATGGACCTCCGCAAGAGTCGAAAACCTCGTATTTCGCCTACCAGTTTCGTCTTGGAAGTCATTCTCTACACTTGGATGTCTTTGACGAGTGTTCTTCCCATTCTTTTTCCCAACCATTTGTCGCCAATAAAGGATTCGTAGTCGTCGGTTTGAATTCAAAAACAAAACTAATTTTATTTGTTTATAATAATCATAACAACGTTGTATGTTACTAGTCTCCCGCTTCCATAGTGTTATTCACAATCCTACAAGTACCTCCTAATTATTTTTAATAATTTGATTCCATGTTTGTCTATCAAAATCATAAACTAAAATTTCTCTACACGATCAATAGCGACTGAAATGTCGAAGATTTCTTCAAAAATTCGCTCATGGGGTCATGCTGCATGACTGGACTTTTTTCATTGTTTGAAAGCCTTGCGAGTTGGAGGAGCTCGTGCCCACCTACGATCGCACCTCACGAAAATGATGACGGCCTCAGGTGAAGCCGCCCGACCCGATTTCGCCCCGTGAATGGCCGCCTACGGACTCTTCCGATGGGAAATCAATTGGAGGGGGCGACTCGTCTCTGACAGCCGCCACTCTGACGGCGAATCTCTGACAGCGATGTCCAGTGTGTCGGAGGGGTTTTGGAATCGGCGGTCCGCCGAGCCAGCGGGCGTCCTGTTATCGTTACCGCGTTACAATGACAGCCCCGCTCCCCGTCGACCGAACAACCCCCGCCGCTAATTGGGCCGATCGCCCGCCCCGAAATCGTCGTGTACTGAAGGCGATCGCCGGTCGTGTTCCTGACTGCTGCTCGATTGACCGGTTCTTCCGCTCGGTCTACTAAGGTCCAGAATACCTGAAAAACGGCCAAAACCTCCTAAAATGGTACAGAAGCGTTGAAAATTTTTTAAATTTGACTCAAATTCGGTCCCTAATTGGTCCAAACATCTCGCCAACCCGATCACTCCACACCTATGGGTGAAAAATGGGTGTAAAAAATGGTTTTCGATGTTTTTTTATACATAGGCGTGTAGGGTGTCGTTTTCGATTTAGTTTGGAAGTAGAATCGATTTCGGTGGGTCCAAATATTTCCCCAACCCGATTTCACATCTATGAGTGAAAAATGGGTGTTGAAATTAGTTTTTAGGTGTTCTTAGATACATAGACATGTGGGGTGTCGTTTTCGATTTTATGTTGGAAGTAGAATCGATTTCGGTGGGTCTTAAGTCGTCCACTCCACACCCATGGGTGCACGTCGCACTAAGATCCAGAATACCTGAAAAACGGCAAAAACCTCCTAAAAAGGCCCAGAAGCGTTGAAAAAATCTGAAATTTGGCACAAAGGTTCGGTTTGGGCCCTAGTTGGTCCAAACATCTCGCCAACCCGATCACTCCACCTATGGGTGAAAAATTGGTGTAAAAATGGGTTTTCGGTGTTTTTCGATACATAGGCATGTGGGTTGTCTTTTTCGATTTTATTTTGGAAGTAGAATCGACTTAAGTCGTCCACTCCACGCCCATGAGGATGCATGCCGCACTAAGCTCCAGAATACCCGAAAAACGGCCAAAACCTCCTAAAATGGCCCAGAAGCTTTAAAAAATCTGAAATTTAACTCAAAGGTTCGGTTTTGGAGCTAGTTGGTCCGAAAATCTCGACAACCCGATCACTCCACACCTATGGGTGAAAAATTGGAGTAAAAATGAATTTTGGTGTTTTTTTCTTAATACATAGGCATGTCGTTTTGATTTTATTTTGGAAGTAGAATCGATTTTGGTGGGTCTTTAGTCGACAACTCCACACCCCTTTGTGCACGTCGCACGAAGGTCAGAATACCTGAAAAACAGCAAAAACCTTCTAAAATGGCCCAGAAGCGTTGAAAAAGTATGAAGTTTGACGCAAATTTGGTCCCTTATTGGTCCAAATATTTCCCCAACCCGATTTCACATCTATGAGTGAAAAATGGGTGTTGAAATTAGTTTTTAGGTGTTCTTAGATACATAGACATGTGGGGTGTCGTTTTCGATTTTATGTTGGAAGTAGAATCGATGTCGGTGGGTCTTAAGTCGACCGCTCCACACCCATGGGTGCACGTCGCACCAAGGTCCAGAATACCTGGAAAACGGCCAAAACCTCCTAAAATGGCACAGAAGCGTTGAAAAAATCTGAAATTTGACACAAAGGTTCGGTTTGGTCCCTAGTTGGTCCAAACATCTCGCCCACCCGATCACTCCCCACCTGTGGGTGAAAAATTGGTGTAAAAATGGATTTTTTTTTTTTTTTTTTCAATTTATATGTGGGATGTCGTTTCCGATTTTATTTTGGAAGTAGATTCGATTTCGGTGGGACTTAAGTTGATCACTTCGCAGCCATGGGTGCACGTCGCACTAAGGTCCAGAACACCTGAAAAACGGCAAAAACCTCCTAAAATGGCCCAGAAGCGTTGAAAAAATCTGAAATTTGGCACAGAGGTCCGATTTTGGTCTTAGTTGGTCCAAACATCTCGCCAACCCGATCATTACACACCAATGGGTGAAAAATTGGTGTACAAATGGGTTTTTGGTGTTTTTTTATACATAGGCATGTGGGGTGTCGTATTCGATTTTATTATTGGAAGTAGAATCGATTTCGGTGAGTCTTAACTTGACCACTTCGCACCCATGGGTGCTCGTTGCACTAAGATCCAGAATACCTAAAAAAACGGCAAAATCCTCCTAAAATGTCCCAAAAAAATCGTTGAAAAAATCTGAAATTTGGCACAATGGTTTGGTCCAACCCGATCACTCCACACCTATGGGTGAAAAATTGGTGTAAAAATGGGTTTTGGTGTTTTTTGATACATAGGCATGTGGGGTGTCGTTTTGATTTCATTTTGAAAGTTGAATCGATTTTGGTGGGTCTTTAGTCGACAACTCCACACCCCTTTGTGCACGTCGCACGAAGGTCAGAATACCTGAAAAACAGCAAAAACCTTCTAAAATGCCCCAGAAGCGTTGAAAAAATCTGAAGTTTGGCACAAATTTAGTCCCTAATTGGTCCAAATATCTTGCCAACCAGATAACTCCACACCTATGGGTGAAAAATGGGTGTAAATATGAGTTTTTGGTGTTTTTGGATTCGTAAGCATGTGGGGTGTCGTTTTCAATTTTATTTTGGAAGTAGAATGGGTTTCGGTCCAATCCACACCCATGGGTGCACGTCCCACTAAGGTCCAGAATAGCAGAAAAACGATAAAAACCTATTAAAATTGCCCAGAAGCGTTGAAAAAAATCTGAAATTTGTCACAAAGGTTCAGTTTGGCCCCTAGTTGGTACAAACATCTCGCCAACCCGATCACTCCACACCTATGGTTGAAAAATGGGTGTAAAAATGGGTGTTCGGTGTTTTTTGATACAAGACATGTGGGGTGTCGATTTCGATTATACTTTTGGAAGTAGAATTGATTTCGGTGGGTCTTTAGTCGAGCACTCCACACCAATGGGTGCACGTCGCACTAAGGTCCAGAATACCTGAAAAACGGCAAAAACCTCCTAAAATGGCCCAGAAGCGTTGAAAAATTCTGGAGTTTGGCACAAATTCGGTCCCTAACTGGTCCAAATATCTTGCCAACCAGATAACTCCACACCTATGGGTGAAAAATGGGTGTAAATATGAGTTTTTGGTGTTTTGACATAAATATGTCTTTTGGCTGGGGGTCAAGGAATTTTTCGCGACACTTTTTTTTCTCCACACAAAATGCAACGCACCGGCACTTAAGATCATTATTAACTCGAATAGTGAAGGCTAGGTAGAATTTCTTATATATATATATATATATATATATATATATATATATATATATATATATATATATATATATATATATATATATATATATATATATATATATGTCATTCCAGACGATAACTCTCGATAGAATTGAGATAAAAACTTCGTTCTTTCGCCAAAAAATCAAGCATTTACAAAGAAAGGATGAGTTCGGTGGACAACACTTTTTGAGCACATTCAATTGGTCAAATATCAAAAAATGTACCTACTAAAAAAAATGACAAAAAATGACAAAAAAAAAGGCTAAACATCGGTGTTTTTATATTTTTTTTTAGCAGAATATAGCTCAAATAAAGTTTATTAACAATAAATTAGAACATTAAAAAACTGTATGTAGAAAATTATGCCGAAAAATGTACTTAAATTTCAATAAAATGTCCTTAAAAATCGATAAAAACTGCGAAAAAAGCTATGAATCCAAAACCTCTTCTTGAATAGCAGGTTATTATTTAGAATACGTTTTTGCCGTAAAATTGGTAGTTGAAATTTTCTTTGCACTCATAAAGCTTTATTTTGGAAACAATTTAACATTATGTAATAGGATAATTTAAGAAAATTCGCTCATACGGTCATGCTGGATGACAGGAACTTTTCCGCGTACAACCAAGGCGTTACTAGGGAAGAGTATCTCCCATAGTTTTCATAGTAGGAAAATCGTTCGCCACGCTTTGGAATGCTCTCATTTTATCACATCTCATGACCTCTATAAGCCATTGTAGTGTCAAGGAATGCTGATTTATTACTCTAAGTTAAAAACTAATATTGTTTTGTAACCATACTGGAATAATCTTGTGAAAAGAAGGCACTAGATGGTTGGTATACAATTGAGTAGTAGGTACCTACTGGTAAGCAGTAGGTACTAGACATATCCATGATGATTTGTTTTTCCCATCAAGGGAGAAATTTCACATCTCTTTGAGACACAGCCGTTCCAAGTTCCCAGAATGTTTTTTGGGCAACGTAGGTAAAATAATCAATTCAAAATATTAATGAATGCTCTACGTTCGCCGTTCAGAATCCTTTAGATACATAAACATGTGGGGTGTCGTTTCCGATTTTATTTTGGAAGTAGAATCGATTTCGTTGGGTCTTAAGTTGACCACTTCGCAGCCATGGGTGCACGTCCCACTAAGGTCCAGAATAGCAGAAAAACGATAAAAACCTATTAAAATTGCCCAGAAGCGTTGAAAAAATCTGAAATTTGGCTCAATGGTTTGGTTTGGTCCCTAATTTGTCCTAACATCTTTCCAACCCGATCACTTCACACCTACGGCTGAAAAATGGGTGTAAAAATGGGATTTCGGTGTTTTCTGATACAAAGGCATGTAGGGTGTCGTTTTGATTTCATTTTGGAAGTCGAATCGATTTCGGTGGGTCTTAAGTCGACCTCTCCACTTGGTCCCTTATTGGTCCAAACATCTCGCCAACCCGATCATTACACACCAATGGGTGAAAAATTGGTGTACAAATGGGTTTTTGGTGTTTTTTGATACATAGGCATGTGGTGTGTCGTTTTCGATTATATTTTTGAAGTAGAATCGATTTCGGTGGGTCTTAAGTCGACCTCTCCACTTGGTCCCTTATTGGTCCAAACATCTCGCCAACCCGATCACTCCACCTATGGGTGAAAAATTGGTGTAAAAATGGGTTTTCGGTGTTTTTTGATACACAGGCGTGTGGGGTGTCGTTTTCGATTTTATTTTGGAAGTAGAATCGATTTCGGTGGGTCTTAAGTCGTCCACTCCACACCCATGGGTGCACGTCGCACTAAGGTTCAGAATACCTGAGAACAGGCAAAAACCTCCTAAAATGGCTCAGAAGCGTTGAAAAAATCTGAAATTTGGCACAAACGTTCGGTTCGGTCCCTAATTGGTCCAAACATCTCGCCAACCCGATAACTCCCCACCTATGGTAGAAAAAATGGCGTAAAAATGGGTTTTTGGTGTTTTTTTTTATACATAGGCGTGTGGGGTGTCGTTTTCGATTTTATGTTGGAAGTAGAATCGATGTCGGTGGGTCTTAAGTCGACCGCTCCACACCCATGGGTGCACGTCGCACCAAGGTCCAGAATACCTGGAAAACGGCCAAAACCTCCTAAAATGGCACAGAAGCGTTGAAAAAATCTGAAATTCGGCACAAGAGTTTGGTTTGGTCCTTAATTTGTCCTAACATCTTTCCAACCCGATCACTTCTGACCTATGGGTGAAAAATTGGTGTAAAAATGGGTTTTTGATGTTTTTTTATACATAGGCATGTGGGGTGTCGTATTCGATTTTATTATTGGAAGTAGAATCGATTTCGGTGGGTCTTTAGTCGACAACTCCACACCCATGGGTGCACGTCGCACTAAGGTAAAGAATACCTGAAAAACGGCAAAAACCTCCTGAAATGTCCCAAAAAACCGTTGAAAAAATCTGAAATTTGGCTCAAAGGTTCGGTTTGGTCCCTAGTTGTCCTAACATCTTTTCAACCTGATCACTCCACACCTATGGGTGAAAAATTGGTGTAAAAATGGGTTTTTGGTGTTTTTTGATACATAGGCATGTGGTGTGTCGTATTCGAATTTATTTTGGAAGTAGAATCGATTTCGGTGGGTCTTAAGTCGTTCACTCCATACCCATGGGTGCACGTCGCACTAAGGTCCAGAACACCTGAAAAACGGCAAAAACCTCCTAAAATGGCCCAGAAGCGTTGAACAAATCTGAAATGTCGCACAATGGTTCGGTTTGGTCCCTAATTTGTCCAAACATCTTTCCAACCCGATCACTCCACACCTATAGGTGAAAAATAGGTGTAAAAATGGGTTTTCGGTGTTGTCTGATACATAGGCATGTAGAGTGTCGTTTTGATTTCATTTTGGAAGTTGAATCGATTTTGGTGGGTCTTAATTCGACAACTCCACACCCATGGGTGCAGGTCGCACTAAGATCCAGAATACCTGAAAAAAGGCAAAAACCTCCTAAATTGGCCCAAAAGCGTTGAAAAAATCTCAAATTTGACACAAAGGTTTGGTTGGGTCCCTAGTTGGTCCAAACATCGGGGGTCCAACCCGATCATTCTCCACCTATCGGTGAAAAATGGGTGTAAAAATTGGTTTTCGGTGTTTTCAGATACATAGGCAAGTGGGGTGTCGTTTTCGATTTTATTTGGAAGTAGAATCGATTTCGGTGGTTCTTAAGTAGACCACTCCACACCCATGGGTGAAAAATGGGTGTAAAAATGGGTGTTTGGTGTTTTTTGATACATAGACATGTGGGGTGTCGTTCTCGATTTTATTTCTGAAGTAGAATCGATTTCGGTGGTTCTTAAGTAGACCACTACAAACCCATGGGTGCACGTCGCACCAAGGTCCATAATACCTGAAAAACGGCAAAAACCTCCTAAAATGGCCCAGAAGTGTTGAAAAAGTCTGAAATTTGACACGAATTTGGTCCCTTATTGGTCCAAATATCTTGCCAACCAGATAACTCCACACCTATGTGTGAAAAATGGGTGTAAATATGAGTTTTTGGTGTTTTGACATAAATATGTCTTTTGGCTGGGGGTCAAGGAATTTTTCGCGACGCTTTTTTTTTTCCACACAAAATGCAACGCTCCGGCACTTTAGATTATTATTAACTCGAAAAGTGAAGGCTAGGTAGAATTTCTATTGATTTTCCACGTACAACCAAGACGTTACTAGGAAAGAATAACTCCCATAGTTTTCATAGTAGGAAAATCGTTCGCCACTTTTTGGAATGCTCTCATTTTACCACGACATTTCATGACCTCTAAGCCATTGTAGTGTCAAGGAATGCTGATTTATTACTCTAAGTTACAAATTAATATTGTTTTGTAACCATAATGGAATAATCTTGTGAAAAGAAGGCACAAGATGGTTGATATACAATTGAGTAGTAGGTACCAACTGGTAAGTAGTAGGTACTAGACATATCCATGATCTTTTGTTTTTCCCATCAAGGGAGAAATTTCACATCTCTTTGAGACACAGCCGTTCCAAGTTCCCAGAATGTTTTTTGGTCAACGTAGGTAAAATAATCAATTCAAAATATTAATGAATGCTCTACGTTCGCCATTCATGATCCTTTGGATACATAAGCAGGTGGGGTGTCGTTTTCGATTTTATTTTGGAAGTAGAATCGATTTCGGTGGGTCTTAAGTAGAGCACTCCACACCCATGGGTGCACGTCGCACTAAGGTTCAGAATACCTGAAAAACAGCAAAAACCTCCTAAAAAAGCCCAGAAGCGTTGAAAAAATCTGAAATTTGACACAAACGTTCGGTTTGGTCCCTAGTTGGTCCAAACATCTCGCCCACCCGATCACTCCCCACCTGTGGGTGAAAAATTGGTGTAAAAATGAGGTTTTGGTGTTTTTTGATACATAGGCATGTGGTGAATCGTTTTCGATTGTATTTTGGAAGTTGAATCGATTTTGGTGGGTCTTAATTCGACAACTCCACACCCATGGGTGCACGTCGCACTAAGGTCCAGAATACCTGAAAAACGGCAAAAACCTCCTAAAATGGCCCAGAAGCGTTGAAAAAATCTGAAGTTTGGCACGAATTTGGTCTCTAATTGGTCCAAATATCTTGCCAACCAGATAACTCCACACCTATGGGTGAAAAATGGGTGTAAATATGAGTTTTTGGTGTTTTGACATAAATATGTCTTTTGGCTGGGGGTCAAGGAATTTTTCGCGACACTATTTTTTTTCTCCACACAAAATGCAACGCTGCGGCACATTAGACTATTATTAACTCGAAAAGTGAAGGCTAGGTAGAATTTCTATCGTTTTTCCACGTACAACTAAGGCGTTACTAGGGAAGAGTAACCCCCATAGTTTTCATACTAGGAAAATCGTTCGCCACGCTTTGGAATGCTCTCATTTTATCACAACATATCATTCCCTCTAAGCCATTGTAGTGTCAAGGAATGCTGATTTATTACTCTAAGTTAAAAACTAATATTGTTTTGTAACCATAATGGAATAATCTTGTGAAAAGAAGGCACTAGATGGTTGGTATACAATTGAGTAGTAGGTACCAACTGGTAAGCAGTAGGTACTAGACATATCCATGATCTTTTGTTTTTCCCATCAAGGGAGAAATTTCACATCTCTTTGAGACACAGCCGTTCCAAGTTCCCAGAATGTTTTTTGGTCAACGTAGGTAAAGTAATCAATTCAAAATATTAATGAATGCTCTACGTTCGCCGTTCATGATCCTTTTGATACATAGGCATGTGGGGTGTCGTATTCGATTTTATTTTGGAAGTAGAATCGATTTCGGTGGGTCTTAAGTCGAGCACTCCACACCCATGGGTGCACGTCGCACTAAGGTCCAGAATAGCAGAAAAACGATAAAAACCTCCTAAAATGGCCCAGAAGCGTTGAAAAAATCTGAAGTTTGGCACAAAGGTTCGATTTGGGCCCTAGTTGGTCCAAATATCTCGCCAACCCGATCACTCCACACCAATGGGTTAAAAATTGGTGTAAAAATGAGGTTTTGGTGTTTTTTGATACATAGGCATGTGGTGAATCGTTTTCGATTGTATTTTGGAAGTTGAATCGATTTTGGTGGGTCTTAATTCGACAACTCCACACCCATGGGTGCACGTCGCACTAAGGTCCAGAATACCTGAAAAACGGCAAAAACCTCCTAAAATGGCCCAGAAGCGTTGAAAAAATCTGAAGTTTGGCACGAATTTGGTCTCTAATTGGTCCAAATATCTTGCCAACCAGATAACTCCACACCTATGGGTGAAAAATGGGTGTAAATATGAGTTTTTGGTGTTTTGACATGGATATGTCTTTCGGCAAGGGGTCAAGGAATTTTTGCGACACTTTTTTTTCTCCACACAAAATACAACGCTCCCGCACATTAGACTATTATTAACTCGAAAAGTGAAGGCTAGGTAGAATTTCTATCGTTTTTCCACGTACAACTAAGGCGTTACTAGGGAAGAGTAACCCCCATAGTTTTCATACTAGGAAAATCGTTCGCCACGCTTTGGAATGCTCTCATTTTATCACAACATATCATTCCCTCTAAGCCATTGTAGTGTCAAGGAATGCTGATTTATTACTCTAAGTTATAAACTAATATTGTTTTGTAACCATAATGGAATAATCTTGTGAAAAGAAGGCACTAGATGGTTGGTATACAATTGAGTAGTAGGTACCAACTGGTAAGCAGTAGGTACTAGACATATCCATGATCTTTTGTTTTTCCATCAAGGGAGAAATTTCACATCTCTTTGAGACACAGCCGTTCCAAGTTCCCAGAATGTTTTTTGGTCAACGTAGGTAAAGTAATCAATTCAAAATATTAATGAATGCTCTACGTTCGCCGTTCATGATCCTTTGGATACATAGGCATGTGGGGTGTCGTATTCGATTTTATTTTGGAAGTAGAATCGATTTCGGTGGGTCTTAAGTCGAGCACTCCACACCCATGGGTGCACGTCGCACTAAGGTCCAGAATAGCAGAAAAACGATAAAAACCTCCTAAAATGGCCCAGAAGCGTTGAAAAAATCTGAAATTTGGCACAAACGTTCGGTTCGGTCCCTAATTGGTCCAAACATCTCGCCAACCCGATAACCTATGGGTGAAAAATTGGTGTAAAAATGGGTTTTTGATGTTTTTTGATACATAGACATGTAGTGTGTCGTATTAGATTTTATTTTGGAAGTAGAATCGATTTCGACGGGTCTTAAGTCGTCCATTCCATACCCATGGGTGTACGTTGCACTAAGTTCCAGAATACCTGAAAAACGGCAAAAAACCTAAAATGGCCCAGAAGCGTTGAATAAATCTGAAATTTGACACAAAGGTTTGGTTTGGTCCCTAGTTGGTCCAAACATCTCGCCAACCCGATCATTCTCCACCTATGGGTGAAAAATGGGTGTAAAAATGGGTTTTTGGTGTTTTTTGATACATAGGCATGTGGGGTGTCGTTTTCGATTTTATTTTGGAAGTAGAATCGATTTCGGTGGGTCTTAAGTCGACAACTCCACACCCATGGGTGCACGTCGCACTAAGGTCCAGAATACCTGAAAAACGGCAAAAACCTCCTAAAATGGCCCAGAAGCGTTGAATAAATCTGAAATTTGACACAAAGGTTTGGTTTGGTCCCTAGTTGGTCCAAACATCTCGCCAACCCGATCATTCCACACCTATGGGTGAAAAATGGGTGTAAATATGAGTTTTTGGTGTTTTGACATAAATATGTCTTTCGGCTGGGGGTCAAGGAATTTTTCGCGACACTTTTTTTTTTCCACACAAAATGCAACGCTCCGGCACTTTAGATTATTATTAACTCGAAAAGTGAAGGCTAGGTAGAATTTCATGATTTTTAGGGAATTTTCTTAGAAAATGAAGCTATAGCAATGGCTCCAAAAATTTTTAAATTACAATTTTCTTCATCGAATTCTGTTTTGAGGCATTCTGAAATGATTCCTGGATTTTAACTTTTTAAATATATATATAATGTGTGTGTGTGTGTGTGTGTGTGTGTTTATGTGTCATTCCAGACGATAACTCTCGATAGAATTGAGATTCGTTCTTTCGCCCAAAATTCAAGCATTTCAAAAGAAAGGATGAGTTCGTTGACCAACACTTTTTGAGCACATTAAATTGGTCAAATTCCATAAAAATATACTAAACAAAATCACTAAAAATGACAAAAAAAAGGCTAAACATCGGTGTTTTTTATCTTTTTTCAGCAGAATTCGGCTCAAATAAAGTTTATTAACCATAAAATAGAAAATTCAAAAATTTATGTTCAAAATTATGCTGAAAAATGTACTTAAATTTCAATAAAATATGCTAAAAAATCGATAAAAACTGCAAAAAAAAAACTAAGAATCCAAAACCTCTTTTTGAATAGCAGGTTATTATTTAGAATACGTTTTTGCCATAAAATTGGTAGTTGAAATTTTCTTTGCACTCATGAAGCTTTATTTTGGAAACAATTTAACATTATGCAATCGGATAATTTAAGAAAATTCGCTCATACGGTCATGCTGGATGACAGGAACTTTTCCACAAACAACCAAGGCGATACTAGGGAAGAGTAACTCCCATAGATTTTATTGTAGGGAAATCGTTCGCCACTTTTTGGAATGCTCTCATTTTATCACATCTCATGACCTCTATGCCATTGTAGTGTCAAGGAATGCTGATTTATTACTCTAAGTTATAAACTAATATTGTTTTGTAACCATAATGGAATAATCTTGTGAAAAGAAGGCACTACATGGTTGGTATACAATAATTGAGTAGTAGGTACCTACTGGTAAGCAGTAGGTACTAGAGATACCCATGATCTTTTGTTTTTTCCTTCAAGGGAGAAATTAAAATGCTTGAAAATTCTTCTTTCGACTTAGTGTGATAGGTTTATTTGATAGATAGTTGGTAGATTTATGTTGGTTTAAAGACCTTCAGGCGTTACAAAATTTTGTTTCTTAATTACGAATATACAGTATATGCCCCCCGAAAACTCTTGCAGTAAGAGGCTTTCGACATAGACGAGGAAAAGTAACGGACCAACAGATGTACCTTAGTACTCTCTTATCTCTTCTGCATGTATGAAAAAAAAGTTCCAGTCATGCAGCATGATCGTATGAGCGAATTTTCATAAATGGTCGTATTACATTTATGTTAAATTCTGTTGAAATTTGAGCACTTTGGGGACAAATAAAAATTTTATTATACATTTTATAGCAAACTAACTTTTTTCAGTAATATTCCAATGAACGAACGATTTTGTGGGTTTTTACAATTTTTTCAAGAGTTCCTATCGATTTTTAGCTTATTTTAATGAAATTTAAGTACATTTTTCAGTACAATTTTTTGCTTAAAATTTTAAATGTCCTAGTTCATGTTCGATTAATTTTTTTCGAGTAGCATTTTGCTAAAAAAAATAGAAATTTGTTAATTTTTAGCGGTTTTTTGCCTTTTTTTTTAGTGATTTTTTGAGTACATGTTTTGAAATTTAACCAATTTAATGTGCTCAAAAAGTGTTGTCCAACGAACTCATCCTTTCTTTTGAAATGCTTGATTTTTTGGCGAAAGAACGAAGTTTTTATCTCAATTCTATCGAGAGTTATCGTCTGGAATGACACATACATATATATACTTATACACATTACAT
This sequence comes from Adelphocoris suturalis, assembly GCA_030762985.1. Lineage (NCBI taxonomy): Eukaryota > Metazoa > Arthropoda > Insecta > Hemiptera > Miridae > Adelphocoris > Adelphocoris suturalis. The sequence continues at coordinate 159,659,319 of CM061040.1, forward strand.
ACATATATATATATATATATATATATATATATATATATATATATAAAAGCGTTAAAATCCAGGAATCATTTCAGAATGCCTCAAAACAGATTTCGATGAAGAAAATTTTTGAAAATTTTTATTTTAAAATTTTTGGAGCCATTGCAATAGCTTTATTTTCTGAGAAAATTCGCTAATAAAAGCGTGCATACGCTAACACTTCACGTTGAGGTTGTGATTTAAGGTTAGTGAAATCAGTAGGAACAAGGAAATCCCGCTAACCAACTTTGCAAGAAAACTGTGACAATCCACCGATTGTTGTGATCAACATTCTTGGATTTCTACAGTATATTTCAATATTTCGATGTAATTTAGGGACTGAGTTGAAATAAGTAGAACAAGACTTCAATCACATGGATAATTTATTACGCTTTTCTTAATGTTGCTCCGAAAGAAAGGTAATCAGGGGGGTTTTCTAACTAGCCTGTAGGGTGATTAATTTCTTATATTCACTTCTTTTAAAGATGAATGAAATACCACTGTGAAGAGAAAGGTATGTGAGACAACAATGGATTAGGCATTAGCATAAACAATGGAAGTTTGTATAATATTAATTGCTATGAACGCAAGTGAAAGAGAGAGTGAGACTCAAGAAGGTTGAACAACGATTAAGAGCAAACAGGCCCGTGCGCGTTGGGGGTACCAACTGACACGCCGTTCCATTGAACGGATAACCGTAACAGTTTTCGATAGTGGTTACAAAACTTATATCGAATATTTGCCGTCAGTCCTTCAAAGAGTTCAGGCGATAAGCTTGCCTCACAGACTGGTCGGAAAATTCCTGAAATCGGGCGAGATCTATAAAGGAGCATCTTATGCTGGACTCTTTCCAAGGGGTGAGCGTATACAGCTTAGCAGGGGTTCCAAGAGAGAGATCCAAACTCCAGACAACTTCCTACCAGAGCCAAATAAATCTCATTGAAATATCACATGAATTCTCAAATAAATCTTTGAAATGTTTCAAATAATATTGGTAAGGCCAGCGCTTTGAATTGGATGATTCGTTTAGGTTGATGCCAGGGCTGGTAATCTTCTGGACCTCGACATTGTATCATTTATCTATCTGTATCCAAGTCCACTTGGTTGGGGCGAGTGGCGCGGTTATCAACCGCGATTAGTGTTACCGAATCAATCTGGATCACTCCGAATCAAGTTGAATCTGATTCGTCATCTCCACGCTTTCACACCAGCTGAATCAACCTGAATCTATAAAAATCCGTTCATCTTCTTTTTGTTTTCCTTCTTTTAGTTGCTTTTGAGCTATCATCATGGACGCAGTTGTTTTAAATGCAATAGTGTTTCGTAGGAGGCAATGGCGGAAACAGAAATCAAGAAAAGTGTGGTGATACTACATCACATAAATAGGAAAAGGTCGGATTTTTGTATGTTTCATCATTTACATCCTGACCTACAAAATAATGAGAAGAAAGTCTATGACTTCTTCCGAGTGAGTGAGGAATTGTTCGTTATACTGCTAGATTTGGTGGGACCTGTGGACGCACTATTTTATTTTACTTTTAAAATTAATAATTCCACGTCCATCTCGTATGGTTGTTGATTCAAGACTGACCGGACGAGCAAGCAATCCGACCGGTTGAATCAAGGGGGACCTCGAATCGATACTGATTGAACCAGATTCGTCCGGTCTGAAGGCGGGAAAAGAGTCCCTTCACATTTAAACGGAGCGCTCGATGCCGAATCATGGTCAATCATATTCAACTTGATTGGGACTGATTCTGATTGATTCGGATTCGTTTAGAGTGAAAGGCCCCTTTCACACCAAACGAATCCGAATCAATCTGGATCACTCCGAATCAAGTTGAATCTGATTGACCAAGATTCGGCTTCGAGTGCTCCGTTTGAATGTGAAGGGACTCTTTTCCCGCCTTCAGACCGGACGAATCTGGCTCAATCAGATTTGATTCGTGGTCGCACTTGATTCAACCGGTCAGATTCCTCGTCCGGTCAGTCTTGAATCAACAACCATACGAGATGGACGTGGAATTATTAATTTTAAAAGTAAAAGAAAATAGTGCGATATATGACGCCAGTGATAAAAATCACAGCAACAGAAAAGTCAATCTTTTGTGTGGGAAAATTGGCAAAGATTTAAACATTCCAGGTAAGAATTATATTGTACTCAGTAATAATAATATGCCAGTATTGATTGTATTTTGCAATATTTGAGTTTTTCGGCTATAAATGAAAAGAAATTGTACAACATCACACTGTGTATCACTAATATTTTAATAAAATAAATGGAAAATCTTTTTTTTTTTTTAACTTTTCTTGTTTGCTTCTGTTTCCGCCGTTGCCTCCTACGAAACACGATTGCATTTGAAACAACTGCGTCCATGATGATAGCTCAAAAGCAACTAAAAGAAAGAAAACAAAAAGAAGTTGAAAGGATTTTTATAGATTCAGGTTGATTCAGCTGGTGTGAAAGCGTGGAGATGACGAATCAGATTCAACTTGATTCGGAGCGATCCGGATTGATTCGGATTCGTTTGGTGTGAAAGGGGCCAGCACACATCAATCAGTGTTGATTCGAGGTCGCACTTGATTCAACCGGTCAGATTCCTCGTCCGGTCAGTCTTGAATCAACAACGATACGAGATGGACGTGGAATTATTAATTTTAAAAGTAAAGTAAAATAGTACGTCCACAGGTCCCACCAAATCCAGCAGTATTACGAACAATTCCTCACTCATTCGGAAGAAGTCTCATCATTTTGTAGATCAGGAAGTGAATGATGAAACATACCAAAATCCGGCCTTTTCCTATTTATGTGATGTATCCACACTTCTCTTGTTTTCTGTTTCCGTCGTTGCCTCCTACGAAACACTACTGCATTTAAAACAACTGCGTCCATGATGATAGCTCAAAAGCAACTAAAAGAAGGAAAACAAAAAGAAGATGAAAGGATTTTTATAGATTCAGGTTGATTCAGCTGGTGTGAAAGCGTGGAGATGACGAATCAGATTCAATTTGATTCGGAGTGATCCAGATTGATTCAGATTCGTTTGGTGTGAAAGGGGCCAAAGGGGCCTAAGGCCAGCACATATCAATCAGTGTTGATTCGAGGTCGCACTTGATTCGGTCAGATTCCTTGTCCGGCCAGTCTTGAATCAACAACCATACGAGATGGACGTGGAATTATTAATTTAAAAAGTAAAAGAAAATAGTGCATCCACAGGTCCCACCAAATCTAGCAGTATAACGAACAATTCCTCACTCATTCGGAAGAAGTCATAGAATTTCTTCTCATTATTTTGTAGGTCAGGATGTAAATGATGAAACATACAAAAATCCGACCTTTTCCTATTTATGTGATGTAGTATCACCACACTTTTCTTGATTTCTGTTTCCGCCATTGCCTCCTACGAAACACTATTGCATTTAAAACAACTGCGTCCATGATGATAGCTCAAAAGCAACTAAAAGAAGGAAAACAAAAAGAAGATGAAAGGATTTTTATAGATTCAGGTTGATTCAGCTGGTGTGAAAGCGTGGAGATGACGAATCAGATTCAACTTGATTCGGAGTGATCCAAATTGATTCGGATTCGTTTGGTGTGAAAGGGGCCAGTCAGTCCAGTCGAGTCTAGTCAGTCGAGCACTTCAAGCCTCTCGTTCTTGGTGATGCTCAAGAATCCGAGCCTTCCACGCCCGGCCATAGCAACTCTTCACGTACATGTCCGCTGCCATTTCCGGGTAGTTTCTATAATTTCGAAGCGAATTTAGGTAGTGTTTTTCCTTCCTCTCACCCTCAGCCGGCTTCCTTGTTTTGACCTCATACCAAATCCTCTTTCTTCACTTATTCGCTACCACCTGCGAGTTGGAAATCGCCGAATAGTTTCCGGATATTTCTGTCTGGTGGTCCTTCATTTATTTATTTATTTAATTAAACACGGGCATAGCCCAATAGCATAATAGTAATAATATAGAAATACAGGAACGGTAATAGAGGATTTACGTAATAACAGCAATAACAATAGAATATAAATTAATTCAACAGTAGAAATAAACGGAATTATATAGGTGCCTAAAAAAATAAAACTTTAAGTGATAACAATAGCCACTTCAAAGATAAACAATGGTAACAGGAATTGAGGCAACAAAAGATAAATGTAAACACACCAAGCACATCAAGTTCACCAGTCAACACCTCGAATTCTCGTCCTGAAGGGGCCCGCCGATAAACCAAACAGATCAATATCTTGAGAAGAGCCCGAGAGTCTGTTGAAACTCTGCTGCATTCTTATGATTGGGTCATTGCGGAGGTAATTCGTTGAAGAGGTAAGCACGTAGAACGTTTGGGTGGACCTGGTGGCATAAGGAGGAGCATAAAGGTTCAAGCGGGAGAGAAGGGATGGACAATCAATGCTACCGGACATCAATCCGTGGAGGAAAAAGACATCAGTTTCCTGTCGGCGACGTTCCAGGCTATGCCGCATTTCACCATTGCACTCCGACTACTCAAGACCTCCCAATCCTCTCCCCTCTTAAATGACCAGTATAGTAAGAACCGCTTCTGAACTCGTTCGAGAGACTCCTTGGCATTGTTATTAATAGGTGACCACACCGGTGCACAGAACACCATACAGGGCCGAATCAGAGACATGTAAAGGAGTCTCACAACTGAAGGATCGTTGAACTCTTTGGTATTTCGCTTCAAGTAACCCAGAGCCCTCATAGTCTTGGAGTTAACCTCCTCAACATGATCGATCAGTAAAGCTCAACTGGGAATCAAACACGACACCTAGATCCTTAACCAAAGATTTACGCTGTAAGGATTTTCCTCCAAGTGAATAAGTCATATTATTTTATTGTGGGTTTCGTGGTAAACCAGCTTAATACCGTTACCCAAGGGTGAATCTTGTTCGAGCAATACTTCATTCGCCCCCACAAATACAGAAAGATGAACCATTCGATCCTTGAAAATGTGATCGAAATCTGTTGAAAACTACTGTAGAAGTCATGCTTGTTACAAGGATACGGGAATCGGGAAATCGCAGTAGCTTCTAATTAGACGATCGTGGCGAAACTCATATGGGGTAATTAATCGTTATTTCCCAATGACTATTCAAATTCGAATCAGATTGGGCAAATTGGCCATGATACAATGACGTCTCATGTATTTTACGCCTGCTCGAGCAGTCAAAACTAATGATGAAATTGATATGTGGCCATCTACAGCCTAATCCGTACTGAATAGATGGACGTGTTTGAATTTGATAAATAATCAAAGCGAATATAGGTACTCGTATATTGCAGGAAGAACTGAATTGATTGTTGAGGTTTATAGCGCAGTGTTTATTGAGGTGGGACGATACGAGATTAGTGAAAGCGAGATGTGCATGTCAATGCAATTTGTGGGACAAATGTAATGAAAATGGCTTAGGATGCACTGACAGGCGAGAGAAGTCGCTATTCTGATAACAGGGAGATATGAATGTTCTTCTAATGAAGGGGCTGTTTTGAGTGTTACCAGATTTCCAAACCTTCGAATAAAAAACTTGCGAGAAAATAAACCCGGCTGTTATAGCCATTTAATGATTTTAATAGTGGAAATTTTATGATATTAGATCACTCAACTGATCAGGATGAAGCCCCTCATTTAACTTGTCTCTTGTCTATCAAATTTCAGCTATTGAAGATGAACAAGATAAAATTTCAGCCTACTCAGTTGATCCAGATTGATCCCAACATTTAATTCGTCCCTTGTTGCCCCAGAGACACTCTCTATCAAATTTCATCGAATCAAGATGAACAAGACAAAATTTCAGCCTACTTATTTGATCCAGATAGAGCCCATAAGTTAATTCATCCCTTGTTGCCCCAGAGACGCATTCCATCAAATTTCAGTTTTCAAGGACGTAAAAGAGAAAGAAAATCACCTTACTTAGCTGATCAGGATGACATTCCGTGATTTCTTGCGGATGTGATTCCGTGAGCTCGTGATATCATTCGTCTCTTGTTGTCTGTGAGATTTACTTGATTACAATTAGTTTTCTAGGTTGAAATAGAGCCTCATTCAGCTGATCAGGAGGCAATCTATCTTTTCATTCTGCTCTTGTTTGTTTCTTGTACTTTCTTGTTGGCTTCCCCATCAAATTTCTACTACTAACAGAGAGCCGGTGAGAATTTAGCTTTAACTTTATCAGGACGAAGCCCGTGATTTCTTCCGTCTCTTCTGTTGTTCCAGATATTTCCCCGATCCAATTTTCTACTAAGGTGAATAGGAGACAATTTAGCTCATTTAGCCACTTTACGCTATTCTTGCAGTCAACTTTTCGTCCCAGTTTTTTGAAACGTTTTCGTTAACATGGATAAAGCATGTTTCATGCTGAAACATTCGGTCCACAGATGTCCAGGATTTGACTGAAACTCGTTGCTTGATGACACCGGGGGATTAATCACGAGAGGATCAAACCGGACAAGGCGCTGAGAGTATACATCACCATCACGACACCCAGGTCTTGCAGGTTAATAGCGTCCGCAATCCGTCTTTCGCTACCTCCCAGATGAAATTAGGGAGGAACTTTGGAGTTCGTGCAGAATATTGTAAGATCGACGGGTTTATCAAATCCCAAGTCAAAACTCCTGGTAACTTGAGAACCTGGTAAAGCACCTGGTTAGCCTATCACTGTTGAAGGGAATCTAAAACGGCTGAATAAATCATTAGGTGGTGAAAAACGATACACTATGATCGGAACTAAGATTTATTGAGTGCCACTAAATAACTTATTCAGCAATATCGATGCTTACAACCGGTCTTGAAAAATTTCCAAAGCATAGCACAGTAATAGAGGTGAAAGTTTTGATTGTGATGCATAACTGCGCTCGATTGCACATCCAATGCAATATCCAATGATTCATCCAGCCTGGCTGTGAACCTCAGCACCTACTCAAGAAGTACCCGGCTGTATTTGGCTAGGGTGTTGAGGGTCTGCTTAGAGTAGTGGACAACTCGTCATGAGGTGGTTGAAGCTGTTTATTATTTCTGTGCGGTTTCGTTATTATGACAGTCAGAAAGGATGAGGACGTAGGCTTCTGCGTGATCCCTTCTAAGGCCCTGATCAGCTGCAGCTTTGATGACCACCATTTCTGCCTGGCATAGAACACATACACACACAGCCAACTCATTCTACCTATACGAACTGACTGGTTTCCCCAAATACCCACTTATTAGAGTTGAGGCACTCTGAAATAGGTGAGCGATTCCCCAATCTGCAACTGGGGTGGTTGGAGTTGTCTCCTCTCTAGTTCCCATGCCAGGAAATTGACACTGTGACAGATGGGCCATGTGTCACGCTCTATGGTGAAAGGGTGGGATACACTCTCAGCCAACTCATTCTTCATAGCTGACTGGTTTCCCCAAATACTCACTTGAGTTAGGCACTCTGAAACAGCTGAATAAGGTTCCCCATTCAGCCACTAGGGTGGGCAGTAATTTTTCCTCCCTTGTTCCCACCAAACCATTTGAAACCACCTAAAATCACCTAAAACCGCCAAAGCCACCTAAAACCATCTAAACCACCTAATACCATCTGAAACCACGAGAAACCCTTTCTGCTAAGTTAGGTTTACTAAGTGGAATAGAGGCATTTCATCTTGGTTTAACCCAGCGTATTCCTGCACCAGTTAAAATTATGTGATTGGAGAAGCATTCGCCTTGAGAGACTCTACGTCTCTCTCTTGTTGATTGACGTGTTTATGTAGTTGAGATTGAATGAAAGTATTGTCCACCATGTCGAGCAGTAAGCAGTTCTCGTATTACTTCCAATATGCTGGTATGACCACGATGGAGAATCACCCTCCAAGAACCAATGCATTGTACACCCTTTTATGAAGATATCCATCGGGATATCACTTTTATGTATCAAATTCATGATACTTAAAGATGATTTATCTGTTGGCTGGTGTATGCGGCTTTTTCATCATGGCTGTCAATGAACGCGTAATAATCTGAGCAGATACATATTTCACAACAATCTTTGGTACACTGAGTTTCATCGTCTTCATATACGATCTCCCTTCATACGTCCTCAAAAGTTTTCCTATGTGTAGACGTAAATGTGGAAATCATCTCTCACATTAATAATGTCAAGGCACTTATAAAGGTTTCTTCCCCTGCAGCAGTTGAAATGGCGTCTTCCTTAGAGAAGGAGTCCTTGTTTGATTGACGTAGGGAGATTCGTCTGATTCTGAATGTCGATAAAAGACTAATTTCCTGCTTCAGAACTAAAGCAGTTGACAATTGCACTGCTTCCACCCTCGGTCTACTACTGGATTCTTCTTTCACTTGGAACTATCATCTGATTTTATCTAGCTCACTCGCCAGTGTTTTACCTAGCTAATCTACTGAGACGGCTAACTTACGAGGTTTCAAGGCCTGCCTTGATGGAAGCCAATTATCCTCTTTCCAAATCTCCTATGTCACATTAGCTTTGTTCCAACAACGCTTCGAGAGTGACCCCCGGAGCTCCTCTAGAGTTGCAGTGGTGTTTGCTCCGAAATCGCCCACTTTTGTGTTTGTTGGAACACTTCGGAGCTCACCCGAGAGTTCAAAACGCGTTAACGGTGATAGCAAACGTAGTAGAGAAGGTGGAAACAGTTTAGAGAAGGTTACGCGGATTGTTCACCCAAGGGATTGTTTACCTGTCGGTACTTTACCGAAGGGTAGCAGGTTATCTCAAAATGCGCATGCGTAGGCTTGGAGCTCTCGATGAGACCCCGTCAAAAGTGTGGGACTGCTTACGGGACCCCCCGGAGCAGCTCTGGGGGCACTCTAAGATCTGCTGGAACACGGAGCTCTCAACCCCATAAGCTTAGCTTCGTTTTCAGTGCACGTTGTGACAGTTCTCGATCTCATCAGAACTGGGACGGGAAATCCTGGGACGTTTCAGAACTTGGAAGTGGAATAACCTGTGTTGTTGTTTGTAACCTCTCTCAACTCTGTTACCTTCTGGTGCTCTTTTTCAGAATGTTTTTAGTGTCCGTTGTAATGGTTAGAGAAACGCTCTATCCACCATGTCAGGGATCTAGGTACCCCCCCCCCCCCCTCAGAGGTGCAATGGGGGCCTGAATCCTCGATAAAAAGGTAGAGGAGGTTGACAGTATCCCGTGAGAGAGACACCACTCCTACTAATAGCATTAATGAGCTATTAAAAATCCCGAGGTTTTTAAGCTTGAAAAAGAGCAGTTCGAATTTTGAGGGGGCTGAATTGGAGTCAGAGTTGCCGTAGTCACTTTAAAGACCTCGGGATTCTGACAATTCCAAGCTACTATGTTCTGAATTCCCTTCTGTTTGTTCGAGAGCGTACTGACTCAATTGTAAGAGGTAACGATGTTCATCAATATCCCACCAGAGGCAATAATAATTTACGCCCACCAGCTGCTCGCCTTACGACAACGTTGACTAGTGATCCGGTACAGATGGGGACTCGTCTTTTCGAATGCCTACCAGTACAAATTCAAATGCTTCCAGTTAAAAAGTTCAAAAGTACCCTGAAGCGAGCCCTGATTGAGAACGAACTTTATGAAGTATCAAGTTGTTTTAATGTGAATTGGAGGAAATATGTACCTGACTAAGTTGTTACCCAAAGATTCTCTAACTATTTTATTATATTTTTAATTGTGCCATGACTTAATTTTCAGTGTATTGTTATATTTATATTGTATTTATGTATTTTGTATATACCTGACGTTTGTATTGCCTCATTTAGGCTTTTACAAAGAAAATATATCTATATCTATGTTCGGAGTAGATTGGATTTCCAGGGACCTGGATCACCCATCCAACGCCAAACTCAGCTTTTCAAAAACACGAGTAGGCGTGCGACACCCGTTGTTCACCAACGGGGCGACGACAGCGCATTCTCTGAGATCCTGACGGGAACTCTATGACGGGAACTCTGTCACACTCCCCCACTTAAAGACATACTTGATTGAAGATCAAGTATGTTAACTAGGTGGAATAGTTACTGGCTGAGAACTGATGCTCATTAATAAATAGCTGCATTGGCGATTGAGGATGGGAAAAGAGAAATTAAAACAGGATGGATTGTCAATGAATCTTCATATGAAGTATTCATTAGGTAATTAACCATCGTTCAAAGATTGGAACAATCGGGAATAAACGGTGGCTCAACTATGGAGACTTTTACCTTAAGGAAAATAAAATAGATACAAATTAATATGCCCAACATTGGGGACTTGAATTGGGAATAAGCCCTGGAAATTGAATAATTGGGAACAATGCCCTTGTATAATTGGGAACAATGCCCTTGAATAATTGGGAACCATGCCCGGGTATAAAGAATAATAGGTAATTGTTTACTATTACTTTGTCACCTCCAATCGTTTTGATACTAACATATATTGTAGTGGAAAGGTTTAGAAATATGAAGAGATAGTATTTGAATGCCGGAAACATGTTTGAGCACGTGAAAGATAAGCAGAGATATCATACACTTCATTCTGACCTACATGTCTGACTAATCTGTATTTTTACTAAGGGATTGACTACTTGATGTTATGTAATTTTGAGATGCGAGCTTGCGAGCATCCAGATCACCAACCTATACATAGCATTCTGCATTCTTGGTGGTCTGGATGCTCGTAAGCTCGCATCTCCAAATTACATAACATCAAGTAGTCAATCCCTTAGTAAAAATACAGATTAGTCGGACATGTAGGCCTGCTTATCTTTCACGGGCTCAAACATGTTTCCGGCATTCAAATACTATCTCTTTATATTTATATACCTTTCCACTACAATATATGTTAGTATCAAAACGATTGGAGGTGACAAAGTAATAGTAAACAATTACCGAATAATAATAAAAATGGCAAAGGCCAGGTATACCATAGGTATGAAATTGAAAATATAAAAAGGGGAATAAAAGAGAAATTATAAGTCAAATACCAATGAAATTATTTAAATACCAAAGGGTTATAATGGGAATTTCTTCTGGAACCCCGGGCCATGTTTCATCTGAAACATTAACGCCCCAAAAAATAGTGGATTAGACTACTAGGCGTCAGCCATGCATAATCCAAACCGCGCTCGCTCTACCAAGGAGAGTGTGACAGTACCGTAAGAGGTATCACTCCCGGATCGTAATGTTCAATGTTTCGGGAGAAGATTGGTTTCCAGGGACCTGGATCACCCATCTAACGCCAAACTCAGCTTCTCAAAAACACGAGAAAGGCGTGCGACGCCCGTTGTTCACCAACGGGGCGACGACAGCGCATTCTCTGAGATCCCGACGGGAACTCTATGACGGGAACTCTGTCACACTGTGAATATATTACTTATCACACCCGTGAATATTACTCAACCATTACCCCACGGCAAAAAAAAAAAAAAAAAAAAATTCCACAATGGCTGAGGAGTATACTCGAAAAAATTAGAGTTTCGTGGATGTAGACGAGATCCAACGATAACTCCAATCTCGTCCTCATTATTTACAAACCAAACACCATCGTTGGAACTATCGCTTTCCGAACTTGACGAGCTAGTTGACATTTCGATCATAGAATAGGTACTTATACTAACGTATAGAGACTAAAGTATGATTAAGTATGATTTCGATGAAGAAGAAGAGTTGTTTACTCCACGAGTTCCGAAAAATTGTGAAACGCGCATGCGTTAACCAAGTCCATGCGTTCGAGTTCTGACAGTCCCGAAGAAAAATAGGAGCGGTCATCTAGGGAGGGGACGTCCGAGGTAACGGCGGTCGGAGGGGTTCGGGACAGTTGGAACTGGCCTACCGCTCGCCATCATTTACGAACCCCTTAAGGGGACTTTCGGCGTTCCTTCTCTTCCATCTCATACAAAAATCTCTGACTGGAATGTTTCAAATTTCTACAGTGTTTTCAGAACATTCTCAGGGTCACTCCATCCAAATTTGGATCAATTTGAACCATTGTCACAAACAGTGGTTTGTGTTCATGATGGTAAATTTATTGTAAAATGAAATCTGGGAGACACCCCCAGACCCCCGGATTGTTAATGTTAGGATCAAGGATCAAACCAATGAAGCACAGAATGTGTATTTCGGGGATTCCCCGGAGGGGTGGTGACATTCTGGTAAGTTCGGCCGAAGTTCACTCTGCGTTCTTGGAATCCAGCGCCTTGGATTGTAGACCTACGTGACGTAGACCCTTCCCGGGGATATTAACGTTTTATAAGGTGGCAACCCTGTGACCAATTGTGGTGTGAACTTATTAGTTCCAACGACGAATAGAAGCATGGAGGCTCAGGTAAGTCCTTAAACAATCTAACTATCGTCTGTTTACTAATTTTCAATAAAATGGGAGCAGTAAGTTAAAAAAGACCTACTGAGACCGGGTTCAGCCATATTTTCATTTATACACACACTCGCGCGAATGATGGGTCGCAGGGCTACGTGAGTAGGTACTGATTGCCCAGTCCGTAGAGAACACTTGAGCAGCGTTTCCACTCACCATTATCAACATATCCCTCCCAACGGTCAAAAAGTTTCCTACTCTTACTGCAAGGGAATGGGAGTGAAGGAAGGCGAAGGAAGTAGGTGGTGGAGCGGACGCGCGGTGGTGGTAGCAGCTCAGGGGGTGGGGTTCGAGGGGATCTTACGGGACGGACGCCTTCCAAACCCTCCGTAAACCAAATAACCCTCCGTAAAAACACATTCTTTGTTAAAAAAACGGGGACAGTCAGAACATTTCGGAACTCGGCGTTCCGGATCTGAGCGTTCTGGTACTGCGAACGACAAAACTCGACTGCGTTTGTCCAGAACCGTTCCGAACTCGCAGAACGCACACTAAGAACGAAGCTCTTGTTGAAACGCTATTTCGAGCTCTGAGCTTCTCGAGGGTGCCCTTTGTCCCTGTTGTAACAAAGCTATTGTGGGGGCCGTCTAGTGAAGCGGTGAAGGTATTTCTACAGCAGAAGGAAACAGTACGTTCTATGCGGCACTTTACCACACAGCACAGGAATCATAACGTTTTTGTACTAATTTTCAGCCTTCTAAATAGGAGAGCACCTCCGACCCTCAACTCACCTGTGATCTATCATGTACATTAAAACTATAGTGATTAACCATGAATTGAATATCTTCAGTTCACCCCCTGAATTACGAAGTCTACCCCTCACAGCCCACCCCCTCCCAGGAAAAGCCAGCGGTTTTCATGCAAAGTGGATCAGGGTGAAGCAGGTCATTTCCCCCACCCCCACGTACAAATGAACTACATCGGATATTGATGGGAGCAATCACTTATTCATGAGAGCTTGATTACTGTTCAAACTCGGCCGTCCGACTCCATTTTGATTCGATCTCCTTCAAACACGGAGGGAAGGTGCGTTTTCAGTATCAGAATTCATTTGCCGTTGATTGAATTCAGTAGTAGGTCGGGATTATTTCATTTAGCCCCCCTTCTGAGCGAGCTCGGGAAAAATAATGGGTAATCCTCGAGTGATGAGAAAAACCAGCGTTTTCAAATACCTACGGATTAATGATACGCGTAGCAGGTGGAACAGAATTTCCTGAAATTAACCGCTACCATGGATTTGCCGCATTGTTAATCCAACCATTAGGTATTAGAAGAATGAAACGAGAACACAAATATGAAAGATCGGAATCGAAACTATCAGAAAATATAATGAAACCATAGTCTACTGTTTTCATTAATGAACCATCGTGGTCGATTTCAAGAAGATCAATTTATTCAAACATTCCATTATTACTGTTGTTATAGTACATTTTCAAAGAGGCATTGGCAGGGAAATCGTTAACTATTAATTTTATGGAAAAATATGTGTGCTAAATAACAATATCCTATTCAAATATAAATTTTGAATTTTTTTTTTTTTTTTGACAGTTTTTTTTTTCGATTTTTCAGCAACTTTTAATGAATTTCAAGTATATTTTTCAGCATAATTTTGTACTTTTACTGAGTTATAAACTTTTATGAACAATAGTCTACCAAAAAATATACACATTAAACGATTTTTAGCCGTTTTTAGCCATACTAAGTAATTAAAAAAAAATCATCCTTTCGTTTGAAAAGCTTGATTTTATGGCGTAAGAAAGGCATTTTTATCTTAATCCTAAGGAGAGTTATCGTCTGGAAGGTCACATATATAAATAAATGAATACATATATATATTAAAAGTCCAGTCATGCAGCATGACCCCATGAGCGAATTTTGAAGAAATCTTCGGCATTTCAGTCGCTATTGATCGTGTAGAGAAATTTTAGTTTATGATTTTGGTAGAAAAACATGGAATCAAACTATAGGATTAAACGTTTCTAGAATGACTTCCATAAGACTAGTTTAATCTGAATTTGGACAATGTTTCATGCAAATATTACCGATTTTTACAACTAGCGAACGGCATTATTTCGATTTTTGACTGATTTTTCAACTTTGAAATTTTTGAAAACTTGATACATATCCTTATAGGAAATTTTACGCTGATTCCGAATATACCACATTTAGTATGCTGAAAAAATTATTTCGCACAACAAATCGCAAAAAACAGGCTATTTTGAAATTCGACTACATTTTTGAAAATTTCAACCCGAAGATGTAATATCATAATGTCCAACGAACTTGAACTTTCGTTTTGATCCTTAACATTTTCAAATTTGTTTGAAGTTTCTAGACAATTCTACGGACAGTTATCGTCTGGAATGACACATACATACATACATACATATATACATACATACATAATACATAAAAAATTCGGCCAGAATAGCCTGAAACGGATTTCTGCATAAAATTTTTCAAAAATTCACATTCTACAAATTTTGAGGAGAGCAATAGCTTAATTTTCTTCAAAATTAAAAGCATTAAAATCGTTTCAGAATGACACAAAACGGATTTCAATAAGCCATTGCATTTCTACGAAGCTTCGTAAAAAAAAGGGTTACCACTCGATTCAGCGTGAAAGTTTTTGGTGAAATCGGCCTCAAACTCGAATTTCCTTAGAGGTTCATTTTTCACATAAACCCTCTCTCTACAGACCGGGCGTCCATTTAAATGGACACTACTTTGTGTTGCTCTCCTTTCCCCAAAGACCATGATTTTGAATTCAATCTTTTTCTATGTGTTCATTCTGTTGTCATAGAATTGTGGCAACACTAATATTCATATCACTCTTACCTCTTATCAGTGCGTCAAGCCTTTTCAGTAAGTTTTGGTAGTTTAATCATCTAATTTTGGATCAATTTTCATTGGATTTTGTTGCCAAGAGTCTCCTAGTGACAATACTCTACAAGGATGTGAAAATATGTGTGAAAATTGTTCAACAACTCAGTTTTTTTAGTTTAGTGTCCATTTAGATGGAAAGTCAGACTCTATACCCAACAGCTGTCCATTTGAATGTACATCAGGACTTTTGCCCATCCTGGGTTGTCCACTTAAATGGACATTGTCCATTCAAATGGACATTGTCCATTCAAATGGACATTGTCCATTCAAATGGTCATTGTCCATTCAATATGACATTGTCCATTCAAATGGACATTGTCCATTCAAATGGACATTGTCCATTCAAATGGACATTGTCCATCTAAATGGACATTGTCCATCTAGGACATTGTCCATCTAAATGGACATTGATCTAAATGGAATTGTCCATTCAAATGGTCATTGTCCATTCAATATGACATTGTCCATTCAAATGGACATTGTCCATTCAAATGGACATTGTCCATTCAAATGGACATTGTCCATTCAAATGGACATTTATCCAATTGAATGGACATCCTTGGGACTCAAACAGGAACCAACTATACTCATCCTAATTTCAATTAGTCAAAAGTATCCATTTCAATGATAATCTAATTTAATTTCACCGATTTTTATTTTTCAGAGTTTGTTGTTTGCTGACAACAGCTAAATATCGCTGGAGGAAGACATCGTTGATGCCATTTTGGTTGATGATGCTTCAGAGTAGAGCTTTGGGGGTGGAGATGTTGATGAGGATCTCAATTTTGATGATCTGAAAATACAGAAAGTGGTGCCTACTGGTGGAAGTCTGTGAGGACATAACTAGAGATTATGACTGGTGAACTCCAGACAAATCAAGATTACTACAACAACTTTGAAGAGCAACCCTGTGATGAAGAGCAGTAACTGGCCATAACCCTGTGATGAAGAACAAAAAGTAGGTGACACAGATTGTAAGGCAGATGAGAATGAGGGCCCGAACGTACCTTCCACCAATAACTGTATTCAAGAACGGAGGCAAAATTCGTAAAAGAAAAACAGCCCTCAAATACCAGGGAAGAAGGGTGAAAAAAATCTTTCACTCTGTGGACGTAGATGGAGAATGATTGTGGTATGACTGCAGTTCGGTGGGGGGGGGGGGGGGGGGGGGGGGTACAGAGTCCCGATGTCCATTTAATTGGACATATCGCAATTTTCATCAGAGATATATTTTATTCAATATGTTCACATTTTCGTCTTACGTAAAGCCCCAACACCCCCGAAAAAAAACGAAAAAAATTGATAAATGTTGTTTATGCACGTTCAGGTCTGTGGAGGACAGAAAACCCATGTTTTCAACATACACACACTTATTTCCCATTTTACACGCAAAGTAAAAGTAAAATTGACTAAACCGTTCAACAGCTGACAGTTTGAGGAAGTTTTTTCCGAAGAGCGCCAGCCGAAAACCCCCATACCAGGTAGCTTAAAAACGGAAGAAGAAACATCGATTTTAAATATTTTTTTCTAATCTTGTACTTCGGCCTTCTTTTTGACCAATTAAAAATAAACTAAAAAACTTTATATCAGGGTTATAGAAAATTAAAACTATCCAACGGTGTTCTAAGTTTTGAGTTAACAGTGATTCTAAGGGGAGTTATGGGCGTTTCAATCTCATAAGATACAAAACACGAAAAAAAAAGTCTTCCTCGTTTACCTATCATGAATGTTTAGATCATTGAAAATTTTTAAATGATCTTGAAAAATTCCGTAGCGGAAAAGAGTAAATCAAGAAGTAGCGTGAAATGAAATAATTGATAAATTAAGAAACGAAAAAACAGCGAAATACTAAAGGAAAAACAAAATGTAATTTACGTTTGTGCAAGCGCAGAATGAACTGATGAGTTGAAAACAATGAAATGCGCATTCAATGAAAATTTCATCAAAATCGGATGAAAACTGTGGAAATTAAGGTCATTACAAGTATTTCACATTGGCGCATGCGCAGTAGCTATTGATGATACAATCGTGTTGAAATTGATATGAGGTAATCAAGTCATCTTCTTCCAACTATCATCCAAATTTAAGCGAAATCGAACGACTAGAGTGTGAAAAAATGGAGCATAATGGAATTTACGTTTGTGCATGCGCAGAATGAAGTATTGATTTGGCAACAATGAAACTGATAGGGAACCATAACCCGCTAATTCTCTGACAATTTCATCGAAATCGGATGAAAACAGTAGGAATCAAGGTCGTTACAAGTATTTCACATAGACGCATGCGCAGTAGCTATTAATGATACAATCATGTTGAAATTGCTATGAGATGATGAAATCATCATCTCCCAACTCGTCATCAAAATTTCAGCGAGATCAGACGACTAGGGCGTGAAATATGGAGCATAATGGAATTTACGTTTGAGCATGCAAAGATTGAAGTATTGATTTGGCGATGATGAAACTGACAGGGGACCGTTTACCTCTTAGCCCGTACATTCCCTGTAAATTTCATCCAGATCGGATAAAAACTGTGGAAAATAAGCTTGTTACTAAGATTTCATACTGGCACATGCGCAGTAGCTAAAATTGATAAAATCTTGTTGAAATTGATATAAGATAATCAAATTGTCATTTCCCAACTATCATCGAAATTTGAGCGAGATCGGACGACTAGGGCGTGAGAAATTAATGCTTGGTTGAATTTACGTTTGCGTATGCGCAGAGTGAGGTATCGAGTCAAGAACGATGAAACTGATAAGGGACCGTCTACCCCGTAGCCCGCACATCCAAATCGGATGAAAACTGCGGAAAATAAGCTTGTTACAAGGATTTGCGGACACAATACACACACACACACACACACAGACAGACAGAAAAACAGACAGACAGACAGACATACCAAAGTTGTTCGAGTAGAAATTTTGATTTTGGAGAAAAAAAATTGTCTTTCTCCCGAAAGTGAAAGCAATGTTTCCGCTACCTTTAGATACGTAGACTCGTTAGCAAAATCTTGAAAATTCAATAATTTGAAAACAAAGCGTTAAAAAAATCTCCAGGAGTAACTTTCGATTAGAAATGAGCTCTGAAAGCGCCCCTAGATTTTTGCCAAGGTGTAGACACCCTGTATAAATTCTACACGAAGTTCGGGCCAAAGTTCTTTGTAGTGACAAAAGGGGTAAATTAAAATAGATTGATAGGGGACGATCAAAATTTCAATAGTTGGAGATTTTGTAGAGATAGACTATTTGTATGATTTAAATTTCCAATACCAAAAACCATGTGTTAATAAACATAAACTCAACTCGAGGGGTTCAAATTTAAACAAATAAATTCAATAAATACAAATTAAATAAGACTCGTAGAGTTTAGAGTTTTTAAAAATGACTTTATTCACTTTTCACAAGACTGAACAAAGATGATGCACTGCGCGATGTTTATGCGGGGACGTACGGGCGGAGACTGAACTGCAGAGGCTGATGGCCGCGGGCTTATATAGGGAAGAGCTGCTGTGTCAGCTCTTTGTTACCCAAGGGTTGAGGCGTCGTATGTAACTCCTCCCCCCTAAGTTGAAATTTTGGGGACCCAAAAGTTTTATTTATTATTTTGTGTTAGGTAATTATTTTTGTGGGCAAATGCAGGTTTTAGTTTTGGGGACACGGAATTTCTTAGTTTATGATTTTGGGGATGTGCATCATCTTTGGATCTTTTTTTTTATTATAATGGTTACAATTATTACATGGTGGTTAAAATTGATTACAATCAATACATTACATCAATACAATCAATACAATCAATACATCATCAATACGATAAATACAATGGTCATAATAGAATGCAATAATAATAACAGTGATTACATAATACTTACGATTAACAGTGATTACATAATAAAAATGGCTTACAATGATTACAATAAGATGTAATAGTAATAACCGTGATTACAAAAAGGTTACGTTACGATTACAAAAGGTTACGAACGTTATGATTACAATGATTTCAAAAAGGTGACGTGATGAGGTGCTCATTAGGCATTTTGTCGTCTCTTGTGCTTCTTGTATTGAACTATAATTGTTATAATAAAACTGAGTAATATGACATAAAGGAATATGGACCAGAAACTAGGGGTTGCAAGTTGGTATAACGTGAAGCGTTTGATAGGTTTCCAATTTTCTAGTTGTATAGAGGACAAATCTAGATTTTTAAGCTGAATTACATTATCTAATGTTTTTGAGGAGTCGGGCGTGAGTTGTACGTTACTGACTATAAGGGGTGTGCCTAAGATGCTTCTATGTGCAGCAAACAGGGTTTGATTGTGATAGGACACTAAGTTCTGGCTAGGTCTGACCAGGTAGATCCCTCGTAAGTTTCGTAACTCTTTTCCGAATTTTGAGGTGATAGTGAGTACATCGCCATGAGGGAAGACGAGCAAGTATTGATTGATCCTATACAAGAGCGAGACGTAGTTGGTGGGGATTTCCAGTTTTGCGTAATTGCAATTTCCCGTGGAACTTGTCTTAAGGAACTCGGCTTCACACTGGGAATTGACATCTATTAACATGTGACCGGGGCAGAGATAATAGGCGAGGCCAGAAGGGCACTCGTCCCTTAGGGTAAGGACTTCGTTTTGCGATTTCAACAAGTAGCGAACGGAGGGTACAATTGTTACGTATTCGGAATTTAATGTTGCTGGTAGGGATTCTAAATAGTACAGGTCGAAATTTCTGGGATCTACAATAGGGACATCGAGGAAGTAGACTATTTCGTCTGTTCCGATAAAGCATTGAACTTTTATGTGGGATTTAATTTCGAATAGGTCCTTTCCGGAATGGTTCAGGAACCTGGGGCCATAGAATACCGTGAGGCGGTCTAATTCGTCTAACAAAAGTTCTGAGCTTAGGATACTTGGATGTAGTTTACCCAATTCACAGAAGGTGAGTGACGTCTCTATGTCTTGGATAACGTTTACTAGTAGTTGTAGCGAAATTTGGCAATGTTCCAGGAAGTCATTCAAAGCGCGAATGTGTGTTTGCTCCCCTACTTTCATGTCCCGAAGGAATTCAAATTCTTTCTGGATCTGAAGGTTGTTATGATTAATGATGTCCATAGTTTTGTTAAAATTTTCGGCAAACGCTTGGTTCACCGAATACTGAGAGTTTAGTTGGTCCTGTAAGTTTTCTTGGTTTCGTTGTAAATGGTTTATTATGTTATCATAGCGTTCGCTATCTTTCGCGTCTAGGTTTCCCGTGACAAATTTGATTAAGGAGCCTAACCCGTCAACTAGTCCTCTTTTTGATCTCTTTGTTCGTTGGTTGCCGATCTTAAAGTTTTGTATTTTAGAGTCAATCACTTCGAAGGTATGGTTTATAGTTGTGGTGAACATATCAGTGCGTTCTATGTATGTAGTCTGGGAGTTTATAACGGAAGTGAACACTTGTTGATACTGAGTGCGAAGGGAATTGATTTTTGAAATTAAAGCGCTGAGGTCGTAATAGTGAGTGATGGTATGATAACCTTCCACTATTTTGGCCGGTCTAAGGAGTACTGGGAGAAGTCCAGGGTTCAATGTGACGTTGACTAATTCTAGTCCTGAGGCGGAGGAGAGGAGGATCAGGATCCTGTAACAATGTCAAAACAGGGAATTCCTGAGGATTTCTGTACACATCTGTTCTCGGAGGTATGGTATGTCAGTTTGGGAGAAAGTAGGGTTCCTATTGCTCGTTATTGCTTTGGCAAACTGGCAGACGAAAACACCACAATCGTCTGAGTTCGATTGTTGTGGGATTGTTAGCAAGTGGATTGTTTCCCAGTTTTCTGAATCCAGTAGGATTCCCTTCTTTTCGAGAAACTCGAAAGCCAAGTACGATTGAATGTTTTCTAGGATCGGGATGGCGTACGCGGCTGCAGTGCCATTTCTTGTACGTGTTTCGGAGAGGGAGTCTAGGTACGTGATCTGTTTACGTTTCGTGTTAATTACCACGAGACTCCAATGGTTTGTTTTATGGATTGGTATGATTATTAAATCTTTGCTGAATATGTCTGACCTACGAGTAAAGTGTCTTACTCGGTCGTAACCGTGTGCTTCTAACATAGGGTAGAGGAAAGAGTTAAAACAGAAGGTTGAGGGGAATGTTTTGTGGTTTCTATTCCTTTCGTCTATCAACTCCATATAGAAGTTCATAATCATGTCGTCTATCCAGTTTCCGGGTCTTAGCGTCAGTAAGTTTTCCCTAGTCAGTTTGAGTCCGTATTTATGTGTCAAAGTTTCTGAGGATGGTAGTTCGGTATTCCATGCATTTTGGACTTTGGTCTCATAGAATTTCCTGGGTGGTTTTACGTTGGTTAGGTGAGCCTTCTCTTTGGTGTTATGATGACGTGGGTGAATTTGTACTGTTTTCATAGCCGGGTCTATTTCTTTAACTTCTTCTTTATTATATTTGGGTTTAGTCTTGCTTTGTCGTTGGATGGTTTTAATAAAAATTTCGTCAGGGATTTCAGGGGGGTCTATGCGGTTCTCGTTTTTCTCATCAGCTACTTTTTCTTTTTGTTCCTGGCTAAAAAGTTGGAGTGGACTGTGTGTCTAGATGAGGTTTCGTCAGTCACCCCTTCCTCCCCAGGATCGACGTGTGCGACCACAGAGTCGGCGTCGTCGTTAGAGGTAAGGTCCAGTTGTTTGCCTAGAAGTTGGGTAAGTTGGTCACAGTGTAAGGTATGTAAGTTTGGTTGTAGATTTTCGTTTGTATGTAAATTTTCTATTTTGACTCTGGATAGTGCATCTGCGTTTGTGTTGAGGGCTCCTTTTTTGTAAATTATGTCAAAGTCGTATGCTTGTAATTTCGTTTTCCATGCGAACAATCGTGAACCAGGTTCTTTATGGTTGAAGAGCCATTGTAACGGGTGGTGATCGGAAAAGATAGTGAATTTCCTACCATATAAGTAGGGGCGGAAGTAACCTACAGCCCATACGATGGCGAGTAGCTCTTTCTCAATTGTGCTGTATTTTTGTTCGGATTGGTTTAACGTCCGGCTCGCGTAAGCTACTGGTAGATCGGAGTTATCTGAAATTTGACTTAAAACTGCTCCCAAAGCTACGTTGCTGGCGTCAGTAGTGAGCCTGAAGGGTTTTGAGAAATCTGGGTATTGAAGGATTGGGTCATTGCTTAGGAGGTCTTTGCAAGTCTCGAAGCATTGTCGGTACTCAGGGTCTGTGATGTCTATGAGAGCATCTTTTTTGAGACATTTAGTCATGGGTTTCGTTAGTTTTGCGAAGTCTTTGATGAATTTTCGGTAGTACCCTAACAGTCCTAAGAATCCCTTGATTTCTTTTGTAGTTTTTGGAATGGGGTAATTTTTTATTGCTTTAATTTTGTCTGGGTTTGGTTTTACTCCGTCTGGTGTGACTACGTGACCTAGGTAACAAACTTCTCTTCTCAAAAAGTCGGTTTTATCTAGTTGTACCTTGAGGTTAGCAGATCGAAGGCGTTTAAAGACTGATTCTAAACGGTGTACGTGTTCCTGTAGGCTAGTGCTAAATACTATAATGTCGTCCAAATATACGCAACAGTATTCATTTGCGATACCACGTAGTATATTGTCCATCACGCGTTGGAATGTACTAGGTGCGTTCTTTAACCCAAAGGGGACGCGTGTCCACTCCAAATGACGCGTGGGGGTGCTGAAGGCTGTTTTGCTGATGCTATTGGGATCCATTTCTATTTGGTGGAAGGAAGATTTTAAGTCAATGGTACTGAAATATTGGCATCTTCCCAACTTGTCTAATAGTTCCGAAATTTGGGGAAGAGGGTATTTATCTTCTATTGTTTTTTCGTTTAGTTTACGATAATCTACAACGATTCGAAACTTTTGCTTCCCACTGCTGTCTTGTTTTTTTGGGACTATCCAGATAGGGGCATTCCAAGGGCTTTGAGAGTTTCGAACGATCCCTTGTTGGAGAAGTTCTTCCATTTGTTTGTCGAGTTCGTTCAAATGTACCTCAGGGAATCTATAATTTTTTGTGTAGACTGGTATTTCGTCAGTAGTGCGAATGACGTGCTTGACGTTGTTGGTGAAACTAAGGGGGGTGCCTTCTTGATGAAAAATATCTGCGTATTTGGTGACTAATTTGGATATCGCGAGTTTTTCTTCCTCGTTCATGTGGTCGAGGCGAAGTTGGCCTAAATCAAATTTGAATGTTGATTTTTCGAAGTGGTTTAAGTTTGAGTTTGAGACGGGTTTTTGGGTTTGTAAGTCAGTAGTTTGAGGGTCGATCTCTTCGGCTAATATGGGGGTAGCCTGCGTGAATTGGTAGGGGTTTTCGCCGGAATTCAATACTTGGACGTAAGCATCATAATTTTTTACTTTAACCACGCATTGGGGAATTTCTACGGGTCCTATCTTTTGGTAGGGGATGATCGCATCTCCATTTTCAATGTTATTGAGTACCAGTTTTACCTGTTGGATACTCCTACCGTCAATGGTGTACGTCTCAGTGATGTCTAAATTTAGATATTGCAACGGGAGGTTTACATGAGGGGTTTGGAATACTTTATTCCTGATGCTTATATCGGCTTTTATAAATTCTAGGTTATCAATGCCGATCAGGAGATCGAATCTAGAATGGAAAGGGAATAGTCGGAATTTTAGGTTTAAACCCTTTTCTCGAAGTAGTTCGTCGCACGGGACCATGGCACTTGAAGTGACTAAGGAGGTTCCGTGGACAGTCGTAACGGAAAAAGGTTCATCATTTGTTTTGATAGGGAAGTATTTTTCTGCTATTAACGGGTTGACAAAACTGGCCGAGCTCCCTGTGTCTACGAGGATTTTTAAGTTTAATTTAGGCAATATGATATAGGGGAGCTTGTTGATCGGTTTAAAGTTTAGGTTCATGAGGTTGCATGCGTTGGTTGGAGGCAAGGGTCCTCTAAAAAAGGAGTTTCATCCTTTCGGCTTTGGGAATTTTCCGCGGATTGGTCTGGCCACTCATATGCGTCGTAATATAGGTCATTATTCGGGTCATGATAGTTATTGGGTTCATCAATCGTTTGGTCGTTTTGGTAATTTGAGTCGTGATAACCGTAGGCTTCGTCACCGTATTCTTCGGTTTGTAAATTGTGAAAATTTGGATTCGGATTCGGATTTGTTGTCTGCCACGACATTGGTTTCCAATTCCTTTGAGTATTTTGGGAAGATTTCTGATTATTTGGAGGGTTTCTTTGATATGTTGGCCTGTTTTGGTAGCTGTTTCTTTGTAAGTTCGAAGGGGTTTGTTGAGGATTTGGCTGTCTAGGCGGGCCAGACCATTGAGGTGGAGGATTTGGCTGCCTAGGTGGGCCGGACCATTGAGGTGGAGCTAGGCTTTGTAGTAGTCTATAAGATCTCGCAACAGGTGTTTGAGACCAATATGCAGGGTTCTGCCTAGGGGGCCCGTAAAGACGGTGCGGGGGCGGAACTCTGTATTGAGGAGCTTGGTTTTGCTTGAGGGGAGCATTTTGTTTTGGACGGGAGTTCGACAGTAACAACTGGTAATCGTTCGTCATCCATCCAAGTGCCTCATTCAGGTCTTTAGGTTGTCGGGTCCGCAATAAGCTTCCTAGTGGTTCTCTAAGATGTAATAAGAAACATCTTAGCGCGAGTTGTGTATGATGTCTAATTATGTTGTCAGCCTCATCGGGTTCGTGGATGTTGGCATAGGCGGTTATTTTGTTCAATGCTTCTGTTACCCTATGGTGGAACTTGAATGGGTCTTCGTGCTCTCCTTGTGTCATGTTAGAGAGGTCCAAATTCATGGAGAACACGTCCCGTTTATCGGAAAAGGCATTGATTAATGCGTCTTTGATTTGTTTGTATGTTGTGATATTTCCCGAGTTTATTGCGCTCGAAGCGGGAGGCTGGATTTTTGCTTTTATGGCGTGTAAGATCATCCTATTTTGGAAGTCTCCTACATCGTTGTAATTGAAAAATCTATCGTTCAATTCTTGTGTTACGAGTAAGAAATCGTTCAATGTTTCCGGGTCTCCTTTAAACACTGGAATGAGTTCCATGTGTTCTTTTTTAAATGTCGGGACTTCGGCGATTTCGGGTTTCCTATTCGGTAAACGTGCGCCTCCTAATCTCATCAATTCGAGGGCGCCCGTAGCTTCGTTTAACGCGGCTTCTAATCTGAGTTGCGTCGCGTTTTGTTCCCGGAGGACCTGTTGGGTCGCTTCCAATAAGTGATTAAATTGGGTGTTTTGCGCCATCAACTCGGAATTCTGCGCGATCAGATCTTCGATTTTGGGTTTGCCCCCGGTGGCTCCAGTATCGACGGACATGTCGATGTTTTCGGGGATAGTAGAAAGGTGTTGGGGCCGGATTTGATCTCTAAGAAGGATCCCTAGACGATTAGAGACCCTATCGGCCACAAAACGTTTTAGTTCTTTGGGAATTTTGAGTGTTTTAGGACGTGCTTACGGGGTTAAACCTAATCTGACCTGTACAGTGCCGAGTTATAAAAGATACAAAATAAAAACAATGATGATGATGAGAACAATGCTGAAAACAAGATTAAATTTCAAAAGATTAAAATTTCTTAAAATTATCTTAATTAAGAATGGTGTCTTCGTGTAGGAGACGAGAAGAATGCAGAGGTGGAGAATGATTTAAAGGGACGGCGGCCGTCAAGGGCGAGCAGTCGAGCGGGTGAGCTTATCTGCAGCTCGGGAGCGATAAAGTTTCTAATCCGAGACCTACGTCCTGTGCGTGGGTAGATCTCTGACGAGGTGTCGTTTTAACAAATGAAGAGTGGACGTCTATATATTCTGAAGTTTAATTCTGAAGTCTATTAAAGTTCTTCCCGGTCAGATATTCGTTCTTTGCGGGTTTAAAACTTTTAACAGAATTTTTGAAGCTTCTTGGAAGTGAAGTAAGTTGTATATTTGAAGTGGGCTTAAGAATGGGTGAGTGTCCGCCGAATATACTTTTCAGTGGACTGTACTCTTATTAAAAAATGTTGCGCAGTGATTTACTTACAGAGGGATGCCCATGTCCATGTAAGGAGTCCAGTCCCGTTGATTTCCGTCGTGTGTAATCCCAATCAGACACTTTTCTAGAAGGTTCTCGGTTTTTTCCTCGCGTGTGCGGAGCAAAGAAAAAAAACCACGTCTTTCCGACAAGCGCCAATTAAATAAGATTCGTAGAGTTTAGAGTTTTTAAAAATGACTTTATTCACTTTTCACAAGACTGAACAAAGGTGATGCACTGCGCGATGTTTATGCGGGGACGTACGGGCGGAGACTGAACTGCAGAGGCTGATGGCCGCGGGCTTATATAGGGAAGAGCTGCTGTGTCAGCTCTTTGTTACCCAAGGGTTGAGGCGTCGTATGTAACTTACATTAGTAGAATCAGTGCTCTTATATTCTGCTGAGGTGTGGGGAGTATGGTATGGAGATAGTCTTGAGCCTGTTCAGTCACAATTCTTAAAAAGTCTTCTTTACCTGCCCCGCAATACTCCAAGTAACTTTTTACGAATTGAAACCGGTTCCTCACCATTGAAGGTCTTGGCTTATGAGAGGGCCATCAATTATTGGCTTAGGATATCTGGGATGGAGGACGATAGATGGCCTAAGATTTGCTTTAGAGTTCTCTAAAAAATGCATAAAACATCTAGGGGATTGAATAACTACAACTGGTTTACCGAGCTTTTTAATGTTCTCTCAACTCTGGGTTCTGGAGAACTTTTCGTTTTGGATGATCCCCAAATATAAAGCGAATTCTTCTTTCAATCCTTGACAAATTGCACAATTACTTTTTGTGTCAGGATATTGACCGTGTGTGCATCGCGGTGTACAGCTCATTCTTCAGGAGAGTCGTGGACTACTCAGGCAGGCAATATTATTTGGGTATTTCTCAAAACGTGCTGGTAGAGAGAGTACTATGTCAATTAAGGCTGTCCTCTAACTGTGACTTGGTATTATATGGGTAACTCATACAAACTGAATCGTGAAAACCTCTGCAAAATACGTAATTTAAATTAACCTGACACCCTATACCATTTCTGTCTTCATTGCCCAATGTTGGAGCCTTACCGAAAGCATTTGGTTGCGTGCTGTGGACCGAAATCTGGTAGATGACGATGATTGGTTATCGAATTCACTCGATTTTCAAAACGATAAGCAGTAAACTATGAACGTGTTTTATTTTTTCACCAGGTCTCTTCCACTCCGGTCATTTTCCCTTAATGAATAAAGAAATCATCGAGATAGGATATTAGTATTTACTCGAATTTGTCTGCATACCAGTATTTATATACCATTTACCTACTCCAGAATTATTAGTTGGACTACAAATTCCCAACAGGACTACCGTTTCTTACTGCCTATTAGTACCTAGTTAATCATCAGTCATATGACTGTCATCAATCATGTTTTTCTAGATTGAATTTATGAGTATCTTTTTTTTTACCCTTTATTACGTAATTTCAGTCCAATTTATGTTTTGACTTATTAAGCTGCTCACTAGCCATCTAAGCGTAGGCATATACTTTATTTTTTCCCTCTTCTTTGCACATTTCAGTCATTTATATTGAGATGCATATTATTTTATATATTAAGACCTGAACTCATTGTAATAATCACCCTGTGTTTTTATACAATAAACGAATTACTACTTACTACTACTATCAGTAATAAATACATCGGAATGTACTCACTGGGATGTAGGTCTGGGGGAGCGGGGATCCTGGGAAAGACCAGCTCCGGGGTCGTCCTCTCTTCGATTGTCTTCCGTCATCTCCCGACTTCTCACCTCATATCATCTAAAATAAAAATAAAACAGATTATATTTATAGGTATATATAATTAATTATGAAACTTGTGACGATGGGTGACCAATTGTGAAGAAATTAGAACCCATTTTCACATGGTAGCAGAGCGTGGTTCCGATCCATAGATGTCTGGGTTATGGGCCCAGCACGCTTCCACTGTGCATTTGCCTTTGGCCTTTTCAAACAAGTACAGTTTATTTTCCCCTTGCTTATCTGTTTTTATTTTCTTACCTAATTATTTTCCTTGTTGTTAAGGTGATTAGGCAATACTTTTCCGGAGATTGCTCCAGCGGTAGCAGAACTCTGCTAGGACACTGGGTACTGATTTCTTCACAATTGGTGTCCCATTGTCACAAACTTTAATCAAACAAGTATGCTCCCACATGGTAGGTAACCTAGTGTTCAGGGTTGTGCTGCCTCACATTCAAGGTGGCTTTACCCCAGCGTCGGGCGGAAATACCATCAGGGGCCGATTTAAAACAACAAGTTACAAGTATACATGTTAAGGGCACTTGGTACCCCAAAACAAATTTTTCAACTTTTTTTTGTTGTCTTAAATAAAACTAGATTCATTCCTGAACAAGATAATATATTACATGCAATATTTACAAAATTGAAAAGTCTCATAAATGAGCTTAGAAGTTGCCCTGCTTCTTCAAATTCAGCCAACCAATTTTATCATTGTTATCATCTTATCATTCTGGTTGGTTGGTTCGTTGGTATTATGCTCTGACTGTGTGAAGTAATTGAGGTTACTAACTCATTCACACATATTCAAGTCATATTAGTTCACCAAAACGTCGCAGAAGCGCGAATATCGTTACTTTTTCGTTTTTCGCCTCTCCTGAAAAGTAGCATATTTTTGCGAATCTGTCCCTATATCTTGGGATCTACTGAACCGAATTCATTTTTCTTTCTTTAGAAAGTTACCTCTCAACCTACTGCAAAAATCTGCGGGAATAGTTTATCGAAATAAGTTATTGTAATTACGGGACAGATAATCGAAGTTACCTGAAATACCACCCGATATTTCCGAAATTGGCTTCGATATTGTAATGCGGCAAATTAATATTTTTTCAATCTGATTCCGCAGATTTTTAGATCTTTACTAGATCTATCAGTTAAAAAAAAGATCATCGAAATCGGCCAGTGCCGAGATAATGGGTCACGGATTTCGCCATTTGGGGGGGGGGGGGGGGGGGGACGAGTGCAGGTACTGTATTGCACGGTAAACTAGTACAAGAGTTTCAACAAAACAAGGAGTACAAGTGTAGAAAAGTTACACTTGTAGAAGCTAAGTTTACAAGTGCAGCAGGAAAGAAAAATGGCGTGAGGGGACAAACGATAACTGCCCGATGGGGCTGTGATAACGAGTTACCAATTTATAAATTGAAATACTGATTAATATACAGAGAAATGTAGTAAAAGGTTGTGTATTTGACAATTATACCAAAACCTGTTTCTATTGGAAAACATTGCTTTTGCGTATAACATTAGGGTTGCCGGATCTACTTTAATTTGAAGTATCCTACTTTATTTTTGTTCAAAATACTGTATACTTTATAAGAAATTTAAAGTAGACCTAAATACTTTATATTCGAAAAGAAGAAGAAAATTCAGCCCCCGCACCTACTTACTAGTCAACGACACACTCGCACCAGAACTACCTACCTGCATGAACGAAAATTGGTCTAGGGTTGCTTACGTATACTCGAGAAGTTGAGAAGGTTGACCATCTCCCGCCGGGCGCTCAACCCCATACACCACAATAGCAACGAACGGTTCAATGATTCTGTTAACTTTTTTGATGTCATCTGTCATGATAATGTGATACCCTGGGTCTGTTCTGTATGATATACCTATGCGATGAGGATTCCTTAAGCTATTTTGGTTATTTTTAATGAGTAGGTGCCTATATACGATGTTGTTTGCTTAAACTAGTGGAAAATGACTCTCAAAAGAAAGACTCGGTTTTTTTAGAACCTCTTCTTCTTTAGCTGTGTCATCGGTACTTGTAGGTAGACGTAGGTACCTAGGTTGATCCTACACCTTGTTTGAAGATGCTGAATGAAAAATACCTTAGTGTGTGAGTCGAGGACGTTAACTTTAATGTATACTTTAACTTTCATTGAAATACTTTACTTTTCCTTGGTTGCAGCCAGGATATACTTTATATGATCCGAAAAAATCTGGCAACCCTATATTATATAACATCCTACTTTCCAGTAGGTACCTACCTAGCCATATCTAAAGCCATTGCAGATTATTTGTATTAACATGTCTTTGCATAAGCTTTCACTTCTGAACAGTGCGAAGTATACAGCCCTAACCACTGTATGGGCAGTTCTACAGACAGTTGCTTTGGTTACACCATGCATAACTCCTATTGCGTGGTGTGGTCTTCTTCCAGTGGAGGACAAAACATAATTTCAATTTTGGAGAAAGAGCATGATTTTGGGCAGACTCATTTTCCAAACATCCTCTGAGCATTTGTAATAGTCTTTTAAGGGTATCGGAAGACATCCTAAATCTCTGGTTAAACTCAAAATACAAACAAATGAGCGTTTATTCGTGGCTGAAAAAATCTTTGGCGTCTTCTACGCTGAATTCTTCATTCTTTTCTCTATTCTTCATCAGAAGATGATTCCCACATATTAAACACACAAAAAATTGACAACTCATAATGCTGGAAAATGTTGCGCATTTTCTTTAAAACTAATTAGGAACATAATTTCCATTTTAAGAAGCTCACATTTGAAATGTGGGTGAAACCCTCGAAGAGGAGTAGCGATAATCATCAGAAACGCTTGCATACGAGTCTGCAACACATTGGAAATATTGGAACATTTTATGAGAGACTGTAATTTCGTATGTAGCCTCTATGGGACATTTACTTGACGATTCCCAGGGTCCGGATCAGCTGAGTGGCTCTTAGAGCTAATTTCTATGCTTTACACTCTAGGAAGCTGTAATTTCGTATGTAGCCTCTTTAGGATATTTACTTAACGATTCCCAGGGTCCGGATCAGATGAGTGGCTCTTAAAGCTAATTTCTATGCTTTACACTCTAGGAAGCTGTAATTTCGTATGTAGCCTCTTTAGGACATTTACTTGACGATGCCCGGGGTCCGGATCAGCTGAGTGGCTCTTAGAGCTTGCATACGAGTCTGCAACTAAAGACATAAAATGTCCCAATGTGTTGCAGACTCGTATGCAAGCGTTTCTTTATACACTAAATAAGCAGCAACTTTGCCGAAGCGAAAAGATGAGACCGACAACTCAAACGGATCCAGCCAAAATGACATTCGATAAATTATGTCTTTGCTATGGCACATAAACTAAAAAAACGTTAGGTACGTAAACTGTTGACGAAAATTGTCCGTTTTTTTCTCTATTGATCGTTTTGTTAACGATTCTTTCGTTTATTTGCCAAAGTAATGACATAAAACAGGTGAATGGACGTAGGTTAAAAATCGGCCTTTTTTTATAACTGTCAAACAGTGGCTTGTAAAAAATGATGGGGAAACACTTGTCCAAATTCGTCTGTACACTTGTTAATTTTCATTGTGCGTGCATTACAAGTCTACATTTGTACCTTTATAAATCGCTTGCACACTTTTGCCTTGATTTTTTCCCTTCAAAAACCCCTAACGATCTTAATATTGGTCTGATGTCAGGGTTAAATACTTCCCAAAGTTCGTATCGAGCAAGCAGATTTACTTATTTTCAGCCTTGGCCCCTGGACTATGTTGATAAACTATCTCATAACCTCCAATAAAGCCTCCCGGCTCCCTAAGCCTCAACAACAGGAGGTCCCTTGGAAGGGATGGAAGAAATGCAATGTATCACAGCCCTGAGATTATTATTTTGAAATGGCATCAATAGTTATTCATAAAGCAAATTATCTTATTTCATGAATTCACTGATTAGTGTATTATAATATGTTTTTATTAATATTATTTTAGCGAATTTTAGTTAAAAAAAAGGTCTTAGGCTGTGTGTGAGTGTTTGTGTGGGTTGCTGGGATAGGTTAACTGTTAGTGTTTTCATCTCTTCGGAGCTCCTTCATATCCCTACCCAAGTCAAGGTCATACGTCCCCATCGTGCAATCCGGGCACCCTCTGGGTGAACAGAGGGTGGCAAAATGACTCTTTTACGCCAAAAAATCGAGCTTTCCAAATCAAAGGATGAGTAGGCCAACAACTCTTGAGTGCATTAAATTAGTCAAATTAAAAAAAAAAAAAAAAAAAAAAAGTGCTAAAAAATCTCAAACAATAGCAAAAAAGGCTAAAAGTTGTTGAATTTATTTTATTTTATTTTATTATTATTTTTTTTTTTTAAGAGAAATATTGCTCAATTAGTGTTTATTAACTAAAAAATTCAACATTA
Organism: Adelphocoris suturalis; assembly: GCA_030762985.1. NCBI lineage: Eukaryota > Metazoa > Arthropoda > Insecta > Hemiptera > Miridae > Adelphocoris > Adelphocoris suturalis. Next base: position 159,691,750 of record CM061040.1, read on the forward strand.
AAAAATTTATGAACAAAATTGGGCTGAAAATATACCTAAATTTAGTTAAAATGTGCTAAAAATAAAAAAAACTTCAAATAAGATAAAAATATAAAATTCCCTTATGAATAGCAGAACAGTCAACAATTTCATTGTACTCATAAAGCTCAAATTTCATAACAATTCAGCAGTATACAATAAGAGTGTTATAAACTAAAATTACAAATAAGTGAACTGAACAGAGATGTCGAGTTTCGTTCAGTGAGCGTTCGTTCAGATCAGTGAGCGAATTTCGTTCATATTCACCTTATGGTGCTTTAATTCGCAGCTGAAATGGTGAGCTCTTCAACTAATTTTTTTTCAATTCATCTCAAGATGCCGAACTGATGAACGAGGTCTCTCTGAGTGGTACAGGACAACTGGTGAGTGAATGTAATCAACTGACTGAGCTCGATAGATAAATAGTTGGACAACCGATGCAACCCAATGTGCCACAGCGAAGCTTGGCTGGGTTCTAAAATTTTAGCACAGGTGGCAAGAAAGAGCCCTCAAGCAGCCTATACCGCTTTCACAAAATCACTTCAACACGAACCGGGTTTTCTTCAAAGAGTAGTAGAAAGCTGCGCGGATGAGTATCATCCACTCCTCGAGACTATCCGCCGTGAATTTACTCGTAAGTTACTCAAGCAGAAGAGCCCTTATTCGAGTTTCCAGCCCGTTCCAGAGGACTTGGGATATGGAATCCAGTTCAGACTGCTGATCAGAATTATCACATCTCAAAAAGAGCTACTGAAAAGCTTTCCAACTAAGGGAACATGTTCATGCAGTTCTTAATGACGCTTGCGAGCAAGAGCTGATAGCCAAAGCCAATTCAAATAACGATCTATTGAAAGAATTGTGGATGGAAGGGCTTCTCAATGGCTAACTGTTGTGCCACTGGCATCAGACTCCTTTTATTTATCCGCAAGCCAATTTAGGGACGCATTGACCATACGATACGGCCATGATTTGGATGGGTTGCCAGAAGTATGCAATGGCTGTGGAAGCCCAATGTACGTGACTCACGCGATGGACTGTAAAAAGGGCGGTCTAGTCAAGCACGGGCATGACCACGTACAAGATGTTTGTGCAGAGCAGGCAGCCTTGGCTTAGGAAGGTCTGTCTACTGAGCCCTTTCTTCGAGAATCTTCGGAGGGTCAAAGTGCACTGATAGCAGACATTTAGGTTCAGAGAGTGTGGGATTCAGAGAGGGTGGCGTTTTTTGATAGGTACACGCCCCTTCGTATCGTACTCAAAACTGGACAGTCATTTCGAATCGAGCTGCTACCGAGAAACACCAAAAATATAACCAAGCTGCAGAGGACCTCCAGGGTTCGTTGACTCCCCTAGTTGTTTCGTGCGATGGAGTCATGCATAGGGAATATGACGTTTTCACACGTCGCCTGGCATGAGTATTGGATAAGTGGTCACGACCCTTTTCGCACATAATGGGATGGGTGAAACTGAAAACTCAGCTAGCAGTAGTAAGGGCAGCCTCCATGAGACTACGCTAGACTATGAAGAAGATTAAGTCCCTAGGATCGGAAGATGGAGCTGCACTACTACGGTGTGACAGCCAACTCTTCGAAAGTCACAAATAAAGAAGAAAAAAAAAAAAAAAAAAAAAAAAACAGAAGAGAAAGAAACCGGTGGGTAACAATTGAAGAAGCTGATACTTGAAGATAAATGAAAAATATGTATAATTGTAAGAAAAAAAGAAAAAAAAGTTTTCTATGAAAATTCGTTAAATGTCGGTGATCTAAAGGCCCTTTTACACGAGCGATTTTTTCCGGCAATAATTGCAGAAAAAAGTATTGCACAACTATTTCAAAAAAGTTGGACAACTATTCTCTCCTCAAAAAAGTTGCCGAAGATTGCAGGCAATTAATTGACGGGAGTTGTACAACATTTTAGGCCCACGAGCCCTCTCGGCAACTGTTGCATCGTGTTGAAATGAAGTCCAAGGGGTTTGGAAAATTATTGCACTATTGCGGCAATTTTTCGGCCTTGGGTCGGGAGAGGGAACGAAACAGCCAATCACATTGAGAGTTTATTTGTGCAGCATGGCCTTATGAGCAAATATTGACGTGAAACTGCACTGATGGGGTGCAGTATTTTGCCTCATGAGAGAATTTTAACGTAGGAAAGATAGGAGTTTATTTGTGCAGCATGGCCTTATGAGCAAATATTGACGTGAAACTGCACTGATGGGGTGCAGCATGGCCTTATGAGCGAATACTTACGTGAAACGGCACTGATGGGGTGCAGCAGTGCCTCATGAGAGAATTTTACCATAGGAAAGATAGGAGTTTGTGTGCAGCATGGCCTTATGAGCAAATATTGACGTGAAACTGCACTGGTGGGGTGCAGCATTGCCCCATGAGAGAATTTTAACGTAGCAAAGATAGGAGTTTATTTGTGCAGCATGGCCTTATGAGCAAATATTGACGTGAAACTGCACTGATGGGGTGCAGCATGGCCTTATGAGCGAATACTTACGTGAAACGGCACTGATGGGGTGCAGCAGCGCCTCATGAGAGAATTTTAACATAGGAAAGATAGGAGTTCGTGTGCAGCATGGCCTTATGAGCAAATATTGACGTGAAACTGCACTGGTGGGGTGCAGCATTGCCTCATGAGAGAATTTTAACGTAGCAAAGATAGGAGTTTATTTGTGCAGCATGGCCTTATGAGCAAAAATTGACGTGAAAGAATTTCAGAGGTGAGAGCCAACCCACATTCTCTCTGGCTCAGAAACTGGCGCTGCCGAATTCCCCTCTTTTTCCTCTGGTTGGCAGCAGCAGCGACGACGACCACAGCAGCAGCGACGACCACCTCTTCACCGTCCATGGCGCAAACTGTAGTCGCCCGTGTAAACGAAACAATTGAGCAATTTCTATTGCTCAACTTTATTGGTGCAACACAGTGCCATTACGAACTAAATCACTCGCGACGAAGTTGTGGAAACCCATTTAAAAACGGAAGTTAGTGAAAAACGTTGTCTATTTCCACGAAAAATAAAGAGTTACACTGTTAAATCGATTTCGACGGTTAGGCCATCATCAGTAACAAACAATAACTGAAGATACATTAGAAAGGACACAGCTTTTATAGTAACAGGTGAAGGGAGATTGAATCCCATTGGTCAAGAGAAAGGAAAGGGGCAAGAGGTACAACCAATGAAGTGCGAACAAGGTGACGGGGGATTATAGCTAATTAGATGAAGTGAAAGGGGGAAATAACTGAATATGGTTTCAACATTGTGAAGGGATAATTCCAAGCTTTATAAAAATGGACCTATTAGTGGTGAAATATATTGAGGTATATCCTCATTTAAACATTTACCAGATCTGTCACTTTTGATAATTTCGAATTTTTCAAGTACATTCAACATACCTCCCTTCGGACAAAAATGAAGAAATTCTACAAACTGTCTATCTGTCAAATCAAAATTGTAACTATGATTGGATTCCTTAAGATGTTTTGCAAATGTAGACTTACCCTTATTTTCCCTGAAATCCTCCTGATGCTCGTCTATTCTTTCCCTGAATTTCCTACCAGTTTGACCGCAATATTCGTAGCCACAAGAACATTTTAGTTTATAAACCCCACTTTTATCCTGAACATTGATTTTGTCCTTAACGGATCCTAGTAATGCTTTAAGACTATTTTTAGTTCTAAAACTTACTTTGTAACCTCTCGATGATAGAATTTTGCCGATTTTATCCGAAATTTTCCCATAATAAGGTATACTTATCCATTGCTTTTCTTCTACATTTACATCTTCCCTAGCCAGATTGGAAACTTTTTCCCTACTCTTTTTACTAAGTACCTTATCCCATATGGTATCAACGAGATCTCCTCCATATCCGTTACTAGCCGCTATGCTTTTGATAATGGATTTTTCTTTTGATAAATTTTGTTCACTCATTGGAATAGACAGTGCTCGGTTAATCATACTATGGAAGGCTGCATGCTTATGGACTAAAGGGTGATTTGAAGTACTATGGATGGTTATATCGTTATATGTATCTTTTCTATAAATTGAAAAATCATGCTTTTCGTTTACCAAAGAAATGGATAGATCTAAAAAATTGAGTTTATTTCCGCCGAATTCGAGGGTAAATTTGATAAAGGGATCTAATTTATTGATTTTTTCGTGAAAAGAATTTAGTTGTCTTTCTGTGCCCTTCCATAGAATGACGATATCATCGACATATCTATACCAATAGAGAAGATCATTTGTGCTACAAGTTGTAAATATTTGTTGCTCAAGATAATCCATGTAAATATCTGCAAGCAGAGGAGATAACGGAGAACCCATAGCAACCCCTGGCTGTGTATAACATTTCCCCTCAAATAAAAAATAATTTTGATCCATACAAATAGACATCAAATTAAACAATTCGTCCTTTTCGAAAATATTAAGTTTAGAGGCGTGAATCAGCCTGCACACCACATCTTTGCATCTAGTTACATCGATATTGGTGAACAGACTAACCACGTCAAAAGATGCAAGTTTAGCATTTGGAGGCATCCGAATGTCCTTAATTTTAGAGACCAAATCATAGGAATTTAGTACAGTATGTTGAGGTCGAAAGTTGATTTTGTTTCTAAATAAAATATTGTTTTTTACCCAATTTGTAAGCGGGAGCACCGATATAAGACACCACCGGTCTCATCGGCACTCCTTCCTTATGAATTTTAGGGAGACAAGATAACCTAGGGTTCATTTCTACAAAACTTGGAATTTACATATTTTTTTTAGTTAACTATCTTCTGGTTGGTGAACTACTTTTCGAATTAATCTTTGTAATTCTAAAGTTGGGTCAGATGAAAGATTTGAACAATTATTATCTTCTAGAAATTTTACAGTTTTCGAAACATAATCTTGCTTATTTAAGATGACAGTTGTATTACCTTTATCTGCTTTGAGGGCCACAATATTTTTCTGGGAAAACTTCTTCTTTAGACCAGCTGCAACTGTTTCCTCCTTCCCGGGTGGTGGTCCTGGTGATCTCGATGAGGACTGGATCTCTTCTGCATAGCAGCTAGTAACGGATATGGAGGAGATCTCGTTGATACCATATGGGATAAGGGACTCAGGAAAAAGAGTAGGGAAAAAGTTTCCAATCTGGCTAGAGAAGATGTAAATTTAGAAGAAAAGCAATGGATAAGTATACCTTATTATGGGAAAATTTCGGATAGAATCGGCAAAATTCTATCATCGAGAGGTTACAAAGTAGGTTTTAGAACTAAAAATAGTCTTAAAGCATTACTAGGATCCGTTAAGGACAAAATCAATGTTCAGGATAAAAGTGGGGTTTATAAACTAAAATGTTCTTGTGGCTACGAATATTGCGGTCAAACTGGTAGGAAATTCAGGGAAAGAATAGACGAGCATCAGGAGGATTTCAGGGAAAATAAGGGTAAGTCTACATTTGCAAAACATCTTAAGGAATCCAATCATAGTTACAATTTTGATTTGACAGATAGACAGTTTGTAGAATTTCTTCATTTTTGTCCGAAGGGAGGTATGTTGAATGTACTTGAAAAATTCGAAATTATCAAAAGTGACAGATCTGGTAAATGTTTAAATGAGGATATACCTCAATATATTTCACCACTAATAGGTCCATTTTTATAAAGCTTGGAATTATCCCTTCACAATGTTGAAACCATATTCAGTTATTTCCCCCTTTCACTTCATCTAATTAGCTATAATCCCCCGTCACCTTGTTCGCACTTCATTGGTTGTACCTCTTGCCCCTTTCCTTTCTCTTGACCAATGGGATTCAATCTCCCTTCACCTGTTACTATAAAAGCTGTGTCCTTTCTAATGTATCTTCAGTTATTGTTTGTTACTGATGATCGCCTAACCGTCGAAATCGATTTAACAGTGTAACTCTTTATTTTTCGTGGAAATAGACAACGTTTTTCACTAACTTCCGTTTTTAAATGGGTTTCCACAACTTCGTCGCGAGTGATTTAGTTCGTATCAGTTCTGCAAGTCGAGCAGAAATCGCGAGTTGGTTTATAAAATTGAAGATACGTATAGCTTTAGCGGAAAGGAACATTTGGTTCAATCAACAGTGTATTTCTAAATGTGTGATTCCAAATTTTGTACGAATCCAATGTAAGCACCCTTCAGGTGCTGCAGTCCGAATTATTAATGAGGCATAAATCAAGCTTGTGAGAAGTGAACTCCATCGTTGGTATAGTGTTCGTGATATTGCCCGGGAGAAACTGTACTATATGTTTCAAGAACTCACCGCCCGCTACACTTCCGCTGAATGGGAACTTATCGAGCAGTATGCAGTTGAAGCCGCATGGAAGAAAGGATCGGCAAAAAAGAAGATTCTGCAAGGTAAATTACAACAACTTTTGAAGACTAAAAAGCCAGTCCCTAAGACTCCAGCTCCACTAACAAGGTCTCACCCATTCTTCAAGAAAGTGGAGAACCTGTCTGATGTCGTATTTTCCCCGGCAGAAGTATCCCTTCTTGAGAAAGGGTTGAAGCATAACCCATGTTTCTCCCTTGGAAATCCTGCGACTCGGGACTTAGCATTTTCCGTCGAGGCTACGAATGGACCATCTGTCACCAAGACCCTATGTGCAGAAGAGATCCAGTCCTCATCGAGATCACCAGGACCACCACCCGGGAAGGAGGAAACAGTTGCAGCTGGTCTAAAGAAGAAGTTTTCCCAGAAAAATATTGTGGCCCTCAAAGCAGATAAAGGTAATACAACTGTCATCTTAAATAAGCAAGATTATGTTTCGAAAACTGTAAAATTTCTAGAAGATAATAATTGTTCAAATCTTTCATCTGACCCAACTTCAAAATTTCAAAGATTAATTCGAAAAGTAGTTCACCAATCAGAAGATAGTTTACTAAAAAATATGTACATTCCAAGTTTTGTAGAAATGAACCCTCATGCGCCTAGGTTATCTTGTCTCCCTAAAATTCATAAGGAAGGAGTGCCGATGAGACCAGTGGTGTCTTATATCGGAGCTCCCGCTTACAAATTGGCTAAAAAACTCAATATGTTATTTAGAAACAAAATCAACTTTCGACCTCAACATACTGTACTAAATTCCTATGATTTGGTCTCTAAAATTAAGGACATTCGGATGCCTCCAAATGCTAAACTTGCATCTTTTGACGTGGTTAGTCTGTTCACCAATATCGATGTAACTAGATGCAAAGATGTGGTGTGCAGGCTGATTCACGCCTCTAAACTTAATATTTTCGAAAAGGACGAATTGTTTAATTTGATGTCTATTTGTATGGATCAAAATTATTTTTTATTTGAGGGGAAATGTTATACACAGCCAGGGGTTGCTATGGGTTCTCCGTTATCTCCTCTGCTTGCAGATATTTACATGGATTATCTTGAGCAACAAATATTTACAACTTGTAGCACAAATGATCTTCTCTATTGGTATAGATATGTCGATGATATCGTCATTCTATGGAAGGGCACAGAAAGACAACTAAATTCTTTTCACGAAAAAATCAATAAATTAGATCCCTTTATCAAATTTACCCTCGAATTCGGCGGAAATAAACTCAATTTTTTAGATCTATCCATTTCTTTGGTAAACGAAAAGCATGATTTTTCAATTTATAGAAAAGATACATATAACGATATAACCATCCATAGTACTTCAAATCACCCTTTAGTCCATAAGCATGCAGCCTTCCATAGTATGATTAACCGAGCACTGTCTATTCCAATGAGTGAACAAAATTTATCAAAAGAAAAATCCATTATCAAAAGCATAGCGGCTAGTAACGGATATGGAGGAGATCTCGTTGATACCATATGGGATAATGTACTTAGGAAAAAGAGTAGGGAAAAAGTTTCCAATCTGGCTAGGGAAGATGTAAATTTAGAAGAAAAGCAATGGATAAGTATACCTTATTATGGGAAAATTTCGGATAAAATCGGCAAAATTCTATCATCGAGAGGTTACAAAGTAAGTTTTAGAACTAAAAATAGTCTTAAAGCATTACTAGGATCCGTTAAGGACAAAATCAATGTTCAGGATAAAAGTGGGGTTTATAAACTAAAATGTTCTTGTGGCTACGAATATTGCGGTCAAACTGGTAGGAAATTCAGGGAAAGAATAGACGAGCATCAGGAGGATTTCAGGGAAAATAAGGGTAAGTCTACATTTGCAAAACATCTTAAGGAATCCAATCATAGTTACAATTTTGATTTGACAGATAGACAGTTTGTAGAATTTCTTCATTTTTGTCCGAAGGGAGGTATGTTGAATGTACTTGAAAAATTCGAAATTATCAAAAGTGACAGATCTGGTAAATGTTTAAATGAGGATATACCTCAATATATTTCACCACTAATAGGTCCATTTTTTTTTATAAAGCTTGGAATTATCCCTTCACAATGTTGAAACCATATTTAGTTATTTCCCCCCTTTCACTTCATCTAATTAGCTATAATCCCCCGTCACCTTGTTTGCACTTCATTGGTTGTACCTCTTGCCCCTTTCCTTTCTCTTGACCAATGGGATTCAATCTCCCTTCACCTGTTACTATAAAAGCTGTGTCCTTTCTAATGTATCTTCAGTTATTGTTTGTTACTGATGATGGCCTAACCGTCGAAATCGATTTAACAGTGTAACTCTTTATTTTTCGTGGAAATAGACAACGTTTTTCACTAACTTCCGTTTTTTTTTTTTTTTTTTACAGTGCAATTAATTCCTTGCAACATCTTGACGCAACACGAGGCAATTTTATTGCTTTGTGTTGCGCACAACTTTTCAAGTGCAATTATTTTGGAGTTGCGCAACTTTTGTTGCTCGTGTAATCGGCCCTTTAAGGAATGAAGTGTGTCGTTAGGGTGAGGAGGGGAGGGGGGGGGGGGGGATGGAAATACGAATGAAGGGGGAAGTGGATAGGAAAAGAAATAGGAGGGGAAAATGGAATGGGAGGGGAAAGTGCTGGGTGAAATTGGGGATAGACGGCCTATTTCCACTGGCGCGCGTGAATCCGGAAAGTGTTTACACTTAACGGCCCCCCACCTAACTCCTTATTCACCTTCCTCCGCCTTATTCCACTTCCTCCACCTTATTCACCTCCTCATTCCCCTCACTCGTCACCTGACTGCCTCTTTATTTTCGTAAGCCCCTTCCAGCACAAAACGGCTCTTTTGTTCAACACCCTCTCGCTATTCGGCTCTTTTGGCCCTCAAGCGGTCGATTTTTTCGTTCAAAGTCTTTTTTTTTCTTCTTTTTTTTAACCTTCTTTTCAATCTTTTCATTCACGGCTTTTTTAAAATAAACGACTCGGTCGTCAAAGGCTTGTAGATGGGGCCCCGAGGCGGCGACCTTCCCCTACTTAAGCGCTAGAAGAAAAACGGAATTAGTCATCTACGTTGAACACCTCATTACCCCGTCACTTCTTCAAAAAGAAACAAGAAAAACCCATCAACTACCCAAGCTCTCAGAAATTCAAAAGTTCCAGTCATGCGGCATGATCATATTCATTTATTTATTCACGGCTAGAGCCAATTACAAAAAATTCAATAACATATTACATAATAGAGATAAAGTTATTTGCAATAAGACATAATTTACGATAAAAGATTAACAAACATAATACCTACAACCAAACAAAGCACCTACTACCTACGTTTTAAACAGCATGGTTCTAGGATTGGTTAAACAGGGATACTTCCATAAGAGTAGTTCAATCTGAATTTGGACAATGTTTCATGCAAGTATTACCGATTTTTACAACTAGCGAATGGTATTATTTCTATTTTTGACTGATTTTTCAACTTTGAAATTTTTGAAAACTTGATACATATTCTTATAAGACATTTTACGCTGATTCCGAATATACCACATGTTAGTATGCTGAAAACATTATTTCGCACAACAAATCGCAAAAAACAGGCTATTTTGAAATTTTTGACTACATTTTTGAAAATTTCAACCCGAAGATGTAATCCGATCATGCTGGCCAACGAACTTGAACTTTCGTTTTGTGTCCTTAACACTTTAAAATTTGTTTGAAGTTTCTAGCACAATTCTACGGACAGTTATCGTCTGGAATGACACATACATATATACATACATACATTAAAAAAATGCGTTAAACTTCAGAATATGATTCAGAATAGCCTGAAACGGATTTCTCCATAAAACGTTTTAAAAAATTCACATTCTACAAATTTTGAGGCGAGAGCAATAGCTTAATTTTCTTCAAAAATTCGCTAAAAATGGGCGAATTTTCGTAAATTATCGTATACTGTTGAATTGTTTTGAAATTCGAGCTTTTTGAGTGCAAGGAGATTGTTACTATTAATGCTATGACAAAAAACGTATTCTAAATAATAATCAGCTATTCAAAAAGAGGTTTTGGATTTTTAGCTTTTTCGTTTTGAAGTTTCTATCGATTTTTTAACAAATATTTATGACGTTTAAGTACATTTTTCAGCATAATTTTGTAAATAAATTTTTGAATGTTTATTTTATAGTGTTGATAAACTTTATTTGAGCAATATTCAGCTAAGAAATATAATATTAACGGATTTTTGGCAGTTTTTACCCATTTATAGTTATTTTGTGAGTACATTTTTTGAAATTTAACCAATTTATTGTGCTCAAAACTTTTGGCCAACGAACTCATCCTTTCGTTTGGAAAGCTTGGTTTTTCGGCGATGTTCCCCTACTTGAGCGCTAGAAGAAAAACGGAATTAGTCATCTACGTTGAACACCTCATTACCCCGCCACTTCTTCAAAAAGAAACAAGAAAAACCCATCAACCTAAAGAGGCACCTTCAGTGTAAAGTATAGAAATTACGCTCTCAGCTATGAATTCAAAAGTCCCAGTCATGCAGCATGATCATATTTATTCATTTATTTATTCTCGGCTAGAGCCAATTAGAAAAAATTCAATAACATATTACTATTATTTTATTATTATTTTGAATTGTTTTGAAATTTGAGCTTTTTGAGTGCAAGGAGATTGTTACTATTAATGTTATGGCAAAAAACGTATTCTAAATAACAATCTATTCAGAAATAGGTTTTGGATTTTCAGCTTTTTCGTTTTGCAGTTTATATCGATTATTTAGAAAATATTAATGACATTCAAGCTCATTTTTCAGCATAATTTTGTAAATAAAATTTTGAATGTCATATTTTACAGTTGATGAACTTTATTTGAGCAATATTCAGCTAAAAAATATAACTTTAACGATTTTTAGCCGTTTTTTAGCCATTTTTAGTGATTTTTTGTACATTTTTTGAAATTTGACCAATTTATTGTGCTCAAAAAGTTCTGGCCAACGAACTCATCCTTTCGTTTGGAAAACTTGATTTTTCGGCGATGTTCCCCTACTTGAGCGCTAGAAGAAAAACGGAATTAGTCATCTACGTTGAACACCTCATTACCCCGTCACTTCTTCAAAAAGAAACAAGAAAAACCCATCAACTACCCACGCTCTCAGAAATTCAAAAGTTCCAGTCATGCAGCATGATCATATTTATTTATTTATTTATTCACGGCTAGAGCCCATTACAAAAAATTCAATAACATATTACATAGGTAATAGAGATTTGAAATTTAAGTTATTTGAAATTTACGATAAAGAATCAACAAAAATTAAAACTCGTGAACGAGTTCCACTATCTGCTTTACAAGCAGATACCATGTTACATGGATAATATGTCTTTGATTGGGTATTTCATAACGGTTGTCCTCGAGAGTTGTAAACAAATCCTTCAACTTCAAACAAATCCCTGGGCCGCATCCCGACTAATTCCAACAAAACAACGGTTTACTTATAGAAATGTTGAAAATAACTGTGGAGAGAAGCCACTACAATGAGTTGTTGTTAACAGTCGACTGTTGTCAAGAGGATGAAAATGTTTCCTATGGAGTGGAGTAAATGATGCTATTGCTTTACGTTAAGAATATTGTAACCGGCTTATTAAAATTGTTTATAGTCCAATCAACTGAGTTTAGGAATGTAGCCAGGTACGTAAGGAGAGGGAAATGTGTACGTAAGGGGGGTGGCTTGAGATGTGAACATTTATCACATAAATCAAGCGCTTTCCAACGATTGGCGGACGATTTCTGTGCGATGAAAACTGCGGAAGTTCCATTCCCTTAGCAACGGCTGGGTTGTACGTGAAAAACACTGAAATTGTGACAAATTTTGCGTGACGGAAATTTTTGGTTGACCCCCCAGAGCAAAGACATATCCATGTCAATAATAAATATGGTACATAACTAGTATAAATACAATATTATAAATGACAGAATTGGAACATTTGACAATGGATTTAAGAAAGTAAATTGTTGGGTGGCACATGAGTTTAGGTTTAGAGCAAAAAGGACGATAAATGGTATTTAAAAGAAGACAGGGAGACGTGGGAAAAGTCAACTTCGTGACAAGAGCTTAGAAAAACATTGGTTTCACGAGGTAGGCGACAGAGGGGCCGATTGTATAAATACGAGTAATTACGATTCGATAATTCCGATTGTTTGGGCGAATTTTCGTAAATTATCGTATAGTGTTGAATTGTTTTGAAATCTGAGCTTTGTGAGTACAAGGAGATTGTTACTATTAATTTTATGGCAAAAAACGTATTCTAAATAATAATCAGCTATTCAAAAACGTATTTTGGATTTTAGCTTTTTTGTTTTGCAATTTCTATCGATCTTTTAACAAATATTAATGATGTTTAAGCACATTTTTCAGCATAATTTTCTAAATAAATTTTTTGAATGTTCTATTTTATGGAGTTGTTAAACTTTATTTGAGCAATATTCAGCTAAAAAATATAACATTAACAATTTTTAGCCGTTTTCAGCTATTTTTAGTGATTTTTGTGTACATTTTTTGAAATTTGACCAATTTATTGTGCTCAAAAAGTTCTGACCAACAAATCATCCTTTCGTTTGGAATGCTTGATTTTTCTGCGACCTTCCCCTACTTAAGCGCTAGAAGAAAAACGGAATTAGTCATCTACGTTGAACACCTCATTACTCCGCCACTTCTACAAAAAGAAACAAGAAAAACCCATCAACTCCCCGCTCTCTCAGAAATTCAAAAGTTCCAGTCATGCAGCATGATCATATTTATTTATTTATTTATTCACGGCTAGAGCCAATTACAAAAAATTCAATAACATATTACATAATAGAGATTAAGTTATTTGAAATAAGACATAATTTACGATAAAAGATTAACAAAAATAAAATGGTAAGTACATAACGTGGGGGTGATTTGTTCATCCGCCACTTTTTGGAGGATTGCTCAGCCTTCATCGACCATAAAGTCCAGCATTCACCCCCTCAGTGGGTGGATGTTTTGTCAGGACGAGACAAGGTCCAGTCCCTGTTGGTGTACCTGAAAGCCACTGAGCTTTACAAGAAACTGCGGTATTCTGATCTGTGATATATTTATTTATTTATGCGCATCTAGTTATACCTTTTGCAAAATCAGATAGATCGGGAGATGAAATCCCTAATTACAAAAGAAATAGTAATACAATAAATTCTGAACGAATCAGTCCAAATTCAATACCTAATAAATTTAGTACAAATTGAAGAATAAGAAAAATAAAATAAAAACATAAAAATTAATTTGCTCTGCAGTTAGAAAAGAGACAAACAAAAAACCAAAAAAAAAAATTACAATTTAAAATTAGAAAAATAAATTAATAGTTTCCGCTTAATAACATTCTCACTCTCAGAAAATAAATCAATTTCCACATCCAACTCATTAATCGTTTTTTGTATTCTCACCAATGGACTATTGGCTCCATAATTGGTCCGTCTAAAGTCCGGAACAAATACATCATTGTTACGTGTATGATGAGACGGGACTCTGAAGTTCAAGCACTCCAGTAATGAAGGAGCATCGTAGGAGCCGTTTAACAGTTTTACAACAAAAACTACATCCATAACTTTCCTTCGGTCCTCCAACGAGTTTGACTGTTGTACGCTTCTCATCAATTGGTCTTCGTATTCCGTAAAATATAAACATTATAAAAGGGATTCCAGATAGGAGAGGCGAATTCAAGACGACTTCTGACCAAGGAAATGAACAAGAGCTTTATGGCTTTAAAGTTACTAAATTTCCTAGTAGTCCGCATCAAAAACCCAAGCTGTCTAAGAGCACCAGACACCATAGAACGACAATGGTCCGCTAGAGTAAATTCACTGTCGAAAATAACACCAAGATCGCGAACCTTTGAGCATCTCTCTAGTACATGACCATCAAATAGAATTTAAGCCGCGTCTCAACCGGAAGAGTCATTAGCAGCAATCGAGAAGGGGTGTCAAAAGGACATTGCAACGGTTACGATTCTAAGGGGAGCCATGCTGACCTTCCGTCACTTAAAGGATTGCCATCACGGACTACACTGGCAGATCGGAGGGGGAGAAATAATAATAATATTAACCCGCAAAACGAGACATCGCCGCACTCTGCCTCAAGAGATACAGCGATGACCGCTTTGTAACCCCTACAGCGGATAAAAATACTCCGTAATAAAAACTAAACTATGACTAGATGATCCTTACAAATACACAAATATTCTCGATGAATATATAATGATAAATACTATATATATTAGTTAATAAAGGTGTCAAGAACTGGAGGTTTTCAAACCTTTGTTTCCTTTCCCACACCACTTCAGGTGGACAAAAATGTAGGTTGGTCCCAACCCATCATGTGATACTTCATTGCAACTCCATGGAACACGCTGACGTCCTCGGCTCCATGACACTGCCGTTTGCTCTACCTACCTACAGACTGCGCTCTTGCATCCTTACGTCCTATGATGGCACTACTGCTTCTACTTTTCTTCGGCTTCGCCTGACGTCACTCTCTCTCGTTCTGTTCTCGTCTCTGCTTTGTAGATAGCTTGCTTGTATATATCAGTATATTAACCCTGGAATGCCCCGGCTAACATGAAATAAACTCTGAATGAAAAAAAGTAATAGTAAGAAGAGCTTTACGCTCTGAAGAAAAAAATAATAGCAGAAAGGTACCTAACATAATTTCAATAACATTGTTACATAATTTCAATATAAACTTTGCAAATTTTCATAAAAAAAGGAATATATATAAAACAATTTTCTGAGATTAGTTTGGTATCACTTACAAAACCGAAGAACTAGAATGAAAAGGTTACATAACATTGGCACCAAGCAATAGGATGAACATTCACAACACTTTGAAGATCTATGATCAAGGCATATGGCTCTGTCGCATACGAAGCAAACAACCCTGGTTTTCTTGTCGCGACCTCGTTCACAGATGGAACATCAAACTAGTTTCTCCAAAAGTGTCACTTTTGACGCTTCTTCATTGGAATCTTAATACTCTGGTGAAAGGTAACGTGTGCATTCAATCCAGTCACAGTCTTCTCCTAAGTGCTCTCGTATAATCCGATTATAAGGACAGCTGTAATGTGAATGTCTACCTAGCTTATAGTGGCAGCAGTCGTTGTCTGCAGTGTTAATCTGGATTTAGTCGAAAAACAACCAGCGTACGGAATCAACCAGTTACCTCGTATTCTGAAAAGGTTTTGGATAGGTACCTACCTTCCTTGAAGATACACGTGACGAGAAGCGTGAAAATTTCTTTCAAAAACTAGAATATGTTTGCAAAACGCCGAAAATATGCAGTTATACGCATTTACACCCTAAATATGCACTTATATGTACAAATGCCCAAAATATGCATTTTAAATTTGAATTTAAAGTAGCCTACAAACACCCAAACATCATAATTCGTCGAGAAAAATCACTTTGGGCAATAAAAAAGTAATATGCAAAATCCGAGCTCTACTCATAACTCAGCTTGTTGTCCACGCACTTCGCAGTAGTTAACATAATACGGTTGGATAAATCGAGAGCTTTCGAACGAATGGTCAACGAATTTTGTGGGATGAAAAACGACGAAGTACCATTTCCCTAGCAACGACTTTTTTTTAACGCTTTTTGTTAACGCTTTTTTCGTTTAAGTGCCAAAGTAAAGACATAAAATGTCAAAATCCCTCTTATCCGTTGGATAAACGTGACTGATAAACCGTCCCTGAAACACTATAAAATAATTCGTCGTATTTAATTTTTCGACGAAATGAAATGCGAGTTCCCCGAACAAATGAAATTTCGATGGGGAAATAAAAACGCCCCGCAAGTCGGCTGACTTTCAGAGTGACTCTCACCTCGAGCCCCCTCGCGCTTTCCGGGGATCCCGGTCCGCCGGGCGCTATCGATTTCCAGCCCACCCCCCCGCCGTCACAGTCAGCCTTTCTGCCCACAGTACCGCCTCCTCGTCCTCAGCTACCCCTCCTCGTCCAAGCTGCCACCCCTCCTCGTCCACGCTGCCACCCCTCCTCGTCCGTACAGCTGCCCCTCCGCCGCCTCCTAGATGTCCCTGCAGTCCTCCCCTTCCTAGAAGGTCGTAGGTGCCCCCCCTCCCCTCCTCCTCCTCCACACCCGTCGTCCTCGCACCCTCTTGCTAAAGATTCAGGTGGAGGAGTTTCGTGGGTGATTTCTGTACGGGAAATCTTGAGATCGCATCAGTTCCTGTGATTTCCACGATTTCGGATTGGATGACACAAGACGGATTTCCTTGTTCCTACTGATTTATTTCACTTACCTCAAATTACAACATCAACATAAAGTGTTATCGTTTACAGTTTTCATTTTTTGATAAATGCAGAAGAGATAAGAGAGCAATAAGGTTCATCTGTTGGTACGATACTTTTCCTCATCTATGTCAACAGCCTCTTACTGCAAGATACTGTTTTTAGTTAGACTCAACATGGTCATAATACCAAAATGATTGACATAGATAATATCTATTATGTTTTTAACATACTAATAATACATAACATAAGACATAATAATACTATTGGCATGATAATCTGTATATTGTATCTTTTGGCTGGGGGTTATGCCAGAATAAGCGTGATCGTGATCACAAAATGTAATGGGTAACTAGGTTGTTAGCTACTTTCACTACTTTACTAATCACGCTACTCTATCCAGAAAATGAGGAAGTCACCATTTCTTAGCAATTAACGAAACAACTACAAAACAATTCGAATTTTTAATTTAAGTGATTTCACCTACTGTTTCTTATCTTACGTACAAGTTAAGTAGCTTAATGTGTCCTACGAAAAATAATTGCAGTAAGGAAAACTGTTATAGTAAATTCTTTTACCTAGTTGAACATATCAATACAGTGGTCTACACAAGAATGAACTTTTCAATCAATTCACAACAATAACTATAAACATAATTGCTTGGAAACAGAATCATCGAAACAACTAACAAAGTCTCCCTTCCGTTCCGCTGATTCTGTTTACCCCATACACTCCATGATCTTGAAATTCTTGTTTCTTGTTAAAGGCTTCGTCATTATGTCTGCAATGTTATTGGGAGACGAGACGTAGTTGATGCTCAAGCTTTCATTTTTCACTAAATCCCTCACGTAGAAATATCTAATATTTATATGTCTTGAATGAGAGCTTTCGTTGTTGCCTTTCGTAAAACTTATTGCAGCTTGGTTATCACTTCTGATTCCTGGATTTTTTTTTTTTTTCAAGGGATAACCTATTTCTTCTAGGACATATATCAACCATACCATGTCCATGGCACAAGCGGCCATTGCTATGAATTCCGCTTCCATCGTTGAAAAAGCTACCGTCTCCAAACGATCGGTGATCCTCCCAACTGGATAAGAAGCCCAGATGTTGACTTACAATCATCCGTAGATCCAGCCCAATCAGAATCCGAATCTCCCACAAAGTCATCATCTCCTCTATCAATTATAAATTCGTAATTCATAGTTCCTTTGAGGTATCGCAACACTCTCTTGGCCACCATCCAGTGCACCTTACCGGGATTCGAAGAGTACTGTCCCAATTTTGAAACCGCAAAGCCAAGGTCAGATCTTGTTGCTTGAGATAAGTACGTAAGTTTTTCAACAAGTCGACGATAAGGTACCTTCTCCATATCTTTTCTCTCTTCATCGGATTTTGGACAATGTTGCTTCCCTATATTACAATTGGTTTCCATTGGAGTTGATACGGATTTGCAATCGGACATATTAAATTCAGACAAAATCTCGTTGATGTACTTAACCTGATTCAGCCGTAGTGAATGGTCTCCTTTCTTGACTTCAATACCTAATACATAATTTAATTCACCCAAATCTTTCATATCGAATTTACTCCTCAACATTTCTTTCAATTCTCCCATACACTCCTCTGACGATGATATCAAAATAAGGTCATCTACATAAACCAATATTATCTTGACATTTTCGATGCATCTTTGATAGTATATACAGGGTTCCGATTTACACTTGTTCATACCCCCTTCCAACAATTTTTCGTACCAAGAGCGACCTGACTGTTTTAGACCGTATAAACTTCGCAGAAGTCGACACACTTCACCATCTGACCCTGTTATGCCATCCGGACATTTCATGTAGATTTCTTCCTTCAACTCTCCATTCAAATAAGCAGTTTTCACATCCATTTGACGGATTATCCAATTGTTATTTACTGCTAATTCGAGGAGCAATCTAATAGCTGGAAGACTGATAACAGGGCTATAAGTTTCGTCGTAATCTACTCCAGGTTTTTGGGTGAATCCTTGAGCTACTAGTCGTGCTTTATATCGCTCAACAGGAACGCCTAACGTCGCGTTATAACGCGTCCTGTGTGATCGGGCCTTTAGCAAATGCGGAACGATTTGAGACTAACAATCCACAGAGTGCCTCGTACTGCCCTTCCAGTCATATTTCTTTTAATATCGACAATATTCTAGATTTTTGTTTCCGGAAGTTCATGCAGTTGTATCGACAACGGTGTATTTGAGGTGGATTTTATTTTCGCACCTGTTATCTATATTTGACCAGAATAGTAATAATATTTCTCGTACGAATAAATTGAATAGGACGTATCTCTTAGGATACAGACTAAATTAAATTTTGTATTGCCTTTGTATTGGCGAAACTAGTTGTGAAGAGAGAATAGAATATATAAAGGAAGAAGCCGCCTTACTTCCACCCTCCTATCAGTACTCCTTTGAGACACGATGGCTATCACCACGAATACCTATAAATTAACATTATACAGTACGGAAATTTACGAAAATTCGCTCTTACTATGAAACATAAGGTACAAAACCTGTACACTAAGGAGTTCACCATACTATACAAATGATAATAAACTATTTAGTCCAATCTCTGCATGTTTATGAGGAATTCTTAATAGAAAAAAAAACCATACATAAAAAGAACAATTACACAATACTTCTTCGCTTGATAATACAGGTACCTAGGAAGATCGAATTGGAGAAAGAAGGTTTCACATGGAAATGATGAATTTCTACAAATCAAAAAATCATACAAATATTCAACATTCTTCCCCTACATGACCTACTTCTTCAATTAAATTACCTAAAAAGGATCTAATTTCATGTACGACTTTAGAAAAGCTCCCAACATCTAATTTCCTCTTTCTCTTTACATTTCAATAAATATACTGCAGTTGGGTGGTTTAGATAACGAGCTCCTAGGTACCTCAATCTCTTGCTACATAATTGCGGACATTTGCTGATTATGTGGAATACAGTTTCTGGCATTCTAGAGTTACAGGGACGACAAGGCTTTTGATTGGTCAACGTAAGATGTATTATGTCTTCAAAGTGCTCAGGGGTTTCCTCAATATTAGACATTTGAAAAATGTGTACTATGGGCTTGTGTACTCTGTACTGAAATATGGTATTTTGGTCTGGGGAGGAACATTTGGGACTTTCTTAAGAGGATTGCAAGTTGCACAGAATTCTATAATTAAAATTATTCTAAATAAACATCGTAGGTACTCAACGTTCAATATCTACAAAGAATTCGATGTTCTAAAGGTTGACCAAATTTTTTTGTACTGTTCGTGTGTTCATATATATAAGAGAAAAGTTGACCATGAGCATTTGGGTTTTCATTCAGAAACCAAAAAATATTAGACTGCCCAGAATTAATTTGGAAATTTACAAAAGAAGTTCATATGTCACTGCTATTCGTTTTTTTTAATCATAATAATATTAAGCTAGAAGATTTTCCCAACTTGAGTTCATTTAAACGTATTATCAAGATTAAGATGTCTTAGTTGTTTACTTAGTGTACCTTTGCTTACATTCTTGGTTTTGTTGTTTTGGTGTTTTTTGCGATGTTATTATTGATATAAATAATAATTGATATAATTAAAGATAATTGATATAAATTAATTATATATTATTACGTTATCATACTGAAGCGATGATTATGGTATGGTCCGATTGCTAAAGTGGGTATTGGTTGACTCCACGGGGAAACACAAGTTCCTTATGAACTTAAATCTTCGTGGCACAACGTATTTTTTCGTATATGTACCCAATTTGAAAAGAATATTTTTGTAACAGTTTTCTATTTTTGAAGTACACTATTTTTGTAATGTATTGCAGGGGTGCCCACAGGGGGGGGGGGGGGGGGGGGGGTCACGACGCAAACTGCGTCGTTAAAATTTTGGGGGGGTTAGAAAAATGAGTATTTTTTTAATTTTTTTATGAACAAGTAATAAGATTTATACTAATAATTTGCTAGCGTCAGCTGTTTTCAATTCGAATTACTTTATTGGATAATATGTTGTAGAAACAGGTATTGTGCGCATGCGTTGTGAGTGCCATAATGACAGCGGTAATGTTATACGGGGGTTATAACGGGGTTGGAGAAATCTGCTAGTGTTACCATTCGAATCAGCGTGAAAAAATACGTAGAAATCCACCCCAAACTAGGATTTTCTTAGGGGGGGGGGGGGGGGGTCATTTTTCATGAAAACCCCCGATTTAATTTAAAAAATCCACATTTTTCAACATACAAACATACTTTTCTCCCCAAATCAACAAAGTAAAATAAAAGTTGATTACACCATTGGAGAGCTTAAATTTCGGGCAAGTTTTTGCTACAACTAGTATTGTTTTAATACTTAACGCAATTAAGGTTTGTGTTGTAACTGTAGATAATTGAAATTCTACATATACTTATTGTACTTGTTTTACTGTCAATTAAAAATTAATTACTTACATTTGTAAAACAAGAAATACAACATTCTTTATCACATAAGTGTATCATTTACATTACCTATTTAATAAATATTTTAGTTGGGGGGGGGGGGGTTGGGGGGGGGGGCTCGAGTCGTTGCGCTTGGGGGGGGGGGCTCGAGTCGAGTGTATTGTATGAAGTCCAAATATATACATATTATTAAATACAACTTATTTTTCAGACTGTATAAATTCGCTCATACTGTCATGCTGTATGATTTATTTTCCGCATCACTTATTATTCCCGGCAGAAGTTAATACTCGGTGGAGTAATGTCAGGTGTGAAGTGGAGGGGTGGTGGTCGGAAGGGGGGGGGGGGGGGGGGGCTAGACTGTTGAAGTGTCCTTGGATCGAAGGTCAGCGAAGGTAACCAATTATGGGATGAGGGTACCGCGGGTGGGCGGAATAGCTTCTATTTTGGTAAGCTATCAAGCATTTCCCTCCCCCCTCCCCCTCACCCACTCATTCACCTTGGCGGCTCCCCGTCCGTCGCTTCCTCCCCTCCCGCCGCCGCCCCTCTCCTATAGCTTCTTCCGCCACCCCCCCTCGCCTACATAGCTTCCTCCACCTCGACCGCCACCAATCAAAATACTCGTCTCTCTCTCGCGTCCCCCAATTAAATCCGTGCCTCCCACCGCCAGAGATACGTCCAATTCAATTTATTTGTACGAGAAATATCATTACTATTCTGGTCAAATATAGATAACAAGTGCGAAAATAAAATCCACCTCAAATACACCGTTGGCGATACAACTGCATGAACTTCCGGAAACAAAAATCTAGAATATTATCGATATTAAAAGAAATATGACTGGAATGGCCGTACGTGGAATGGTACTCCCTCTGTGTATTGTTAGTCTCAAATCGTTCCTAACTTTCGCGTTTGCTAAACATAAATGAAATAATTATTATGAAATAGAAGTTATCAATATGTTGACTTATAACTTATTCGGTACAGGATACATCACTGTTTAATTTTTATGGAATTTATTCAGGGTGTCCGAGAATGAAACGTCAAACTTCAGGGATCGATCTTTATTGTAAACACCCCATTGCATGTTTGTTTCCATGTTGCAGACATGTGAATAAAACATGTGATGGGCAGTCTTAAAAAAGTTTCCGTGAAATATCGTGAAATATTGTGAATTTGAATATATAGAGATTTTGTATTATTTTTCAAGTGTTTTATTGTTTAATTTCACATTTTAAGAGGTTATCGGGCCCTTCCCACGTTGTGTTCAAGGAAAGTTTTCAGGAGAGAGGAAATCGATTATGGCAACAGTGAAGATAAGGATAAGGATAATACATGCTGAGTCTCTATTACGAAAGAACAAAGTCTGGAATTTTGTGAGTGGACGAAATAAGAAGCCGGTGATTGATCCAAAGGACCAAGAAACAGTTCGTTCTGCCAATCTATGGGATGAAGAGGATTAAGATGCAAAGGCAGAATTATTACTCATGATATCGCCCTCCGAACTGAAGAACGTGAAACACTGTGTCACATCCAATGATGTTTGGGTGAAATTGAAGAACATCTACCAATCAACAGGACCTGCTAGAAAAGCGACGTTGCTGAAGCAGTTAATACTCTGTCGAATGAGAGAAGGAGACGACGTTCGTGAACACATCAAAATTCATGGATGCTGTAGACAAACTTCAGGATATGAACGTAATCATTCATCAAGATTTGATGACGATAATGATGTTGTACAGTTTGTCCGACTCATACGAAAATTTTAGAGTTGCGATTGAGTCACGGGACGAATTACCAACTCCAGAAGCTCTGAAAATAAAAATAATAGAAGAAAGTGAAGCTCGATGTCAGAATTTCCCTCATCAAAATGACGCTCTATTATCGAAGAAATTCCAAAGAAATCAAAGGGATACGATGTCGCGAAAGCCAGAGGAGAGTACATTCAAATTCAAATGCCACATCTGCAGGAATCGTGGGCACAAAGCAAATGAATGTCCTCAGAAGAAAGGTACTGGGAAAAGCCAGCAACGAGCAGGAAGCGCAACTGCTCTGATGGCTGCTGGAAGACCTGAATGTGCAGAATGGTGTTTGGACAGTGGCTGTACTAGTCATATGTGTAATAACGAAGATATGTTCACAAGTCGTTATAAATCTGGACAACAAAGAGTCAACTTAGCCAGTAACAGCTCTGTACCAGTCGAGGGAGAAGGAACAGTGCAAATTACCGCCAAAAACGATCGTGAAGATCGGGAACTCGCACTAGAAAAAACACTGTTGGTACCAGGACTACGAACCAACTTACTATCAGTGGTGAAAATAGTGGACAGAGGGTATAACGTACTTTTCGAAAAACGTATTGCTACAGCTTACAACACTAATGGGGAAGCAATATTGACGGCTGATAGAAGAGGCGATTTGTTCTATCTTCGCCAGAACAAAAATCAAGAAACAGCTGGAATATTATACGAACAGGAAGGCAGTAAGATGGATCTATGGCACAGAAGATTGGGGCACTTGAACTAGCAAACGATGAAAGAAATGGCAAAAATTGGTGTACTTAATCAAATTAAACATCAACAAGCATTCAAAATTAGGAGCTTGTAAGGCGTGTTTGCAAGAAAAATCAACACAAACACCTTTTCCTAAGAAATCTGAGCGAAAAACATACGTTTTGAATATTGTACACAGTGACAATTGTGGACCCATGCGAGTGAAATCAAATGGTGGGGCTCTCTACTTCATCTCGTTCATTGATGACGCGTCAAGATGGTGCGAAGTACAGTTCTTGAAGCACAAATCTGAGGCGCTGGACGCATTTAAACGGTACAAAAACAAAGTAGAGACACAAACTGGAAAGAAAATAAAATGTCTGCAATCGGATAATGGAACTGAATTCAGAAATAGAGCATTCGACGAATTCTTGAAGCATGAAGGTATCACCAGAAGGCTAACAGTGAAGGACACACCACAGCAGAACGGAGTCAGCGAACGGAAAAACCGTACCCTTGTAGAAAGCGCGCGTTGTATGATGCTTGACGCGAACATGGCACCAAAATTTTGGGCAGAAGCCATAAACACAGCAAATTACATCCGGAACCGCTGTCAGTCTCATAGTATTGGAGGAGAAATTCCATTTGAACTGTGGTTCAAGAAGAATGTGTGTGTATCTTACTTCAGAAGAATGTGTATCTTACTTCAAGACATTCGGATGTGTAGGTTATGCATTGGAAAAGAGAGAAAAGCGAGATAAATTTGAATCAAAAAGAAACAAATGCATATTTTTGGGCTATTCCGAGGAAACCAAAGGTTACAAAGTTTGGTTTACAAACCAAGGGAAACCAGAATACACTCGAGACGTGAAATTTGTATTTGAATTCGATGCAGAAATGGGAAATTTTGAAGAATTCATGACAACGAAACGCAAAGCAACTGGTAACACCTTAGATGAAAACAGATCAGAAATCCAAGTATCCGTAAACAAACAAACTTCGAAGAAACCTGAAAATCGCGTTGAAGAACTTGTATCATCTACCAGTAATCAAGAAAACCTTGAAACTGAAACTGAAATGGAAGAAGATATTGGAACAAGGAGGGGAAGTGAAAACGAGAAAACTCCTCCAAGAGTCCTGAAGTTCGGAGATCAGAAAGACTCGCTATAAAAAGAATGTAACGTTTCGGAAACGAAATATGAACCGAATTCAGAATTTCTGGAACCGGGGGATGTGAGCATCAAGGAGGCGCTACAAGGACCGTACTCTGACCAGTGGAAAGAAGCAATTGAAGAAGAATATTGCGCACTATTGAAAAATGATGTATGGGAAATCAAAGATGAGCCTCCAAATCGAAATATTGTTGGAAGTAGACTGATTTTGAGGAACAAATTTAAAGCAGACGGCTCTATAGAAAGACGTAAAGCACGTCTAGTGGCGAGGGGTTTCACACAGCGACCAGGAATCGATTTCCACGAAACATTCAACCCTGTGATACGCATGAATTCAATTCGAACTATGATGGCTGTTGCAGTGAAGAAAGGAATGATAGTTCATCAGATGGATATCACTACAGCATATTTAAATGGGGAGATTACGGAAGAAATCTTCATGAAAATTCCGGAACATTATGAAGAAATTTGAGAAAAAATAAGCAAGAAAGAGAGTAGGGAAACTGAAGTCAAGAATAAAGCAAGATAATTTTTATTGAAATTGAAAAATGGAAACAAAGTGTGCAAAATTAAAAAGGCATTATATGGATTACGACAGTCAGGAAGAATGTGGTACCAGAAATTGGATGTCACACTAAGAAGTAAAGGGCTACAACCAACGTCTCCACACCCTTGTGTTTATACAGGGAAAGTAGATGGGGAATTGGTGATCCTTGGGGTGTATGTCGACGATCTGATTCTGGCCACTACCATGACGAAAACAATGGAGAAATTGAAAAGCAGATTGAAAGAAAATTTCAAGTTGAAAGATGCTGGACCGATTCACTATTGTCTGGGCATAGAATCACTAAATCCCAACACCTGACTTCTACTTAAACTTGATATTCCTAATTCCAGACTTCTCTCCGGCCCCATATATGAGTAGTCCAGCAGACTAAAGCTTCGTTCTCAGTGCGCGTTCTGACAGTTCTCGAATTCATCAGAACGTTCTGGAACTTGTGGAACTGTGTTCTGCACTGCGAACGATTTCAGAACTTGGAAGTGGAATAACCTGTGTTGTTGTTTGTAACCTCATTCAACTCATGTTACCTTCTGTTAATCCCTTTCAGAATATTTTTTAGTTCCCGGGAATATATTACTTATTATGCCCGTGAATATTACTTAAATATTACCCCATGGCAATAAAAAAATAAAATAAATAAATAAAAATTAGCTGTCGACTTGTTTTTACTGCATATCGTAAGTAGGTATACGAAGTTTCACAATTTTACAAAGAAGTTTGTAAAAGTTATATTCAAAAGTCTGATATTGGCACAAAAAAAGCGGATTTCAAAAACCGAAATCGAGCTACAGGCGAAGGTTTTTGTTATGCAAAAAATTTGAAAAAATTCAGAGGTCATTTTTTTGACATTTTAAACCAAATTTCGAGTGGAGGTCATCAAAATTCCACCTTTCTCAAAATAGCGGGCACCCTAATACCTATAAATTAACATTATACAGTACGTTAATTTACGAAAATTCGCTCATACTATCATGCTGTATGATTTATTTTCCGCATCACATATTATTCCGAATTAAATTAATCCGAATCTGAAGCCCGTTCTTCTCGTAGACCTTGCACTCAAAAAGCTTAAATTTCAAAACAAATTAAAACGTGCAGTACGATAATGTATGTAAATTCGCTCATAAGGTAATGCTGCATGATTTATATTCCGCATCACATATTATTCCTTGCAGAAGTTATTACTCGGTGGAGTAATGTCAGGTGTGAAGTGGAGTGGTGGATCTTCATACTATACTAATTTATTATAACTAGATGGTAGAATAGTACCTACGATTAGGGTAGAGTCATGATCCGATTAACTCTTTGATAAAATTCACTTTATCTTCTGTTTTAAGCTAATTATGCTAATTTCCACACAAAGCACTTACAAATGTGTTAAAAAATCCATATACATTATAGGGATATCATCAGCTATGCAAGATTTTATGAATCTCCCCAAGGACGGTACGGTTGGCACTTCTATCACATATATGTAACTCACTAAATCCCAACACATAACTTCTACTTAAACTTGATATTCCTAATTCCAGATTTCTCTCAGGCCCCATATATAAGTAGTCTAGCAGACTAAATTAAATCTTGTTTAAAATTTGACGAAATACCTACAACGCTGTAACGAGACCTTCTCGAACGATCAAGTTTGTCCCCCACCCCGGCTGGGTAGTTCCTACAAGAAGAACTGTGAGTTCTTCAATTCCGTTCAACGCGGAGCAGCTCATGAGTCACAAATGAAAAGTCACATTTACGTTTCTAAACTGTTATGTGATCGTGTTATGAGACCACCAAACTATACACTTCATTCTGATCTACATATCCAACTAATCTGCATTTTTACTAAGTGATTGACTACTTGATGTCATGTGTTTTTGAGATGCGAGCTTGCGAGCATCCAGACCACCTAACTATACACTTCATTCTGACCTACATGTCCACTAATCTGCATTTTTACTAAGGGATTAGTACATGCAAATTTCGGGTGGAGGTCATCAAAATTCCACTTTTCTCAAAATTCGTGGTGATAGCCATCATGTCTCAAAGGAGTACTGATATGAGGGTGGAAGTAAGGCGGCTTCTTCCTTTACATATTTTATTCCCTCTTCAAAATTAGTTTCGCATCTCAATGATAGAATTTTGTCGATTTTTTCAGAAATTTTCTCATAATAAGGTACACTTATCCATTGTTTTTCTTCTAAAGTTATATCTTCCCTAACCAGATTGGAAACTTCATCTCTACTCTTTTAACATGTATCATGTTTTAGCCCTGGGGGGTCGTTCTGTGAATTCCGACACGACACGCAAATCTGCAACGTTTTTTTTTTTCTGATGATTTCCGCTTACAACCGAGTCGTTGCTAGGGAAATGGTACTTCGTCGTTTTTCATCCCACTAAATTCGTTGACCATTCGTTCGAAAGCTCTCGATTTATCCAACCATATTATGTTAACTACTGCGAAGTGCGTGGCCAACAAGCTGAGTTATGAGCATGGTTATTTGAATAATTGTGTACACTCAGGTGATCATCCTCAATAATTGATATTGTGAACATGATTGCAACCGCTTGTTAATTTCTGATGATTTCATTGAGTTGGTGTTTCGATGATTTGATTCATAGCAGGTGATCCGAATATTGCGAGAACGGTTTGATT
Organism: Adelphocoris suturalis; assembly: GCA_030762985.1. NCBI lineage: Eukaryota > Metazoa > Arthropoda > Insecta > Hemiptera > Miridae > Adelphocoris > Adelphocoris suturalis. The sequence goes on from CM061040.1 coordinate 159,719,760, forward strand.
TGTGAAGCGGTGGTTAAATCATTTTAATAGGTAATTTCTATACTTTACACTCTAGGAAGCTGTAATTTTGTATGTAGCCTCTTCAGGACATTTACTTGACGATGCCCAGGGTCCGGATCAGATGAGTGGCTCTTAAAGCTAATTTCTATGCATTACGCTCTAGGAAGCTGTAATTTCGTGTGTAACCTCTTTGGGACATTTACTTGACGATGCCCAGGGTCCGGATCAGATGAGTGGCTCTTAGAGCTAATTTCTATGCTTTACACTCTAGGAAGCTGTAATTTCGTATGTAGCCTCTTTAGGACATTTACTTGACGATGCCCAGGGTCCGGATCAGATGAGTGGCTCTTAGAGCTAATTTCTATGCTTTACACTCTAGGAAGCTGTAATTTAGTATGTAGCCTCTTTAGGACATTTACTTGACGATGCCCAGGGTCCGGATCAGATGAGTGGCTCTTAAAGCTAATTTCTATGCTTTACACTCTAGGAAGCTGTAATTTCGTATGTAGCCTCTTTAGGACATTTACTTGACGATGTCCAGGGTCCGGATCAGATGAGTGGCTCTTAGAGCTAATTTCTATGCTTTACACTCTAGGAAGCTGTAATTTCGTATGTAACCTCTTTAGGACATTTACTTGACGATGCCCAGGGTCCGGATCAGATGAGTGGCTCTTAAAGCTAATTTCTATGCATTACGCTCTAGGAAGCTGTAATTTCGTGTGTAACCTCTTTGGGACATTTACTTGACGATGCCCAGGGTCCGGATCAGATGAGTGGCTCTTAGAGCTAATTTCTATGCTTTACACTCTAGGAAGCTGTAATTTCGTATGTAGCCTCTTTAGGACATTTACTTGTCGATGCCCAGGGTCCGGATCAGATGAGTGGCTCTTAGAGCTAATTTCTATGCTTTACACTCTAGGAAGCTGTAATTTAGTATGTAGCCTCTTTAGGACATTTACTTGACGATGCCTAGGGTCCGGATCAGATGAGTGGCTCTTAGAGCTAATTTCTATGCTTTACACTCTAGGAAGCTGTAATTTCGTATGTAGCCTCTTTAGGACATTTACTTGACGATGCCCAGGGTCCGGATCAGATGAGTGGCTCTTAGAGCTAATTTCTATGCTTTACGCTCTAGGAAGCTGTAATTTCGTATGTAGCCTCTTTAGGACATTTAATTGACGATGCCCAGGGTCCGGATCAGATGAGTGGCTCTTAGAGCTAATATCTATGCTTTACACTCTAGGAAGCTGTAATTTCGTATGTAGCCTCTTTAGGACATTTACTTGACGATGCCCAGGGTCCGGATCAGCTGAGTGGCTCTTAGAGCTTGCATACGAGTCTGAAACTAAAGACATAAAATGTCCCAATGTGTTGCAGACTCGTATGCAAGCGTACTTTGGTATGAGTCCCATCGGAAATATCTAATGGTAAAATAAAAATGTATATAAATATAATAAATTGTTTTGGTTAATTAGAATCTTTTCTTTTTTCTTGACCTTAAATAACTATATCTAATTTCTCCCTTGCGAGGGAAAAACATTAAACATGATTTAATGTTTTTCCCTCTCAAGGGAGAAATTTTTCCCAAGAACCTTATCCCCCCCCCCTACATCGATATTGGTGAACAGACTAACCACGTCAAAAGATGAGAGTTTAGTATTTGGAGGCTTTTAAATTACCTTAATTTTACCAAATCATAATAATTTAGTACAGGATGTTGAGGTCGAAAGTTGGTTTTGTTTCTGAATAAAATATTGAGTTTTTTAGCCAATTTGTGAGCAGGAGCACCAATAAGACACCACCGGCCTCATCGGCGCTCCTTCCTTATGAATTTTAGGGAGACAAGATGACCTGGGCGCATGAGGGTTCATATCTACAAAACTTTGAATGTACATATTTTTTAGTAAGTTATCTTCTGATTGGTTAATTACTTTTCGAACTAATCTTTGAAATTTTGAAGTTGTGTCAGATGGGAGATTTGAACAATTATTATCTTCTAGAAATTTCACAGTTTTCGAAATACAATCTTGCTTATTTAAAATGACAGTCGTAGTACCTTTATCTGCTTTGAGGGCAACAATATTTTTCTGGGCAAACTTCAGACCTTCAGATCTTAGTATTCTTGGTTCGTATCAGTTATGCAATTACAGTTTTTCATGATTTTACTGCCATCAGGTGTGATTTTTTGTAAATTATCAACTTTAGGTGATACAGGAACATGCCCAAAATCCGAATCTGAAGCTAACTAAATTCGGCCGCCAAGTCAACTTGGATGGTTTTTGCTAAACACGGTCCCTATATGTTTGGTATAAACACAAGGTTTTTGACTCTCACCCTTAGTTTAAAGCGCATAGATGCACAGTGGAGCGAGTGATAGGGTAGGCCGGACATTCAATAATATCTCCGTTTCTACTTGTCCTAGAATATAGCTTCAGGTATCATTTTAAAGCAAATCGAATACTCTATTGAACCACATGATCAGCAATTTTTTAAGCAATTTCGCCAGTGGCGATATGACGTGTAGAACAACGTTTAAGTTTGTACATACATAAATATTATGTATCACTTGCTGAATACAGAATTGCAATTTTTAAACACATAATAAAAACACATGTTTGATAAATTTTTTTTTTACATTCCTTCCTTACCCCTAAGGGTAAGGAAAGTAGGTATTGTAATTTCCCCAAAAATCGAAATTCGAATTTTTATCAAATCTTTACGTTTTGAGGTCTCCTGAGTCGAAAGCAACCATTTTTGCAAATTGGTGTGTGTGTGTGTGTGTGTGCCCACATTTTTTTGATAAAGAAGTTCACAAACGCAAAACTAAAACTATAAACAAAAATATATCTAGAAGTAGAAAAAAAAGTCGATGTTTTTTTTAAATTTTATTTATTTAACACATTTATTTGTTGTACATAATACATATTTATACAATATTTGCTACAAATATCTGTATATAAATAAAATACACTTTGTGAAAAATAATATTTAATTAACTAACTTAAACAAGATAGAAGTTATAACATGTATTTAATTTAATAATGAAATTTTCAACCATTTTCCTCAAAAATGGATCCAAAGATCTATTTGCATCATTCCATTTAAGTTGAAAATGATAGCACCATATCCTCAATTTCTCCCGCAAACCGTTTTTCGCACTATTAGTAATTGCAAAACCAAGTAAGTCAATCCATTTTTTCCAAAGCCACGTCAAAATCCTTAAAATTAATATTGTTAGATCTAAAAAATTGAAATAGATCGTCATTTGTTTTAATTTCCATTGTGTCGAAGCGAGAGACAACATCAGACTGATTCCTTGTTTACCTTTAAAGAGGAGTATCAAATAATAAACAGAAGTAACGACTAATATGATTACAAAATGTCAACAAAGGAACGTAGGTATTAACTTTAAAAACAAAATATCTATTGAATAGGCAAGATCTGTCTACGTTGTAAATAAGACAATATACTTCTAAAAACGTGCCAAATGGTATTTTTTTTCGGTAAATACCGGCGATTTGCGAATTAATTAAATAGAATTATTTTCTGTTCGATGTCAAAAAAAAAAAAAAAAAAAAAAAAAAAAAGTTAGGGGAATTTTTAAAAACCTTTTGTGCCAGTTTTAGATTTATTATAATACCCTTATTGCGTACTAAGAGCAGCAATAATTTATAAAATGAAATGAGAGTTCACGACCAATTTAATAAGCCAAGGTTTTTTTAGACATAGCAAATATAATCAATCTGCTCAATTGAAAAGCGTTTATTTGGTACTAACCAAACAATCAAAATCCCAAATCAAAAGTTTTATTTTTTCCCCAATGTCCAACATTACTGTAGGATCGCCCCAGTGTGAGGCGGGGAGAAAGTGGGTCTCATCCCGACCACTCTGATTGGTCGACTCCTATCCTCAATCCTTTCTAATCGCTATGTCTTAAAATCCTGCTACTTACTTCGCCGTCATCCTTCTTACCAGTAGCTATATGCCAATTATCCCACATTCGCTAATCTATTTCTGCAGTCTCCCAAATTCTCGGGCTACCAAATTCTTTGAGTGCCGTCCGTCTACAACTTTACGTGTGCGGCCTCCACCGGAAGCAGTACCGGATCCCGGATTTTCGGAGCGACTTTCTACCATTCCTTTTGTATGTATGCCAATTTGGGGGGTTTTGGGTTGAATGCCCATATTCTTCTGCTCGCTGTTGCGCTAAATCAGCCCTAGGCGGCAGTGGTCCTGCATAAAATCCATTTAGGACGTTTCCTGGTGGAGGGGCATCAATATCTAGGGATGGGTATCGATGTATCGATGTTTTTTTCATCGATGTTTACTCTTTGATGTTTTTTAAACATCAATGTTTTTTCCCAGACATCGATTTTTTTTTTTTTTTTTTTTTTTTCAAACGTGTTTAAACGCTACGACTCCCAAGCATGACATTGGAAAGGCATTGAAAGAATCAATGTTAGCACAGCATAAAAAGCGGTTTGGGTCGATCGAACATGTTCAGCTCTTAGCTGTGTCTAGTTTACTTGACCCTCGTTTCAAAAGGGAATATTTCCTAGACAAATTGGCCTGTGCAAAAGCTGTTTCTGCTGTCTGTAAATTGATGGAAGCTGTGTCATCCTCTCACCCAGGCATTGAAATAATCAATGTTAGCACAGCATAAAAAGCGGTTTGGGTCGATCGAACATGTTCAGCTCTTAGCTGTGTCTAGTTTACTTGACCCTCGTTTCAAAAGGGAATATTTCCTAGACAAATTGGCCTGTGCAAAAGCTGTTTCTGCTGTCTGTAAATTGATGGAAGCTGTGTCATCCTCTCACCAACCTGGGTCGCCGGAAGGACATGATTCTCCTTCATCTGAGGATTCTGAAAAAGGAACTTGAATACCTAGCAGTCAATTTTTTTCTGGTCGAACTATTATTGGAATATGATTCTTATCAATTATCGTTCATATCATTGGAGTTGTAGGTGTCAATCAACTTTAATGGGAGTCATCATTGTTATTTCCACATAGTGCCGTTCCCTCTTTAGGCATCACAACAAGAAAATTCAAAAGACGCGGCAAAAGAAGACTCGTCGTGACGAAACAATCCCTACTGAGCTTTCGCTGTACCTGAACGCCCCCAACGAAAAAATTAAACAGAACCCTTTGGGGTTTTGGAAGACCATGCGGGCAACTTATCCCATCATTTCCGAAGTGGTTTTCAAAAATGTTCCAATTGTGGCAACTTCAGTTCCTTCTGAGAGGCTATTCTCTCAAGCAGGCTTAATTTTAAGCTCCTTGAGAAATCGCCTCTCAGAGGAACTGGCGTCAAAATTGTTATTTTTACACGAAGCAGAAGACCGTTTCTGGAAGTTGTAAAACAAACATGTAATTTTTTACAACTTCTTTACAATTTTTCAGTGTTTTAATGAGAACATTTTCTTTCTACTTTTCTGCGATTTTACTTATGTAGGTACTATTATTAAAATTGTTGAAAAGAACTACTTTTTTCCGCAAATTTTCTAAGAAAATTAGTTTTTTCTTTTGGTTTTCTAAAAACCATCGATGTGTCGAAACATCGATGTTTTTTCTTTAATGTTTTTTAGACATCGATGTTCCTTTAAAAAAATCGATGTGCAAACATCGATGTTTTGTTCATCGATACCCATCCCTATCAATATCCTATATTAGTCCCCAACACTATATAATATTACAAACTTACCAATTATTTCAGTCCATCTGTAATTATGTAGGTAGTAGTATCAGCCGTCACTCCGCACAGACTTTAACTAATTATTATTAACATATGTATTTGTATCCATGGCAACGACGCGTTTACTCCGAATTCAGTTTTTTTCCTGTCAAATATCATTCTGTAATCTGTATCGTTTCATGTACGTCAAGATGAGAAATATATTCACAGTTAGTTAGTTTCAATAGTGTTCAATGTTTAGAGTTATATAAACTAACACCATCACGTATCACCCTAACTGCTCCCCCCTTCCCCCTTTTTTTAACTCTTATTTTGACTGAAACACGCGAGGATAAACCACTCAGAGAAATGGATATAGCGCTGCATGAGCACAAAGTATCGCATTCCCGAATGGCTTGAGGGCTTCTGCGAGGGGCCTAAAAGATGGATATCGGCCCATCAAAGGCGAAACGAGGGCCCGACTCCCAGTGCGCCCGTTCGGAAGAACCGCTCCGTCAGGCAAATGTGTTTCCCGAGCCCCGATGTCTCCGTCTTCCCACTCGTATGTCACATTTTACGGCCTGTCTACCTCCTTTAATCGCACAGCGGCAGGCGGGTGAGTATACGTTGTGGTGGTAATATTTCCTTACTCGTTCACGATAATAATAAAACCTGCAGATGGCTTGCACACTTTCATTAGCAGAGTTACCGGTTGATGTGTGTCGGATAAATATTCGGAGGATATGATATTCATAAATTGGATATTTAACCAATATTTACCATATGCCCTCATATACCTGTATATATTTTTTATTATTTTATGACAGTGAAAATGCCTTTGTCGACGGATCAACCAGAAATTTTGTTACGCAAAAATAAACCGTCACGCAACCTATAAAAAAGTTAGGTGTTGTTATGATTGTGTATACCAGCAATAAATCATATGATGTTCAGTTGGAGAAATCAGGACCTACGACTTGTCACTACTAAGCTTCATGTGAAGCACTGTTCGGGCAAAATGATAGAAAAGTAAGCAAACGCTTGCGTACGAGTCTGCAACACATTGGGACATTTTATGTCTTTAGTTGCAGACTCGTATGCAAGTTCTAAGAGCCACTCATCTGATCCGGACCCTGAGCATCATCAAGTAAATGTCCTAAAGAGGCTACATACGAAATTACAGCTTTCTAGAGTGTAAAGCATAGAAATTAGCTTTAAGAGCCACACATCTGATCCGGACCCTGAGCATCGTCAAGTAAATGTCCTTGAGATGCTACATACGAAATTACAGGTTCCTAGAGTGTAAAGTATAGAAATAACCTCTTCACAAATCGAACCGTTCTCGCAATATTCGGATCATCTGCTATGAATCAAATCATCGAAACACCAGCTCAATGAAATTTTCAGAAATTAACAAGCGGTTGTAATCATGTTCACAATATCAATTATTGAGAATGATCACCTGTGTGTGAACAAATTCATAAAACCATGCTCATAACTCAGCTTGTTGGCCACGCACTTCGCAGTAGTTAACATAATATGGTTGGATAAATTGAGAGCTTTCGAACGAATGGTCAACGAATTTTGTGGGATGAAAAACGACGAAGTACCCTTTCCCTAGCAACGACTCGGTGGTAAGCGGAAATCATCAGAAAACAACCGTAACTTTTTTAACTCTTATTTTGACATTTTATGTCTTTGCTATGGCACATAAACTAAAAAAAAAAAAAAAAAATTCACGAAAATTGGTCACGAAAATGATTTCCGCTTACAACCGAGTCGTTGCTAGGGAAATGGTACTTAGTCGTTTTTCATCCCACAAAATTCGTTGACCATTCGTTCGAAAGCTCTCAATTTATCCAACCATATTATGTTAACTACTGCGAAGTGCGTGGCCAACAAGCTGAGTTATGAGCAAGGTTAATTGTGATTTCATTGAGCTGGTGTTTCGATGATTTGATTCATAGCAGGTGATCCAAATATTGCGAGAACGGTTTGATTTGTGAAGCGGTGGCTAAATCATTTTAATAGGTAATTTCTATACTTTACACTCTAGGAAGCTGTAATTTCGTATGTAGCCTCTTTAGGACATTTACGTGACGATGCCCAGGGTCCGGATCAGATGAGTGGCTCTTAAAGCTAATTTCTAAGTTTTACACTCTAGGAAGCTGTAATTTCGTATGTAGTCTCTTTAGCACATTTACGTGACGATGCCCAGGGTCCGGATCAGCTGAGTGGCTCTTAGAGCTTGCATACGAGTCTTCAACTAAAGACATAAAATGTCCCAATGTGTTGCAGACTCGTATGCAAGCGTTTCAGTAAACAGATGGAAACCAGGAGTTCGTTTAACGTTATTTTTTAACGCTTTTTGTCAACGCTTTTTTCATTTATGTGCCATAGTAAAGACATAAAATGTCAACTACAAAACATGAATGCTGACGAAGCACGATGTTATCATCATGACGACGTCAATACTAATTTTTTGTTACACGTCGTGTTGAGTTACCACAATTTTTCTAATTGCTATTTTATTTAAAACAATAAAAACCATTGAAATTAGTGAGACATTTTCAATGCTCATAACAGCTGAGTAAGATCCTGAGCTCAGAGCTAATTTCTTTACTATTCAACCTATGAAGCTGAAATTTAAAATGGAGACCCCATTTAGAAACGAATTCTGAAGTCAATCATTAGGGTTGTTAGCCGTTCCATGTTTATGGTGAAGGTGGTTGTGAGGGGATGAGTTAATTTTAGGCTGCTTTTCTCATCATTTACCTACTCATTTACTTGTGAAGTCTGAAGCTCCCCAGATCAGCTGACTGAGCTCCGGAACTACTTCTTTGTCATTCAATATATCGTCACCACTATGGCAGAATTTTTTTTTTTTTTTTTTTTTTTTTTTCACTTCAGAAAACTATCGGATCGGCGAATTTCACGAATTTTTGTTGTAGCGACCATGAAGATGGTACTGACTGGCAAGGTCTATCAACCGTTTAAATACTGCCCCATTATTTTGCACCGTTTTCCAACTACAGCAAGGTATTAATAATTTCTTTATATATAATTCCGAACGGTCTTTGAAATTGTGAAGAACTTCGCGGTCCGATTTTAGTGTTAGACTGCTCATTCGAATCAGCACGGCTCCAAGTTTGTTGCAAAAGTGTCGCCGTTCGTCTCTATACCCGCCTTGATCGTGTTCTAGGAGGTCCTTATCAACGAGAGTTGTTTATTAGGCTGTGGCGGTAACAACAGTTGCCATCAATTCACGGTAATTAAGAAACGTAGTGTAGTTATTAACATCTAGGAGAGTTAGACCGTTCGGAATTATATATAAAGATACCAGTATAGCGGAATCAACACCAGTTCGACATCTACGAGTACTACTGATCAAGATACAATCAACGAAGACACGGACGCGCAGATTCACACGCTTACAAAGAAACGAAGAAGACTCATGCCCAAATTCTAAATTTCCCGATTCAACTTTTTGTTTAGTCTCATAGTGGCGAGGACCATTTCAACTGGTGATATTTATTTTATTACATTACTTACATTATGATCGGTATTTCCTATTTTTTAATCATTTAATAACATCGCCTTAGCTTTCAACAGGTCACATAACGCCGCAAATAGGTAGGACTTATATCGTTACTATAATGTGCTACTGTTATACGGACTAGATTAGGGCTTTCCAAGCCCTAACAGGCCTCTAGTTTATTTATAAACTAGCAAATAAACGGGTAGAATCAAAAATGGATTATGCTCTCATGGAAACTTATGAAAACGCTAACTCGTTAGTTTTCTGGAGTGGAAAAAAAAAAAAAAAAAAAAAAAAAAAAATCGATAGTCTGCCAAAGTGGTGACGATATGAAGCTGAAATTTGTGATCGAGGACTCTTGGAATGTCTAAAACGAATTAGGAAATCTAGTGTTACACAGATCAGGTGAGTGAGATCCGGAGCTAATATCTATGCGATTCAGCCTATCAAACTGAAATCTTTGCTATTCAATCTATGAAGCTGAAATTTGAAATGAAATACCCTTGGGACGTCTAGAAACGATTCATGACGTTTAGAGCCCCCCCCCCTCCCTCCCCAGATCAGCTGAGTGAGACCCGGAGCTAAGTTCTTTGCTACCCAACCTATGAAGCTGAAATTTTGTATGAAGTGAACTCCACGTTCCTCCAATGTTCAGCCGAATTGTGAAAGCAAAAGAGAGCCTGGGGTCCAGTTCTCTTTCTCCTCATACTTTGTACCTAAGCTAATAGGAAATTACGCTCAAAAACAAAACCTCAGTTTTGTTCGTTTTCACATATCGTCACCGCTATGGCAGACTATCGATTTTTTTCCACTCCAGAAAACTATCGAATCGGCGAATTCCACGAATTTTGGCTGTAGCAATCATGAAGATGGTACTGGCAAGGTCTATCAACTGTAAAAATACTGTCAAATTATTTTGCACCATTTTCCAACTTTGTATTAATAAACTTTATTTATAAACTAGCGAATAATAGAAGAATCAAAAATGGATTATGCTCTCCTGGAAACTTATGAAAACGCTAATTCGTTAGTTTTCTGGAGTGGAAAAAAAAATTCGATAATCTGCCAAAGTGGTGACGATAAGAAGCTGAAATTTGAGATCGAGGACTCTTGGGATGTCTAAAACGAATTAGGAAATCCAGTGTCACAAAGATCAGGAGGGTGAGATTCGGAGCTAATTTCTTTGCTGAAATATTAAATGGAGGCGTCTTACAACATTTAGAAATGAATTTCAAAGTCTGAGGCCCCCCAGATTAGCTGAGTGGGGTTTGGGGATAATATCTTTACTATTCAACCTGTGAAGCTGAAATTTTATATGAAGTGGGTTCCACGTTCCTCCAATGTTCATCCGAGTTGTGAAAGCAAAAGGGGGTCTGGGGTCCAGTTTTCTTTCCCCTCATACTTTGTAAGCTAATATAGAAAGTTACGTTCAAAAACCAAACCTCAGTTCTGTTAGTTTTCACCGTAGCGGAGCCTATACATGAAGACTATGTTGTCACCACCGTTACAGGTTAATTTTTCACTGTTCCGTAGTTAGATTCAATTTATGATGAACCGGACAGTTCCCTAAAACATTATACATAGATATTATTGTCTTCTAATTCTAAACTCTTTGGAAGGCTTGCGAATCTTCTGGACAATCACCCGAAGAAGGCGATTGCGCGGTTGGAATGGCAAACCGATCATTACCCTAATGGAATAATGTTGCCGTCGTGACTGGGCATCGTAAGGACCTAATGCGAGTAAATAATTACGTCCCTCGCTGAATACTAAATAGGAGAACCGCATGCCATGGCGGCTTTTGGCGCGCCCTATACGTCAACAGTGTTGGCCCGGATCTCTGATTCGAGTTCAGTTAGTGACGTAGCAGAACTGACCGCAGTGCAGGTGTTTTCAGAAGCACATCATTGTTCTATAACATCCGACATCCAATGATAAAAACTACGAGAGCCCAATTCAAGACAACTTCACTTAATTGATTTGGTTTAAACGTTTTATTCAGCTCTTCTTGACCAGCACATATTTTTGAAGACCTGAATAGTTGTCAGTTGATAGAAAGTTAATAAAGCGATGGAGCATGTTTTCGACTCATCCAGAAGCTCATTATTATGACATACTTCGGTAGTGAAGACAGACTATTGGTGTTGAGCTTTGTGAGATCATTACAGCATTTAACCGTGACAAAGAGATACAGATAGAAATCCGTGTTAGAAAATCATGAAAATAAATACATTACGAAATAGCAGTAGACCGGATCATTTGGGAGGGATGCTCACAAGCTCGCATCAAAAATCACGTATCGTGCTGATCACAAGACCAGTTGTCGATTTTCTATAGGAACCAATAAATAAAAATCATGTCTCATGTTTTCTCACGTCGTAATGTAGCCGAATACCGAATTTCAGCTTTCTCCGTCCATCAGTAGAGAAATGAGTTCCCGAGCTCATTCAGTTAATCAGGGGCGAGTCCTCCATTTGTCAATCGTACACAGCAGGTCTATAGATGCTCAATACAATAGTTTATCCTTCTAGAGAAATGAGCTACCAGGCACACTCAGCTGATCAGGGTGATCCCTCAATTTGTGTATCGTACACAACAGGTTATAGAGGCACCGTGAAAAATTTCAGCTTCCTGTGGCTTTAAGAGAGAAACGACCTCGTGAGCTCACCCAGCTGATCACGGTGGTTCCTCAATTTGAGTATCGTACACAACAGGCCTGTAGAGGCACCATACCAAATTTCAGCTTCCTGCGTCTTTAGGAGAGAAACGAGATCGTGAGTGTGACAAAATAAAACTGAACTTCAAGAGTGGGGATGAACCCAAGGATATAATATTCAAACATGAACTCTCAAATCTTGTTTGTAGCGAACTTTATTCCGCTAAAAATGAAGAAATTAAATTTGCTTGTCTACAACAAAATATATATATATATATAGGAAAATCGGAAATGCTCAGGGATCGGAACGTCACAGGTATAATAAATGCGGTAAGACGGTAAAGATACGAAGTTAGATTCGGGAAAGTATTGTACAAAATCGCTAGTTCGTGGTAAGGTGTAACGCTGACACTTACTTAAATTCGGACGATTTCTTAAATTCCAACGATAGTGGAAATACTCAACAGTATATTCTATTTTATACGTTACACTATGCAGTAGGTAAGAACTGAAGGTGAGGAAGGATAGGACGGACGGCAGGCTTCCAAATCCAAGGGATAACCAGTCTGTTAGGTAGGTACCTAAAACTGATAAAATAAACGAAATATGCTTATTCTTTGCACGTCCTCACATAAGTATTTTGACGTCTGATCAAGTCTAAATTGCGGGACATACCGGTACGGTAGTTGATTCGCCTCACGAAGAATTTTCGATGTAGAGTAGACTATCGTGGGCGGTGATGCGGTGAATTTTCCCCGAAGAATGTTTTCCACCAGGCAAAAGTCTTGGTCCTTGATGACTTCGGCGGATCTGCTACAGAATAAACGAAATTGTTGGATACTTGAAGGAAATAAACGTGAGAAGAACAGCCGAGGGTATGATGGACAATGCTTACCCAAGAGGCGAAGTTGTTTCAACAGAATTCGAGTTTCTCTGAAGTCGGAAGATCGTGGAGACAGCGGTAAGAGAGACTTGCTTTTACGGCAACTGAACTGGTTATTAAAACCATTCAAATATACGGGAGGATTTGATGTAAAAAGGTAAAATTCGAGAGACGATAGAGAAGACAAAAGAAAACGAGAAAGACAAAGGAAACGGCCAGTTGTGTCGGGAGTCCTGTAGGCGGCAGCAGCTCTGATGTGAAAAAGTAGTTCCAACGTGTTTGGAAAATAAATTCTTCATTTACCAACTAAATAGAATTTCCATTCATTTAAACAATAAAAAAATAAAAAACAAAACGGTATCAGGTTGCGAAGAAGTAATTGCATTACAGCAGTCTTCAGAATAATTATTGGTGGAGCTGTCGCTTGCGGAGTCCGACTATGAGAGGCAGTTGATAGAGGCCAACCTCACACCGCGCAAATTCAAACGTGGCGGGAGATTTAAAATATTCACGGTACAAGCTCACCCAGCTGATCGCAGTTGGTCCTCAGTTTGTGGATCGTACACAACAGGCCTGTAGAGGCACCATACCAAATTTCGGCTTCCTGCGTCTTTAGGAGAGAAATGAGCTCGTGAGCTCACCCAGCTGATCGCAGTTGGTCCTCAGTTTGTGGATCGTACACAACAGGCCTGTAGAGGCACCATACCAAATTTCAGCTTCCTGCGTCTTTAGGAGAGAAACGAGATCCTGAGCTCATCCAGCTGATCACGGTGGGTCCTCACTTGGTCAATCGTACACAGCAGGCCTATAGAGGCTCCATACCAAATTTCAGCCTGCTTGGTCTATTAGGAGAGAAAAACATAGACATTAGGTGTAAGACCTGAAACATCTGATTAATGTGGTTTCGCTCGTTGAAATTCTATTCCGCCTTTCCTATAAATGGTCAGTTTAAAAGTTTACCTTCATAGGAGGAATATAATAGAAACTAGCTTTAAGAGCTCACCCAGCAGGTTATGGTGGTTCTGCACGTTGAAATTATATTCTTTCACTCTCATGGAGGCCCTGTTTCAAATCTCAGCTTCAGAGATTAAATACCACAGAAATCAACTTAAGAAGCCAATCAGCTGATCAAAGATTTAGTACCAACTGCTTACAAGTACCTACCATGGATTTAGTACCTACCATGCCTTCTTTCCGCATTATTAGTTCATAATGCTTACGAAGCAATATTAGTTAATAACGTAGCGTAATAAATCTGCTTTCCTTGACACTAGAGCAGCGTAGGGATCATGAGATGATGTGATAACGTGAGAGCTTTCCTAAAAGTGGTGAACGATTTTCCTGCAATGAAAACTAAGGGAGTTACACTTTCCAGGCAACGCATTGGTTTTACGTGAAAATCAATAAAAATATAACGGCTCGCGCTTAATTTTGTTCAATTTGTTAGCACAAAACCCAGCGGTAAACATGATACATGTTATAAGTTAAGAGTCTGTGTATTTGTTTTTCGGCAGGAGTGCTTCGTGGTATCACCACCCGTGCCCTTTGGGTCTAGTTCCTGGTAGTTATTCTATTGGAGCACTTCCTTTCAATTTTCTCTCTTCCACCTTCCTCAACTGCGAGGATGCGGTCCGTTTAGGTCACTTCACTTGGAAATATATTCGCAGTGCGATTTTTCACATCGCTCACATATTTTATAAATCCGAGTTTTTCATGGAAGCGGAGGTAGGGGAAGGCCTCGGAGCAAATATACATATTGCATACATATATTTGCATAAAAATATACGTATTCATACGTATTAGTTATGAGGGTCAGGTCTAATATTTGTGGTTTGTGAATATACCTACTTTATGGGAAGCAACATGCTCACTTTTGTAGGTAAATTTGTATTTCGCCAAAAGAGACGTTTCTAAAACACATGCTTTACCTAACAGCGTATTTCTACGCAGCGTTGAAACTGTCCTACACTCCATTCTGATTACCTTAACCATTTATCACTGAGGTGAACTCACATTTCCATTTCCACCTCTGCTGATCAAAGGGTCCCGCGTTTGCCTCAGCTGCTCTGGGAGGTCTGTTATTAGTCCATCTAATTGAGGTGGCTCCCTATAAATTAGGTTTGAGGCTCCCAATGATCGGATTGTCGAACATGAGCTTGGCGAGTGTTGTAATGTCAGGAACTATTGCTCGTGAATCTATAAGTTTGGAGATTGATCGTGAATAAAAACTAACCACTAAAAGTTCCGTAACATTTGATGGAACACTTAATGCAAAGATCCATTTGTTGGTTTCATGAAATAGAATGTGTTTTGAAGCAGCGTATTGATGAATTTAGGATAGACATATTACTAAAGTTCAGTGCTTAATAACAGATAATTGATCTGAACTTGCCTGGGCAAAGTTACACGACATCATAACAACTAAGTTCGAGTCCCAAGGGTTCCTGAACGGGGTTTCAGGGTTGGTTCCCATGCGTGTTGTAACATGCATCAAGTAATCTAACGTTCTTAATTGAAGCACGAACTGTATGAAGGTGTGTGTTTGAGCTCATTGTGAGGACAGAATTATGAACGAATAGACTGAAAGTGTTAGTATTAACAATAGTAGATATTCATTAGTTAGTAAATCTACTCAACTATTCAAACATTTTTCCACCTCGTAAAATTCTGATACTGTTTCTATTCAACGAATCCCAAAACAACAAAAGATGTCACAAAAAAAGTGAAGGTTAGCAGCCTGTCAAGTCGCAGCTTGTCAATTAGTCAGTCGAAGTCGCAAGAATTTAAATTACCCTCCTTATGTTTAACTTCCACGAGTGACACGGACAAAACGAAACTCGGCGCTCCGCGCCTCGCCAGAGGGCAAGCCCCCTGGACCCCCGGTTACCTCTATTTACACACTTCGAATGAAATTATTGAAACACAGAATATGTTTTAGCTCACGCGTTTATCATAAACCGGTGAAACACGCATATAAGGATAGGTGTGTTCCAAGCAGCCGTCTGAGTTCATGAACTCAGATGGGTTCCACGAGTTCACGAAACTTTTTGGTCCAAGAACTCGTCGGTGGGAACAATATAGTTCACCTGACACTCAATGCACCAACCAGCGTCGTCTTTAGTAACATGAAAACCTCCTCATCGAAATCCTTTTAGCATTTTGAAGAAAAAGCCAAAAAGGTGCAAAAAACGGTATTTTCAACTATTTTTGAAGGTTTTTTGCTAATTACCACCCTCAGAGTATCTTCCCTGGTATGAAGGATATGGGATATCAGTCCTACCCAGAAGAGTAACTGTTGAAAATTTCATCAAAATTCCTCGAGCCATTATTGAGAAAAAGCAACAAAAAAAAGTGCTAAACACGAGGTTTTTTTCAAGTAAGGTAGAGTGGCCCAAGTGAGTACGAGAAAACAGTTCAACTTTGTCTGCCAGTTACCAACTACCCTTAAATAAATCTTTTCTATCTATGTGTAGACAGCTGATAAAAGAAAACAGACGTTTGTAATAATTATTAGATGAAGCAAATTGAAAAAGATATGTGAAAAACGATAACACAACAAGCATCAAGCAGGCTAATGACAAGGCATTTTGTTGAAGGTTTGCTGTGAAATGAATTTTCTGAAGGTTCAGAAAGGTTTCCTTTAGTTCGAGTTCTCAACCCTATACCCGAACAGGTCTGAAAAGTTTATGAACTCACTGAACTCAGTTCATGAACCCGACGAGGTAGGAACACCTTAGCGAGTGTTGAGTTCCTTAACTCATAACGCTTGGAACACGATTCACGTGCGCATAAGGTTCGGCGCCGAACCGGTTCCGAAAAGTTCATGAACTCGCGATGCTTGGAACACAGCTAATGACTCAGATTTTGAGGTGTATCTTATCACTATGACAAGTTGTTTTATTTATTTATCACCAGCGCAACGACTCACCACCAGCTCAATGAAATCATCAGAAATTAACAAGCGGTTGCAATCATGTTCACAATATCAATTATTGAGAATGATCACCTGTGTGTAAAAAATTATTCATATAACCATGCTCATAACTCAGCTTGTTGGCCACGCACTTCGCAGTAGTTAACATAGTATGGTTGGATAAATCGAGAGCTTTCGAACGAATGGTCAACGAATTTTGTGGGATGAAAAATGACGAAGTACCATTTCCCTAGCAACGACTCGGTTGTAAGCGGAAATCATCAAAAATTGTTGCACACATTTTCGTAACACATAAACGTCTCATAGAGTACCAAAGAGTCACCTTATCAAATTCAACTTCCTAGAGTGAAAAGGAGAGAATTTAGCTTACTCAGTTGATCTAGAAAGAGCCCATCATTTCAATCGTTCAACCCACCAGCTCAATGAAATCATCAGAAATTAACAACTCACAATATTAATTAATGAGAATGACCACCTATGTGTAAACGATTATTCGAATAACCATGCTCATAACTCAGTTGCTGGCCACGCACTTTGCAGTAAATAACATAAAATGGTTGGATAAATCGAGAGCTTTCGAACGAACGGTCAACAAATTTTGTAGGGTGGAAAATGGACGAAGTACCTACCATTGTAAGCAGAAATCATCAGAAATTGTTGCAGCACATTTCCGTTACACATAATTTCGTTTTCGGGAGACCAAAACAAGGGCAAAACACATTCTGTGTTAAAACTGGTAGTAAATAAATTATGCTTTAATGTTTTAGATTTTAGATTCAGTGTGTCTATTCCGGCGAGCAGAAAGGATACGGTTGAAGAGAAACTTTGCAAACGTCGAAAAAAGAGATATTTCTACCCTTACAATTGAAATTCAAATGGTACAATTTGGAATGACGAGATCAACTACGAATGTGGACCTCGAGTTGAAATGTCGAATAAATGAACTAAATTACTTGCGAAAGTTGTGGAATCAAATTTTAACAATTTTTTACGTTATTTTTTGTTACTAATGATGACCTGAGCATCGAATTCGATCTAACTCTCTGTTTAACTCTTTCGTGTAAAAGACAACTTTTTCCATTAACTTCCATTTTCTTGATTGATGTGAAAAATGTGTTGAAATAGGTCGGCTGTACATGAAGTTTTTGGACATGACAGTAGTGGGGATTAGGCGTTTGAGAAACAGGAGCAATGAGCAGGCCGAGCGGGGGGTGGTGATTAGATTACGAGAGGAGCGATATGACGTAATTTCATTCATGATTAAGGAGTGTTTCGTATGAGATATGACGTTTCGAAGGAGATTGTAATTCTCTAGGGAATCCTCATTCACAACTCAACGCAATATTATCTAGGAAAATGACGTGTTTTTTGTTTACTAATTTTATCAATGGGCGGGATGAGGTGCAAAAGTATCTCCCCCACCTCTATGACGTTTACCCATTGATAAATAACAAAAACACGTCATTTTCCTAGATTGTAATTCTTTAGGGAATCCTCATTCACACCCCAACGCAATATTATCTAGGAAAATGACGTGTTTTTGTTGTTTATCAATGGACGGGGTGAGGAGCAAAAGCATCCTCCGACCTCTATGATTTACCCCAGGAGTGGGATGAGCGATGGGAGTAGATTACGAGAGAAGAGATATGACGCGTTTAATTCATATGTTTAGAGATTTCAATTCTCTAGGGAATCCTCCTTCACACCCCGAAGCAATATTATCTAGGAAAATGAGGTGTTTTGTTATTTATCAATGGGCGGGATGAGGAGCTAAAGTATCCCCCCACCTCTATGACGTTTAACCCCAGTATCTCCAGGAGTATACCCGCTCGGCCTGCTCATTACTCCTGTTTCTCAAACGGCTAATCCCCACTACTCATGAAGGATGCCATAATATGAGAATGGGACTCCGAACTAACAAGATCCGCCGCTAGGAGCGGTAGGGGGTGAAAGACCTAAGGAACATTGTAGTTGACATGACTTTCCCCTTGCTGATACCTTGCGTCACCCCATTTCGCTCTTCAATTCGTTCCCATCTCCATTAATATCATCCATAATGGTCAAAGATGAGAATTATATTATTATTTATTAATTATTATAATATAGAAACCAACAAACGAATACAAAACAACAAAACTTCTGTCCATCACGGCAGCCCTTATCGGCAACAAAAGGATAGCAACTCGGTAAGGTTGTTGTTTACGTGCTGCGCTCTATCTCGAGCTTCTCACATTCGAAGCCCCTTTAAAAAAAGTCTGCCAAGTTGGGTGTGGCACATAGCTTCCTCGTTTACGTATCATGAATGTAAAGATCATTGAAAAGGTTTAAATGATCTTGAAAAATTCCATAGTGGAAAAAAGTAAATCAAGAAGTAGCGTGAAACATCATAATTGGTCAATTAAGAGGCGTAAAAATTATACTCATAGTAATTTACGTTTCTGCAAACCGATGAGTTGAGAACAATGAAATAGTACCATCTGCAACATACCCGCGCGTTCACTGACAATTTCATCAAAATCGGTTGAAAACTGTGGAAATAAATTCTTTGCAAGGATTTCACATTGGCGCATGCTATTGCATGTCAGTAGCTATTAATGATGCGTAAAATTTGAGTGGAAATTTTGATTTTGGAGACCAAAAATTTGTTTTTTTCCCGAAAGTGAAAACAACGCTTCCACTACCTACAGGTAGACTCGGAAGCATTATACGCTGGGAAATTCACTAGGCTAAGCAACCCTCAAAATCAAGGAAGACGAATAACCACATTGATGTGGTTGGTAGGAGAATGTATCAAAGAAGCTATTCTCGAAAATGCTTCTGCGGAATTTCATCATCGTAAGTCGAGCAGGAGAGAAAGAAGCCACATAGAGCTCACACAGCTCATCTCGTTATTCTCGTACACCAGTTTCGCCGAAGTTCCGTATTACTTTTACATTGGGAGGAAATACGATATTAGGCACAAGGCTTAACACACCCCCGCAAAATGGCAGGAGAAACAATCTTACCAGCGTTCTAGAAAATGCTGCAGCAAAAATCTTCAGTCGTATTTCAAGCAGGAAAGAAATTAGCCGTATAAATCATTCAGCTGATCGGGATTGCGCCTTACTTAGTTATCAGATTCACCAGTCCCGCTGAAACTCCATATTAAAGGTCATCATGGGGAGAAAATACGAAATTTTAACTAGCCACAGGGCTCATTCATTCCAGCTAGTTGGCGGATGAAGCCACCATACCAACTATTTGCTTTAATTCTTGTCCCAAATGTTAATTCAATTCATTTCAATTCAATTTTATTGTATAACCCGCAGGTATTACAAAGAGTTCCTTAAATACATATTAGAAATAGCATGATATCTTGTATTAATTTCTGCCTCAACAAACAATGTTAGACTTTTACGTATGATATATCAAATAATTACTTATATATGTCTACATAATTTACGTATAATAAATGAGCTCTGCATAGTTAACATAGATCACAATCAATAATGCCTATACTCCACTGCCAAATTTCAATAATAATCCTGAGTCATTGCCAAAATTTCCAATGCGGTGTTCATGTTCGTTCTATCTCTTGTAGATATCCATCTTCTTCTTGACCTCGCGGCCCCTTTGGCCTCTGTGGCCGCTACCTCTGCCTCCGTCATCCATGGTGCTGATGAAATCATGTGCGAACTCCAGGAGCGTCAGCGCAGGGCATCAAACGTAATTTTCTTTAATGTTAAAGAGCCTGATCCCGCCACAGCTGTGGACCAGGACCGTTCTTTTCTTAATGATGCACTGAATTTATTGAAGCTTGATTTTGTGGGATCTGTCCATCGCTTCCGTCGCATTGGCAAGACACCCGCTCCTGGCAAGTCCCGTCCACTATTGGTTCACATGAATTCCCCCGCCATTGCCTCTCAACTGCTCACCGCGAACCGCTCTCTCTCTCCTCGGCCCTTTTCTGTATCTTCAGATCGAACACCAGCCCAATGTAAACAGCTCGATGATCTCAGACTTGAACTTAGGCGAAGAACAGATAATGGTGAGCCCAACTTGACAATTAAATATATCTCTGGCACACCACGAATCATAGCCTGTCAGAGTGTGCAACCTATCCCCACATCTCCAAAAAACTCCGCATCTTCAAAAAAAACCCCACCGAGCCCAACCAAACAGTAACTTTCCTATATCAGAATGTCCGTGGCCTCAACACTAAATTTTCAACTCTTCATCGCAACTTATCCTTAACTAATTTCGACGCCCTTATCTTGACTGAAACTTGGCTCCATCCACTTGTCGACTCGGCTGAGCTTCGTCTCTTTAACTTTCACATCTATCGCTGCGATCGTTCCTTTTCTAACAATCAACTGAAGCAAACAGGAGGTGGAGTTCTAGTCGCTGTTTCTTCACGTCTCCGCTCTTATGTGCACACCCTTCCTGACACCCTTGAACAATTATTCGTGGTTTTGCCAGATCTTCACTTAGTTCTTGGCGCTGTCTACCTTCCTTCTTATTCACCTCTCTCCGCTATCCAACAGAACTTTGAGGATCTTGAGTCCGTGGCAGCAGTTTTGCCGAGCTACCACATCGTTATGGCTGGCGATTATAACTTGCCTGGCATCTCTGCAGAGGATTGGAATCGTGAGATTCCCTTCTGTCAGCCCTCTTCTAAAGCTTACGCCATCTTCGAGTCTATTCAACTCCTCGGCCTCAGTCAGTACAACTACTTGCCTAATGCCCATGGGAGTATTCTCGACCTTGTTCTTTCCTCCGTCAACTCCCTTCGCGTTCATCTCGGTACTCCGCTCGTTGATGAGGACCCTGCTCACCCTCCTTTATTACTGGATCTAACAGTCAGGTCTCCACTCCAGACTACCCGTTCAGCTGATCAATTCACCTTTAACTTCAACCGTGGTGATTATGCAGCTATGGATGATTGGCTTTTACAGCATGATTGGTCACCTTTCTTTTCCCAACCTGTTGACCTTGCTCTTGACCATCTTTACTCCACTTTAAATCAGGCCATTGCTCTCTTCGTCCCTAGGACAGTAACCTTCACCAGTTCCTATCCGAAATGGTTCTCTCCTGACCTGATCCAGCTTGTTCGTCGCAAAAACTTTGTCCACTACCGGTATAAGGAAACGTTATCATGCGAAGACTACTCAACATTCTCCCAACTACGTGCTAGATGCAACTTTTTATCGCAGGAATGTTACTCCAGCTACATCCGTTCTGTCCAGGATTCCCTCCCCAGTGACCCTAAGACCTTCTGGAACTATATCAATTACCGAGATGGGCGATCCTCTCTGCCACATAATATGCATCTGGGTTCCTCACTTGCTGATAACCCGCAGTCAATCGCTGATCTCTTCGCATCCCACTTTGCCTCGGTGTTTGATCCTGCTCATGACCTGGTTTCTTCCCGCCCGCCCATTGATGTGGTCTCATTGGGCTCCCTTGCTGTGACGGAGGTCGACGTTGATGGTACCCTGCGTGGCCTGGATGTTTCAAAGGGCCCTGATGGTATCCCTCCAATTCTTCTTCGCGCTTGTGCGCGTAGTTTGGCCCATCCTCTGACTCACCTGTTTAATGCTTCTCTTTCTTCTGGCCTCTTCCCTACTCAATGGAAGCTGTCCTACATTACTCCGATTTTCAAGAGGGGTGATAAGAACGACATTAGTAACTACCGTCCAGTCTGCTCCTTATCAACTATTCCCAAACTACTTGAGAAGCTGGTTGTGGCTCAACTCTCGCCAATTTTCAGCTCGCGCTTAGCTCCTGAGCAGCACGGCTTTGTCAGGGGGCGTTCTACGGTGACAAACCTAGCAACTTTTCAGGATTACGCACATAGCGCTGTCGGGGCGGGTCATCAGGTGGACCTGGTTATGACTGATTTCTCTAAAGCATTCGACAAGCTGCCTCATAGTGTGATCCTTGATGTGCTCTCATCGCTTGGTGTCTTTGGACCACTTCATGCATGGATTGCTAGCTACCTTGCTGCTCGGCAGCTTTTAGTGCGTGTAAGTGGTGTCGTTTCTCACTCCTTTCCTGCCACTTCGGGGGTTCCTCAGGGCTCGCATCTTGGTCCCCTTCTCTTCAATCTGGTGATTAATGGCGTTATTTCCTTCCTGCACCATACACAGTTCTTGATATATGCTGACGACCTGAAGCTCTTCATCTCCTTCCGTGACCCCTCAGACTGCCAACTTCTCCAACAAAACCTGGATGCCCTCTCTAAATGGTGTGACATTATCGGACTAGCCCTAAACCCATCTAAATGTGCAGTCATTTCCTTCCATCGTTCCCACTCTCCAGTCATCCACCCCTACTCAATCAACGGTGTAACAATTCCTCGTAGGGCTGATATTGTGGACCTTGGCGTGCACTTAGATTCCCAGCTTTCCTTCTCTGACCACATAGCTGAGTTGGCGTCCCGTGGAATGCGCACACTTGGTTTTCTGAAACGGAATACCAGAGAGTTCTCTGAGGCACCAGCTCTCGTGACACTCTATAAGACTCTCGTGCAGCCAACTCTGGAGTATGCATCAGTGATTTGGAGTCCATATTATGAGTCCCATATTGTGCAAATTGAACGCGTCTTCAGGGCTTTCCTCCGTTACCTGGCATATAAGCTCTCCATTCCTCGTGAGAATTTGGACTACCAACTACTCGCTCGTCGCTTCAGCTTGATGTCTCCACGTGACCGTCGCCTGTGTGCGGATGTTACATTCCTTCATGGTTTGCTGGCGGGTCAGATTGATGCCCCTGATCTCTTGGCTCGGGTTGGCTTTCTCGTACCTCGCCTCTCTTCCCGTTCTGTCACGCCTTTTGCCGTCCCCTTTTCTTCCACAATTTACTTATATCACCGCCCACTGAGCCGCCTTCCTCGCCAAGCGAACCTCCTCTCATAATCACCTCCCTTCATCAACATTCTTTCTTCGCCCATCTCAACCATCAAAACTCAACTTTTCCGCCACCTCTGCTTGGATACCCCTCAATAACTCATTTTGCCAATCTGTGTCTTTGGTGAAGCAGTGTGACTCTCTAGTGTTCCATTTCATATATTTATAATTAATTTAGGTACTACCTGTTCACTTTTCTTTTTTTTTTTTCTCTCTCTTGTAATTGGGTTCGTCCCGTATCTTCTAAATAAATAAATAGACCTGTTTTCTGGAAAATTTGGGAGGAGTTTTCAGATTGATCCCCACTTCTGACCCAGTAGATGAAGAATCCTCCAACGTTATTCGTCCATAGTGAATAAGTTTCTTTCCATCAACCAGTAGTTCATCTCCAATCAAAACAGCATGTCCCGTCTTTCCTTGCTTGAAACAATTTGCGCAAGAGATGCTTCTTAAATTCCCGTGTTAGTCTGTCGTACAACTCAGATGTATTAAATTGGGATTCCTTGATTTGTAAATGTTTTGGCGTACTTTAGATTTAGATAAATTTATTACTGGCAAAATGAATGTGAACTGGTCTACTTCTAGAAGGTTAGATGGTGCCTGAACGTCTTACATCTATAACTTCATGATCGTCAAGAACGCAATTTAATTCCGTTCTAAAAACTTCCATCAAAGATGATCCGACCTGCTCGTTGTGTGGATCCTCAGCCATGACAAGTGACCACCTTAACGACTGTCCTCGCCTCGAGGATATCAAGCGGAGCTTTTCTCCTGACGAGACCAATTGGTCAAAAATATCAAAACTGTATTGGGCTGCCAAAACGCTAATGGCCGAAGAGCCGTAAACGCTCGGCGTAAGGGGAAAAAAAAAAACCTTCCTCTTGAGAATATTCATGTTTTCTTTCTCTTCTAGAACTTTATGAAGAATAACATCGTTTCTGTTGTCCGTGTGTCGGTTCTGTTTCGTATTATTATTATTATTATTTTTTTTTTTTTTTTTTTCAGATAATGCCAGATTTTCTTCTATACTGTCAATACTCTTATTAATTTTTTGTATGAGCGTGATAGTTTCTTGGCTGTTAGCAATTTCTTGTGACAGAGCTTGCACCAGTAAATTCAAAACATTAGTATGTTCCTTCAAAATCAGTAGCGGTTTTGAAGTTTAGTTGTTTACGGTTGATTCAGGTTGATTAGCACAAGGCATTGAATTACCTGATGAATCTCGGAGGTAGACATTCTCGTAGTTGCAATTATTCAACGCGACACCGGTCGGCTCTTCGAGTGCTACTGACTAAGGAATACGGTATTCGGTCGAGTGGATTGTCCTTTCCCTTCGGTAAACAACAAATCAACAACCAAACTCGTAAAAATGACCTTTTTCCAGACATCTACCCGTTAAAAAATTATGAAAATTGCTATTGCTGAGAGCTAATGAAAGTGCAACCACAAAAAACAAAAAGTGAAGCGAAATTCACAATACAACCCTGCTAAATCAATACTTAATACGGAGCTAGCAAAAAACACGAGCGCTCGGCTCGGCTACCAAACTGGAACTCCGTCCGAAATTTCATAATCGTATTTTTAAAGCAGAGAAGAAATTGGCCTTAGAATTTTCTCGGCAGATTCGGAAAATGCCTTATTTTATCACTCAGGTTGAATGGAGATGCTGTGATTCCATATTGCAGATCAACATCAAGAATAAATATGAAATATGCCACAGGACAGACTCAACTGGTGGGCGGGAAATAATCTGATAGCCCAAGGGCCTCATGAAATTACGGAGAACGCAACAAAAAACATCTTTTCTCAATTACATTGTGAATTTGTGTGTATCAAAACGCCGCAGGATGGGCCATAAACCGATTCTAGGTGGACAAAATTATTTCACCAGCTATTCTTATAGGAAATTTTGCACTGATTCCGAATATACATATTATCGCCTTGCAAGACACTTGTATAAGCTGTTGGTTTTATTATAACTTCTGTCAACTGTAAGTGGACTTCTGAAGGCAGGTACCTGGTTGATTTATTTTTTATATTTAATTAATTTTAGTTGGTGCGTCAGCTTGTTTTAAATACATACTAGGAAAGTGCAGGTGTGTTATTTAATTTCTCTTTGGTAGGCATCTACACCTAAGCAGTATATTTAATAACTAGCCTAGTTTTCTCGCTCGCTACGCTCGCTCAGTATGGCTGAATTGATCCGATGGTCTTTACTCTTGAGTGGAACACGTAGAATGATTGGAAACGGTGGATCACTAAGGGTGATTTTAAATGCGTAGGGGATGTTGCTCGCTTCGCTCACTCTCTGTGGGATGTGTAGATGCGATGGGCAGCTTTAATTGGCCCCCGAAGTCGCAGACTTTCGTTTGACCCCATAGATAGATTTTTCAGTTTTTCTACCCTCCACAACCACCCCTTACTTATTTCTTATTTATGGTAGCTGGAATTGAAACCCCCTAGCCGTGAGCTTTTGTCTGAGCCCACACATGGATTTTCCAGTTTACCTATCCCCCTCTCCTCACAACCATCCCTTACTTATTTCTTATTTATGGTAGCTAGAATTGAAACCCCCTAGTCGTGGACTTTCGTTTGAGCCCTCACACGGATTTTCCGGTTTTTCTACCCCCCACCCCTCACAACCACTCTTTACTGAGCAGGGGTTGCGCAATTTGATGTAGCCTATATTTTGCGCTGGAAAAGGTTGGTCATATTAAAAAAAGAATCGCGCAAATCGGTCAATCCGTTCAAAAGTTATGGAGGTACCCACATACATACAGACACTTTACTTTTTAATATAAAGAAGAAGATGTATAATAAACAAATAATGAAACATTATGTATTCATTTGCAACGTTTTTTCACGTAAATTCCACTCCCACAAACATCGTTCTACACTCGTTGGAAAGCTGTGAATTACATAATTCCACATTTTAATGGGCCAATTTCCCCTCTTGAGAAATCCTAGCGTCGTTATGTATACAAACAAGTTGTTGAAATTTGTGTGGTTGAAGGTAGAGATAAATAGGCTTCTTTAGGATATTTGGTGTATTTCTAGCTTACCCAAGAGAAGCATATGACCTCTTCACTCAACCACACCAATTTCAACAGTAAAAAAGGCAAACCACCATACCCACGCCAATTTGTTGTGTCTTTCACTGGATCAGAACTCTGATCTACTAGGTTCGCTCCCAAGTTCAATACTCTGTTGATATTTTTCACATACGGTTTGCTACTAAGTGATTTAGTAATAGGAGAGCAGAAGACGTATCCATCTCGCAATGAATCAGCGCGCAGTGGTGATACTCTTTCAACAGCTTGAACATCATTCTTGATATCATTTGTCATGCGTATACCTACATATGAAATAATAAGTGTGATACAGTATGCCGTTGAAGTAGGATTTATTAGGAGTTCGAACATACCTAAAAATGCAGCAAAGTATTATTGCTGGAATTTTTGAAAAATTCCCTGACTTTTCACGACACCAAGAATTTCCTGACATTTCCAGATTTTCCCTGACTGTTCCAGTAAGGGCCACTCTGATATAGCTTCTTTGACCCAAGAAATCAATTTTCGACAATTTTTACCTCTTTTTGGTTTATTATTTCCAATATAAGCCTATGTGATCGTATAGCAAAAAATTTTTATAACCCCCCCTCAAACTTTGTCACTTTACGTTTCAAGGTGCGTAGAATCCAAATTTGAAATGTCCGTCCGCCGTCCGCCGTTCGCCGTCCGCCGTCCGCCGTCCGCCGTTCGCCGTCCGCCGTCCGCCGTCCGGGCCATAAAAGGCCTAAGAATTGACTTAAAAAACCCGTCCTTTCGCCCATAGACTCCATTTGGGGTCTAGTTGGTCCTAACGTTTAACCATCCCGATCGCTTTACTCGCATAGATGCTATGGGCCAAAAACGGGCGAAAAAGTGTCATTTCAAGGCTTTGTTAGACTTACGCACGCACGCACGCCTGGCACGCTTGGCAGGGGGTCACGGTGGGCGGTGAGGGGGGTGAGCGGGGGGTGGAGTGAGAGGAGGCGCCTTGTGGTGGGTACGGCGCCGGCGTTCCTTCGAGGCATGAATATATGTTTTTTTCAAGGTCATATTTGTGTGTTAATACCAATGCTTTTCCTACGCATATTTAATAACATATCCTCTCGATAATGATATTATTAAGGCAATAACTATTTGAATAGATAGGAGCTCAAATCGAGAAATATAAACATGCGTATATAATTATAGAAGTATAGGTTGTGGCAACTCGAAATAGGACACGCCGAGGAGTCTGGACGGGCCTTATGACGTACGCTAGCCAACTAAAACTATGATCATACTCAATTGAAAAAATAATAAACCTTTGTGAAATAATTTGCAGCGTTTTACCTTTGGAAGTGACCTAAATTTTTTTTGTACGAAAAAAAAAAGTTGTAGAGGAAGAAATTCTGCATCGAATGAAACCACTGCCACTTCACCAACTCTTTTCTTCAACGATTCGATGATTTTGGGCGAAGTTCTAGTGGCTTACCACTCACCACCCACTTCCATGGAAATCCTCAACAATCACAAAAAACTTTGAAAAACTGCCATAAATCGACTAAAATAGTTAGAGAGCTGGCAATGGTCTCATTCGATGTAGAATTACTTCATCTACAACTTTTCTCCCATCAAATAAAATTTGATTCATTTTCAAAGGTTGAAAGAAGGTGAAAATTGTCAAAACTCGATTTCTTGAGTCAAAGAAGCTACTTCAGGTATAAGGACATGGGGTATATTCGGAATTAGCGCAAAACTTTCTAAATAGCCCATAAAATAATTTTGGCCACCTAGAATCGGTTTGTGGCCCCCTGTGCACCGATTTCTTCAAATCTAACGTCAAACTACACCCACGAATTTTATTAGTACTAGTTGTTTGCTTACATAACTCATAAGGCTAGTACCCGCTGTATTCGCATGAACCAAAACGCGCTTTCAACCGAAATAATTCCTCGAATCTGCTAGATAAATCTTCAAGGTTTAGAGAGATTGGTTGGAAGATGGGTCCATTAGAGTTACATCGTGATTCTTTGTGAACCAATTCGTTTCACGAATCCCTCGAACCAGACCTGTCGCGTTTAACGGTGCGGCTCTATTTCACTTAACATGCCCGCATGACACCTCCAGCTATCGCAAATATCAACAGGCTTCCTTTTCCGATATTTGCTCGCCATCGAAGCCTCGAGGTTCTCTTTTTCACTGCCAACATACCTATCAGAAACTTTTCTCAACTCGAAAGGAATAGGTTTTGATGGAGAGGCAATTATTTTCTTTTGAACCTGTTTTCTTTTTAGCGAAATTACATGGAAAACATTAAGAATTGCCATGTATCATTGCACTCTGAATCGAGTGAAACTAACCGCGCTAGCTCAAACCGTTTTCAAGATATATGACGAGTTACTTTCTATTTTGAAACTCCACATCTACTTCATTACAGATAAGTTAAGTATGTTCTCACTTTGATCATAGTATTACTGTAACATGCTTTGTTTTCCCTCAATGCACGCATGACCATTTGTTGGACCGTTTCATTCGAAAATTCAGCGAGAATATCCGATTTTAATAGAAAAATAGGAACTAGTACGAACTAAATCACTCGCGACGAAGTTGTGGAAACGCATTTCAAAACGGAAGTTAGTGAAAAACGTTGTCTATTTCATATATATTGTAACTCTTATATAATACATTAACATATCTTATACAATAGTATTTACCAATAGTCTTTATTTTTTGCGAAAATAGACAATGTTTTTCATTAATTTCCGTTTAGGAACTAGTTTTGTTAGAATCAGAGGGAAATTCGCCCATCAGATGAGATGAACTACTGATCTTTCTATCTTCGCCTTGTACGAGATGCAAGTTTTTGGCGAATCAATTTTAGGCTAAAATACACTGCCAAGGAAATGGCACATGAGCTTCCTCGTGACCTTCAGAGTACGTCACCATTAAATTCCATAAAACTAGAAACGACCGGTTCTGGCATCAGGGAATTAATAAGGTGGGAAATTGGTGGGAAAATCTAGCCGAAATCCGTTCACAATTGCCTGAGTTATGACCGAAACAAGAAAATTTTGTTTGCGCCTGCGCAGAAGCTACCGTTGATTCGATCATGATGAAGTTGATAGGGGACCATCTAGAGCTTAACCCGCATGATCCCTGAAAATTTGGTTAAAATCGGATCAAAATTGTGGAAGTTATGGCTGTTACAAGGAAATGTGGACGGACAGACAGACAGACAGACACGGAACCAAATTTGTTCGGGGGGCTCTGAAACGCAAAATGAGAGTGGAAATTTTGATTTTGGAGCAAAAAAATTTTTTTCATTTCGAAAGTGAAAACAAAGCTTCCGCTGCCTTGCAGTCTCGGAAGCAAAAGAAATCCTAAGGATTGATACTGAGGATGTTTGACACAATTGACGTCGATAGATGTTCCAGTCCGAACATTGTTGACATCTCGCTTTATTAGATCATTATTACTGATGTTTTATCATTGTGCTACTTATCATTCACTTTCAAAATACAAGGAAGCTCGTGAGCGCCACCAACTAGGTACATGTTTTGGTTCTACTCATCATTTTGTAGATTTTGTGTTACCTGGGTTGGGTACTTCAGATCAAATATTCAAATACCTATTACCTAGTTATATTAAATTTACCCCCGTACTTGTTAATTTTCCTAATGAATGGAACAACATTTCAGTTTATATTTGTGTCATTGAAGCACGGAAGGAATAGACAAAAGTGTTTCAGTTTGGTAAATCGAATATGTAATCACGTATACTTAACTATCCCTCCTGAAAAATAATGCTTATCATATAAATATATATATATATATATATATATATATATATATATATATATATATATATATATATATATATATATATATATATATATATATAGTAGAGGTGAGTCGATACCAAAATTTATCGATTCCCGATAAGGATACCTAAAAATTCGATTCCCGATTCTCGATACCGATACCATCGGCGCATAATACCTAACTTACGTGTAGGTGAAAAACAAAATTCCTCTTGAGCTAGTAATATATTCAATTTTTTTTGTACAACATATAACTTATACTTACGAAAAATTGATCCCAATATATTTGCAAATGAGGTAATTTTTAAATAAAAACAAAACATGGATAATAAAACCTTTATTCTCCATCTGTTCTACTTAAGGTTTTTGTTTAAAAAGACCAACATTTTAATTCTGTCTGGGTCCAGACGATTTCTCTTTCTGAATAAAACAAGTTAAGCAGACTGACTTGGTTTTTTTAGTTTTTCGTCGGTAACTGTAAGGTATTCCCAAATAAGACTGGCTCTAGGCTTTTATACTTGGAAAACATAGCTTTGTCTAATGCTTCTGTTGTCACAAACAAAATAACACAAGCCTACTTGTAAACAAAGTTATAATTGTAAGTTGTGTTTTGGACAATTCATGTTTCGCAACTGCTAACTTCACACAACGGTTGCACGGTACAACCATCTTCGTTGTTAGATGGTTGCTATAGTACCGTAGTGTAATAAAACGTCCATCACTGGGTGGTATCGGTATCGGCTTTAGGCGATCGATTCTCGATACCAATGCCCAAGAATCGGTGGTATCGAGAATCGGTATCGGGAATCGACTCATCCCTAATATATAGATATATAGAAGGGCAACTCATTTAGGAACCTTGGAATCATATTGGAAGAAAGGCTATTATGTTTAGTCAAATCGTACATCCAAGGATTTTGATGAGTAAGAAAGTCAATAATACCAGTGATACCAAGGAGAAAAATTGATTGATTGTTACCGAAAAGTAAAATTGCAAGTCACACGACAACCCGTCCATCCATCCATTCGGCGCTAGATGATCCCATGGAGGTTCAATCAAAAGTTTCTGCCAGACCGATTCTTGCGCTGAGTGGGTCACCCACTTCCTCTCCTGTTCTCTGGATTGATCACTAGAGCCTTTCTAAGTAGAGGAAATGTGAGGGTTTCGCAACTTTCGACCCTTCGAGCCCTTCAAAAGGGCTGAAATTCGGGATTTGATTAGACGATGCCCTTCTTTATCCGGATAGACGAAAAATTGGCCCTGTCCGACAATTAGGATAGGTGTGAGAGGGACTTCGAAGTTGTGGGGGAGGGGGTAAAATTTGAAGGGGGCTAGATTAGGAAAGGTGAGTGGTCGAAATGATATAGGAGGGTGAGATAACAGATCGCGACCCGAATTCGGGAAGGAAGGAGGGATAGGTAAGGATGGGAAGGGCGAGGGGAGGGAGGGAATAGCCCTTTAATTTAGAGAGGAAAATGGCGCCACAACACGATAGGTATACGAATATCCGAACGTGCAGAAACGGACACGTCTCGATACGAGCCCAACAAAAAAATATTTTTTGGTAGTTTCTGGGATCTAAATAGCCAAATTTTACTAATTTTGGGTCGAGAAACACGAATATGACAATGCAGTTTTTTTATTAGCTCTTGTTCTCAAGATACAAACACAGGTGAATGAAGGTGAATGTACTGTAAAAATCAATATTCTTGCCCGAGAAATTCGGTGCACTTACTAATTTCAATTCTCCTATATTTCTTCTACTAATTTTCTTTATTTGCCAATCTTCTCCAATAGTAAAGGAATTGGCTAAAGCATATTTTTGAGAATGTTTTCTCTTTGATAGCCTTTTGTACGTCATATCCGGTGCATCTCTTGTAACAGTCGTTGTGTGATTCGTTCCAACGACCTTTATACCTGCGTTCAATTGCAGAAATATCCTGGTGGAATCTTTCCCGTGCTCATCACTTACAGCCTCACAATTCTCTGGGAAAAAATTAAGATGAGAGTGTAGGAAATGCGTTTTAGGGACACGTTGCAACCTAGGTCTAGGTACGTTTGAAGGTATTCACTAACTGTCGGTAGTTGCCTTCTTTCCTGTTGCCAAGAAATCCTCCTACCACATTTTGGAAAGCTTCCCAGGCTGCTTTTTCTTTTCTCTTCCAAATTTCATCAAAAGCAGAGTCCTTCAAAATTTCCGCCAATTTGAGGGCCAATGAAGACTCCTTCCTTCACCTTTCCATCACTCAATCTTGGGAATTTCGCTCTCAGGTATTTGAAGGCTTCTCCACCCTGATCCATGGCTTTCACAAAGTTCTTAATTAATCCAAGCTTAATATGCAACGGAGGAAGTAAGATCTAACGTGGATCTACTAGAGCCTTATTTTGGAAATTTTTCTCCCCTGGATTTGATGTTCGTGGAGGCCATTTGTCCTTAATGTAGTGAGATTTCCAATCTCGGCTGTCTCATAAACATAGAAAACAACAGTACTTGGTATAGCTCAACTGCATCCCTAAAAGAAGAGCAACCACTTTCAAGTCACCACAAATCTGCCACTTGTAATCTTCGTATTTGATCGACTCGAGAAGTACCTTCATGTTCCTGTAAGTTCATTCATGTGAACAGCATGGCCAATGGGGATGGAAGGGAAAAGGCTTTCAAACTGAGCTTCGAAGAGCTACAAAGAGCCTCTATTCACTAGGAGGATGACTGGGAATTCATCAAACCACTGATATCGATGCAACTTACAAGGTAGTGTGCTTTTTTGAAGAAATGTATCAGGTTCTTTTGACGAGATCTGTACCCAGTGATCTTGACACCTGGTTCTAGGAGATTTCATTGCTGCAGTCTAGATCCCAGAGCTCTTCTTCCTGCCTGTCCTTGGACAAACCAAGATCCCTTACAAGATCGCTCAGTTCCATTTGATTTAGTCTGTGGGGCTCGTTGGGTCTGCCAGCTTCAAAATTAGGGTCATGTGAAGGTCCAGCTCGAACAGTTCCTTCTTAATCATCATCCCAATTCAATTCATCATCAGCATAATCCTTCATAACTTCATGACTCTCAGGTGGTTTAGAGACTGGCAGTTCATCTGAATGGAGAACAGGACGCAGATGGAACACTGGGATAATTCACTGGTACTTTCTTTTTTGTTGACCATCCTAGCTCCAAATAGGTGTCATACCGTCGAAATTAAGCTTGAAAACTAATGTCAACAAATGAGTAATCAATAGATCACCTGAAAGGTGATTCCAATGTTCAGAGAGTTCGTTCAATAGGAATCATAGCAGTCAGGTGTAACAACCTTCGGAAATTCAATATCCCTCGATCCCGCCATATTCATCATTTTTCACGCACCTAGGTTCTGTATCTTTGAAACAAGAGCTAACATGAGATTTTCGTGGTTATTTTCGGCATCAGCATGATAAAATACATGGGAAATGACTATGTTCAAGCCCGAAACATTTTCTGTGTTGAGCAGTATTCGAAAAAGTGGACGATCCCAAGGATCCGTAGACGAGGGG
Source organism: Adelphocoris suturalis (assembly GCA_030762985.1). Classification (NCBI taxonomy): domain Eukaryota; kingdom Metazoa; phylum Arthropoda; class Insecta; order Hemiptera; family Miridae; genus Adelphocoris; species Adelphocoris suturalis. Next base: position 159,753,702 of record CM061040.1, read on the forward strand.
GGTACGACGACGACTATCACCCCCCTTCGAGCCCTTGGAATGAGCTGAAATTCGGCGGTTAGATAGAGCATGCCCTTCTTTATCAAGGTAGACGAAAAATTGGCCCTGTCCGACAATTGGGGTAGGCCTTAGAGGGCTTCGAAGTTGAGGGGGAGAGGATCAAACCCCGAATTTCAGCCCTTTTGAAGGGCTCGAAGGGTCGAAAGTTGCGAAACCTTCATATTTCCTCTACCTTTCTAGCAGAAAATACCTCGCACAACAAACACCTCTTCCAGCTTCACAAATTCCCATTTTCAAATGTGGTTCCGAAAATCCTACGAAGGATCTTCGTTCAACAATTCGCAGCTGATTTGCACTAGTGCCACAGGTTACTAGAGACCGGACTTTTATGCAATTGCATATCCTTATCGCTTCAACTGAGGCATCCGAAGATTGAATCATTTTTTGAGTTGATTCTAGTTGGTGCTCTGTCTCAAACTGTATACTTCATATTTTTGTATATTCAGACTAAAGACGGATATTTATGCATATTCGGGGAGAATTTCGTGATACTGCCATTTGTGGACATTGTCTGTAGACAGATATTGAGGCTGAAAAGGGTCCAAAAACCTGTGGATAGACTTGATGATGTGCGAACCGGGATTTCCCTGGTGTCCGGGTCCCGTCGCTTTTGTTCTGTATTTCGATCGCAGCCCCGTTTGGAGGTCGATCGGCCAGAACAGTCATTTTATCTCCTTGTCCGCTCGACTACACCCATCGCATCCGACGTATTGTTTCTACACCCTCCCCCCACCCCCTTCTCACAATGAAACCGAAGTCTCTCTCTTTTCAACTTTCTCGAGAAAGAAAAAAAAAGGACACTCGTTTCAATGGGATTCCTTTTTCTCCGCCCTTTCGTTCTAATTTTCGGTCGAGCGACGTTGAAAAGGACCTCGAAAAACGGGAACCCGTCAAGCTCCTTCCTCTATCTCTACTCGATGCTCCGCCGTCCCTTCCCCATGTTCCTGCCCATTCCTACTCAATGTTCCTGTGCTTCTCTGTCAGCCCGATAAATGCTTTTCGAATGAAGTGTTTTATCGATTCGAACAGTCAAAAGGGAACGGTCGAGGAAGGGCGGACTGGCGGTCTTTTTCATTCCAACCAGGTCACATCCTATTCGGTTTTTCGCGTCGTTTCGAAGTCAAATTGGATTTTTTTTTCCTTCTTCAACCGCAGTTTGTTCTTTTCTCCCCCAATCCCAATTCACACAAATCGAATCGCACGTAGTTTAACAATGGTGCGGCCATCACATCCATTCACTTTCTTCGGGCCTTTGTCACGTGGGTAATGTTACGGTAGAAGAGAATTTTTGGAACGACAATGAAAAACCCGTAAGAATGGATTGACAAGTAAAGCTGAGCCAATATGTCAGATTAAAACCGCAATATTAATCTATTCTGATTTTACTTTTTCCATTCAGGGCGTTCGAGTATCCGAAGTATTCTGTCTGCCAGTTTAAAATCTCTAAAATATCCAACCGAATAAAAACACTCTCTTGGAAATATTTATTTATTTGAAATTTCAAGGGCTTGATCATTGAACAAGTGACCCACAGTTCCCAATTATACTAAATAAAAAATAAATACAAATTTGGCGCTCCGCGCCTCTCCAGAGGGCAAGCCCCCTGGACCCCCAGTTACCTCTATTTGCATACTTTGAATGAAATTATTGAAATACAGAATGTGTTTTAGCTCACCCGCTTCACATGAACCCATGAAACACGCGTATAAGAATAGAGAGTTCCTGGATACTACGGTGTTCTAATACGGTGAACTTGAATCTAGGGAAAATCAGATTTTCCCTAACACGATGGTTATATGTAGTACGGTGCAAGCTCGGTGTTTCACGCGTCTTCACAAATCGTCTCTTTAAAATGTTTTGCAACCTGACGCTGATTCCGACATCTTGTATTTCTCCGACTCTGTTTTCCTTCAACCTGATCCCAGTTTCCATCATCCATCATCGTGTTGTTTTATTTTGTTCTCAATTCGTTGTGATATTTGTAAAGAGAACCTTTGTAATCGGTCAAGAAATGTTTTTATCCCCTCTCCCAAAATTTTTTGGTTACGTTTCAAGAAACTTAGGTTACAAAAATCGAATCAGTCCGTCGTCCGTTCGTCCGGCGTTTCATTTGTGCTATGAAATTCAGCGAGAAGTATTAAACTTCGTAGGCTTATGTGTCACGCTAGTTTATTCAGGAGACGAGCCCGACGATGCGTTCCAGGTTTATCTTGAAGACACATCCGTCAGGAACACTGGCGATCGTTCAAGTAAGTTCTCGCTCAACTTTGTAAGTAGCAATATGGTGTATGTAGATATAGAGATTGATGTAAGAGATTTTATGCATTTTGTATGGAAACTCAGTAAAATAATACATGTTGGTATCTTAGTAGTTTAATGTTACTCGCATCTAGAAAAAAGGTAGATGTGATTGGAATGAAAAGGTTTTATCCGTTTTTCGGCAACCCTTTATCCTCCGTTTCGTTGACTAAGTTGTTTTAGGGGGATGATTGGTCTGCTTTGAGTGAAAATAAGATGAATATAAATAAAATTAGTACATTTTAATATTATTATATATTTAATTCATATTTTAAGTAATATAATTAATATGTTTAGTATAAAAATATGAACTGAACACACTTATCACAGAAACCTCCCTTGGGAATATACATTTACAGGCGTAGTGTTGAAGACGTGGTAACGAGGACGTACTAAGACTCGATCTTGGGTTGTCAATCAAGCGGTCTCCTACTCACGTCGCGCGATTGTAGTTTTTGGCGACTTCAACTTAACGTCACCCGTTACCGTAGTCTTGAGGGAGCAAAAGAAGATGCTAACCCAAATGGAACCGGGAGAACGGTTGCCTTAATTTTGATGTCTCGTTAACGGTGGTTGGGTAACGCGATATTTTCCCCCCAGCTGTCATGTTGTCTACTGGTTGTCTAATCAACTTCTTTATTTCGATACGAAATGCCGATTTTCAATCCTAAATTCGAATTTCATGTTAGTTTCAGTACAAATATGGCTAATTTCTCATTTTTAGTTTTCAATTCGTAAACAGGGTATGGAGTCAACACAATGGTAGTAAGCCTCAAGTGGTGAACCTCATGGTTTAGTTGCACTTATAGCTCATTAGTCATTACAACTTCATGTTTTTGGGTTTTCCGTTGGTAAATTATCATTAAGTATGAAAAAGTATTTATCTCTATGACAATGAACGAGGATTTTACCTGGCAAAATCATCAGAGGAGGCAGCACTTCACGCCATGTTCACGAGAAAATAGCTGAGTTCAGGTAACCTAAGAACAATACTGCGAAGAAGTAGTGTCTTAAAACTCAGTTTTCTCATTTAAAATATGTGAAATAATAATAGAAACAAGGCTCTAATCAACCAAATAGAGCCTGAGCGCAAAAGAACGGAACTTTTTGATCGAGTTGAAGGCTAGTAAAGCTGGACAGCGGAGGCGGACTTCAGATGGCACATTCGGTTTCTACGCGACTTGAAACGTAAAATAACCAAGTTTGAGGGGTGTTCAAAAACCTACCCTCTACATCAACATAATTAGTTGGTTATGAGGCATTTGAAAAAAAAAACTATTATATTTACTTCAGCAGTATTCGAGTAATTTTGAGGAGACCAGTAGGTAGTGTTACATTTACAGGAAGGTTAGGCTGGTGTCGTGTGCCTTTAGGTCCCCAAACGGGTGACGCTAAATGAGCCATTCTAACGTACGAAGTTCCTAACGTCCCCTCAAGGTCACGTACTCTTGGGTACGGTAGGGTGACGTTAAGGGTACGTTAGTGGTCACCAAAAACTCTCTAATTTGTCAGCTGTCGCTTGTTACCAGATCAGCTGATCATGGTTCACGTGCACCGTGTGATCTGTAACCGCAGGATATCGATTATTGAGAATGATCACCTGTGTGTAAACAATTATTCAAATAACCATGCTCATAACTCAGCTTGTTGGCCACGCACCTCGCAGTAGTTAACATAATATGGTTGGATAAATCAAGAGCTTTCGGACGAATGTTCAACGAATTTTATAGGGTGAAAAATGACGAAGTGCCATTTCCCTAGCAACGACTCGGTTGTAAGCGGAAATCGTCAGAAATTGTTGCAACACATTTTCGTTACACATTTTCATTACACATAAACGTTTCGTTTTCGGTTGGAGATGCCAAGGCTAAAACATATTCTCCGTTAAAAGGATAAGTTTAAAAAATATGAGTATAAAACTCAAAATTTATTTCGCTTTACAGATATCATAATATTATATAACTGTAGGTATTTATCTAATTGTCGAATTCTGGTAGGTTCCATCATCGCAAAATGATCGCACATGAATTTGGACAATAATACTTGCACTATAGCAATTTCAATTTTTTGCGTTCCCTATTTTTAAAGGTGCAATCACACTATGCCAGCGCCGCGCCGCACAGTACAAAAATGCGATTCTGGCTGGACAAAATTATTTGTTGGCCCTATCTTATAGGAAATTTCATACTGAAACCGAATATACGCCTTGTTCGTATACCTAAAATGGCTCCTTAATGCGTTTTTCGTGAAAAACCCTCCAAAATAACGTTTTTAAGATATTTTTCAAATTGCCTCCTATACAAATACAATTCAAAACTATTTTCATTGCACAATAAAGTAGAGGATTGAGTTTTGCGTCGATTGACCACCAGAAATTTCTGAATTGAATGATTCATAAGAGAGTAATTGTATTTCAAAGTTTTCAGTACTCGAAAAATACCAGTAATTCGCAAATTAAGGATAAAATTTTATATTTAATCAAGTTTCTTATTGATGGAAATTGGTAGATAATTCAAATATGCGTAGATTGACCACCGATTTGTTTTATTTTCCCCAAAAATACTCTTATAGTTAGGGTGAATCAAAGTTTGAGAAAATCTCGCTTTTCCACTCATACGTGTTCACACCTAAGATTGTTAACCTCCTAGGGATCGTTTCTACAACTAATTTCCAACAAAAATTTCCTGCTTACAATTTTTTTAAACCCTTGATTTTTGAAGTTTTTTCTTTTTTCAAGATGTTTTTCTCGTGTTTTCAACCTTACATCACTAAAATGGCCATATCTCCCCTAACTTACTATGTAAACTTAAAAATAGATATATCGTTGAAAAGAGCCTTAAAATTTCCAATCTCTCTAACGTATTTAAATACTTATTGCAGTAGGTAACGTAGGCAAAGATATGGACTAAACTCGAGAATTTCTTACTTTTTAAGAATTATTATTTTTTCAAACTGCGTTAAGTATTAAATGAAAATGGTAAAATATTCAAACTAACGCCGCTACCTTGGTAACAGCAGGTGATAATATAATGTTTTTAACTGAATAATAATTCTGGCGAGTCCAGCACCACAGTAAAAACCGTACGCGTTACAGAAAAAAACTTGCTCTAACTCTCAGCTTTCCAACAGTATAATTAACTTTTATTTTACTTTGCTAATTGAAGGAAAAAGTATGTTTGTATGTTGAAAAACATGGTTTTTTGAAATTTTATGTCTTTGCTCTGGCACATAACTCGAAAACCGTTACCAAATATGTTACCAAATATTCTGATGATTTCCGCTTACAACCGAGTCGTTGCTAGGGAAATGGTACTTCGTCGTTTTTCATCCCACAAAATTCGTTGACCATTCGTTCGAAAGCTCTCGATTTATCCAATAGTTGTTTTCAATAGTTGATATTGTGAACATGATTGCAACCGCTTGTTAATTTCTGATGATTTCATTGAGCTGGTGTTTCGATGATGTGATTCGTAGCGGGTGATCCGAATATTGCGAGAACGGTTTGATTTGTGAAGCGGTGGTTAAATCATTTTAATTGGTAATTTCTATACTTTACACTATAGGAAGCTGTAATTTCGTATGTAGCCTCTTTAGGACATTTACTTGACCATGCCCAGGGTCCAGATCAGATGAGTGGCTCTTAAAGCTAATTTCTATGCTTTACACTCTAGGAAGCTGTAATTTCGAATGTAGCCTCTTTAGGACATTTACTTGACGATGCCCAGGGTCCGGATCAGCTGAGTGGCTCTTAGAGCTAATTTCTATGCTTTACACTCTAGGAAGCTGTAATTTCGTATGTAGCCTCTTTAGGATATTTACTTGACGATGCCCGGGGTCCGGATCAGATGAGTGGCTCTTAAAGCTAATTTCTATACTTTATACTCTAGGAAGCTGTAATTTCGTATGTAGCCTCTTTAGGAGATTTACTTGACGATGCTCGGGGTCCGGATCAGATGAGTGGCTCTTAAAGCTAATTTCTATGCTTTACACTCTAGGAAGCTGTAATTTCGTATGTAGCCTCTTTAGGACATTTACTTGACGATGCCCGGGGTCCGGATCAGCTGAGTGGCTCTTAGAGCTTGCATACGAGTCTGCAACTAAAGACATAAAATGTCCCAATGTGTTGCAGACTCGTATGCAAGCATTTCTTTATACATTAAATAAGTAGCAACTTTGCCGAAGCGAAAAGATTTCTTTTGATTTTGACGTACAACCAAGCCGTTGCTGGTGAAATGAAACTTCTTTAATTTTCACCGAACAAAATTGTTCTCCACTCGTTGGAAAGCTCTCGATTTTTCTCTATGAAATCTAATGTTATCGTAAAAATGGTTTGGGGACGGTTTCTACGAACTTTTCAACGCTGAATCGAATGGTAATAATGCAGATCTCCCCAACTCCATTATAACCGAGTTTTACAATTTAAACAGAAAAAGTTGAAAAAAATGTATCATCACACAACCACATCCAGGTACATATCAGTACAGGTATTTCTTAAAAACAAATGAACCTACTAGGCTAGGAAGTGATTTCGAGCGTCGTAACACACTCCTTCCTCCCCGGGCCCTTGCACCCAGATCCTCTCATAGCTTACACCAGCCGCCACTGCCAGCGTTAGAATCGAGGCCTATACCAATAGAACTTGAGTTTTGAGTTTCATGTACGTCCCACTATCGTATTGGATGGCAGAGAGGTGTATTTATATATGTACACATACAAATACGCAAGTGTAAACTGGAATTTACCAAACGAGTATCATGCAGTACGACGGCGTTTGTTTTTCGTTCAAACGAAAAATCTTGAGTAAACAATTGCTCGACACTCGATTTGCGATTATGTTGTTTCAACGTGGGATTACCTCTCCCCCGTTCCCTCGGTTCACAAATCTGTTTGTTCTACCTCAAGTTGTTATCCCGGATATATATAGATCCATAGATAAATATAGATATATTACCAAATGCGGGCCAGACTGGAAATCTCGCCCTCCCGCCGTCCACTGTGTTTATTGTTTCAGCTCGCCTTTCAGGGTGTTTATAAACATCTGGAAGAGCAAAAGGCACCTACCGGGCAATACCAAACATACAATAATACCTTCTCTGAACTAACCACAACTCAGGCAATTGTGAAAGTGCGAGAGCGAGCTGGACTCCTGGCTGGAGAAAAATATACAGAAAGCTCGCTGATAAATACAGATAGAAGTTAGTACGGATATGTCGACCGAAAATTCGAGTGTATGAAGTGTCCCCATGTCCTGTTCGATTTGGGTATATACACCACTGTACAATTTCTGAAATATTCCAGTTTTTCATTTGTTGAAATAACTATTAAAAGTTCCTGCTCTACATAAGTTCTACAAAGGTGGGAGTAAAACAGCCAAAATGCAGAAAGTGAAAATACGGCCACATCTGAATACATGAAAACCTAACATGTAATCGCAAATGAGTGTCAATGAGCGGGTTAGGGTGTAGATGGTCCTCTATCAGTTTCGTTGATCCCAAATAAATTCTTGACTAATCGCAAGCTCAAACGTAAATTCCATCAACCATAATTTTTTCACGCCCCTGTCGTCCGATCTCGCTCAAATTTGGAGGATAGGTGGAAGAGATTAATTTAAGCATTCTCTATTGATTTCAATATAATCCTATCATCAGTAGCTAATGCGCAAGCGCGAATGTGTATTCCTTTTAACTAGCCTAATTTCAGCAGTTTTCATCCGATTTTGATGAAATTTTGATCCGATTTTGATGGCACCCCAGCCTAAAAAATGGAATGGGCCCCGCATGGTCCCAGCTGGTGGTCTGGTTTTGGATTCCCTTTTCCTAAAATATATTGGGTTGTTGATATTTATAAATTCTTAGAGTTCTGTAGTTCGAAAATTTGAGTCCAAATAATAAAGTTTTTGATGATTGTATGGATAAGTTTCTGTTTGATAAATGAAATCCCCCCCCCCCTCACCACCACCGTCGGGAAGATATGCGACCTACCGTTGGCACCTTAGAATAGACAGTCTGTGTGAATGAGTTTTGAAGATCTTTCCAGCAAGACCAACGAGTGCTGGGCATAATTCTATCGTCGAATACGAATTCAATAAATTGTGATCGCGATAATTATTCGTTGATTCTGAATCAACTGCGATTAAATATTCGTATTCGTGTAAGGCAGTGTCCTACGTGGCTCCGCCGCGAGCGTCAAGCCGGAGAAAAAATTGTGTCCTACGTGGAAACGCAAAAACGCTTCGTAGTTTAGCTAGTTAGCTAGTTTAGTTAGCTGTTCTGTTCTCATCGCCTGTGTTTTCAACTTCATTTTTTCAATTTGATTTTGCATTCATGCCGTCGATCAACAAGTTTGAGCTGCTGACCAGCTCAACAGCTCTTTCGTATTAATCAGCTGTAAATAATTAAAAAAAGGAGACCGGCCGAGGAAATACTTGAAAGCCGGAGCGAGTTCGGTGAATTTCATCACTTCCACTCCAATAATCTTAGATAAGAGTTTCTGAAGATTTTGTGTGATAATCTTCCATAATGAAGTTTTATCATACATATAAAGAAGACCTTTCAATTATCACTAATTTCAGTGATTAATTTAGGTAAGTGATAATTTAAAGGTCTTTTTTTGTATGCTAAAACCTACTTATACTCCAAATTGAGGCAACAAATATTTGGTAGAATCCAAAAGTTTATTTGTATGGCAGAATAATAGGAACTACAAGAACGATTTCCAGAAAAATTGCTCACATTTCAAAACAATCAAACATAAATATACTCTGAACAATTAATAAAATTTACTCAAATGAGCATAACTCAAACCTTCGTATTTGGTTTATACCATTGTCTAGAAACACTAGACAATACATTGTAATTTTCTACGAAACTGGGCATCTCCCGATAAAGGTGTATAATAAATGTAGAACTGGCCGTTTCTACAGGGTGCGACAGTGAGGACGGACGGTTTTAAAAAAATCATAAAATAGTTCATTTTCACTCAAAAACAAATTTATTGATGCGATCAGATTCGCGAGGAAATAGCATTTGAGACAGTCAAGTGTGAAAAATCACATCAGGCATGTGGTTTCCGAAATTGTTTATGCAGTGCTGGAGGTGTTCTTGGGCGTTATCTCCAACATGCTCTCTCAACTTGGGCGACTTCCACGCGAATTGCGTCCTTCAATTCGCGAGCTTCGGGGCTTGTTCTCGTATACTCTAAGCCTTGAGGTGTCCCCATAAGAAAAAATCGCATATGGATAAATCTGGGGACCGAGGAGGCCAATGAACATCGCTAAACCTGAAAATAAGGCGACCAAGGAAGAGAGGGCGAATATCGTCCATTGATGCTCTGGCTGTGTGGGCGGTCGCCCCATCCTGCTAGAACCACACACGTCGGGTTGGAACACGTCGCCGTCATAATTCAGGGAAAAAGAATTTGGTGATCATTACGACGTAGGGTTATGTTGGAGAGAGTCTACACGAACTTCCAAGAAGGCCTCCAGCACTGCATCAACAATTTCGGCCACCACATGCCTGATGTGATTTTTCACACGTGACCTTCTCAAATGCTATTTCCTTGCGAACCTGATTGCATCAATAAATTTGTTTTTGAGTGAAAATTAACTATTTTATGATTTTTTTAAAACAGTCCGTCCTCACTGCCGCACCCTGTATATCAGCTAACTCCATTATCACAGAAGAAAACGTGCGGAAAAAGTACGAAACAAGTTCAAAATGTCGAAAGAGGTTAGAAAACATCATATAAACGCGTTTGACGCGCGGCGAACGCGATAAAAATCAAACTTGTTTGAAAATCAAACCGAAGCGTTCAACGCCGTCGCGTCGCCGCGCGGGCAGGGTCACGTGACAACTTTTGCAAATTTAATTGGTCCGCCATTTGAACGCGTAAACGCCTGAACGCATTGACGCGTGCGGCAAATCCACGTAGGACACTGCGTAATTGTTTTCGTCTGTCGGCGATTCAATAGGGCGTCTCTCCTATAATATGCGAAGCCTTCCCAATATTACCAAGCTTCAGAGGCTTGGAGCCCAGAATTCAACTATTTGAGCCCAGCCTATTTGTCTCAAATCTATTTCAATAGGACGTCCCTCTGAGGTTAGCTAATATGAGCAAGGCTTCGCATATTATGGGAGGGACGCCCTATTGAAATTGATGACCGTGATGCATTTTTATGGGTTGTATTCGTGTACTCGCCGACAGAGGAATACGATTACACGAATACGAATATAATCGCAGTTGACTCAGAATCTACGAATAATTATCACGATTACAATCGTATTCGTATTGGACGACAAGATTATGCCCAACACTGTGACCAACGAAGCTAGTAATTGAAATGGAGCCGTTGTTCCGCTTCCGCTGTTAGTTACAAAGTTTGCGGGGACCTGGGAAACAAGGGAAATGTACAGAGCCACCATGAACAGCTGAGTAAATTCTGGGGCTAATTCAACCCTTATTCTGGTTGCTATCATGAAAATTGAAACTTAATTGTTTTTCTGACTGAAAGTAACTATAGCGACTTTTTATTTATTTATTTATTTTTTTTTTAAGGTTTAAGCCGCACCTCAATATATCGACTCTTATTCCACGAGATTACGGGTGTAATTTAGTCCTGCTCCCCCATTTTCAAAACAAGATTTCTCCACCTCAAACCATCGTTTTTTAATTTTTAAAATATGATTTGGAATCCTTAGACTCTCCTATTTCTCATCGTTTCCATTTAAAAAATCCTAAAATCAATTTTCATTACTTAATTGTGGTATGAAAAAGTTGGGGGCAACACTAAAGTTTTTCCTAGTCAGAAACTGCAATACACTTATGACTGATATGATGACACAGATACGCACTTTGATCGAAAGTTGTGAGGTTTAGATGCAATAATATTGTAATTCGTACTCACTGGGAATTATTGAACTCGTCTCCGTCAAGCAATTAGTCAGGTAATAACTTTTTGACTTGACCCGGTTCCATCTCAGGATAGTTTGTCTATGCTTTCAATTTGGTGGTCTGGATGCTCGCGAGCTCGTATCACAGAAATATAAAAAATATTCTGAATCGATCCTTTTGGTAAAATATACAAAGATTAATTGGAATGGCATGAACGTACGGCTACCAGGGTGGTTTCATACGATTTTTTTAAAATGACGTCTTTGAATGAGAGCAAAAACTACCTACCTTGAAAGTTTTTGTGATCTCGATTTTTCAATATTTCAACTCTTAATTACTACTCTTCAGGGTTGATCGACATTGGTGCTGATTTTAGTGACATATCCCCGGCTGATGTATGATTTTTCACCCAAATTTCATAACCACCGTATATTCTTCTTCTAGATTCTACGCATCTTAAAACGGAAACCAAGAAATGTTGAGGAGGGAGGATGAGTTCAAAAAATGTTCCTTGGTCTATTAGAAAAGTCTATTCTTGTAATAAATGTAATTGTTGTAATAAATCAAAATTATTACCTCCCAGCCAAATCAAATACCGCTCATCTTCGAAGTTCCAGGCCTTTTCATTGATATGCTATGCTGCTTGATATAATGCTTTGGAGTGATGCACGGGTTTAAAACAGTTGACAGTTTAATTTAGTTATTCTGTTCTAATCTGTCATTCTTTTCCTATTGCTGAATACTGAATATTCCTGAAGTGATTGAATGCCTAATGAAGTAATAGAGGTTTGTTTTGAAATTCAGCTTACACCTCAGCCTCATATGTCAACTGCACTGCTCTCTTAGGAAACTGAAAAGTTTGCAGTACCCTCAGATCAGAATTAACCAGTACCAGACCTCAAAATAAAGTTCACAGCTTGGACCAATCCTCACGTTGGAATTTAGAATTATATGCCCTTTTTGATGACCGTGCATACCTATATGCACTTACTAGCAAATTTCCAATGTATACCGGTGTTCAGGTACTCCCCATCATGTCTCGGAGAAATATCAAGCCGGGTGCATCAAAGTCGGTGCGATTTCTCGTTATCCCAGAAGTGTTTAAACTGACAGGTCATATATAATAGATGAGCTATACTTCTATTCAATTTTTTATTTTGTGTCTTATTGAATTTTAGGTTGAGTCTAATAATTGAAGACCGCCATATGCAAAACAACTTGAGTGCCATTTTTTGAGAAACACGTTTTTTAACGGATTCGGACCTTACGAGCCATAATAGAACTACTCATAAAGTTACTGAGCGATAGTAGAGCTCCGAGCGGTTCGTTTATCAATTTCAAACCCAACAAACCTAAGTGCCCATTCTGTTGCACAGCGTTAGCTACTCGTACGTTGCTATGCTTCCTCCATGATCCCCCGATTGCTGTTTTTTACACGGGAACGAGCTAACAATAAAACAAGTGACAAAAAAGATTCTCTTCATTCGGCTTAAGTTAACTTTGCACACATCCCAAATGTGAGTATTGTAGCAGACAACTGACGTGTATCAACCTTGGGATTCATATCGACGATAGCGGTGAAGACTTCTTCTATTTTTAGGACGAGACAGAGGGAGTTCGGGGCTGTAACGAAATCGGCTAGGGTCGGTAAACAGTTTTTACGACTGGATGACCATTGCGAAAGACAGCGGATCTTCAGTCCGCTACCCTTCCTCTAAAAAATGGACTGCCGGAAAGATGAAGGACGTTGAAATCATGATTCAATGGTTATCCCCAAAAAATCAAGATTTTTATTTGGACGAGCCAGCTACCCGTGCATTACATGGACACACATCTGCGGGTCATTTTTACCAGGTACCTTGTCATTTTTACCCAGCAGTCCCCAAGAGGATTCAACTGAATTTTCAGCAATCAAGTTTCAAGTTTTACCCAATTAATTTTTTAACTAAATGTCCTCTCAATATAATCAACTCATTATAACCTCAGTTACGTAAAAACTATTCTCTGCCAACATTGCTGCAGTTAATAAGGCGTTCTGAATATAATTTTTTGAATAGACAACTTACGAATAAAAACCACCAACTCAACTCACCAAAATCTTTTCGGTATCGTCGAATTCGTTATCAAAAGTTCTTTCCCCGTGAACCCGCCTCATCCTAATTTGACGTAATTTTGTCACATGTCGGCTTTTTCCTTGATTGCAAATTTTTTTACGTTCTTACCGGGAAAGCCAAGTTATGAAGGAGTAAGTCTAGATGATTGTAATATTATAGTCTTTGCCTTAACCAGGGACAGCTGAATGGGTTCAGTAGTTTTTACGTGATTGAGTAACACAAACATATACACCATTAGATTTTTATATAGGTACCTAATAGTATAGATTATATCAAAACTGAGAGAAATTGTGTTTTTATTTTTTCAAACTGTTTTACGTCTCACACTTTCCTTACATTTTAATTACTTCTTTTAAATACAATTGGTGCAATAGAAGTTTTAATCACCTACCTACTTCATAACCAACCCTTTCTTCAACATTTTGTGATATAAGAATCAGAACACAGGCGGAAATGCATTCAATAAACTAAAATTTGACCTTCCTGGTTACCAAAATGCAAGGGGATGCAAGGAGATGGGCACTTAAGGTGTTTTGGTTGGGATTCGCTAAAAATAGGATAGTTAATTTTAGTTGTTGATTTACTAACTAATTAAACAATAATAAAATATACAACAGACATGGAAAACTACAAAAGACATTTCATTAATTTTTTCGCTCAGCTATGAGCAGTTTTTTGGGTCTGTTGGACAATTTTATAAATGGCACTTAGGATGTTTTGCATATGGCAGTATTCAATTCTAACGGTGTATTTTAAAGATTTTTATGAGGACGCTAATTCATCATAGGAAGAGTGTATTTCATACCAAGGACCCACAATCTGGTGCATACATCCAGGATGTCGAACGGTCTTGGCTGGACGCAAAAACATACCCAAACGGGAATCCTCTAAATTGTTTATAGTCCAATCAACTTAGTTTTGGAACTTAGCCAGGTGTGTAAGGAGGGGGAAATAGGTAGCTTGAGATGTGAAAATTTATCAAATAAATCAAGCGCTTTCCAACGAGTGGCGAACGATTTTTGTGCGATGAAAACTGCGGAAGTTCCATTCCCCTAGCAACGGCTGGGTTGTACGTGAATATTTGCTTAAAAATCTATTAAAAACGGAAAAATGAATTTGAACTTCGCTAGAGGTGTATTCCCCGATAATTTGAAGAAAAACTGAACTCTTCCATTCTGAAAACTAAAGTCGCTAAATCTGAAATTGGTATTAGAACCTCTTGAAACTCATACGGTGGATACAGCTTTCGTACAAGTACGCAACCACGAGAGACATTTTATGTCTTTGCGCCCCCTTTCCCCTTCCTATAAAACCCCGTATTGTACTTTTGTTTGTGGAAATTTATTGCAAAAACACGTTTAAAAAAAAAAATATTTTTTTTCATTCAAATAAATTTCAAAATACAATTTTGTTTTACTCATTCCATAATTACATCATTATTATCATCAGATTTTGTAACGAAGAGTAATGGCCGATGATGAGAAAAGTACGATGTGTAGGCTAGAGTTTATTATGGAAAAAACTGGATTCTAGAGCCACTCAGCTGATCTGGGATCGGTCAGTTGTGTTCAGAAGTCCCTCAAGGGCCCACATACCAAATCTCAGAATCGTGGGATCATTAGGGAAAAAACTGGATTCTAGATCCACTCAGCTGATCTGGGATCAGTCAGTTGTGTTCAGAAGTCCCTCAAGGGCCCACATACCAAATCTCAGAATCGTGGGATCATTAGGGAAAAAACTGGATTCTAAACCCACTCAGCTGATCTGGGATCGGTCAGTTGTGTTCAGAAGTCCCTCAAGGGGCTACATACCAAATCTCAGAATCGTGGGATCATTAGGGGAAAAACTGGATTCTAGATCCACTCAGCTGATCTGGGATCGGTCAGTTGTGTTCAGAAGTCCCTCAAGGGGCTACATACCAAATCTCAGAATCGTGGGATCATTAGGGAAAAAACTGGATTCTAGAGCCACTCAGCTGATCTGGGATCGGTCAGTTGTGTTCAGAAGTCCCTCAAGGGCCCACATACCAAATCTCAGAATCGTGGGATCATTAGGGAAAAAACTGGATTCTAGAGCCACTCAGCTGATCTGGAATCGGTCAGTTGTGTTCAGAAGTCCCTCAAGGGCCCACATACCAAATCTCAGAATCGTGGGATCATTAGGGAAAAAACTGGATTCTAGAGCCACTCAGCTGATCTGGGATCGGTCAGTTGTGTTCAGAAGTCCCTCAAGGGCCCACATACCAAATCTCAGAATCGTGGGATCATTAAGGAAAAAACTGGATTCTAGAGCCACTCAGCTGATCTGGGATCGGTCAGTTGTGTTCAGAAGTCCCTCAAGGGCCCACATACCAAATCTCAGAATCGTGGGATCATTAGGGAAAAAACTGGATTCTAGAGCCACTCAGCTGATCTGGGATCGGTCAGTTGTGTTCAGAAGTCCCTCAAGGGGCTACATACTAAATCTCAGAATCGTGGGATCATTAGGGAAAAAACTGGATTCTAGAGCCACTCAGCTGATCTGGGATCGGTCAGTTGTGCTCAGAAGTCCCTCAAGGGGCTACATACCAAATCTCAGAATCGTGGGATCATTAGGGAAAAAACTGGATTCTAGAGCCACTCAGCTGATCTGGAATCGGTCAGTTGTGTTCAGAAGTCTGTCAAGGGCCCACATACCAAATCTCAGAATCGTGGGATCATTAGGGAAAAAACTGGATTCTAGAGCCACTCAGCTGATCTGGGATCGGTCAGTTGTGTTCAGAAGTCCCTCAAGGGCCCACATACCAAATCTCAGAATCGTGGGATCATTAGGGAAAAAACTGGATTCTAGAGCCACTCAGCTGATCTGGGATCGGTCAGTTGTGTTCAGAAGTCCCTCAAGGGCCCACATACCAAATCTCAGAATCGTGGGATCATTAGGGAAAAAACTGGATTCTAGAGCCACTCAGCTGATCTGGGATCGGTCAGTTGTGTTCAGAAGTCCCTCAAGGGGCTACATACTAAATCTCAGAATCGTGGGATCATTAGGGAAAAAACTGGATTCTAGAGCCACTCAGCTGATCTGGGATCGGTCAGTTGTGCTCAGAAGTCCCTCAAGGGCTACATACCAAATCTCAGAATCGTGGGATCATTAGGGAAAAAACTGGATTCTAGAGCCACTCAGCTGATCTGGGATCGGTCAGTTGTGTTCAGAAGTCCCTCAAGGGCCCACATACCAAATCTCAGAATCGTGGGATCATTAGGGAAAAAACTGGATTCTAGAGCCACTCAGCTGATCTGGGATCGGTCAGTTGTGTTCAGAAGTCCCTCAAGGGGCTACATACCAAATCTCAGAATCGTGGGATCATTAGGGAAAAAACTGGATTCTAGAGCCACTCAGCTGATCTGGGATCGGTCAGTTGTGTTCAGAAGTCCCTCAAGGGGCTACATACCAAATCTCAGAATCGTGGGATCATTAGGGAATCTCCGCGTAACGCTCTCCGCGTAACGCTCTCCGCGTGACGCTCCCCGCGTGACGCTTTTTCATTTATGTGCCATAGTAAAGACATAAAATGTCAAAACAACTGCATTTTTAAGCAAATGGGAGTCCCCAAGCAGCTGTACTCCTGTATCACCAAGACTATTTCTGTTGGAAGATGTGGAGACGTGAACAACCCGAACACTTCATAGTAGAGCATGCGAGACACGTACTAAGGTAAGAACTTTTCCTTAGAGTTTATTTATAGAACTACCCGAGACCGCACAAGAATTACCTAACACCCCCTAACATTGCATATTAAAAGTAAAGAAGAAACGTACGCTGCTATGGGGTTGAGTACAAAATGAGCCTTTCCCATGACATGAAGTAATTATTAACATGTATCATGTTTTAGCCCTGGGGTCCTAGCAATTTTTGCGAGTCAATTTTGCGAGTCAATTTTTTTCCGCGCACGAAAGATATAGTGTTACAGTGATTTCCGCCTACAACCGAGTCGTTGCTAGGGAAATGGTACTTCGTCGTTTTTCATCCCACAAAATTCGTTGACCATTCGTTCGAAAGCTCTCGATTTATCCAACAATATTATGTTAACTACTGCGAAGTGCGTGTCCAACAAACTGAGTTATGAGCATGGTTATATAAATAATTGTTTACACACAGGTGATCATTCTCAATAATTGATATTGTGAACATGATTGCAACCGCTTGTTAATTTCTGATGATTTCATTGAGCTGGTGTTTCGATGAAAACAAGTTCATAGAATTTCGAATCAATATCGAGGAGAAAACATGATACATGGTTGAAATTTTTGGTTCTAGAACAGAAATAAGTTTATGTTGGAGCTGGTGTTTTAACTTAGAGTAATAAATCATCATTCCTTGACACTACAATGGCTTAGAGGTCATGAAATTTTCACTGTTTTTAAATGGGTTGATTATGTTGTCAAACTGCTTAGGCTGGAATTTATTTTCATTTAAAAATATAAAATTAATACATACATGGGTAATATAAGTTATATAGGGTGAATCGACCCTTTAAATGCACCTTTCCTCAGCCTCCAGGAATCAGAACTTCAAAATTCTTTTTGTGATTATTTAGAAACATAAATAATTAACAGTAGATGTCAACAAATGTCAACAATAGTTTAACAAGAGTTACAAAACTAGTTGACTAAATGTCAACTTCAAAAACTATATGAAAGTTCAAAGTTTTCTTTTAAATCCTCGTGTTAAATTACCAACCAGTTCTTCCGGATAATTGGAGATTTTTTCAAAACAAAGAGTACAAGTGTAGAAAAGTTACACTTGTAGAAGCTAAGTTTACAAGTGTAGCAGAAAAGAAAAAAAAAATCCAGTCATGCAGCATGACCCCATGAGTGAATTTTTTATTTGTTACTGACGGCCGAGTGAAGCGAGGCCTTGGGTCTGCGTGCTACTACGTACATAAATAGAACTTCTTCATAATTTCATGGCTGATATTTTCTAAGCCACAGTCAGTATTAAAGCTACATCAAGTCCTAAAACAGTTGAGCGTAAAACATTAAAGAGAGCGACCGAGAGAATCGGAGGACGGAATATTTCACAGAGTAAACTCATCAGTTGTGATTACATTTTTTTTTTTTTTTAACAAGCACCTACTACTTACGTTTTAAACAGCATGGTTCTAGGAAAAAAATTATTTCGCACAACAAATTGCAAAAAACAGGCTATTTTGAAATTTTTGACTACATTTTTGAAAATTTTAACCCGAAGATGTAATCCGATCATGCTGGCCAACGAACTTGAACTTTCGTTTTGTGTCCTTAACATTTTAAAATTTGTTTGAAGTGTCTAGCACAATTCTACGGACAGTTATCGTCTGGAATTACACATACATATATAATATCTATGTATATATTATATACATATATACATACATACATACATAAAAAAAATGCGTTAAACTTGAGAATATGATTCAGAATAGCCTCAAACGGATTTCTGCATAAAATTTTTTCAAAAATTCACATCCTACAAATTTTGAGGCGAGAGCAATAGCTTAATTTTCTTCAAAAATTCGCTGAAATGGCGTGTGGGGACAAACGAAATGAACAACGTCAAGCGGAATACCGAAATTGAAGTTTTGTCAGCGAATCATAATGTAAAAACGGTTCTAAGTACATGATAGGGTGTTTATCGTACATGAGCAAGTGTAATGATTGGAAGACAAATAATTTATAAACTGAAAAGTGGAAAAAGTGTATACCTATTTGATTTCAACTTATTCTGATGGCTGGTATAATCGGATTTTTCCTCTTCATTCAGCGGAAATTATTAATCAATTATTCATCAAGTCTTTATGCTGCTGGGTTAGGAATGTCATGTGTAACTTCGAAATTATCTTCACTTTGTTCTTCAATGATAGGGAGATCCTCAATACCCGATCAGGAAAAATTGCACAGGGTCACGCAGCATTTGAATCATTAGGTAGCCATACACGAGCAGATATCTGCGACAGATTTGGTCGCCCGATCTCATCTGACAGATATCGCTAACGATCTGGAGTGATCGATGAGATCGGTCGTTGCCCCTAAACACGAAAAACTTATCGGCCGATCTTTCATGCCCGAGATCTGTCACCTGACCAGTGCCCGATGTCATCTGTTCGTTCGTGGGATGAAATCTGACAGATTCAGGTCTGTCACCGACGTTCGTCTGGCAGACTCGAGTTATCGGTCGAATCCGAAATTTTTTCCAGATCGGTCACACATTCCGTAAGTTGATGCCATGGGGTTAGTGACTGTCCGTAGTAAAAAGCGTAAATTAGCGGCTTTTGCGGCGGGTATTTTTTTTATTGCCCATAAAACGGCTAAGCCAAAAAAAAGACAAGTTTGGGAGAAGTCATGGGTTTCGGAAAGGAGTCTCTATACATGTCGATCATCATTTCAATTAACTCGTTTGGCCACTCTTTTTTACCCATTTTTTGATACCGCACAAAAAAACACCAATAGAAACTGATTTCTTTAGAGGAGAGATCTCACAGGGGAAAACACTCGTGGACAACTGAACATCTTAACGTTAAGGGACTCTGCCCGATCCAATAGAACAGTTCTGTGAACCACAGACATCGCTTCCGAGAAGTCTGCTGGGGACGCCCGACTACCATCTGCTGGATTTGAACTCTCGCAGACATCTCTGGTCGATTTTCACATCTTTCATCATTTTTTAACGCCCACTATCGCACAGATCTTTCCCACAGATATCGTTTAAAAACGCGATATCTGTCGCAGATATCTGCTCGTGTATGGCTACCTATTCAATTTGAATCTTTCAAGGTCTTGGAAGACATCCTAAATCTCTCGTTAAACTCGAAAATACCCACGAAAAAAACGCTTATTCATGACCGAAAAAATCTTTGGCGTCTTCTATGCTGAATGCTTCTTTCTTGTCTGTATTCTTCAGCAGAAGATGATTCTCACATATTAAACACCGAAAAATTGTCAACTCACAATGCTGGAAAATAAGTTTACAAGTCAATGAACGTAGGTTAAAAATTGACCATTTTTTACAACTTGGCTTGTTTTAAGCATTAATAGGCAGTCTGACAGTAAATTGCATGTATATATATTTTCTTAAATATGATTAAATAAATGTAGAGATGTTATTCAAAGCTTTAGATGCGTTATTCTCAAAATACGTTTTTCCCGTAACTAATTTTTATTTAATATCGAATTATAATTTTTGCATTAAATTGTTCGGATATTAACCCTCTTCGAGGAAAGAACAATAACTCAATTTCGAAAATTTTCGACAAGAAAGTCTTTTTCCATTTTCCGCATCACATATCATAGTGCGAAATTTAATCAGCTGCAGAAAAAGTTTTTGAAAAAAAAGAAAAAAAAATTGTTTTTTGACCTCCTAACTCTCTTAATACAATTCTTGGAAACTTTGGGACCTGGCATTGGGTGGGCATTCAGGTTTAGTATTCTCAGTATCATTGCTTTGATTTTTGTCCTGTTAACCCACAATCGATGCTTCAGTGAGCAAGAACATTGTACAGCATAACAGCCACGAGGGATAACCCCAAAGTAGGCCCCTTCCTAAAATTACCCCTCGGGTTTTACCCCTAGCTTACTCCGGAGTCTTCAAGTGATCCGCGGGGACTTTTTCATTTTTTCCCCGCGGGCAAACAGCTCCGGATTTCCACCGTGGGAAACTCGCCCACCCCCGAGCGAATTTCCCTCAACCGCCCCCTATTTTCCCCCTTTATACCGGCGCCCTCGCCATTTTTCCCCCGCAACCCCCTCCCTACCTACCCCCTTCGCCATCCATTCCACAATTTCCGTTTCCCGCCCCTCCGCAATCGAATTAAGTCGGCTTTCACCCCCAGGTCCGCCGTCCTCCTGCATAATGCCTCGTCCATCCCACTTCCTTCACAACAGAACCAACAACAACAGAAAATCCCTCTCACTCGCTCTCACTCAATCTTGTTTATTCAGCTCTTTCTAATTGATTGCTATCCACCCCGACTTTTTTTCTTCTTTTTTTCGACGTTTTCTTTTTTTTTTTCTTTTAAGCCAGAAAAAAAGCCCTTCAAGATTTATTCAGTGAATCTCAGAGATGGCTTTTGTTTGCAGTTCAATTGAGAAGCGATTTATTGAGGCTATTTTTCTGGTGGAAGGTGGTCAGGGAACGGTTTTCCGATTTCATGAAAGCAGTTTTGGGCTTGGCGATATGGAAGTTTATTTTGGGATTTCAGATTTACTGAGAACACCCTACCTATAGCCGCGTTCGAAGTGGCGTTAGTCCTGAGATTGGAATTAGGTCTTAAATTCCATCATGTGATAACGGCGGGCGCACCTGTCATTCAACCCGAAACGGTTTGGCGTTAAATTGCCACTCCACTCAAACCTTCTAGAGCAGCTTCGAGGAAGATGAAGCTGGAAACCAAGGTGACCATTTTCCGACTGCAGTTATTGGTATGTCTTCCAATCTCACCTCCTGATCACTTTGATTTTCAGAACCCTTGGGAACGCTGGATTAAGAAGTTTGAACGATTCAGAAATGCTTCCAAATTATATAGAAAACCGTAGGCCCAACAAATTAGCATGTTGATTTACTGTCTTGGTGAGGAAGGGGAGGACTTATTCGATACGTTTGAGCTGAGTGATGATGAAGAGACTAGTTATGAGGCTGTTAAGGAATATTTTGAGAAATATTTAGGGCTCAAGAAGAACATTGTCTACGAGAGAGCAAAATTTTTGAAACGCCGGCAGCAGCCAGGAGAGACAGTTGACAGTTTTATCAATGATTTGAGAAAACTTGCTGAATCGTGTGAGTTTGGGACTCTAAAATCGAGCTTTATTAGAGTTCGAAGTGGCGTTAGTCCTGAGATTGGAATTAGGTCTTAAATTCCATCATGTGATAACGGCGGGCGTACCTGTCATTCAACCCGACACCTGAATGGTTTGTCCTCAGAAATAAATTGTCACTCCACTCAAACCTTCTAGAATTACAAAACACTAAGATGTATTTGCGGATGACACTACCGTGTTAGTTGAAGGTGACACATGGGAAAATGTATTTGCCAATACAAACCTAGTGATCAACGTGGTAGGAAAATGGATCTATGAAAACTATCTAACTTTGAACACAAAAAAGATTGATTATTTATGGAGGACAAAAAACATATGTTGATGAGAAAGATTTATGCATCACATTACATACATGCAAACCAAATATCATCTGTTCATGTGGCGCAATAGAGCGCGTTGCCATGCATAAGTATCTTGGTACAGTCTTAGACGAAGAGCTGAATTGGAAACCCCATATTGACTATACTCACGATAAGATTAAGAAATTTATGAACTTTTTTACAATATTAAACACTCACTTCCGAGAGATACGATAAAAATGATTTATTACAGTATGCTACAGTCTGTGCTTCAATTTGGAATAATAGCATGGAGGGAAACATACTCCTCGCGTATAAATAAATTACACGTACGCCAGAAAATTATTATGAAAATAATGTTATCATTACTGCCTAGGACGCCATCAAATGTATATAATATAGCAAAGCTGTTTACCATGAGGCAACTATATGTTAAAAATTCACTTTTGCAATTCCATAAGTATCCACAAATAATAAATTCACAGCGTAATCAAGCATATACCACAAGATATGTAGTCGCAGGGAATGTAATTGCACCAAGACCAAGATTAACGCTGTCAACACACAGTCCAAAATTTATTATGTACATCATTCACAGAGCGCTAGATAGTCATATGAAAAGAGCTCAAAATTATACTAGACCAAACTATAAAAATCAAATTTTAACGTGGCTTGTCGAAAATGGGGCATCAGTGGATTGCGAAACTATGCTAAACAGCATAGAACAGCATTATAAAACAATAATTTTAAAAAAATTAAAATTATAAAAAAAAAAAAATCATGAACGATTAAATATTCTTGATTGTTCATAGCTGGTTCATTCCACAAAAATGTGGCTTGTGTGCAATTTGGTGATAGAATCTGTACTATATAGAAACAACGAGCACAGAGTAGAAGATTAATAAATATTTTGAAACCAAAAAAAAAAATTATTTTACTAAAGAAAGTTTCTCTGCTTATAGGAAGATTACATCAAATCCATTGTAGTTATATTATTTAAGCTATGTGTAGGTACTTTATGTAGACGCATATGCGATGTTATGTCAACGTGCAATGTTTGAAATCATGGGCAAATCGCCTAGACCTTAACCAACAGCATCAAGCCTACCGTTGGAAAAGTAAGCTTGACGAGTAGCCTACTTTTACTTTTGTACTCTCACCATATGTATGTGTCTCTATTGAAATAAATAAAATCTATCTAAAAAAAACTCAATTTATGATTTTACATAATCCGTTGAATTCTGTTCATATTTGCAATGATCGAGCTATTTTAAAAATAAACACGACACAGAATATCCCTCTCGATTCGGTTATGATGCTTCCAAATCTAGAAGAGCTTCATAAAAGTTCCAGTCATGCAGCTTGATCGTATGAGCAAATTTTCTTAAATTATCGTATTGCATAATGTTAAATTGTTTTCAATTGTTAAATTCATTTTCTCTCCATCAGTTCTGGTACAAAACTTTTGAAGTTTTGAGCTGAAAATTAACTTTATAAAAAGCGCCGAATCCAAAAATGGAAAATTGTTGACACACTGCAGTTTTCCAATGTAATTCTTGGAACAGAAATACTGCTGCCACAGTCCTCTCATACAGGTTAACTATTTATCATACAGAGAATACCTAATAAAACTAAACATAACATAATAACCATTTTACATCAGAACCTGGATAGAAAAACAGAGATCGATTTTCGGACCGAAAACCAATAACAACCATGCGCGATTTGCGGAGCTTTCGCCCGAGAAATCCTTTACTTGTGATGGTCTCTGCACATGCTCAAATTTAATATCATAGAAACTATAACATCTTCAGTACATTAGAATTGAAGATTAAAATCTCAGGTATTAGGCAGGTACGCGGATTAAACTGTAATGGTCACCTTTGATATTCATCGATCGCGGCTAAATCATTTAGGGGTGAATGGGATAATACGGCCAAGTCAGGGAATACCGCCCCCAATACCGACCCCATATAATCCCCCCTCCCCCCTGAGTGTGAAAAATCTTGTATCCAAATATCGTCATCTGTAGATCAGCAGTAATGTTGGAAAAGTTGGTTTGGGGTATTTTATTTGTTTTCATCAAAGATAAGCGAGTTTACGGTTTTTGAAGCTAGGCGTTCTAGTTTTGCTGTTGTCGAATTTTCGTGGAAAGTAACAGTTTTTCATACGTTTATGTAAATTGTTGATTATTTAGCTTTAATTTCCATCCATTACTTCATGTTTTTTCACGCTAACTGTAGTTTTAATGATTTTTATCTCGAAAAGTTTACTGGGGCAATATCTCCACACCAAATTCAGGCTAATTCCGCCATGGCGGTATTGCCGAATGTTCCATTCCTCAGTCTTGTTGGATTTTTTCAAAGTTTTTGACATAGATATGTCTTTTGGCTGGGGGTCAAGGAATTTTTCGCGACACTTTTTTTCCCGACCGACACTTTTTTCCCCGACCGGCACATTTTCTATTGATTTAGAAACGTGAGCCAACAAATTTTGACGGGGGTCGAACCAAACCAATTCGGTCGATTACAAAGGTTCATTATTGAAAATAATAAACCAAAATGGCCGTGAAACTTTTGCCTTTACTTTGGCACATGAACGAAAAAAGCTTTAACAAAAAGGGTTTTTTCTCGATTTTGTTGTAATAATCACCTATTTCTATTGATTCTGAGTAATTAAAATATAAATTAATATTTAAAAGACGAATTATATTGTGATAGCTTATCTTAATAATCACCTCTATATTTACCTAATCGTGATTTATTAGATATTTACCTACCTATCTACTTAATAATCCGTGAATCCTTTTCTCGTCAACTAAGTTCCCAGTATGGTGAGAAGCTACCCAGGAAGAGTTTGTAAAATTAATTTTGAAATAAAACGTTATTCCGATGATTCT
Source organism: Adelphocoris suturalis (assembly GCA_030762985.1). Lineage (NCBI taxonomy): Eukaryota > Metazoa > Arthropoda > Insecta > Hemiptera > Miridae > Adelphocoris > Adelphocoris suturalis. The sequence continues at coordinate 159,779,092 of CM061040.1, forward strand.
GATGAGACTATTCATCTCCCCTTTGTTTTGATATGGCGATATTACCCTTACCCCATGGCGGTATTTACTCAGCTAGCTGGGGTAATACCGCCATCCATTTACAGTGGTTTCGTAAATTGTTGTTTACTAATACAAAGTTGCTACACAACCAGCAAAAACGAGGTAATTCTCCGCTGATGATTTTTTTTTTTTTTTTTTTTTTTTTTTTTTTTTTTTCATAATATTCTTCAATTCTTCAAAATCCGAAGCTCCTAAGTGGAAACCCGGGCTGTGATAGACTAATATGCTTAAAGTGGTGATATTATTACCCCCATTTTCCTCTATTTAACTCTTATGGCAACTCAAAATCCTCGAAAAATTAGGTGTGGATTTCAAGATGATTACCTACATGGTGTTTTTTATTTTTTTTATTTTTTTTTAATGGATAAGTCCGTATATTTATATGGAATTAATTTGACAAATAAAATTATTTTGATATTACGATCTCATGCTACTTTTCATTCCCTGCAGAATTCAAAGTTACTTGGTTGATTAAGGAATGTTTTCATTTTGAATAAATGAGGGAAGGCCATTAGCCGCACTCTCATTAAGAAAGCGAGTGTAAGTGTTGATTTAACACGCACCCTTCGCTGACAGGAGGGTAGGGCACCCAGGTGTAGCAAAAGCTGCTTTGAAGCGGCCAGACTTATGTAGGGTTTGGTATTCCGTGCCCTGACCATAACGTCGGTAGGTAGACTGAAGGTTGTGTGTATTTAGGTCGGGATATGTGCGGACGACATCCTCTACTTTTCAGATTTCCTCTGCTCCGTACTTTCACTAAATCAACCTATACTATAAACATGATGGTTCAAATAATAACACAAGCTTACAAAAAAATAAAATAAATAAATAAAATAAAATAAAGTCTGCCAAGTTGGGTGTGGCACATGGCTTCATCGTTTACCTATCATGAAAGTAAAGATTATTGAAAAGTTTTAAATGATCTTGAAAAATTTCAAAGCGGAAAAGAGTAAATCAAGAAGTAGCGAGAAAAGTCATAATTGGTCAATTAAGAAACGAAAAGTCCAGTCATGCAGCATGACCCCATGAGCGAATTTTTGAAGGAATCTTCGACATTTCAGTCGCTATTGATCGTGTAGAGAAATTTTAGTTTATGATTTTGATAGACAAACATGGAATCAAATTATTAAAAATAAGTAGGAGGTACTCATACTTTATCATTATTAAACTAATCTTGTAGAGCGTAAAACATTAAAGAGAGCGACCGAGAGAATCGGAGGACGGAATATTTCACAGAGTAAACTCATCAGTTGTGATTACTTTTTTTTTTTTTTTTTTTTTTCAACAAGCACCTACTTACTACCTACGTTTTAAACAGCATGGTTCTAGGATTGGTTATACAGGGATACTTCCATAAGAGTAGTTCAATCTGAATTTGGACATTGTTTCATGCAAATATTACCGATTTTTACAACTAGCGAACGGCATTATTTCGATTTTTGACTGATTTTTCAACTTTGAAATTTTTGAAAACTTGACACATATTCTTATAGAAAATTTTACGCTGATTCCGAATATACCACATGTTAGTTTGCTGAAAAAATTATTTCACACAACAAATCGCAAAAAACAGGCTATTTTGAAATTTTTGACAACATTTTTGAAAATTTCAACCCGAAGATGTAATCCGATCATGCTGGCCAACGAACTTGAACTTTCGTTTTGTGTCCTTAACATTTTAAAATTTGTTTGAAGTTTCTAGCACAATTCTACGGACAGTTATCGTCTGGAATGACACATACATACATACATACATACATTAAAAAATGCGTTAAACTTCAGAATATGATTCAGAAAAGCCTGAAACGGATTTCTGCATAAATTTTTTTCAAAAATTCACATTCTACAAATTTTGAGGCGAGAGCAATAGCTTAATTTTCTTCAAAAATTCGTAATGAAATATACTTTTGCGCATGCCTAGTGTGAAGTATTGATTCGACAGCAATGAGACTGATAGGGGACCATCTACACCCTAGCCCGCCCATCCCCTGAGAATTTCATCGAAATCAGATGAAAATAGTGGAAATTAAGGTCGTTACTAGGATTTAGCAGTAGCTATTAATGATACAATAATATTGAAATTGATATGCGATGCTAAAATCGTCATTCCCCAACTATCATCCAAATTCAAGCGAGGTCGGACGACCAGGGCGTGAGAAAATGATGCTTGGCAGAATTGACGTTTGCGCGTGCGTCAAATTGAGTCAGGAACGATGGAACTTATAGGTCTACACAGCCCATTCCCTGACATTGTCATTCAAATCATGAAAACTGTGGGAAATAAACTTGTTACAAGGATTTGCGAACACACGACACACACACAGACACGGAACCAAAGTTGTTCATAATGGCCTAAAACGTAAAATGCAAGTGAAATTTTTGATTTAGGAGACCAAAAAATTTGTTTTGTCCGGACCTATAGCAGTGCGTTCCGAATCACGACCGCAACGCCACCTTCGCCACTTTTGCCCCAAAATAGACGCCATTTGCCGTTCCGTTTCCTGCCATGATCGCCCATTTCGCCACATCGATGACGTCACGGATTTCTCCCACCCTTCGCCCACCCTTAAATATGGCGTGTGAAATCTTCCATCTTCGACCCATGTCTGGAGCTGGGTCGGTGTGGTCGTTGTGATAAGACGGGCGATAAGATAACAGATATCGCAAATGAGCGTGAATTTTGACATTGACATGTCTTGATTTTGACATTGACACGTCTTTACTTTGGCACTTCGACAGAAATCGTTCACCATTCGTTTGAAAGCTCTCGATTTATCACGCATTTCTCTCGTAGGTACTTGCTCTTGGTATTTATGTCGCCATTTTATATTTAAAAGTGTAAGTAATGGATGTAGTAAACAATGCCGCTTGTTTTGTTGTTATTAGTTTCTACGTTAGAAATCACTCCGAGAAAACGCCAAAATGAAGCCGTGGGTAGAGATAATTGCTTTATTACAAGAGTTTATTGAAATCATTGAAACTGTTACAACTGTGATGAAAATTATTGTTTTGAATATTATTCGTCAAAATTATTTTTCAAAATAGAATCCAACATATTAATGTTCATTCTTGAACTAAAGGCATAACTCGTATGCAACACAAAGTCAAAATGTGTAAGATAACGTAGGTACGTACATTCATATACATTACAATAATTGGAGCCGTTTATTGAGTAAGTACCTGTAGTTATGTTGGTATAAACCCCTTCATGGTAGTCCGTTTTGTCTCATTATGTATTTAGTATGATTAGTATTACAGAAAAGCAAATTGTCTACCTACTAAGGTCTTCATAATCGAAAATTTCTAGTTATTCCCAAAAATCAAGAACCCTGAAAATAGGATGATATCTACGTACGCGTTTCGTGATTACCAATAGAGATGTACTACCTACCTATCCAAAATGTGCTTTAAAAAATCGTTTTAAATTCGTATAGTTGAACAGTAGGTAGGTTCCTGGTTGAATATATCAATATTTAGTAATATATGGACCAATTCTATAAATTTCATTTTATACATTGAAGCTCAACCCTTTGCTTGAAAAAAAGAAATTAAGTACCTACTTAGGTAGGCAGGTACTAAACCTAAAAGATCACTGTTTAAATAAAAGCGCGGGATGCGATAAATGCACGGGATGCGGGAGGCCGTAGGGAGAGGGAACTACCACCCCTCCGTGACGTCATCGTTGTGAGGGGAAGTGCCTTAACTGAAGTGGCGAAAGTGGCGTTGTGATCGTGATTCGGAACGCACTGTAGGTAGACTTGGAAGCAAAATCATGTTCCGTGACGGAGATCGCATTATCAAATCTACGGGTTCTTGAATGTTCTGAACACCCCCCCCCCCCCCCCCCCCCCCCCCCCCCCCCCCCCCTTCTCATCAGGATTTTGAGATATTGTCAACAGTTTTTCAATTTCGCCCCAATTTATCCAATTTTCCCAGTTGTTGTATTTGAAGAGTGATAAGCATAGTTTTCTATAGTTTTCTACCTCCTGAATCGAATAAGACCATTCGCAGGTCGCTGCGATAAATGGTTACGGAGATGGAGCACTTTAAAGCCCAAAAAAACTTGGTTTTTCGTGTTTTTCCTAAGTTTTTGGGCCTTGTTTTCTTTTTTTCAGAATTTGGAAAAGGTTTGTGGTAGCAGATAAAAATCTGATACAAGGATCGTTTAGAAAAGACATTTCTGCGTCGGATGCGACCAACTGCATCTCTATGGCCCCAGTAGTAATGGAGCTACTATTTTTAACCCCCCTCCCCCTCACTACAGGTATGCAGAATATATTATTACGCTGCACACCTGTAGCGAGGGGGGAAATTTTATCTTTAAAAAATCGTAGCTCCGTTACTACTGGGGCCACAGAACTGCGATTGGTTGCAATCGACGTACCAATGTTTTTTCTAAACGATCCTTGAATCAGAATATTTTTCTGCAACCACATCGTTTTCCAAATTCTGAGAAAAATCCCAAAAACCAAGGAGAACCAGGCTCCGTAACCATTAATTGTAGTGACCTGCGGTTGGTCTAATTCGATTCAAAATGTAGAAAACTACAGGAAACGATGCCTCACACTATTCAAGTACAGCAACAGGAAAAATTGGAAAATTAGGCCAAAATTGGGCCACCACCTAACCCATCGTACCACCTAACCTGTCCATCACTACTCATTGTTCAATTAGACTGAAAGTAGAATGGAACCAAAACTAAATCATGAAAGTAGGTTGAGAATTGTAGCCTGGACAGCGTCGACAGAATTTGTCGTCGAAAAGCACGTTTTTTTTTGGTCTTACCAATCCGACCCCCCTCCCTTCTTTTTTGAAATACGAAATTACCGAGGTTCGTCACACAACTAGACTAAAGTTGGGATCGAACAGAGAAAAAATCTTAAAAATCGGTTGAGAATTGTGGCCTGGGCAGCGTCGACAGAATTAGTCACACACAGACATACAACTATAACTATGGTTTTTTTACAGATTCAGTTTTAGGAATAATCTGAAACGGATTTGTTTTCGGTTATTTATTTATGTTTCTCATGCTTGGGTTGTTCCAGTAGGCCGTCCCTCTAATAAATACGCAGCCTTGCCTGTATGACCTAGGTTCAGATGGAAGTTCTAAAAACAAACGAAAATCTATTCGTGAAAATAAGGAAGCTACATAATGGACTAAGATTGTCAGTGCTGCCGTCTCCAAAAGAAACTGGCCGTACGATTTTCTTTCGAGAACAATTTTGATACTTTCCCTTAATTATTGTGGTCAAGTAAGCAATGTAAAACGGAAAACCTGTTGATTTTATAATTATATTGTCGAGTTGGGACGTTAAGGTAACAAAGCTTTTATTCACTTCTGACAAGTGACAGGATAATCATTCTAAACTTCAGGTGAAAGTATCAAAACTTAATATTTACCTTTGCTCTCATGATCCCAATGTTGTTTATCAGCACCCAGACCGCAGAGCGATTTCCTTAGAAGTGGCCAACGCAGGTTCACCTGAAACAAAGTTAGGTACTGCTGTAGTACGAGTAGTTAACAATTCGTAGACCGTGCGAGAGCACAGCATGCACAATATCAGTTGTTGTTTCTTTGAACAAGTTCAAAACAGAAGGCGATGGCCCCATGATATGCCTTCCCCAACTCTCCCCCTACCTGCCTAGCATACTCATCACCTCCCCTTGTAAGTTAAGCCCCCTCTACACAATGGTATGTTCTGGGCAAGATTTATGGCGAAGTATGGGTGCTGGCGTATGAAGGATGTTGGCCGAGCTTCATGGCAGCGAAAATCATAGCCAGCACCGGCCACCGTCAAACGTCCACACACTGGCCGCCGTACAGCAACGGTGACTTGCCGAAGAAAGGCGACCACGAGCTTCTATTTGATGTAATACTATGATATAATGTAATGATGTAATGTAACACAAAAGTATGAACGCAAATAATTCACCGTGTTAATAATGTTCGCAAACACGGCACAAGATTCAAAACAACAACAGACTGATAACCGCATGAGAGGAGTGCAGGGCGACTGACTGACTGGCCCGTTTTGTGGACATTCGAGCAGGATAACGTGCGCGCGCAGATCGTGGCCTAGTATTATCCTAATGATATGATATAATGTAATGATGTAATGTAACCAAAAAGTATGAACGCAAATAATTCACCGTGTTAATAATGTTCGCTAACACGTAATGCTATGATACAAAGTAATGATGTAATGTAACATAAGTATGAACGCCAATAATTCACCGTGTTAATAATGTTCGCAAACACGGCTCACAAAATAACAACAGACTGATAAACTCAGGAGAGGACTGCAGAGCGACTGACTGACTGGCACGTTTTGTGGTTATTCGAGCACGATAACGTGCGCGCGCAGATCGTGGCCTAGTATTGCCCGCACTTCGTCGGTTTTAAGGTCACTTCGCGTCCACTCAATCGGCAGTGGGCAATGTGGTCTAGGTTTACGTAGTATCGGCCATTGAGCAGAGGGGCCTTTAGAAGTAACTTCCCACAAAAGTTTGATATGCTCATCTTCGTTCTTGAGCACTGAGGACCTGGTGCGGTTCTATTTTACTCAAGCAGCTGCCAACCAATTTTAGAGTAATTGATAATTATTGTTTGCCCCAAACCATATTTCCCCAACATCTAATAATCCAAAAAGTCATTCACCGTCCCCGAACCTAATTTTCACTGGTAAAGGTAGTTGTATACAGATGCTCATTAACCTCAAAAACGATGTGCTTCCTATTGGGAATCGAATACGGGAAAGTCGAAAAGAAAATATCAATGAGTGCTCCAACCACTCCTCACCCAATATCATTAGATAGTGGATTATGCAATTTTGTAGCTAGTTCGTAGTTAGTTTCTCCACGCGAATGTTCAGGGTATCAGATCTAAGCTGAACGATATTAATCTATGTTTCGACGATCGTGATGATATTAAACTAATGGGCACTACAGAGCACTGGTGTAGAGATGGTGAAATAAGTTATTATGCTCCGGCCGGTTTCAATATGGCTTCCTCGTATTCAAGACGCAACACCAGAGGTGGTGGCTCTACAATATTTGTTAGAAATTCCATTCAGTTTTCGGAGTTACGTGAATTGTGTGATCTATCTTCGGAGGCGATTTGCGAGATTTCAGCCATCCATGTGACTTCTATCAACACTACTGTTTGCTGCATTTACCGACCCCCATCCCAATCTAATTTTGATGATTTCTTAGCTTGTATGGATCAATTGTTATTTCGAGCTTCGGGGAGAAATAACATGATCATCATCATGGGAGATATAAATATTCATTTTGAGGACTCGAGTGATCCCACGTACACAGCAAACAGAAATAGATTCTTGAATCTCCTAGAGAACTACGGACTGCATTTGGCCCTTAACGATATCACTAGAAGGCCTCATGGTCGGCAGGTGGGAAAACCTTCGTGTTTGGATATACTGGCAACTAACTATGATTCAGCCTGGTACAGTGCCTCAGTCAGGAAGTTTGGGTTTTCTGATCACCAAGCAATTGAGCTATCATTATCCACAAAAAATCCTCCTCTGCCTTCGTTTTCAGTTACCCGTCGTGCGTTGAAGGCTGATAATGTCGGACGTCTGCATGAGCTTTTGTCTTCTGTTACTTGGTTTAGTATATACATTTGCTCTGATGTCTGTACAGCTGCCAAGGCCTTCTTGGACACTTTCTTGTCTTGTCTCAACTCAGCTTGCCCATGGGTTTCCTATGAGACTCGTTCAGATTCATACCGTAAGAAAAAGCTTATTTTCAGTACTGATTTAATTTCTCTTCGCAAACGGTATGTGGAATTAAAGGAGTTAGCTGAATCTACTCGACGCATTGAACTGGTCACTAAGGCTGGGATCGCCCGAGACACCTACCGACGGGAATTGAACAGGTTCCGACGCGATCATAACGATCATAGTATCTCTTCTTCGGATAATAAGTCAAAAGCCGCTTGGGATATCGTTAAGAGTGAGTTAAACCAGAAGTCCTGCTCAAACTTTATTCAGAACCCGAACCTTAATTGTTACGGATTTAATGACTTTTTCACGGCCGTGTTTAAACACTCTTCAGTTCTTCCGTCTTCTAGTTCCTTGTCTGCTGATTTCCTGAGAGCCGCTCCGGGGTTTTCAGAAGAGTTCATACTAGCTCCTGCATCAGTCGAGGAGGTGTTTTGTGTGATTCAGTCTCTGAAGAATAGTTACTCAATGGATTATTTCGGTATGAGTACACTCCTCATTGAAAGTGTTGCCAATCTGATTATTGAACCCCTGACTCATCTTATAAACAAAAGCTTCGCCGAGGGCATTTTTCCTGATTGTTTCAAATGGTGTGCAGTCACACCCATACCTAAGAAAGGTAAGTCCCAGACATACGAAGAATTCCGGCCCATTTCAAAGCTAGATCATTGAAAATGTTGTTTTAAGGCGGATCAAGACTTACACCAAATGCAAGGGTATTCTACACGACCTTCAGTTCGGTTTTCGGGAGGGCAGGAGTACAACGGCTGCCGCTTGTTCCCTCATATTGCGCGTTTTGAGTGCTCTGGAAAACGGAGATTGGGCTACTATAAAGCTTTATGACCTTTCTAAAGCCTTCGACTTGGTTCCTCACGATTTGATGGTGCGCAAACTGGCGCACTATGGTTTCTCTTCATCTGCCTTGAGGTTCTTCGATTCCTTCTTGAAGGGATGGCAACAAACTGTTTCTTACAATGGTAAGAGTTCAGATGCTGCCTCCATCACATGTGGCGTTAAACAAGGTTCAGTTCTTGGCCCTTGTCTCTTCATTTTATTTATTAATGATCTAGCTTTTCAGTTTGGCACCTCAAATAAAAATGTCTATTTGTTTGCCGACGATATAACTGCTTTGACAGTTGGTTCCTCTGACTCGGTCCGCTCTGGTGAAGATTATTTATCCGCCACTATTGAAAAATGGTGTGCGGCAAATGGCTTGATGCTCAATGTAAGCAAAACTCAACATCTCGATTTCCATTTGAATGGCCGTCGGACTTCTTCTGTTAATTTTCTTGGCTTGATAATCGATAACCGTCTGTCTTGGGTTAACCATGTTGAACAGCTTCTGTCAAAATTGGCCTCTGTGAATTTTATGCTACGTCGCTTGACCATGTCTGTTTCATTTGAGGTACTTAAGTCTGTATATTTTGCTTGTTTCATGAGTAGAGTCGCCTATTGCATTATCCTTTGGGGAAATTCTGGCCGTTCCAATTTGGTATTTAAGGCACAAAAGACAGCAATAAGAACGATTTTCAACCTAGGTTTCAGACAAAGCTGTAAAGGCTTTTTTGTCAAACTCGGCACGCTTACTGTCCCTAGCCTTTATATCCTGAATTGCCTCTTGTATGACAAAGAAAATCTGGGCACCTTTACAAAAGGATCTGACGTACATAGCCATTTCACAAGAACTAGAAATAAATTATGCCCGCCAACTGTTCGTCTGACTACTTCGCTGCTTGGTGGGGCCTCGCCTGTTTGACCACTTGTCCGCTTCTATGAAATCACTTCCAAGTAAGGCCTTCAAGAAGAATGTTAAGAATCTTTTAATACAAGCTGAACTTTATAGTGTGAACGACTTTTTAAAAATATACTTTTAAGGCAATATAATCGATGACCATTATACCTACCATTTTATGATTCATGTTATTTATTTATTTATGTGTTTATTGTGTAGATTTTCTTGTCAGCAGCCGAGGAATTTTATAAAAGTACTCGTGCTAGCTTTTAATATTATTTTTCTGTGATACAATTGTTGATAATATTATTGTTTACCATTTGTTATATTATTCTTCTTATTTTCATTTTCGTTGATATTGTATCTGGACAATATAATTTGCATGTTTGAATGCATATCTAATTGACAATTGTCACACATAATTATCATGTTTTGACAAATAAATAAATAAATCTAGTTCCACACACCTCTACGAGAGTGCACCTTTTGTACTGACTGGAGCTCTCTCGACCTACATAGGAATGTCAAAAAATTAAATCTGACCGCCTTTTGCAGGATTTTATTTTATTTATATATTCCGAAATAGAACATTAAATATTTCAAAAATATTTTCCGTGATTACCAGTGGCGTAGTTTGAGGAGGGGCAGGGTGGGCAGAGCCCCTCCATAAATTATAGAGAATGCAGAATTTTGTTGTATGGATATAACCAAATCAATAATTTTACGCTTCTAACTCCAGTTTCTACCTAACACCTTTAATTAAAGAATGTAATTAGTATAATTATTATACGATTCTGGTTACCTAGCGACTTGAGACGCTCTTAGAAATGAAGAAATTTGTATTAGGTTCGTTTCTGTAGGGGCGAAATGGCGTGGATATTGTACAGCCCCACGGAGAGTAGTAAAATCACCTAGTCAAGGAAATGGAAATGTGGATACTGCAAACTGAAATCAAGTCGTTCCCCACTACCTTCTGGGGCGAGCCCATATGCGATTTTTCCCTAGAAAAATATCCATTGTTCAGTATCCACCAATTCCCCTATAAACTTCCCCTACTTTTCACTGCCTACTTGATCAAGCTTGGTTGTTCGTTTCAGAACAGTTTCCCGCTGTATTATACCATTAATTTACGAATAAAATCCCAGTTAAAATGAAGCAAGAATACAATAAATAGAAGCCTGCAGTGGCGATTGAAATAGTTTAATAGAAAAGATTAAAATAATCCAGTGTAGCAGTATTTCTATTCTAACCTAACATATTGCTGGTTTGAGTTTGTTTACATTTTTTTATGTTCCTTGATCTCGGTTTCATGCCCTGTATTTTACTTATTTCGCGTAGATAATAGTACCTACCTACTTATATGAACGTTAGACAGTTTATTAACAGCCTTTGTATACTCAGCAACAAGCACTAGAAATTAATACTAAAACTATTTAAAATAAAATGAAATCCTCGACTGTTGCCCCTCCGTGAGAAATGACTCAGCTACGCCACTGGTGATCACTAAGGCAAGATTCACAGGAACGAATCCACGTTTATCCATACAGTGGCTCATATCAGGTGGTACCTGATCGAAATGATCTTGAAAAGGTTCGCAAATCTATAACCGGGAGTCGGTAGAATAATAAAACCAATCTCAGATAATCTTCTCAACATATTCACTGGCAGCAAATCCGAGGGTTGAAATCCCACGGGTATGTATCAAGAGAAAGCCTGATAGGAATGGGATCGCAAACATACAAAAGAGAAGAATGATGGTTGCGTGGTCCCGTCCTTTGCTGCTAAGCTAACAAACGAAATGGACATCCGGACACGACGGATTTTTACGAAGGATTTCATATCACCAAATCCGACATCACTAAAAGCTACAGAAGTGTGAAAGCTTCGATAAAACCTCAAGGTTTTTCATAGTGTGTAGTGTGCGACTATCAGGAATTTTTCCGTTCCTCCGTTATTCAAGGTTCAGGTACAATAATAATAATCTTTATTGCCATAAAGCACTCATACAATGTAGAGTAGAGCAATCGTCAAAAGATTGTTACAATAATAAATTATAGGTACATTAAATAAATTATTCACAGTTAAAATATTCAGATGTGCAATAAAATTCCCTGTCAATTAAATTTTTTTTACATTTATCTTTAAAGTTGGGAGCACTAGGTGGGCCTATGTAGCAGGTGAGGTGCTGAACATAATATAGAGTTCCTGGTTACTACTGTGTTCTAATACGGTGAACGAGAAAATTAAAATTTCGCAAACACGCTGGCGGTTACTACGGTGCAAGCTCGGTGTTTCTCGCGTCTTCACACATCATCTCTTATCAAATGTTTTGTAACCTGATGCTGATTCCGACATCTTGTATTTTTCTGACTCTGTTTTCCTTCTACCTGATGCCAGTTTCCACCATCAATCAATTCTTAGTGGTATTTGTAAAGAAAACCTTTGTAATCGGCCAAGAAATTTTTATATCCCCTCTCTCAAAATTTGTTGGTTACGTTTCAAGATACGTAGATTTCAAAAATCAAATCAGTCCGAGAAGTATTAGACTTCGTAGGCTTATAATTATATTATCACGCTAGTTTATTCAGCGACGATGCGTTCCAAGTTTATCTTGAAGACACATCCCTCAGGAACACTGACTGAACTCTCTAATAGTTATAAATGATAATCGCATTATGATCAAAGCTTCGTTTGAAAAACTCGAGGTGATTGTGAGGTACTCTGAGCTGTGCTGTTCCGAATCTCGTCTTATGTTCATAGGTGATCTTCGAATGAATGAATAGACCCTGCCTTTTAATAACAAAACAAAAGGGCTTCATAAATAAATAATGAGGGGCGGGAGAGAAACCCCTCTCTGCGGAACAAACCACGGCACGATGCCAATGGGTGAATGCCCAGTAGTATTCTGAGGGCACGTTTTTGAATCTTGAAGATTTTTCCCATATTGGTTTTTGTCGTCCGGAATAATATTCCGTACTGGGCCCTTGATAGAAAAGATCCGTGATACGCCGTAATAAGAGTTTCTTTGGACACAAGAGGTCGAACCTTACGAAGCACAAAGCACGAGCTGCTTAGCCTTGATTGTAATTCCTTTATATGACAGCTAAACTGTCGAGAAAAACTGTCAACTTAGCGACAGAAAGATGCACGTTCTTGTTTGAGACAAGTACCGTCACACTACTCCCCTTAAAACATACATATCTGAAGAATAATTACGTTAAATGTGAACGGTAATATGTCAAGAAATTTGAACTTGGAAATTGCAGAACTAATTAGCTTCCTTCGTGAAGGTACTACACAAATAGTTTTACTGGTGGAAACTTAAAACGCCGCGCGCACACTGTTTTAAGGAAATTTTTGCGCAGGGCGGCATTTTGATCACTGGTGCGTTATTTAATGACAAAACATGTAAATAAAGATTACATGGGGGGCTTCAGTTCCAGACGAAAATCTTTGGTTTTTGAACCTGCAAATAGAATGGGCGCGTTGGGGAGTTAAGCTCCTAAGCACGTAGCTGCATTGGTAACTGGAAATACAAATGTATTCTTGTAAGTCCGCTGTGATGATCCTTACGATATTTGAAAATAGGATATTCTACTTTTTACACCCGGTATTGTAGTAACCAAACAAGTTAATGTACAAATTCTGCTACCCAAAAATGTATACGTTGGTCAATATTTTTGGTAATGATGATTTATCGAGCTTCAATCAGGGTTGATTCATTCGATACAGCATCACAAAAATCGGCTAAAACTACAAAGCACACGTACTGAAATTTGTAGTCCGATATATACTAACAATAGCACATTGCATCGAATCGGATCGCTCTGAATGTCGTGTTAATCGATTCAAATCGTCAGAAACTCTCAAATTTATTCCAATCACGTATTTGAAAACAGATTTACAGAAATTATGGCTTATGTAAATAAATTGTTTCTTTATCTGGTCGCATCATAAGAATAGTTTGGGTTGACATTAGAATATTTGGTGGTTGAGGATGAAGAAATTTTGCTCGTTATGGCTTCTCCAAGTTTATTGGAGTCAGGTTCCTACTACTTTCGCCTACTTTCTAGGAATCTTCAGGGAAGATTTGAGTGTGAAGCGGAGTAAGTACTTAGACACATTCAAGTAGGTATATGATGTACATCAATTGTGACGTTTCCACTACAATGAACGGGTATTTGGTGGAATTCTCGAATGTTTAGTCGAGGTGAGGCGGGCGCGCAGAAGTTTCCTACTGGCATGTTTGGCGTCATCATGCAAACTTAACCCCTAAGTCAAAAATCACCTGGGATCAAGAAATTACTACCGAAAGTTGGCCATCTGCTCTCCATTCTACTACCTCCGTTCGCTTAACGTACTCATATATATCTACTTCATACTTCTTGCAAGAATTTATATTTATAACATATTATTTATCTACGTGTTAATAACCATGAAGACAAGGACTCGATCAGTGTATCGCAGTTTCTCATTGAAAGCCCCTTCTGAAAGGACCAACATCTCAACGAAGATCCAGTGCGGAATTCCATTACCAGAACTACGCCTGCATATAATTCAACTATATCCACATATCAAGCTGAGTATTCATCTCCATTCCATTCACGCAAGTTGCCTACAAAAGTGTAATAATAAACATCAACTTTTAACTGCCTCACGAATTCGTTTGTCTGAATATTTGTGAATTTATTCTATCCCCTCGATTGTATACGTAATAGTCATTCAAAACGTCATACTAGGGTGGGTAATACTTTCCCGTAGTAGAATCTTTGCTAAAATATAAAACTGAAAGAGGATATATTAGACAAAGATTCTAGTATATGGAAGTATTACCCACCATCTATATTTTACCAACTAATAGTGATGTACACCATACACCTACTTGAATATGATTGTGTACCGACTCCGCTTCACACTCAGGTCTTTCCTGAAGATGCCTAGAAAGTAGACGAAACTAGGAGGAAACTGACTCAAATAAACTTGAAGAAGCCATAACTGGCAAAATTTCTTCATCCTCAACCACCAAATCTCTAAAGATCTACCCACTCTGATCGTACAAGCTTGATAATCTTGTCGACAAGGGATCGCCGTGATATCGTAAAAGTTACATAACCAATATACATATTTAAAAGGGTCGCTGTGTCGAACGCCACTAATTGGGACAAATTCTAACTTGTTAGCGTCAACTTTTAATGAAGTCCCCGTAAACCGCCCTCACGCGGGGGTTGAAGCGCTGATTTCCCGATGAAGGTCAGTTGTTCGCCCCCTCCCCTGAGAGTTTTGTTGCGGTCAGGGAGGCCCTTAGCGCCCCACAGAGGGTTAAGTTCACTAATCAGTCATGTGACTGTTGGGTTTCTCGCCGTTTTCCAAACTCAGCTAATCCGGGTCGTGCTAACAATCTGGTAAGCCGAGGGGATTTTGATGGAGTCGTGTCGACGAAGAGGGAAAGCGGCCGCCTCTCCAGGACGTCTCCAACTAACTAATTGTTTTCCCCGAGAAGTTGAAATGTTGAAACTAAAACGTTGTTCCAGTTATTAGAGTGGAAGGCGGAGTGCCCATTAAACTCTGTCAACCTAAATTGAGGTGGCAAACAATCAAGTAAGCTGCAGCATTCGGGCTGGTGAAGGACGAGGAAGGGAATCAAATGTTCTCTGCCGGATTCCAATAGTTGAATTCCTCCTTGACGATTTTAAAGGGAACACTAAGTGGGAAGTTATTGTTTAGTACAGAACATCTGTCCGATGCGAAGGAACTGAATTGTTTTCTCCTACAGCTATATATAATTATTTTATGGAAATAATTCACCCGTTTCATGAATGCACATCTACAAGTAAAAACTAATAAAACTATCTGCTTTACCAGCAGATACCATGTTACATGGATATGTCTTAGGTTGGGGATTTCATAACGGTTGCCCTCGAGAGTTGTAAACAAATCCTTTAACTTTAAACAAATCCCTGGGCCGCATCCCGACTAATTCCAACAAAACAACGGTTTACTTATAGAAATGTTGAAAATAACTGTGGAGAGATGCCACTACAGTGAGTTGTTAACAGTCGACTGTTGTCAAGAGGATGAAAATGTTTCCTATGGAGTGAGTAAATGATGCTATTGCTTTACGTTAAGAATATTGTAACCGGCTTATCAAAATTATTTACAGTCCAATCAACTTAGTTTAGGAATGTAGCCAGGTACGTAAGGAGGGGGAAATTGGTAGCTTGAGATGTGAACATTTATCACATAAATCAAGCGCTTTCCAACGAGTGGCGAACGATTTCTGTGCGATGAAAACTGCGGAAGTTCCATTCTCCTAGCAACGGCTGGGTTGTACGTGAAAAACACTGAAATTGTGACACAAATTTTGCGTCACGGAAATTTTTGGTTGACCCCCCAGAGCAAAGACATATCCATGTCAATATCTACTCTCAAATATGATAAAAAATAAAATAATAATAATAACGCCTTCAGCCCCATCCAAGGTTCATACAAATTATTTTCAAAACTTACAAAATAAGTGTAACATCTGTATGCTATCTCAGCATCCCTCAACTCAATGATGGATAGGAGTAGTTCCTCATTCTCGGTTCTTGCAAATGTTACATCAGGAGGATAATTCCTGGGCTATTCAGCTTGAAGATATCCTATGGGTGTAGTAGGTTAATCGCCTCTCCCCTTTGGAAGAGGAACTACTATATTTCCATAATTCTCGTAGGTTTCTAACAGCTGGGTGTAAAAAAATTTTTTTTTTTTTTTTACGTAGGCAGGTGAGGAAATCTTTAAGATCCTAAGGTGGTAATCGGATCTCGTAAGATACCCAAAAGGGACCGCACTCCGGGTTATGTATGATTCAAACACACTAAAACCTCACCTTCCTTTTCCCACGTTGGAACTCAGCCTGGAACTGTTTAACACATTACTTCAGGCCGAGTCCTTGAGAAATTTCTTCAGTCCTCTCGGTCCATGTGCTCCCTCCTCCTCTGTCTCTCCCGTTCCAAGATGATCTTTTTCTGGAGGATGTCCTCAACGTAGGCAGCTACAAAATTCCATTTTTGCTCTCGTTCCATCATTTTGGCTACTACCACCTCCGGTGTCACGTCTTGAGGTGGTAATTCCAGAGCATCCTGTAGCCCTCTTCTTTCTGTAGCCCATCGCTTGCATACAAAGAAAGTATGGAGCACATCATCGTCCATTTCCTGGCAGTATGGACATATTGGGGAGTCTACTTTTCCCATTTTATAGAGATATGCGTAAAACAGCCCATGCCCAGAAAGGAACTGAGTCAGGAAAAAGTTTACTTCTCCATGTTTTCTATCTAGCCATACCTTGATCTGAGGAATCAGGCGTGCAGTCCATCTCCCTCTCTGCTCTAAAGTCCACATTTCCTGCCATCTTGCCATTGTATATTCTCTCTCTTCAGCGGCTAAATGAGCTCTTTCTCCTTCCTCTCTTCTATCAAAGATTCGTTTGCGTTCTGCAGCCAATAGATGGATTGGGATGCTGCTTGTAAGTACGAGTATGGCTGGCTCTGACACTGTTCTGTAGGCACATGCAATCCTCAGCGCTCCTCTTCGTTGAACTGCAATAATTCTCTTGCGATAGTAGGCAATGTTTAGGGCATCTGCCCATACCTCCGCACCGTACAAGAGTATTGATTGTACAACGGTCATCATGAGACGACGCTTACATGGTCTCGGCCCATTGACATTTCTCATGAGATGACTAAGAGCAGTTGTTTTCTTTGATGCCTTGTCTGCTGATTTCTTTATTTGCTCCCAGAATGTAATTTTAGTATCTAATGTGATTCCCAGGTAGTTTACTGTTGGTTTGCTGGTGACTTCTGTACTCCCTATTTGTATTGGGATTATGGTAGGGATCCGTTTTCGAGTGAACACAACTACTTCGGTTTTAGCTGCTGCTAATGTCAACATATGGTCTTCCATCCATCTAGTGATCTTTACCATTACTTGATTCAGTTTATACTGTGCCAATTCCGTGGTTCTAGCCAGGATAACTGCCGCAACATCATCTGCATATCCGACAAGATAGCAGTCTTCTGGCATTTCCAGACGTAGAACACTATCGTATGACGCGTTCCATAGTTGTGGGCCCAGAACTGAACCCTGGGCTGCTCCTGCGGTGATTTCTTTTCCCCTTTCCCCTTGAGCCGTCTCATAAACCAGTGTTCGGTTTTTAAGATAGCTGTCCATAACTGCTAGTAAGTATCTTGGTATTTTAAAGGTGGTATCCAGAGACTCTAACATATCAGTCCATCTTGCAGAATTGAAGGCATTTTTCACATCCAGGGTCACTAGCATTGCCAGATTCCTAGTATATCTACTACCTTCCTGAGTTTTTTTCAAGGTGTTCACTACATCTGCCAGTGCATGAGCAGTGGACCGACCCTTTCGGAATCCATACTGTCTGGGGGATAAGTCTCCTGACGCCGCTATTGCAGGCATCAAGCGAAGCAGGAGAAGCTTCTCATAACCTTTTCCAGCAGTATCCAACATACAAAGAGGCCTCCAAGAGGATGGAGAGTTTGGATCACCCTTTCCTTTGTCTAAAAGCACCAGGCGAGCTTTTTTCCATCTATTGCTAAAGATCCCTTCTCTAAGGCAAGAATTGTACATTCGTAATAGTAGCCTTGGACAGACTTCTGTTGCTATTTTCAACACCTCTGAGGGTATGCGATCTGGTCCTGGTGTTTTCTTGTTTTTTAAAGCTCCAATCGCTTTCTTTAATTCGCTTTCAGAGAATAAGAGGGAATCTATTACATCCTCTGGTGCATAATTAGTGTTCCTGGGAGGGTGTGTTGGGAAGAGCCCATCAACAATGAGATCCATTCTTTCTTCACTCATAGGTACCCGTCCACATGATACCTGGAGTTTTCCGGTCACGATCTTATACCCTCGACCCCATGTATCAATGTTTACTTCCTCAATGATTGTCTGCCAGCAGTCTGCTTTACTTCTATTTATTGCCTGGCGAAGTCGTTTTCTGGCCTCAGTGTATTCTGATTGAATCTGCAGCCAATTTGCTCTTCTTCTGCTTCTCTGGGCTCTGCGCCTCAGCTGATTACATGTCCTTCTGAGTTTTGCAATATCTCCATTCCACCAGTAGACTGGGGGCTTAGCAGATGTCAAGATTTTTTTCGGCATCGATGCATTGCAGGCTTTTGTGAGGATCTGCATTGTTTGGCTTACTACTTCCTCAGCATTTGCAGTATGCTCATTATTCTGTTCTTTGTCAGCTAGTATTCGATCTCCTTCCAGTAAAACAACTACCATTGCATCACGGTCTAATCTAGCCAAGCTCCATCCTACATCTTTCCTGCTATTATTTATTTGGTCGTTTATCTGCCGGTTCACTGGTAGAAATTCAAAGGATATATACTGGTGATCACTCCCTGTATAATCTTCGATAACTTGCCAATTGCGAATTTTCCTGGCAGTGGTTTCTGATGCAAAGGAGATATCTGGTATTGTCCCCCTTTGTCCCAGACGATGGAAAGTGGGCGTGTTTCCTTCATTGAGTAGTATTAACCCTGTTCTTGCTGCCATTTCCAGAATGAGCCTCCCTCTACGGTCAGGGTCAGGCATGCCCCATTCTAGAGCCCTTGCATTGAAATCCCCTGCCACTATTTTGTCCCCACTCACTATTTGAATAGCATCTTCAAGGCCCCACAATTTTCTTTCAAACTCATCAACAAAATCAACAAAAAAAAAACAAAAAAACAAACAATCAATCAAAAAAAAAACAATCAAAAATAAAAAACAAAAAAACCCAAAACCAACAATCAATTTTCGAATGGACTCATTTGGTGTGAAGTAGCAGCTGAAATAGGTAACTCCCCCAGTTCTTAGCCATACATATCCTTCACCACTTCCCTGGTCTTCTATGTGCCCTTGTGTCACTGAACATATGGCAGCAGTTCCAAGGTCGTCCGTGTACCATTTATGGTTAGTGTTATTGTGGTGCTGCTCACTTACTATCACAATGTCTGTTCTTTTTTCCTGCACCAATTGAAGTAGGTTTTGGGCTGTTGAGCTCCAATGGAGGTTTCCCTGTAGGATTCTTATCATTGTATGGATCTATTGCCAGCTGCCTCCGAAGCTTTTTGAACATCCATGAGGGGGTTGACTCTCCTGATGTAAGTAGGTACCAGCTTGGAGGTTCCTTGAGCCTTGGTGGTCTGTATGAGGAGCATGGTCCAGAACCATTTCCTTTTACAAGACCTTTTAGTCTTTTCTTCTCGCTTAACAGTGAACAACTTAAAATAATTTCATTCCAGACGAAAACTCCTTTTAATATTCCTCCTGAAAAATACAATAAAGTCCCACATACCCTGGCATCTAACGCTAATAGAACTGGATTGGCACTATCATCACACCTTCAGGAAGAGAAGTACATTTTCAATACTTAAAACCCCGTCAAAAAACTATTTAAACGGTCCCCAAGTGTTGCCCCTGAAATGGGATTTGAGCAAGGGAAACCCTTCCTATGCAAGTTAAACCTATCGTTTCACCTACATATACCTAAACAGACCTCAACTGAAACGAAGGTGCAATGTCACCCGACTTTTGAAATGACTGATGAAGAGTCAAGCAAAATTAGAATCGAAATGCATAGCAAGACAGGAGAAAAAAAGGAGTAATTCTTTATTCTTCCCGTAACACCAACATTCAACCTTAAGGCTTAAGGACCCTCCAAGCTGGTACTTACCTAGAAAATTTTCTTACATATATTTCCATAAACTTCATTGTCCCATGTTAGCATAGCTCGGTTTCGAAACCCCCCCATCAACCCTTCGAATATCCACTTAGTGATTTAAATGGGTCAAGAACTGCGGCCAGAGTGAACATCCTCATTGTTCCTCCCATTTCCTCGTCCCCCCCCCCCTCCCCTCACACCTCTAACAAAAAATATGCCGTTTGAAGATCCAGCGACCGAGAAAAAATAAATACCATAAACAAATAATAACAATCGAAAAGAAAATTAACGCCCTCCTCTACTTTTCCCCGAAGTGGAATTTTAAAATCTAACAACGTGCTCAACTAGATTAATTAAATCCGAAAAAACCGCAATTCGCTAGAAATTCCTGGACAGCCAGTTCAAAAGTAAGTCAAAAACTCGTGTTTTTTGTGGGAGAGGGGGGTTCACTCCCTCTCCTTGTATCTAAAATGCGAAAATCAAAAATCCGAAGGTTTTCCTGAACTCCAGGTTTTCTCTATTAGGAAATATAAAATGTTAAAAAAACAGGAGCTGTTCCTTTGGAAAAATATAAAATTTTCTGGATAGATCCAAATTATTTTTCTTATTGCAGTCATGTTCTACGAACAAATTTGAAGCCAATGTCTACAAGTAGTGCATAGATCCCATAAAATGAGCCATACTAATAAGGGTTTCGTTTTCTATATAATTATTATTTTATTAATTTCTAGATTTCTACTTCGTTTTTGGATTCATTTTGTAACATTTTTCATCTTCGTTCGGAATATTATCTTTATATATAATTCCAAATCATTTGAAACCCATTAACTTGAGAGACAGAGGATTTTTAAGGTAAAATTAACGCATACCGATGGCGTTTGTTCCCCGACCAGCAATTTGCAAACATTTGGCAGGACAAGGAAGGGAAACACCTCCATCGAATACAAACAACCCCGTCAATCGTTTGAAAAATGAGGTCATAAAAGCTCGAACAAAATTTTGTGACAAACGTAGTGACGCACACATACATATATTATATGGTATTTTTCGTGAATTTGGTTCAGAGTAATCTGACCGAATATCTATGAGCACTTTTCCTCACAATTTGGTGTAGCAATCAACTCGCCTAAATCAAAGACAAAAGGGACGTCCTAAAAAACTGAAAAACTTGCACCATCATTTACCTAGCAGCATGTATACTAAAACGATCATAGATATCAACAAATCGATATATCAGAGACAACAAAAATAAGACAATGGGGGCAGGCGGGTTTCAGTACTCAAACGCAGCGAACCTGGCGGTATGGAGTAAGGTTCGGTCCAATATAGATTAGTTGATATGTATAGTTTGGTGGTCTGGATGCTCGCAAGCTCGCATCTCAAAATTACATACCATCAAGTAGTCAATCTTTTAATGAAAATTCAGATTAGTTGGGCATACCACAAGGTTCGCTGCGATCGCGATTCGAATCCGGCCTACCCCCATTGTCCAGTATAACATAACGGGTGAAAGGACTTGACATTAAACATGAAATTTCACCTGAGGGCTGCTGTTTGTAATCCTCACATTTATCATCCCAGCGATCGATAAATTGTGTACCTAATAATACAATTGTATACAGAGATCGTATACAGCCGTATACAGAGAACATGGTGGGTATAGATAAATGATAACATAAGATGATAAGCAACCGATAAATATAGGATAATCAAGAAATAATGATTCCGTAAGAACCAACATAATTATCCCTGATAAGGCCGTAAAAAAGAAAGCGCTAGGTTTTTATTTATTTATTTTTTTTAAGGTTCAAGCCGCATCTCGACCAGAAGGTCATCAGCAGCATTGAACAAGGTCTCTAAAGGGACACTGAAAGTAGCACGATGCTAAGGGAAGCCATCTGCCATCCTTGACTAAAAAGGACCGCCATCATGGACTCCACAGGCCAACTCGGAGGAGGAAAAAAATTAAGGGCAATTTTTATTATCCCCAAAGTGGATTTAAAAAAAAACCCAAAAATAAAGTAATACAACTAAGACTAAATGTAAAATAGGCTATCAACTATATACATGCTGTTATATACAATCAGCTAAGTGAAATAAAACTACGACTAGATGTATATAAATATATCAAAAATCGGATATCACAGTTCGTAGTAGAGCTCAGCGGCTCTCATGTACAACAACAGGGATCGGACCTTGTCTGGTCCAGATAAAACGTCAACCATCTGAGGGGGCCGATGCTGGACTCGGATTTCTATAAGGTATGGGCAGTCCTCCAGAAAGTGGCGAATGGACAGATCACCCCCACACCTTCTGCACACAACATCCCGAGCTCCTGCTCTAAGCCTGTCTGTGTAAGACGGGTATGGCCAGTGGCAACCCGGTTGACCACTATTCGATCCCTCCTTGGATAGGATTCCTAATTAATTACTAGTAGAGAAACAGCCAATTTTATTCTTCTCGAGTGACTGGATGACATTCTCAGCCCAGTTATATGTTACAACTCCAATGGTGCATCTTGACTAAGAGCTCATATTTAGTACACAATGATATTATATTGTGTACGGGGCTCGCATTTCTGTATTATTGCTGGGAACAATACGTGTATCTACGATTCTACGAGTCGTAGTAGTGCAGGTCGGTTCTTTGCAGATGGGAAAACTCGGATAAAAATAAAGGACTTATCCCTCCCTCAGGGAGACGTTTCCGTAGTTGGCAGTAAAGGTGGGGAATGAAGATAGCAGACTGTTCTAACCGGGTGTTCTGGCCCCGTGTGGGAGATAAGGGACGAAAAGTGGTCCTGTCCCAGCCTCCGGGCAGATAACGCCTGCTGATAGGCGCTTCCGAGGCTGTTACGGCTCCTCTAAGAAATTGTCGGGGGACCGCTGAGGAGGATATGTGTCCACATCATACAACTGTATAGAGGAGGTAATGGACACTTCAAGGATCCAGATAGTCGAAAGGTATGACGCTCTCTACTACTGCTCTTACCTTCATAAGATCATTGTTATTATTATTATTACGGTAAGGACCCGTAAAGGGACTATTCCGAAGGACAAAGAGAGCACGTGTAGCATTACAAACCGAATAAAGCTCTCTGATAAATATTTTAATTTAATAATTCAGTGTTTGTCACTAGACGATCTGGTCTCGAAATCTAGTACTATCTACATTACCACTCAACATTTATATGCAATAAACTGTACTTAGTATTTATCCAGAATGTAAAAGACGAAGGAGATAAAAACGTTGATATTGAAACTTGTTTCCTTCCTGAAACTATTTTCCTAAATGAAATCTTTCCCTTGATGAATAGCGGAACTCCCTTTTGAATATACTGTCGAAGGTACACAAAGATGTCCACTATATCAACTGCTGATTAGTTTGAGGAAAATTGCTGTAGAGGTGTGACGTTCCAGTTGGAACTGTTCCGTGGAACGGCTTTCAATGATTACCATTCGTCCTCGATATCTGTTCCACCTGTAACTGCGAAGTTTCCTTTTACTCCGCTACCTCCCTTTGGGACTGGAATATGTTGAAGTATTAGATTTTCAAGTTAAGACCAACGGAAACCAACGTACATTTTCCATAGTCTTCATGATTCTTGATAGTATCGGAGATGAACATTTTTCAACTCACTTTTTTACTTAGGTACTTGCAGCTGTTGGCTATAAAATAAGAATAATAAGAGAGCATTTTCAACGAATCAAGATTTTAAATAATAAACTTATAATCATGAGAATTTTAATTCGGATGTTTCGTCTTATCTCACTGAGACCAATTCGGCTGTAGTACTCTGTAGCTAATTGGAACCGCTCCAGTACTGGTGTGGAATCGTTCCAGAACAGTTCCGAATTTTTCGTGGAACGTCGCGCCACTCAATCGCAATAACTTTATTGATCTGAACGCCTTGATACCTTTCGAAGTCCGTCTAGAGACTAAACCCACACAATCTATGAAAATGTAATCTAAACAGGAACACATAATGAAGGATCTTCGTTTTGAACAGGTACTTATCCCTATTGTCAAATTAATATTGTTAATAACTTTTTAGGTACTTGGTGCAATAAATAATTTCGAAATACCAGAAAAAATCTAAATTTTGGATTTCGGAGGACAACAAATCTACTGACATCTTGCCAGAATTCAAAACACCTCATTCTTCAGAAGTAAAGAAGATATGAAGTTGGTTAAACGACCTAAAACCTTAAATTCCTACTTTGTCCTGCGTAGTGACCCTGGGAAGTAAATATGTATCGTTTTGTAGAATTCTCCATAAATTTAGAATTCTATTTTCATGGTTTTTTGACAAAATGAAAGTGGCAGTTTTTATTGTGCCCTGGAGGCGTGCAGGCATACATTCGCTTACAAAGGGGAAGAGGAATCCGGAAACGGTGAAATATCTGTTCACGTAATATATATACCTCCCCTTCACGTATTACTCGTGTAACTTGTGTCGCGTTTATTGCATTTTCTGAAGTCGTGCGGGCAAAACCTTGAATAATTTCATCGTGTTACGATCAATTCGTATTCTCGTCTTTGCGTTAGCAGATCTACAATTGCAAAGTTCTTGATGCAAGCAAAGCCGCCTTAAATTTCAGATTCCACACAAATTCATATGACTTTTTGGAAAGAACGCTGGTCCCGCATGATTATATTACAGCGTTGCATCAACGCATGTGTAAATATAACATGCAATGGCACTTGGATGTAATTCGAATGCGGGTTTTGGAAAGCTACGGGACATCTCATCAGACCTTCAGCCGTCTGAACGCCTTTGACGTGCGATAAAATGTAAGTCATGCAATCGGTTGGTAAGAATGAGCGGATCAACCCCGTAGTAGAGGTTGAAAGCGGTAGGAGATTAATCTTCTTGCTACCATCATCATTGATTTTGCAAAGCCATTACTTTGGGGGTATCTGGGACTATACTGGGGATAATCTGGAACCCCATTTCTTGTGCAAACTGTTATAATCAATGTTATAATGTTATGATCAATGTTATAATTAAGGCTCGGATTTTGCATGTTTTTTCTGAAGCCCCAAACCTTCATAAAAGTTCGTTTCGAGTGTTTTCAGACCATTTGCAACCCAAAAAAACTATATATTTATTGTGCATGTTTTGCATGTTTTGGGTTTTTTTTATAGATTTGTGCATTTTGCGCATGTTTCATGTTTTTCCCTACAATTTACAAAAATTGACAAAAATGGATTTTTTAGCAAATTTTTAGGTACAAACCAAACTTTTTTTAAAAATAAGTAACTAAAACAAGTGGTAGTTTGTTTTCTATAGAATTTTTCAAACCGAAATGGGGTGATTGGTCTCACTCAAGATTCAAATGCAAAAGAATGCAGGAAACCAGGCTGTCTGGAATGCGAATTGACGAAGAATGTTTCGGCTGAAGAGGTTGCAAATTACCGATTTCCACCCATTGTCTCCTGTGATAAGGAAAGGTCATTTTCTACACTAAAGACATTTTTAAATGAGAACAGGCGTAGTTTCAAGTTTGGCAACCTAGAGAAGTAATTAGTTGTAAATTGTAATTTCAATTAGCAAGTTGATCGGAGTGAGCCAGAAGAATAATGCACCTGTAAATATAATGCAAACATTTTTTTTTAATCTTTCAGCACGTTATTAATTTTTGTATAATTTGACAATAAAACCTAAAACTAGTATACTAATTTTTGGAACACTGTTCTTTCCTTAGAAACCATCCCTTTGCTTGATGAACAGCAATTGATTATGGCAAATTTATTTATATACGCATAATATATAAAAAATTTCAATTTTTTTAATTTATTTATTTATCAATAAATTTCATCAACTAATTTCGTTCAACTACTCTAACATTTTACGTACATATTCATTAAAAGAGGGTTTCACAAGCATTCATGGCAAAAAAGTAAGTCTTCTTTGAATTATTTTAAAAATACATGTTTTTGCATGTTTTGGCATTTTCAGTGCATGTTTGGCCTCAAATTTTTGCATGTTGATCCGAGCCCTAGTTATAATGTTATAATCAATGGTATCCCGAATTTTGAAAATTGTAACTTGAGATATTTTTTTCGTGGCTTCAGTACAAAGATCTCTTTTTAATGAATGAATCTGTCAAATTCAAATTGTTAACTGATGTAAACAGCGAGTTGCTAGGTCAAACCAAGCAATGGAGTAATACCTCAAAAATAGTTAACTAGGCATGGTAAGCGTAACATGAGCGCAAAAGCCTTGTAAGTAAACCCGACACTTATCAAGCAAAATACTGTAGAAGTTGGTAACTTCGGCCACTTTTTGCAGTATTTCATTGATTTTACCATGACAATTTAGTACTAAAATTATGAAAAAAATAATTTGGATAGCCTCACATCTCAGGTTTCCAACACCGGTAGAGTTGACATTTTAACTCCAACACAGTTGGTTTTTTTTTAACTCAAATTGTGGCTGAGGTTAGTGGCACAGTTCTAGTAACTTCGGCCACCAACATAAACGAGAAATGAGATTTTTCACCCAAAACTTCCCTGGACGATTGTTAGTGAATTTAGGAATCACTCTGCCCTGGCTGTCCAAATACCCCTTCACAATATTGCGGATGTCTCGGCGGTAGTCAGTGGGAAACCCAATTCCGCGCATTTCAACACACCAACAATAAAATTTTCATCTTCATAGGGAATCAACAAAGGGCAACCTACCTTACGGGGATGCAGATTTTTTAGTTTATGGATACAGCATACTTTACTGAGGCTTCACAAATTGAGATCTTGCCCCTCTGAACTTCTTTGACTGCATTTTCGAGGTAAATAACATGGAAGAAGACATGGCCGAAGTTACCCTTTGTATACAAGATTTTGAATATTATTGTCCTCTGAGCAGACTTAGTTGGTCTGAGACCAAACAAAATTAGCTGCATGTGTTCAGGACAGATACCAGAACAAAAGATATAACAAACTTGGCTGTAGTGTCTGTCGTTATTAAATTTACATAGAACAGTTTGTTTGAAAATGTTTCTGAAAACAGTGAAAAAATTGTAAACAATAAATTATTCCCTGATCATTAACAGTTGTCAAGAAGATCGTCATATCAACTGGGGAAGGCACTTTCGTGACCAGACTAACAGATGACATAATTTTAAATACATCAAAATGTCCCCAACAGAGTGCACAACTCCACTTTCCGCAAAAATAAGAAATGACCGAAGTTACTCCACCTGGCCGAAGTTACAACTTCTAGTACCTCACACGTATTACCTCTATTTTTCCTCCGGTGATACCATCTCCACACATGTCTTACAAAATTAGAAACCCTGTCCCTCGTTTGGAGAAGAACCACACCTGCATCTAATTCGAATGGAACTCCGCTCGAGTTTTTATTTAGCACCCATGTCAATTCCTGGAATAGATCATTTACTGTTTATGTACGACAAACCAGATAAACGAGACCGATTGGGTAGGTAGCCCTAAAAGGCCGGCGGCGACCGATCGATTGCGAGTCAGTGTTTCGAGACCGAATGTAATGTAAACCCACACCACCGTACATCCTGACGATATACCTAATACTGTTATTCGGATGAGCAAGCAAAGAATATAACATCGTTAACAAGCAAGTTAACGTAATAACATTTACAAAACCGTTTATAATCACCGCTCAACACGAATCCGAATTGCTTGATTCATATGATCTATATACTGATCTTGTTTAGTCACTTAGTCACATTCAATTTTATAGTACCAATCATAATCACATTCGCGTAGTTCTGCATTAAAATATGGTCAGGGGGTGGGGGGGGGGGGGGACAGTGTGTACCTGTTTTTCATAAATCTGACTTTGTGATGCTACTATTTCCCTCAAACTACAATTTGAATAATGACTACAGTTTTATTACATTCCCAGGGAGGGAAGGGTTTTTAGACAAGAAAACCATTGAGTACTGTACCTCCCTTAGATTCACACTCTGATATCGAAGGCTTCGCGGAATATGGTTCCAATCACGCTTATAGGTTCACTGAGGAGGTTAAAATTTTTGTCAGGTGGTAATAAACACCTGCTCTATCATTTGCTAAGAAACTTATTAAAATAGAGTGGCCTTTTAGGGAAATAAAACGAAGAGACGCACTTGTCCCACCTGACCCTAGCACAGTAGAATTCACAGTAGCACATCTAGCGAACATCCATAGATCTACCAGTACCAGGGGTAGCGCATATGTACTAGCCAAAACTTAAACCGTATTTACGAGTACGTATCATGGATCAATTGATTTGATGATTACCACCTGCTCCTCCCTCCAATAATCATAATAAGCTATCATCACTGTCTCTAAATAACGTAAAGGAAGAGCCCATTTGCCTAGTCATTTGATTTTGAAATGAGCACCAACAAAGCGGGACTTACTTTTGGTTTATTATTTTCAATAATGAACCTTTGTCATTGACCATGTTTACTCCCCACCCCACCCCTCCATATTTGTTGGTTTATGTTTCCATCCAAAAATCTAACAAGAAAAATCCATCCATCAACCATCCAGAGCTTTTCTCCCTAACAACATAACTGAAATTTATGAAACTTGGGTTATAAGTAGAGCCCTTCACAACATGGCATTTATTTTTGCCAAACTTGGCTCATTAAATCATGGCAAAATGGTGCTTATTTTGGCCAAACATGGCTTTTATATTAGCCGAACATGGCATTTATTCTTCAAAATCCATACTTTTTTTTTTTTTTTTCAATTTTTCCCCACGGCCTTGCAATGACCCTTTCCTTACTTTCCTTAGCACTAATTTCCGTAATCCTCGGACATTAGTGACCTTAATCCTCGGAAGGAATTCCCGGTCATTGACTTGTGAGCTTGCCCACATGAAAAAGCCCTTGTTAGCTTGCCTTTTTTGAAAAATTTTTGAAAAAATACTTGAAACCCCAACTTTTTGCGAATTTTCCCAGAAAAAAAATTTTTTTTTTTCACAAATTTTCAAGAAAATCAGGCGAAAAATGGCACAAACGTGGCATTTTCCCAGAAATTGGCCAAAAATGGCTTTTTACCCAAAAATTGGCCAAACATGGCACTTAAGGATGGCGCCATGGCAAAATGGCACTTGAAGGGCTCTGGTTATAAGTCATAACTGGGGTCTAGTTGATCCTAGAAACTCGGCATAAATTCAAAAATTGTGATCTTGAAAACTTTAAAGGTAACAGTAATGTTTTTTGGTAATAATTGATAGATGCTATCCCGAAGAATCTAATGAAACCACCCTGAACGCTGTAAGTTAATCCGTTCTCTCTTCATATGGGTTAGAACTAGTAGCAACATATTTGAATTAGTAAGTCAACCGTTAAATTTAATTAATGACTGTTAGAAAGTATATGCGGTTGTAAAATCTACAGATGGTAAATTTTGCCATGTACATCCCGTCGATCGTACCACCTGATAACATTCCAATTGAATTTCGATTTCGCGAAATCGAGTTTAGATAACTCTAGTTTCTACGGATGAACTGGTGAAGCGTTGGTAGGTGTTTTATTTTACCGCTTAAATTTTCAGTTGGTGAGTAGGTACACCTACGCAAATTAATGTCGTTATACTTACATCAAGGGACTAGTAATGTGTAGATGTATTAATTAATTGTGTTGGTTTTCTCTCTGTAGGTGCCTATGTCTACGTAGGCTTTTCAATGTCAAAGTCAGCTTTTCGCTCGAGTAAAGGGCCAGGGAATATGATTTCCTCATTTGTTCTACGGTGGGGAAACATAAAAATGGAACTTCTTTGGCACATCTGGAATTACAATTACGAGGTAGGGAGGGGCTGTGATCAGATGACCCACTGAAATTTGAAACGATCTCCTTTGGGATATAGTAGGTATGTAGAATATGAAAAGAGTGCAGGGAGGCGTACCGATCAGCTGAAAATCAGCTGAATCTGTTTCTTAATCGACCTATGGTTCTGAAACCTGAAATAGAATTCCTTTGGTACATCTGGAATTACAATTAGGAGGTAGGCAGGGGGTGTGATCAGTTGAGGGACCTTTGATTCGAATTTTTTTCCTAATATTCTAGGTAGGTATCTAGGTACCGTAGGTATCTACGGTACCTACTGAAATTTAAAACGGATCTCCTTTGGGATACATGTAGAATACGAAAAGTGTGCAGGGAGGCGTAGTGATCAGCTGAAAATCAGCTGAATCTGTTTCTTAATCGACCTATGGTTCTGAAACCTGAAATAGAATTTCTTTGGTACATCTTGAATACAATTACGAGGTGCTGAAACACACTGATCAGCTGGGAGGCCTCTGAAGACAATTTCTTCCTTAATCGACCTAAAGCGATGAAATTTGAAACAGGCAGGATTGAGTCAATGTGTGGAGGCGAACTGATCAGCTGAAGGACCTTAGAGGTTAATCTATTATACTCATTTACTATGTACAAGAATACATAATTATTGACCAGTGATCTGTGTAAAGGCTCATAGAGCTTTAGAGTACGCCATTCTACTTTATAGTAATGGTGGGTAAGATGGCAGAGACAATCCAGAAATCTGCAAGTCAATTTTATAGTAATTTACTAAATAATAATCAAATATCCGTGGAAGCGTGACTAGAAAACAGGTAAGCATTGGTGAGTACAGTAGATTTTAATTAATTTAGTTTTCGTAGTTTTAATTATAGTTCCTTGATCTAGACGATAATATAGCTGTAAGTAGTAATAGATATTTTAGTGTTGTAGCACTTATTAGTTCGTAGGCAAAACGCTTGCTTATATATTCATTAATTGGTGCATTAATCGCTTCTTATCTTGTAGAAGGTATAAGGACGTGCTCAAGTAGATAACAACAGAAGATGTTGATTAAATTTGTCGACTTACGGGGTAAAATGACGACATAAATTACCGATAAGTTGAAGATAAAGAAATGACGAGGAGTCCCCCGTAACCTCTCTACCCACCTCGCTGCAATACTGAGAATCAGCGGAAACAATCTGCTTAGAAGGGCTA
This sequence comes from Adelphocoris suturalis, assembly GCA_030762985.1. Classification (NCBI taxonomy): domain Eukaryota; kingdom Metazoa; phylum Arthropoda; class Insecta; order Hemiptera; family Miridae; genus Adelphocoris; species Adelphocoris suturalis. The sequence goes on from CM061040.1 coordinate 159,810,306, forward strand.
TCAAATACAGAAATTATAAACCTTTCTGTAATAATTGCAGCGTTTTGATTGGGGCTTCAACAATCAAATACTTGGCTGAAATTGTTAGCCAAAATTTCCAGCATTTAGTCCGAGTATATAAGGAGTTACAGAGTTCGGACAACCATCCATTCGGTCGCTTAACTCTTGCTTGCTGCTTTCAAAGCTCACCTACCTACCTCCTACCTTCCTGTTAAAGAGTACGGCGATATTGCTTCGCCGAACTGAAGCCTCCAATTACTATCTCAATACCAACCACATCTCACTTCATTAGGCAAGAAATGTTACGTTAGAAGTTTTAAGTTGTCAGGAAGTCAGTGTACAACAAAAATACAACACTTCTTCATCATTACTGACAATAGAAGGCTTAGATGGAACGTATGCAGTGCTATCCCCGTGGGCCCTGAGACTACAACACCGCGAATATCCTACGTTTGTTAGACTTCCACAAAAATTAGCGTATCAGCTGTTTATCGTCTGTTAATTCATGCACGATAATTGTGCAACAAAACACAATATTAATGTTTCAAACAAAATATAGCCGAAATATACGGCTAAAATTATAAAACATGGAACATGCTTTTGCCCCAAAGTATACTCAGATTGATCCTCTACTTCCCCAACTGCCAACAGTCAAAAGGAGGCCACATTTCAAAATTTAGGACCGCCGGTTTAGTTGGTGGAAATGATACGAGTAAAATTACAATAAATCTTGATAAAAAAATCTGAAAATGGAAAACAAGTATTTTTGGAGTGTATACGAGTAGATCTCAAAAAGTAACACTTTTCAGTAACGGTAACACTTTTTGATTCTATGTGCCAAAGTAAAGACAGAAAATGTCAAAATCTTCGTATCAGCCTTATTTCTCTTGTAAGAAAAATATGACCCAATTGTCGCTTCTTGTTGTATTAAAGAGTGGAAGCCTTTTAATCAATTTTGGTTGGTGAACATTTAAAACGAGTTGTAACTTTTTTTTCTGTTTTCTCGACGTTCATTCAGAAGACTATCTATTGTAGCCGGTGGAACCTTAGGCTTTGCAAAAAGTTTAGGGAAGCCAGGCACGACCGCGGCGGCGAATTGCGAGCATTGACTCTGGAAATCTCACTAGGCTTCCTTTGTTCGCGAATGAATTTCGCTCGACTCTGAATAATAGTGGAGTTGAGGGACAATAGTTGGGAGGAACAGGAGGACAATAAACGGGGCGCGACAATAAACTCTGACGCTGGTAAACTAATGATTTATAAAACCAGAGAGTTGCGGAGCCAGAGCTCGTCCTCCTTTTGTGACAAATTGAGCTCCATTGGCTCGAATTAGGGGCGATTGTTGGGAGACTCACGCGGGACTGGCACGTTCGACTGCAATCCGAGCTCAACTTGGGCCAAGGATGGAACGCGAACATTAAAAATGTATTGGCTACATCCTATAGGCCCTGATCCGTTCAGATTGCTTCCCTTCAATAACTTCAGTGTCGGAAACGAGAGAAAGATGTAATCATTGGGTGTCTAGCAATACGGTTGAAAGAAGATTCTGCATTTCCTTATTACCATCTCCTTAAATTTCCTATTCATTATTTCTAGCCAATAGTAGCCTCTGAGTCAAGTCATTTGGTCCAAACATTAAAATTGCTCCCCATCAATAACACGTTAGAATTGAAATGAGGAAGGTGAACTTCAAAAAGTTCCAGGCATGCAGCATGATCGCAGCAAATTTTCGTAAATTATAGTAAGGTATAATGTTAAATTGTTTTGAAATGTAAGCTTTTTGAGTGCAAGGAAATAGTTAACTATTAATTTTATGAAAACGAACTTATTCTACGTCATAATAATCTGGTATTCAAAAACAAAGTTTTGAATTTTAGCTTTTTTGCATCATTGTGTACATAAATTTTTGAATGTTCTGTTTTATAGTTAATAAACTTTATTTGAGCAATATTCTACTAAAAAACATAAATTTAACGATTTTTTGTTGATTTAGCCATTTTTAGCGATTTTTTGAGCAAATGTTTCAAATTCTGATCAATTTAATGTGATCAAAAAGTGATGGCCAACGAACTAATCCTTTTCTTATTTGTGTGTTCACACACACACACACACACACACACACACATGTATTGATAGTAGTGCAAAATCTAGGATTCGTTCCAGAATGCCTCAAAATGGATTTTAATGAAGAAATTTTTAAAATGATACTCAATATAATTATATAATTTACGTTCGTGCATACGTACAATGAACTGATTAGTTAAAACAATGAAATAAGTACGGGACAGTTACAACCCAACTCGCGTAATCACTGACCATTTCGTCAAAATCGGATGAAAACAGTGAAAACAGTGGAAATTAAGGTAGTTACCAGTGATTCACATTGGCAGTTGCGCAGTAGCCATTAATGATACAATCATGTTGAAATTGATATGGGGTAATCAAATCGTCTTCTCCCAACTATCATCCAAATTTGAGTGAGATTAAACGACAAGGGCGTGTGGAAATGATAGTCGGTAGAATTTACGTTTGCGCATGTGTAGAGTGAAGCACTGAATCAGGAACGATGGAACCTATAGGAGACCGTATACACCGTAGCCCACCCATTCCCTGAAAACTGTGGAAAATAAGCTTGTTATAAGGAGTTGCGGACACACGACACACACACACAAAAAACGCACACACAGACACGGAACCAAGTTGTTCAGAATGGCCTAAAACGTAAAACCGAGTGGAAATTTTGATTTTGGAGACCGAAAATTGTTTTTCTCCCGAAAGTGAACACAATGCTTCCACTACCATTAGGTAGACTCGGAAACAATAAAATAGAAATGGGTAGATCACGTCGGTGCATTCACCCATTGTGCCCACGAAAGCCCACAAGCCACCTACGCAGCATTTACAAAATCCCTTCAAAGGGAGTGGTCACATCTGCAAAGGGTAGTGCAGGGCTGTAGAGATTCGTACGAACCACTTAATATGGCTATTCGTGACTAACTAACTCCAGCAATTCTAGGGAGGCAGATCGAAAATTTAGAACATGAACTCTTCCAATTACCAGTTCGGATGGGAGGGTTGCAAATAGAAGACCCGGTAATTACGGCTGAGTCCGTCTGTCGTGTTTTACAAAACGCAACTTCAAAATTAGTAGAAAGCATAACGTCAGGGACAAGATTCGATATTAACGATCATAACGAGCAGGCTTCAAGAGTGATAGCCAAGAAAGAAGGGAAAGGGAAAAGGCCAACAAGGAAAAGAGTGAGCAGCTCATCGATGCCTTGCCACCTCGAATAAAGCGCACAATCCATAGAATAACCAAAGGAAACGCATCTAAATGGCTATCTGTCATTCCCCTATCATCTGACATGCTAGATATGTCACCAATGCAATTCCGTGACGCCATAAGCCTACGGTACGGACACGACCGCATTGGCCTTCCAATGACATGCGATGGGTGCAATGAAGAGTTTTCGGTAAACCATGCTCTAAATTGCAAACGGGGGGGCCTGATAAAACAAGGGCATGATCAGCTTCGTGATACGGTCGCTGCCTTAGCAAATAGATAGAGATAGATAGATAGATATAAGGTTTATTGACAAAATGGCAAAAGAAAAACAAATGTACATCCCAATGAAAATGTCAACCTACTGTCAGCAGTGGGCAAGCCCGTGGCGCTGACAGGTGTCGTGACTCGACAACATGACAGTAGTTCGCGAACCAAAATTACCTTAAATTAATTAGATCTTAATTTATAATCTTATATAATACTACTAAAATCTCTAAAATATTAAATAATACTACTAGCGTAAATACACAAAGTTATATAAAATGTATTCTTATATATTACATAAATATTCATTTTATTGTATTAGAGGTTTATTGTGTTAAGTCTTGCATGGAGAGGGGTGGTAGTTGAACCAGTGATGCAGGAAGCTGACAACGGCACTCTAGGGCTAGTTGCAGACATACAGGCACATGGGGTATGGGAAAGAGAAAGAGCGTCATTCTTTGATATACGCGTTACCAAAGCCGACGCTACTTCCTATGCCTCCCGGCAGTGGCCTGAAATAGCTGAGAATGCAGCCAGGGATAAGCACAGAAAGTACGATGGAGCCGCTGAAGACCTCAGAGCCACATTCACACCACTCATAACTTCATGCGAGGGGGTATTACACAGGGAATTCCTTGAATTTCAAAAGATACTGGCGATGAAATTGGCTGGGAAATGGGGAAGACCGTGGTCCCAGGTCTCAGGCTGGGTCAAGATCAAAATTCAAATCGCCACCATACGTGCAGTCTCATTGAGACTGAGGCACCCAAGAAGGAACACGCTCAATCTTCAGGCGTGGAATGAAGAGCGAGACCATATAGGCCTGGAAGATAGTGCCCCTCTACCCCTCCTGGGCCGTGAAGAGGATTACAACTAACAGAAGACCAGAAAAGAACAAGATTAAGAGAAAAGCAAAAGAATATAAATAAAATAAAAGAAGCCGAATCAACAAAAATCCAAGTTCCACAACAAACACACAATGATACGAGTTGCTATATTTATACCTAAACAATGTTATATTTACAAACGTTTTTAATAAATTGTTACTCATAAAATAGAAAGTATCTATTTCCAAAGTTTAATTTTTTGAGGTTTTTGCGCAGCTGGATCCACTGTGCGATTTCGATGTCGCTATGTGAGTCTCATCTCGCACGTACGAGGCACATTTTACCTCCTGCAGAGCGAAATTGCTCTTGATAGCCGACGTACCGCAAAATAATGAGTAAAAGCCCCCTCTCGCCGCCGGTCACCGCCCGCCGGTTTTTCACTGTCATATGCCGGTCAACCGCATTGCGGTTTATCCCCTCGTCCGAAAAATCAGCTGAGGCTCCTTTTAATCCTCACTTCCCCTTTTACACGTAATCCCCCTCCCCTCATCCACTATATACGTAATCCCCTACCCCCTCACAACCACCTCTCAACGCGACACGACCCTTGATGAGACCTAAAGACTTTTTGTTTGCTACGCCGTCGTCGAAGCCACTTGATTTCAAGTGTGGCTAATCCGACAGGCTCCCACTTGAGCACGAAGTCCCGCCATGAAAATGTGTGTCAAGCAGAGCTAAGTGTTTTTAGTTGATAGTTCACACTGAAAATAAATGCGATCTATCATTAAATTTGTGTTAACATCGTTCATCGCACTCTTTCTTCTCATTATTATTATTACTGTTTATTATCATTATATTATCTTATATAACTAGCCGCGTTACCAGCCCGATGGTCGGGAAAATGATCGGTGTATCGGTCCGTAATGAGTAGCAAATGAAGTGTATAGCCGTATTGGTTGTAGAAGACATTTTATTGATATATTAAAAGAAACTCAACGGCATGGAAACGGTAATGAAAATAAAAAAGGGTATAAGGTATGGACTATTAAGGATGAAACAGTACCGTTCGAATTAATGGAAACAAGAATGACAGTCACGCAATTTTACATTTTCCCCTAAAATTTTGATGAAACGGTGTACCTACAGCAATTTTATCATTCAGGGCATCGTCTAAGGCATTGTTAGTAAAAATAAAGTGGAGGAAAGAGTTTTTTATATGTTTCATGGGTGAAGGTTATCAAAAATGTATTGCATCATTCTGACCATTTTGCCTGATTTCTTTGCATTTATTGCAATCGTTTTTACACTTAAAATGGATATTTCTCAAAAAGAAAAGTCACTTTGCGGAAATATAAGAATATGACATTTCGTGAGGTCACCTGAACTTGTGAATTCAACTTGAAGTGAGTCTTCAACGTTGTGGCTTTGAAGATGAAAACAGGGTCTGTCATCCCTCAGAGAGTTGGGAAGCGTGGAAGGAAGAGGAAAACTTCTAAAAGGGATGAAGCATGGCTGATAAGATATTGTATGAATAATTGTTAAATGTGACAATTGTACATACAATTTCTTATCAGCCATGCTTTATCCCTTTTAGAAGTTTTCCTTCCACTCTTCCCCAACTCTCTGAGGGATGACAGACCCTGTTTCCATCTTCAAAGCCACAATGTTGAAGACTCACTAGAGAGTTCCTAAACAATAAGCTGATGCTAAGCTGATAAAGTCAAGAGGGTCGAATTAGTGTCCTATCTTAAAGTGACGCTACTTATCTTTAAGTAACGCTGAACCACCAAGGGGAAATTCCCGCCTATCTCGTGTGTTCAGTTTCCAGCATTTCTAGGTTTCCTAGTTCTTTTCTTATTCACGAAAAGGTTTCGCAATGGCAGATTTTGAAATTTATGAACAAGAAAATGAATATAATTCTCATGAATCATGAATACCAACAAGAAATGAATATCACTGTTATCGGAGTGTAAGGTTACTTTGCGATAGGGAGGAAGAGATGAGATAGGTTTGTTCGGGATAAAGCGTCTTATGTTTAGGTGAAATAAATTTGTCTTATCGGAGATAAGGCGCCTCATCTCCCCGTACATGCGCAGTAGTGTCTTCCGTTCACGATAAGGCGCCTCATCTCTACCTCTCTATCGCTTTAGGAACTCTCTATTAAGTTGACTTCACAAGTTCTGTTGACCTCACGAAGTGTCATATTCTTATATTCCCGCAAAGTGACTTTTTTTTCTTGTTGAGAAATATCCATTTTAAGTGTAAAAACGATTGCAATAAATGCAAATAAATCAGGCAAAATAGTCAGAATGATGCAATACATTTTTGATAACCCTCACCCATGAAACATATAAAACGTTCTTTCCTCCACTTTATTTTTACTAACATTGCCTTAGACGATGCCCTGAATGACAAAATTGCTATAGATACGCCCTTTCATCAAACTTTTAGGGGAAAATGTAAAATCGCGTGACTGTCATTCTTGTTTCCATTAATTCGAACGGTACTGTAATTATAATAAAGGTCTTTCGGGAGAAAAAAAAATTTTGGTCTCCAAAATCAAAATTTCCACTCGCATTTTACGTTTTAGACCATTCTGAACAACTTTGGTTCCGTGTCTGTCTGTTTGTCTGTCTGTGTGTGTTTGTTTCTGTCGAGTGTCGGCAAATCCTTGTAACAAGCTTATTTTCCCCAGTTTTCATCCGATTTGGATGGAATTGTCAAAGAATGCGCAGGTTAGGTTGTAGATGGTCCCCTATCAGTTTCATTGTTGCCAAATAAATACCTCACTCTGCGCATGCGCAAACGTAAATTCTACAAAGCATCGTTTTCTCAGTCCCTAGTCGTTCGATCAACACACAGACAGACAGACAAACACGGAACCAGAGTTGTTCAGAATGGTCTAAATAAAAACAAAAAATGCGAGTGGAAATTTTAATTTTGGAGACCGAAAATTGTTTTTCTCCCGAAAGTGAAAACAATGCTTCCGCTACCTCTAGATAGACTCGGAAGTAAAAAAGTTGTAAATAAACTATTATATTTATTAACCATCGAAGTAGCCACAGCCATGGCACCTCGGAGTTTACCTGAATTGAAATGAGAAAGTTGTATAAACATTTTCGCGAATCAATAGACTCATCACGTTTCTCCTCCAGCAGTTAGTTATTTATTCAACGAGTTGTGAAGTTAGAAAGCGGATAGCTGAGAGGAGTGAAAGTTCAATGCAATCTTAATCGAATCAATGGTGTCATCTGCGCATGTCCCGACGTAAAATGCAACTAAATATAAATCTAATCGCCATTGAAAGGTGACCCGATATCGCTCGATGTTCAATGGAAATCACCAGGTAGTTGATGCAGAGGCATTCAAATACTATGTAATTCGTCTAGTACTCAAATCAATATACCAACCACCGTAGAATCCTACAACGTGCGGTAATATATACTGAAGTTCTATGTAACACGGTAACCTAGTCGAGACGAATTAGTTGATGAATATGGGGTTTCAGTGGCATAATTTGATGAGGGGCAGGGTGGCCAGAGCCCTCCCCCCCCCCCTCCCCATGATCCCAGAGGATGCTTCGTGGACAATAATTAATAATTTCACATCACTAACGTCAGTACCAATTACATTAAGTTCGAGGATGCAACCCGCAAAGCACGTCTTTATGCTGGTCCGGTTACCTAGCAACTTAGGCTCCTCCAAGGCTTGTTCGAGGGAGGGCCAAATGCCGTGGATAATATAATTGCCCATCCGAGAATAGCAAAATAACTATAGTAAAAAAAAAAAAATAATAATAATTTTAAAAAAAACTGGAGACTAAAGAGAAACTGGAGAAACTACGTCGTTTCCTCACTTCTGTTTCCTCATTTCGCTGTTTGGTCATAGCCATTTTTCCCCTCTCTCACTTCCCCTACTTTATCCACCTTTACTGACCACCAATTCACGTTCGATTGATCGATTCATTGCAGTAGCATCGATTGTGTCCTTCTTACCATCAATATGTTTTCTAACTCATCACAAAGTCTTCAATTGTCCCTGATTTTTTGTATGAGTCCCAGTAGAAATAATGGTAAAATAAAATTAATAGAAGCTACACTAAATGCCAGTGGTGATTGAAATATCCATAGTCGAAAGGAAACGATTGAAACAATCGATATGTGAACCAACCGATAAATTATTATACGATAACTTTCCAGCCGGCTTAGGTGTGTTTACCTTTTGTGATGTCTCTCGTCGATGTTTTATGCCCTGTATCCTATATTTTATTACGTGGTAATTGGCATACAATGTGTATAACATAAAATAAATCGTAATTAGTGTAAAGTTGAGTGCTAAAGTTACGAGTTATGAACCCCTTGGAGAGATACATCCACATATACAAAGACGATTGGATTGGAAGTGGTAAGTCAACGATAAGCCTAGTGCTCCCCAGTTCATGAGCATTTTCTTATAGAAGACAGATTTAGTTTGGTAAGAATGTTAGTTTTGTGTCCACCAAGAGAAGGGTTAATCACCTTTATTTATAGATCGTAAGGTTGTGCTGTAAAAATAATTCAATGTGCCAGCTCTCCCCTAATCATTTCCGTACATGATTGCTTTCATTTTCTCTCGGTGGGTAGGTACGGTAGGTAAGTAAGACTCAAATTAATTCTAAAGTGATTGTTTTCGCTTTTTTATTTTTCAATAATGAACCTTTGTAATCGACTAACCATGTAACCTTTAAGTGGGACACCCTTTATAGGTGCTACAATACCTTATGACTAGTAGTACCCACTATACATATTTATACGATAGTTACAAATGTAATTTTTGACTTTTGTTGTTGCCCCTCCATGATAAATGGCTTTGCTACACCACTGTGCGGTTTAGTAAACAGTGAAGTACAGCTGATTTAGAAATGTATACAAAAATACTCCTGCTTGTGACCCGCTGAGCTTCTTGCCCGCACCGCTTTACAGCTGTTGACGATGGGAGTAACGCCTAAACGAGATTTATCTGTTTTGAGTTGGAAAACAAATTTATTCGTAAGCACTAAATCTTGACAGAACATGGAACATGTTCCTTGGGAGAACAGTATAGAATTTAGGTCACTCAGCTAAATAGGAAAGATCAATCGTCTCTTAATGTCCCAGAGAGTCTCCCTATCAAATTGCAACTTCCAAGTTTCTTTCCAGTCACTTGTAAACAAGTGGTTACACTCATGTTTACAAAATTAACAGAGAAGGATCACCTGTATGTAAACAATTTTTCAGACAACCACGCTCATACCTCAGATTGTTGGCCACACACTGCGCAGTGGTTAATATAATACGGTTACGTAAATCGAGAGCTTTCCAACGACTGGAGAACGATTTTAGTACGATGATAAATGCCTAAGATACAGTTCTGTAGCAACAATTTGTTTGTAAGCGATAATCATCAGAAAATAGGATCGTAACACACTTAGGGCGGAATTTATAGACACAGCCTGAGTGTGTGTGTTCACTCGCACCCACCTAAATGGAGGGTCACCCTCCACTCACCAGTTCGAATTCATAGTTGAGTGGGGTGGTTCACTCAATAGTTAGGGGCACTGGCACTGGCAAACTCAGGAGATCGTTTATAATTACAATGTCGCCTAGTAGGTACTTCTGAAAGAAAACTGAAGAGCATTCTAAGGTGAACATTTGTCACTTGACAAGTATTTCCGCTAGATCAGTTAGTTCGATTATAAGTAAACGCATGCGGATGATGGATACGACTGGGTGGACCTACTTCTTCACTCCAACAAGAAATAGGTAGAAGGTACAGTTCAATAATAAAGAAATAGGTAGAAGGTACAGTTCAATAATAAAGGTAAAAGAGTAGTAATATAATTAACTTATCATTTCATTCAATTTCACCTAAGTGTGGGTATACATTTCGTAACTAGGTAGGTATTCATTATTCGTTGACTACAACCGAGAAGTATATTTTTTTACTAGTTTTGTGTTCCGAGAATGTCGGTAACAACAATCCGTGTTCATACCCGTGAATTGTGTGAAGCTAAAGTCATTCCTAGAAAGTGAATGTTTTTAGTTCTTTTATTATTAATTCACTGGTAAGTGATTCCCAGAAAAAAAGGAGTGAGAGATGTTCTTTCCTTTCTCATAACCTCCCGAGAAGGCCGAGCAACACGAAATACCTACGCTAAACATAGAGAGATATTTTTCCCTCCTCACATTCCAGAAATGTCGTGCAGTCTACTGTAAGAGAGTCTACTGAATTGAAAAAAAAAGTAAGAAGGAACGCAATTTACGCATCATTTCATTTAAAAACATGAAAGTTTCAGTTTGAGCGTTTAAGAGCTGATGCTCCCGTAGAGGAACAGAGGGAAATAGAGACACTCGTGAGGGAAAAGATTTTGAAAAAATATCGTACGCGCCAACAATTTTTAAATGATGGGAGATAAGTAGTTCCTTTTTCTCCAGTAGAATCCGCCCTCGGAACGCAGACCATTTCTGGTCGACCTATAGGTACCAATTTTATGGCAACAAAACTCGTTCAAAACAGTATTCTGGAATTCAGATTTGAAAATTTTAAGCTTTTTTAAGGAGTTTTTATAGACTTTTCAGCAAATATTAACGGAATTTGAGTAAATTTTTCTGCATAATTTTGTGCGTAATTTTATACTGTTTTACTTAGTTCGTTGTTGATAAACTTTTTTTAACTAAAATTCTGCTGAAAAATATGTTTTTTTAAAGCTTTTATCGCACCGAGTAATCTCATTAACAATATAAATCTGACTTATATTACTACAATACACTTTTCAGGACCTAAGATGCATAACTTCGTCCCTTGTCTCTCGAACATATATCATATTCACTTCCCACACAAGCTCATGCGGTTTCAAACGCTCAGGGCGTCGATTTAGATCTTGTACATCCAGGAGCTTCCTAATTCACAAGATCTTGTAGTCTGGCAAGATGAGCCAATGCTCGTTTTTTGATCACCTCATCCACACTGTCAACTTGAAGTTCACGGTGGAGTGCCTCATTTCGGAAGTACCACGGAGCATCAGTGATACATCGAGTTCTGGAAACGTTGAATGATCTGCCTACCAGGGGCGGCCGGTGAGGGGGGGATCGGGACATTGCCCCAGTACATTTGGGAAAAAAGTTACAAACTGGAATGAAGACTTTACAAACAACTCATCGTTTCAAATTAGAACAAAAAGCGCAGCGTGTAGCTCCATGCTGTGGCTCCAAGGTGGATGCTAGAAGGAATAGGTTTACGCTCCATCCAAGGAGGTTTAAGATCCATCTACCAGCGAAAAAGTACGTAGATTGCGATAATATCACTCTATCGAGAGAGAAATTTCGTCGATTCAGGTTAGACTGTGAAGGGGAAAGTAAGGGAAATAAAGGGCAAGGAACGGGAAATAAAGGGCAAGGAACGGGAAAAAGAGGTCATAACGGGATATTTCTGATGATTTTCGGGGCTTTGCCCCAGACAGTGTTTCCAATTTTTCTAAAGACCGTAGAATGAAATTTACGTCATGAGTGGCTTCCACTAGAGGAGTTTCGGTTTATTCCATTAGCCAAACTGATTTCTTCTGGTCCCTCCATGCTAAGAGTTCCCTGTTGAGAATGTTCAATAGTTGGTAGTAGTGTTTTGTTGTCTCTACAGGTAATTTATGATGTTTCTTAAAGTTCGGGCATGTGGTTGTTCCCAAGAATTTACTCTAAAATAAAGTCCGTATTATAGCGTTGTGTTATAAGTACCTATTTGTATGCAGTCCTAAGTTGTTGAGTACGTCTTTTGTAATAAAGTCCTTTGTATTGTCGGTCGAGTTGGAGTGCGTTGTTTTATGTGTAGAGCTTCATAGCCCTTTTCCGTCGGTAGTTACGACAAAATCTGGGCATCCCTTGTGGGGAATGAAGAAGAAGCAACGATCACTTTGAATAGAATTGGCACCGAAGGACGACGTTCATCGACGGATTTACTTAAGAAGTTTAGTCAGGTACTGATTTTGACATTTTTATTTAGTTGATAATTCTTCATCATGTCCAATAACATCAAAAAACGGCGAGTGTGTAGGACAGTATTCACCCAGCTCTACAATACTTTTTAACCCTTGTTTGATTCAACCTATTTACGCTACCGCCATTACAGCCAAGTTCCAGGTCTTAGAAAATAAGTATGAAGAGCTTACTTCCTTGAATGAGCTAATGAGTTAGGAACTTTGTAGAATATTGATACGATGCATTAAAGAAAAAGGTTATACATAAGTGAGAGGTGGTTATGGGGTTAGACAACATTTCAATAACCTTTTGAAATATCCGATTTTTAATTGACATTTACATTCACATTCTATCATTTCATCATAATTTAATTCGAGTTCCTTAATATTCCTTCAGAATCATTTCTCCTAAGTAGTTCACTAGTGCAATACAGTCGAAGCCTTGATAATTTTTAGTACTTTTAATAATAATATAGTCCATTCTAAAATTTTTAGATACCTACTTAGTAAGTAGGTACCTATAAGATAGTATTTTTAATTTACTCGTAATTTATTTATCTAATTAATTTATATTTAATTTATCAATAATAATGATTGATTATTATCTAGTAGCCATATTCTTTCATAACAGTTGCCCAAGCATGGCATTACCCAAGTGGGATTTAGGTATGTATCATGTGTTTAGGTCAAAGTTAATTCACACTGAAAACAAAACAAATGGAAGAAAAACCTCAATGCTCTTTTTGACTGTCAAATAGGTAAATATTTTTGTGCCCCACTCCTTTTGCAGACCACCTGCTGCCTACTGGTTGGAGCTGTGCAGCCCCACAACTGCGCTCCATACATCAAAACTTGCTTGAGTATTTTATTGTAAAGAGGTGAAAAATATAAACTTAGGTAACGATTTTTGGCCATTTCTATTTGAATCACGGAAACCAAGGTCGCACGGGTGCTATATTAGTGTGCGCCCCACATCCCTGCGGCACCCCACAACCCTCTCGGCACTTCAGTTTCTATGGTAGTATGCGAATATATATTGAAAGAGAAAATTACTCGTAGATAGGAAAATTTTTGGAAGGACTAACAAGAAATCCGCATTAAGGTGCTTCTTCAAGTTAGTGTCTATCACAGTTTTAGGGTCGGTAAACTTCTTTCACGTCCTTCAGGAACGCGACGAACACATTTGGCTCGTCCTTCCTCATCATTCTCTAACAGTAGCTACCATAATGAGACTGAAGCAGCTCGCGAGTTGTCCCTATCTTTTTTTTCAAAATCTTTATCTTCGTGTCGAGCCACGAGCGTACAATGACTTGAGTGTGTGCTCCACTTTGCGGGTCCACGTAGTTTTTTTTTTTTTTTTTTTTTTTCCATGTTTTTATTTGACATAAATTTTAAAAGCACCATTAATGAAAGAAACATGAACGGCTATTGGTATTTTTACCGTCAGCCGGAGTTCGCCCGTATTAGAATGAATCGTTTTGTTAATATATTTGTTATAAATTATTGTTAACCTATTTATTATAAATTATTGTTAATATATTTGTTATCAGTTATTTGTTCTCTTAATTGTTACAATAGCCACCATTACCATATGTAATTTTTTGGGGGGTACAGATACGTATTATTGTTAGTTCATTTGTACATAATCCTCTTAACTTATTTTCTTGTTATGAGTAGGTACATGTTGTCTTTTCATTGTTTCCTATTATTAGTTCATTATTATTATTATTATTTGTGTTATACTTCACTCATATTATAAATATATATGTATTCTGTTGTGTTCCTATTTTTTCTAGTTATAATTGAATTCTGTAATCAATGAACGTCTATAAGTCCAGGCCGCCTTTGTGAATTTGTAAAGATTCTCCCAGTCCTTCCCATTTAGAATTTCGATGAGCTCTTGCCTAGTTAGCGTTACTTTGCTAAGGTAGCCCCTTCTGAGGTATCCTAGTATTTGGGCATTTTGCAAGGAACTGCAGGGTGTCTTCCTTTTCCCGCATATTGCATAGGGCACATGAATAAATTCTGTTCGGGATTCAGGGGGTATAATCGAGGTGGAGTAGTTCACAGCGGCATTTCAATATTCACGAGGTTCTTTCCAGATCCATCCCATGCGATAGGACATTAACGTCATGGCGAAGTGCTCTGTACAGGTCATGGTATTGGCCCTCGTTAGGGACCACGTAGTTTTGTTGGTGGTTAACGATCAAATGATGAAAGCGAAGTTGATCTAACCCTTCGAGGTCACTCTGGGGTCAAAATTGACCCCACCGAATATATTTTGTATGATTTTTGGGCTTTACAATTTTTTTTATCCTAAAGGGATATTTTGTAAATTTGGTTGGTAGCATTAGCTAGGCGAGGAAGTGATAACATCTGGCAGTATACGTTGTGACCTCTAGTTAGAGGGTTGTGAATCTCTTGTGGGACACTTTTGATCCCAGTGTGTCTTCTGCGTTCCTAATTTTGTTCTGTTGGGTTAGCCATTGACCCCAGTGTGTATTTTGGATTTCCTCACAAGGTAAGTCAGATAATATCATAATTCACTTAATTTTCTCATAGAAAATAAGTATTTTTATAATCTGGTAGTCAGTAGGTACCTATTTCTTTTTCTAGACCACTTCTACTAGGTGACTCAGGTGAAGATTCTCAACTGGGTAAATGTGTCTAGTTGATGGGCTATCATGGGTCAGGGTTCATTTTGGTTCAAAAAATGGGTTGGGTTTTGCATTTAATGCATCTATAGGTAAGTAAATCCATTAATATATTTTTCTTGTAACTCTCCTGTTGTAGGAATGCTTGGATACCCTGAAGAGCCAGCTTCCTCGAGACCTGCTGAACAAGTTGTACGTGGGTGATGCTACATTTGCCCAAGATCTAACGATAAAAAGACGAGTCGGTCTCGTGAGTGAGGTGCACAGTCATACCGAAACGACGTGTGAAAAATGCAATTACTTACTTATAACAAATAATAATACTACCTACCTAATCATTTTGTCGTGTTTTTAAAAACAACTTTTAAAAATACATTCGTATTTCGTTTTTTATGTGTGCCTATTGCATAAATATAATCCTGCAATTACCTTTAATTATTTCGTCATGAAAAAGTAAAAAAAATGATATGATAAAAAATTGAATGGGGAATAAAAACAGTGTATCAGTTTAGGTTAGAAAAAAGGAAGAGATGTGAAAAATGGGGTAAGTTCAAGGTATCGTGAAAACATTACTATTTAACTTACAACGTTACAGTTTTTTCTGACTATTCGACAGATAGTCAGCTTTGATAATTTGCTTTTAATTATTGTGCATCTTCAGAACCAAATTTTTAATGTTCATATGCCCAAAATTTTGATTTTTGAAAATTTTACTAAGAATGGTTTCAAGAAACCACGAATAAAATATTAAATTCTAACTTAATGTATTCTATTTCTTGTTTCTATGCGTAGGTAGGTTAATTTTTGATTTTTTTAAATTTAATTTATTGAGTATAATATATAAATTAGAATACATTTGGGGTCAATTTTGACCCCAGAGTGTGTACCGTGTCACAAAAAAAAAAAAAGGTGTGACCTAGGAGGGCTAGGTTTCGAAATGCCGCCCACTCGTCAGAATTAATGTAAGATCCCCTCTGACATTCTCGTTCTATGATGGGTACTAATGTGGCTCTGTCTCTTGTCAACGTGAAAATACCGGCAGTCGTTACCCTGTTTCATGCCAAACACCCAGGGTCCGTCAATTCGTCGGCCATGATTTATATTGTTTTCAATCTCTTCGTCACTTATTTCTTCGAGAGGGCGTCTACCTCCCTGCAGCATTCTACCCCAATTCTACTTACGCCTCCCAGCAAATAGGGTTTTTTTTATTTGTTTATGTATGTGTCCTTCTAGACGATAACTCTCCTTAGGAGTGAGATAAGAATTCCCATCTTACGCCAATAATTCAAGCTTTTTCCAAACGAAAGGACGAATTCGTTGGCCAACACTTTTCGAGCTCACTGAATTGGTCCAATTTCAAAAAATGTACTAAAAAAAATCACTAAAAATGGCTGAAAACGGGTAAAAATCGTTAAATTCATATTTTTTGTAGAATATTGCTCAAATAAAGTTTATCAACTATAAAATAGAAAATTAAAAAATATATGCACAAAATTAAGCTAAAAATGTACTTATAATCCATTAAAATTAGCTAAAAATTTGTTAAAAACTGCAACAAAAAAAAAGCTACAAACCCAAAACCTTTTTTTGAATAGGAGATTATTATTTAGAATACGTTTTTTGCCATAAAAATAATAAACAGTTTCCCTGCACGCAAAAAGCTCAAATTTCAAAACAATTTAACTTTTATACAATAATAGTTTACGGGAATTCCACTCATACGACTGGAACATTCAAATTTTTGAAGCCGTTGCAATAGCTTAATTTTTTACCAAAATTCGCAAAAACGATTAACTGTTCAGCAACTATTTAGTAGTTGAAGTTGATGTACTTTGAATAAGAAAGCAAGTTTAATTGTATAACAATTCAGAATGTTAGTTACCAACCGGAAAGCTACCAAAGATAAAGTAAAATTCATTTATTCATTTATCTTAAGTATAATTATTTATAGCACATGATATCTTGCATTCATTTCTGCTTCAACAAACAATGTTATACTTTTACGTATGATGTTTCAAATAATGAATCGTATAGGTCTACATAATTTCTGAAAATTTTTTGAAAAATTTCATCATTGAAATCCGTTTTGAGGCATTCTGATACGAATCCTAGAGTTTAAGGGCACTTGGTACCCCCCCAAAAATGGCGAAATTCGTGACCCATTATCTCGGCACTCGTTGGGCCGATTTCGATGATCTTTTTTTTAACTGATAGATCTTGTAATGATCTAAAGATCTGCGGAATCAGATTGAAAAAATATTAATTTGCCGCATTACAATATCGAAGCCAATTTCGGAAATATTTGTGGTATTTGAGGTAACTTCGATTATCTGTCCCGTAATTAAAATAACTTATTTCGATAAACTATTCCCGCAGATTTATGCAGTAGGTTGAAAGATTACTTTCTAAAGAAAGAAAAATGAATTCGGTTCAGTAGATCCCAAGATAGAGGGTCCGATGCGCAAAAATATGCTACTTTTCAGGTGAGCCATAAAACGAAAAAGTAACGATGTTCGCGCTTGTGCGACGTTTTGGTGAACTAATATGACTTGAATATGTGTGAATGAGTTAGTAACCTCAATCACTTCACTTCACACAGTCAGAGAGCATAATACCAACGAACCAATCAACCAGAATGATAAGATGATAACAATGATAAAATGTTCTGTTATTCTATGTTGTTTACGTTTCCCCTCGTCCGTGCATCTTTCAGCGTTCGGTTTGTCCGCTATTCGTCTAGTCCGTATAGTTTTAGTGTTACACGCAATGACGAAAAGTAAAAGAATATTCAAGAAGGTCAACCATTTCTCCAAGAAGTTGCGTGAAGATGATTCTGCGTCCGAAATTTGCCACTTACCATCTAGCTCAAGTCTTTCACCCGGCTCTCATCCTTTGGCTTCCTATGATCCTTCCGTTCCTCGAACTTCTTTTTCTGAAACCCCTCTTTTTCTTAGTACTTCATCCGGCGACTCAAGCTGGTTATCTTACTCCAAGAAGAAATTAAGATTTAGATTAGGATTAGTAAGTACCAGAATTTTGGACTTTCCTAGCTGTTTCAATTTGAAGAAGCAGGGGCAGCGGACTATGAGGCGGGCAACTTCTAAGTTAATTTGTGAGACATTTCAATTTTGTAAATATATGCAATATATTATCTTGTTCAGGAATGAATCTAGTTTTATTTAAGACAAAAAAAGAAAAAAGGTTGAACAATTTTTGTTGGGGTGCCAAGTGTCCTTAACGCTTTTTGATACATATATGTATTTGTTTACATATGTGTCCTTCCAGACGATAACTCTCCTTAGGATTGAGATAAAATTATTATTGAATGAGATAAAATTCATTTATTCACGAATTTTCATGCGGACAAGCTATTATTGATCCGACAGCAATGAAATATTTATAGGGACCATCTGGCTAGAAGCTAACCCACACATCCCTGGGGTTACTTTTGGGACACCCTGGATAGTATATACATATATCATTCAACTCATATATCTAAGGTCTGTATAACCGTGTTATGGAAACGAAAAAGCTATGAGCTCCACCCAACCGGAGGTTTCTTTCCCCTTCTGTTATTCGGCTAAGTCTGGTGGGTGACAACACTTTTGCGGGCGGTGTGGAATTCAAAACAAATAATCCGGCTGGCTGAGTTCCAAATATATTTCCTCAGGAGGATTGCTATACTTTCCTGTTTCTCATCGGGTTGAGCTAAAAATTTAAAATCACAATCTTCCACAACCGGCACGAGAGAGCGGAGTAAATAACCAAGCAGTGAATAAATAACTAAGCAGTGAATAATCTACGGTTTCAATAAAGTCAACATAACACTAACTGAGTGGCATTGTAAAGCTTATGAGCTCATATACGTTAGAAGTAGTGTGCCCAGCTCGTGTAACGTGGGCCTGTCCTACAGCACAGGTAGTACATCTGATTCAGTAAATTTTAAAATGAAACTGATTATTTAAATCATGACTTTATTTTTCAGCTTGGGATGTTTCTCTCCTCATAACTCAGAAATCCCTAATAAAAGAATCATTTGTTGAAACTAAATTCGCTAAATCTGAACTTGGTATTAGAACCTCTTGAAACTCATACGGTGGATACAGCTTTCGTACAAGTACGCAACCACGAGAGACATTTTATGTCTTTGCGCCCCCTTTCCCCTTCCTATAAAACCCCGTATTGTACTTTTGTTTGTGGAAATTTATTGCAAAACACGTTTTTGAAAAAAAATATTTTTTTTCATTCAAATAAATTTCAAAATACAATTTTGTTTTACTCATTCCATAATTACATCATTATTATCATCAGATTTTGTAACGAAGAGTAATGGCCGATGATGAGAAAAGTACGATGTGTAGGCTAGAGTTTATTATGGAAAAAACTGGATTCTAGAGCCACTCAGCTGATCTGGGATCGGTCAGTTGTGTTCAGAAGTCCCTCAAGGGCCCACATACCAAATCTCAGAATCGTGGGATCATTAGGGAAAAAACTGGATTCTAGATCCACTCAGCTGATCTGGGATCGGTCAGTTGTGTTCAGAAGTCCCTCAAGGGCCCACATACCAAATCTCAGAATCGTGGGATCATTAGGGAAAAAACTGGATTCTAGATCCACTCAGCTGATCTGGAATCGGTCAGTTGTGTTCAGAAGTCCCTCAAGGGCCCACATACCAAATCTCAGAATCGTGGGATCATTAGGGAAAAAACTGGATTCTAGAGCCACTCAGCTGATCTGGGATCGGTCAGTTGTGTTCAGAAGTCCCTCAAGGGCCCACATACCAAATCTCAGAATCGTGGGATCATTAGGGAAAAAACTGGATTCTAGAGCCACTCAGCTGATCTGGGATCGGTCAGTTGTGTTCAGAAGTCCCTCAAGGGCCCACATACCAAATCTCAGAATCGTGGGATCATTAGGGAAAAAACTGGATTCTAGAGCCACTCAGCTGATCTGGGATCGGTCAGTTGTGTTCAGAAGTCCCTCAAGGGCCCACATACCAAATCTCAGAATCGTGGGATCATTAGGGAATCTCCGCGTAACGCTCTCCGCGTGACGCTTTTTCATTTATGTGCCATAGTAAAGACATAAAATGTCAAAAACTTGAAAAAAACGGAAAATGAACTCTTCTGCAGCCCAAAGACTGTACTCGTATAGAGGTGCCACTCTCTTCAATAACTTGCCAATTAAATATTGTATTTCGGCGTTACCTTTAAAATCGTTTAAATATGTCATGAAAAAACATTTTATGGAAGGTCTCGCGTTAGGATAAATTGTATTCTCTAGAATGTACTTATTTATTCATTGCAGAGTTTTTCAATGGCCACGTACTCTTAAATATAATATACAAGTAAAATTGTTGTAAAGATATCTTCGAGCAACAATTAGGAAAGTAGAAACAACTCATCCCCTCAGCACAAGCTATGCTTAAAGAGGGGATTAGCATTGTAACTTTCTGTTAAAGTATGTTGTTCACAGAATAATAAAATAAATGCATTTAAACAAAAAAAAAATGTTCATTTTAGCGAATTTTTGAAGAAGCAGAAGAAAGAAAAAAACGTCTGCCAAGTTGGGTGTGGCACATAGCTTCCTCGTTTACTTATCATCTTCTTCCAACTATCATCCAAATTTAAGCGAACTCGAACGACTAGAAAGTGAAAAGATGGAACATGATGGAATTTACGGATTGAAGTATTGATTTGGCAACCTTGAAACTGATAGGGGACCATCTATAACCTCACCGGCAAATTCTCGGACAATTTCATCGAAATCGGATGAAAAGAGTGGAAATTAACACATTAGGTGCTCATCCCAATCGTCGGATTACTGAAGTTTCCCACTAGTTACTAACCTCGACCACACATTGTGACTCACACTGGGCGTCCCTGGACAGGTTTTCAGTTTTTCTGGTTCTACAATGCCCATGACGCACAGTGCGAGTCAATTTAGAAATAGGTAGAAGAAGTAC
The DNA here is from genome assembly GCA_030762985.1 of Adelphocoris suturalis. Classification (NCBI taxonomy): domain Eukaryota; kingdom Metazoa; phylum Arthropoda; class Insecta; order Hemiptera; family Miridae; genus Adelphocoris; species Adelphocoris suturalis. The sequence continues at coordinate 159,831,286 of CM061040.1, forward strand.
TAAATTTCATAGTAATTTGAATATTTATTCATATTTATGTAAATAGTTTCAAAAATACAGGAAACAAGATAATAAAAATATTAAAGCATCTTTTCATTAATAGACAAGTTGTCTATCTGTACCCGATTCTTTTGGGACTAAGGGCGGAATAACACGTTATTATTCGAAGCAATTGAACTTCGAACCACCGCTACCTACCTACCCATACCTACACCTACCTACATACATACATAAAAAAATGAGTTAAACTTCAGAATATGATTCAGAATGTGCAAGCTCCGCCCCTTAATAACGAACTAACAGGTAGGTGGATAAAGAGCAATCAAGAAAAAGCAGATGTCTTTGCAAATCATCTGGCTGATATTTTCACAACAAACCCTGGAGTGCCTGACGAAGAACCTCTTGAAGTGGTCCAGCCGTCGGAACCAGATATTTCCATGAAAGAACAATTCAGAAGGAGATTAACCCAAAAAAAGCACCGGGATATGACTTGATCACTGTCATATCCCGATTTTTGATTGATATTTTTCCCGAAAGACCATAGTCAAGTTAACAAAAATCATAAACAGTGCCATTAAATTTCGTTACGTCCCTCAGTTATGGAAAAAAGCAGAAGTAATCATGATTCCCAAGCCAGGCAAACCGGCAAATGAGTTAAAGTCCTACAGGCCTATTTCAATCCTACCTTTGCTTTCAAAACTATTTGAAAAACCCCTTCATAAGAGACTACTGGTAGTTGTAGAGGAACGAAAACTTATTCCAAAGCACCAATTTGGCTTCAGAAAACAGCATTCCACCATAGACCAAGTCCACAGAATTACAAGTCTCATTGAAAAAGCATTTGAAGAGAAAAAAGTGTGCTCTGCAGCCTTTCTGGGTGTGTCACAGGCGTTTGATAAAGTGTGGCATGAAGGGCTTATTCACAATCTTCGCAAAATTATACCAGCATGCTATGCAGCAATTCTGGAGTCTTATCTGACCGACCGATACTTCCGAATCAAACGAGACGACGCTTTCTCGAAGCCTTTGAAGGTTCATGCTGGAGTGCCACAAGGCAGTGTACTAGGCCCACTACTGTACCTGCTTTACACTCGCGATCTACCAAAAACTGAGGAAAATACAACTGCCACGTTTGCAGATGACACCGCAATTTTGGCGACAGGAGAAACCAACATCGAATCAGTTACAAAATTAAGCCACTCCATCCTCCGCATCGATGAATGGACAAAAAGATGGAGAATTAGATTGAATGATTGATTGGATGATTGATCTGTACATGTTGATTTCACAAATAAAAGAATCAACTACATGCCAGCCTTCCTTGACAACAAGGCGATTCCTTATGAAAATGAAGCTAAATATCTTGGGATGACACTCGATGCCAAACTGAGGTGGAAATCACATGCTAAAAAGAAAAAGTCTGAACTAGTTATCAAATTCAGGAAAATGTACTGGCTTATGGGAAGGCACTCAAAACTGTCTATCCACAATAAGCTCATATTGTACAACCAAGTCCTCAAAAATGTGACATATGGTGCGCAACTGTGGGGGTGCACTGCACAAAGTAACCGCAACATTATTCAGCGCTTTCAGAATAATGTTCTGCGTACCTGCGTTGATGCATACAGATACTTCAGAAACGACAGATTACACTATGAGTTGAAAGTTGAATCTGTCAATGAGGTTATCCGCAAACAAGCCGTCAATCACCTTTTGAGGCTCAGAGATCATGTTAACGAGGATGTCGTTCAGCTCCTTGACACCGAAGATCTACTTAGAAGACTTAAAAGAACTAAACCGCATGAACTAAGTGAAATAAAATGAACGTCAAGACTAGTGACTCAATAATCAGAACAATAAGTCTAAAGTGAAGTATATTAGATCTTAAGAAAATGTATAATAATTTATCACATGAATATTGCTTGTAAGTTTCTATTACTTGGCGCAATAAAACTTGTCAAAAAAAATAATAATAATAATAACAACTCGTAAACGAGTTCCACAATCTGCTTTACAAGCAGATACCATGTTACATGGATATGTCTTTGATTGGGTATTTCATAACGGTTGTCCTCGAGAGTTGTAAACAAATCCTTTAACTTTAAACAAATCCCTGGGCCGCATCCCGACTAATTCCAACAAAACAACGGTTTACTTATAGAAATGTTGAAAATACTGTGGAGAGAAGCCACTACAATGAGTTGTTGTTAACAGTCGACTGTTGTCAAGAGGATGAAAATGTTTCCTATGGAGAGGAGTAAATGATGCTAATGCTTTACGTTAAGAATATTGTAACCGGATTATTAAAATTGTTTATAGTCCAATCAAATTAGTTTAGGAATGAAGCCAGGTACGTAAGGAGGGGGAAATTGGTAGCTTGAGATGTGAACATTTATCACATAAATCAAGCGCTTTCGAATTTTTGAAGTATTTTTTTCGGTTTCAGCATACAAAAATCCATGGGAAACACTCAGAAAATCTCATGCAGTTTTTTGATCGCAGACCTGTGTAATTACTTATATAGGTCTACATAATTTCTGAAAATTTTTTGAAATTGGTAGCTTGAGGTGTGAACATTTATCACATAAATCAAGCGCTTTCCAACGAGTGGCGAACGATTTCTGTGCGATGAAAACTGCGGAAGTTCCATTCCCCTAGCAACGGCTGGGTTGTACGTGAAAAACACTGAAATTGTGACACAAATTTTGCGTCACGGAAATTTTTGGTTGACCCCCCAGAGCAAAGACATATCCATGTCAAAATCGCTAGTGTGGTGCAGTAATTGCTCAATGAGTTCACGTTGTATAGTGCGCTTAGAATGTTTGAAAGAAAACTATTTAGTCTCCTCGTAAAGTAGATTGAACATAGGCATCCCATTTGGTAGGGGTTCGAAATCATTGAAGAATTAAGTCTAAGTTGCGCGGGGTACGGAGGTTTTTGCGAGAACTGATGAAATGGTTATGATTAGACGAGCCCTCGGAAAAAACGTCCAAATTTGACATCACAAGCAACAAACAATTGAGCGCATAGATACTAGGAACTGTCAGAATCCCATGTCCTTTAAAATGCCCTCGACAACTTTGATTCCATCCAAGCTTGAGGACTGTACGGATGGTTCTTTTCTGTTGTTTAAAAATGTCCCCCGCATGACTGGAATTCCCCCACAACACCACATAGTAAGAAATACAGTTTGCGAAACATGCGATACACTTTAAGCAGAACCTTAGTAGACACAGAGTAAGCTAGTCGGCGAAGAAGAAAATTGCAGGATGCAAGCTTTGAAGAAAGCGTGTCAGTATGGCTGCGCCAGGACAACCAACTGTCCACTGAGACTCCCAACACGTTCACAGTGTCATCGAGGCGACCATTTAGCTTGCATGACAACTTTTGCGTTTTGGTATTGTTTAGAATCTAAGCAATGGCAGCGCACCATTTATTTACTATACTTTGTGATTTGGGTACGTTGCATTCAAGGGGTGAAGTCGCGCATGCGCATTTGAGCAGTCTCCAATCAGTTTGAAATGATTTGCAAATCACTGCCAATCGCCTCAGCCAACAAACCAATAATTTCCGCCACGTTTTGAGGTATTTGGCCTCCACTGTGCGGTCGTCGTGAGGGGAAGGAGGAGGGAGGGAGGGATGGAGGGAGGGAGGGAGCGAGGGAGAGAGGGAGCGCCTCACGAGGCAGCTTCTCCGCCGTCGACAGCAGTTTTCGTTGGACACGACACGTAGGCGCTCGTGAATTGAATGGAAGCGGACGGGACGGGACGTCCGAGGCGGAGGGAGACGTTTGAGGCGGAGGGGGAACGAAATCGTGACAATGGGTGACGTTGCGTCAACTATTTCCGACGACTCGAAAACCCCCTCCGCGAGCCCAGAGCCGGAAGTTTGTTATCTCCGTCTCTTTCTCTCTCCCTATCAGCTCCCTCGCGCTCTCTCTCCCCGTCAACTCTCCCCCTCCCTCGTTCTCTCTAACGCCCGACTGTTTCTCTATAACTAACAGCTGTAGTAGTTGACAAGCGTGTGCTGTCATTTGACTCGCCCTGACTATCGTAATCTCTCATTTTTGCTGAATTGAAATTCCCGTCCAGAGGTTCAGTCAGAGGAGACGATTCTGCTACGACAGTTGGAGCGATAAGTTCATTTAGCGGCTACGAGCAATTTGCATATGTGATAGACTTGGGGAGACAATCACTTTATACTCGTGCTATGGAAAAAACGTCAGCCAAGTTGGACAGTAAAGCTTCCTTTTAGTTTATTATTTTCAATAATAAACCTTTGTAATCGACCAAGAAATTTTTTCACCCCCCCCCCCCCCCCCCCCGCAAAATTTATTAATTTACGTTGCAAGATGCGTAGGTAATATACGTTTTTGGGGTCGCTGAACTCGAATATGCTGTCAAAACATGTCGACAGCAACAACTTTTAACAGTTTGGAATATCAAAATCTTCAAAATCATGTCAAAAAATGACAATTTTCCAAAATTCATTGTAAATTTATGAAAATTCATATTTTACGTATTTCTGTTAGAATTTTCATTAAATTCAACAAAAAACAAATTTGAGTTTAGCGACTCAAAAAACATAAGAATACGAATTTTCATAATTTTACAATGAATTTTGAAAAATTGTATTTTTTGATATGATTTTGACGTTTTTGAAATTCCAAACTGTCAAAAGTTGTTGCTGTCGACTTGTTTTGACTGCATATTAGAGTTCAGCGAACCCAAAAACGTAGTAAGTATACGAAGTTTCAAAATTTTACAAAGAAGCTTGTAAAAGTTATATTCAAAAGTCTAATATTGGCAAAAAAAAAAAAAGTATTTCAAAAACCGAAATCGAGCTACCGGCTTAGGTTTTGCGTCGGTCTCAATACGGCGTGCGGTAACGAGAAACTTTATCGCACCCTAAAGTCACGTGAAATCCTCAACAGATCTAGTGGTAACGCTAAATCCATGGAAGGAGAAAATTATCCCTAGAAGGTTATTTGAGTCCATGGGAGGAGGATATTTTAGACGATTACGTCTATTCCGGATTGCGATCCGTTAACGTATGGAAGGATTCGTCACCGTAACTCATTGCGTCAGAGTTACGGATTGTTTTACGGATCTACGAGGAACTCTCTAGTTTTTAAGATGCGGTGAGTGGCTTTTTTTAATCAGAATTGTCTTTCCTACAGTAGGGCTGCTTCTGAATGTTCAGTTTTTCAAGATAGCTAAAAAAGTCACTTATTACTACAAAATGGATTCGTTCCGTAGGTATGCCTTGTCCATGGAACTAAAACTATGGAACTTTCTCAGCTGTTTACACATATCTACTCACGGTGGTCCTCGATCGGATTTTGCCTCAAAGTGCTTGCCCTTCAAATTTTCTTTCGAAATATGATTTGGAAATTATAATTATTAGTTATTATAAATAAAGAAATTATAAAGATTAGTTATATAATTCAGCAAAAACTGAAATCAAACATTGGGCCGATTTTTTTTCATTTTTTTTTATTTATTATTATTTTTTTTTTATTAAGTTTTTGAATATTTAATTGATACTTTAATCATAAAAATACGCTATAATCGCCTAAATTCAGAAAAAAAATATTATTTATGTATCATTATACAATAGAATCTTCATCTAGTTCCATAGTTCTGACCTATTTTGGATCAAATATAATTAGAAAAACAAAAATAACAACATTTTATTGAACAAAATAATGATTATATTTGCATGAAGCTCTTAATAAATGCCTGTGAGTATGCGTGTTATATGTGCGTGTGTGTCTATGTGTACGCTTGCGTGTGAGTTTATAATGATTCATTATATAAATTTCAACCTAAAATATATATCTAAATTGAATATAAAATAAAAATAATGCCATTTTACATATACAGAGAATTACATTCGCATACAGCTCTTAATAAACGTTGTCCGTACTCAGGATTGATTCGTGATACTTCATATTTGGCCAACGTCGCAGAAAAATCATGATGCACGGCCTTCATAGCCTGTTCACTGTAAAAGCCGAGGCCATTTCCGTGTTTGGTACAAAATTCTTCCATACGAAATAAAACCGTGTAAACTTTTGGAGTGACTGGAATATCCAAGGATAAATATGATGCTTCGCAATCATTGTTGTATTCAATGAATTTTGGATTCAGCCTGACTGAGAAAGATGCTTTGACAACTTCATTGAACTTCTGGAAAGCATCGAAGAAATCGTTTAAAGGAAATAGTTGCCGCGTTTTGCTACAGAAACTTGATTTGTTGCGTTCAAACTTTAACTTGGGTTGTTTAAAATACATTGATGCTTTACGTTGATGTGACGTGGTCCAAATATAAAGTATCGCGAATCAATTCTGAGTATGGACAACGTTTATTAAGAGCTGTGTGCGAATATAGTTCTCTGCATATGTAAAACTTTAAAATGCCATTATTTTTATTTTCTACTCAATTTAGATATATATTTTATGTTAAAATATACATAATGAATCATTATAAACTCACACACAAGCGAACACATAGACACACACGCACATACTACACGCATACTCACAGGCATTTATTAATAGCTTCATGCAAATATAATCATTATTTGGACCTTTTCCGTTAATTCACTACCATTCATTCATTCTGACCTGTATGTCCAACTAATCTGTATTTTTACTAAGGGATTGACTACTTGATGTTAAGTACGAGTATTTTTGAGATGTGAGCTGGCGAGCATCCAGACCACCAAATTGTACACATCATTTTGACTTACATTTCCATCTAATCTGAATTTTTATTAAGGGATTTAATACTTGTAGTGCATTTTTTAGATGCAAGCTTGCGAGCATCCAGACCACCAAACTATACACAGCATTCTGATCTATTTTTCCACAGTGTACTTGAAAATGATTGGCGAACAGTTTTTAGAACAGCAGAACAAATATCAAGCGGTAGTGAATTAACAGAAACCAATAAAAGGGCTGGTAGTGAATTAACGGAAAAGATCCCATTATTTTGTTCAATAAAATGTTATTTTTGTTTTTCTAATTATATTTGATCACAAAATAGGTCAGAACTATGAGAATAGATACAGATTCTATTGTATGATGACACATAAATAATTTTTTCTCTCTGAATTTTGGTGATTATAGCGTATTTTCATTATTAAAGTATCAATTAAAAATTAAAAAACTGAATTTAAAAAAAACGGCTCAATGTTTGATTTCAATTTTTGCTGAATTATAATCCTAACACATTCCCAAATCATATTTCAAAAGAAAATTTGGAGGGCAAGCACTTTGAGGTCAAATCCGATCGAGAACCACCGTGTACTAGATGGTTAAAAAAAATTAACCGGCTCCCACAGTCACAACTTCGCGGAGATAAATAACAGTAGCGATAGACGTTAAAAAAGTAAGATTTGTACATATTCATTGGACTGCACATTAAGTACATGCGCAGCTTTCGTCAGTCTGAAACTAATTTTCTCGAAAGTTAACATATCAATCTAGGTGTCCTGTAAATTACATTACCGGCTTGTACCGGCTGTAGTGTCAGTACCATTTCACACATTACCAGAGGCCTATTTCATAAAACAACAAGTACACGTGCACAAGTTAACAAGCACAGGTACTAGATAAACTACAGGTAAGCTAGAACAAGTGTTTCAACAAAACAAAGAGTACAAGTGTAGAAAAGTTACATTTGTAGAAGCCAAGTTTACAAGTGTAGCAGAGAAAAATGGCGTGTGGGGATAAATGAAATGAACAACGTCAAGCCGGATGCCGAAATTGAAGTTTTGTCAGCGAATCATAACGTAAAAACGGTGCTAAGTACAAGGTAGGATGTTTATCGTACATGGTGTATGATTTGAAGACAGACAAATTATAAACTGAAAAGGTGTATTTGATTTCAACTAATTCTGATGGTTGTCATAATCAGATTTCTCTTCTTCATTCAGCGGAAACGATTAATCTGTTCATCAAGTCTTAATGCTGCTAGGGTAGGAATGTCATCTGTAACTTCGAGTGTATCTTCACACTTCACCTTGTTCTTCCAATACCCAATACCGGATCAGGAAAAATTGCACAGGGTCACGGAAGACAACCTAAATCTTTCGTTAAACTCAAAAATACCCACGAAATGAGCGTTTATTCGTGGCCGAAAAAATCTTTGACGTCTTCTACGCTGATCGTCTATATTCTTCAGCAGATGATTCCCACATATTATTCATCAAAAAATTGTCAACTCACAATGCTGGAAAATAACAAGTTTAAAGGTGAATGAATGTAGGTTAAAAATCGGCCATTTTTTACAACTGTGAAACAGTGACTTGTACAAAATGATGGGGAAACACTTGTAACTTGTCCAAATTCGCCTGTAAACTTGTTAATTTTCACTGTGCATTGCAAGTCTACACTTGAACCTTCATGAAATGCTTGCACATTCATTTTTTACAACTTGTAGGTACATAGAATCGGCTTGTAACTTGTCACTTTATGAAACAGGCCCCTAATGGCGCGAACTTCCTATCACTCAAAGATTATGTTTGTTCTAACAAATTTTTTGTAAAGATGAGAAGTTGTAAAAGACGAAATTCTGCATCGAACGGGACTACCGCCAACTGTCTAACTCATTCCCGCGATATTCAGCAATTTTTCGAAGTTTTTGTAACCTACCACTCGCTTTTCAACAATTTCCATAAAAGTAGGTCACGTAAACTTAAAAATCTCCAAAAATAGAGGGGAAGACTAAAAAAGCTGGCGGTGGTCTCACTCGATGCAGAATTCTTCACTCTACAACTTTTCTTCCTTACGAAAAAATAACATGTCAGTTCCAATGGTCAAAATGTGAAAAAAATTGTAAAAAATCGATTTTTTGGATCGAAGAAGCTATTTTGGATAAAGGGATTTTAGGTATATTCAGAATCAGCGTGAAATTTCGTACGAAAATGGAGCTGAACTGAAGTTTTCTTCACAACTTGTGCGTCCGAAGCTTCTCTCAAAAACTTATTGGACCAAACTTTAAGAAATTTGGCTTTAAAATCATTTATCGGCCGGGGATGTGCCAGTAACATATGCATCAGTTTTGATCAACCCTAAAGGGTAGTAAACAATGGCTAAAATATTGAAAAATCGAGATCTTAGAAAATTTCAAGGTAACAGTAATGTTTTTTGGCTCTCATTTACATATGTTTTCAAAACAAATCGAATGAAATCATTCAGAAGGCATTCAACATACCCTTTGAACGAAAATGATGAAATTCTACAAACTGTCTATCTGTCAAATCAAAATTGTAACTATGATTGGATTCCTTAAGATGTTTTACAAATGTAGACTTGCCCTTTATTCACCTTGAAATCCTCCTGATGCTCGTCTATTTTTCCCCGGAGTTTCGTGCCAGTATGTGTTTCATTACTGATAATTCCATTTCTATAACACTTGGAATTATCCCTTCACACTGTTCAAACCATATTGAGTATTTCTTCCCCTCCTTTCACTTCATCTGATTAGCTATAATCCCCCTTCACTTTGCTTGGCCTTAATTGGTTGTACCTGCTGCCCTTTTCCTTTCTCTCGACCAATGGGATTCAATCTACCTCTACCTGTGACTATATAAGTTACGTACTTTCTAATGTGTGTTCGGTTATTGTTTGTTACTGATGGTGGCCGTCGAACTTGACTTGACATTGTTACCCTTCATTTTCCGTTGAGGCGCCTCATCTCCAATAAGACAAATTTATTTCACCTAAACATAAGACGCTTTATCCCGAACCAACTTATCTCATCTCTTCCTCCCTTTCGCAAAGTAACCTTACACACCAATAACAGTGACAATAATTTCTTGATGATATTCATGATTCATGAAAGTTATATTCATTTTCTTGCTCATAACTTTTCAAAATCTGGCATTGCAAAACCTTTTTTCAATAAGAAAAGAACTATGAAACTTAGAAATGCTGGAAACTGAACACACGGGACAGGCCGGAAAATCCCTAAGGTGGTTCAGCGTTACTTGAAGATAAGTAGCGTCACTTTAAGATAAAACACTAATTCGACCCTCTCGACTTTATCAGGTTAGCATACGCTGTGGCTCGCCCCAGTTGATAAAATCCCCAACCACCTTATCCATATTGACTTATCGTTTAGGAACTTTCTATTTATATATGAACTTACCAACATGAGTATTTTAATGAGGTACGAGTATTTCTGACCTGTTAGATTCTGTTCTGATTATTAAATTTTCCCTCTGGTCTTTACTATACATTATACATATTAGATATAAAGGCTGCATATATACGATCCCCATTAATATATTCTAATTTCATGGATATCTCCTCTATCTAAATCAAGTATCGTTTCCCCCGCTGATCAATATTGTAATTTTTTCCATCTCTTCCCTAATACTATAGCGCTCTTGAAAATACATTATGCATCCAAGATTAAAGGTTGAATAAAACATAAAACACTCCAACTTCCAACGTTGACAGCAAATCCGATTTTATTTTTCCCTCCCGTTAAACAGATTACTAGGTAATTTTCTAGCAACAGTTTACAATCTGGTTGAATTCTGCTTAGAGCCAAATTCTAAATTTCAAAAACATGGAACATGCTAAATCCACCTGCAGGATTCCAATTTTCATTGCTTTATTTACCAATTATTTACTGCTCCATTTCTATTTATTGATTCACTTCCATTTACATTATACTAGCTAAGGCTGCTTGCTTCTCTCGCTCATTTCAGAACTGAATGAACCCCCATAAATGTAATATTCCTTATCAATTGTAACAATCAAGACAAGAAAATATGAACTGCAATTACCTATAGGGACCAGTGTTTGACAAGGACCCAGTGATTGACATCTCACCAAAAAGTTAAAATAATAAGGTATAAAAGTATTTTACCGGCTTGATCCTTTTAAATTTTGTGACAAAATACCTTCTCAGTGAAGTCTAAAGGCGGAAAATGGTTTCAAGAGGGATTTTGTGTAATCTGGAGAAGTTTACCCAACAGTGTTATCATTTCTTTATTGCAGTTTCTTGTGATCCAGCTAAGGAGGTAACTGTTTTATTTTGTTTCACTATGCCTTCCACATTTTCAAATTCAATTATTCCCATGCTTTTTTTCAATCAGTTTTCTGTGTAGATTGCATTTATGCTATCATTTTTTGGAAATAATCAAAGATAACCTGTTAAAATGCAAATGTCAATTACTAGTCCCCAAACTAATACTACCCTCAGTGATTGACAGTGATGTCAATTACTGATCCTTTTCCAATTTTCCCTCTCCTACATTTTTTTACATTCTTATTGAAGGTTAAATCGTAATAAAGTAGTTCCTAATCAAATTTTGACGAAAATCAAATGCTGGACCAGTGTATGACATGGTTGAAAGTGATTTCAAACAGTGGTCCAATAAATGGTCAATCATTGAGTCGGGAAGGTTTCAGTATTTGAATGATAATCATAAGATGAATCAGTTCTTGAATCAGTTGAAATATTAGATACAGATTTGATGACCACTCAAGTCATTGTGGATAGTGATATGAGATGTGAAAAATAAATCCTACTCGGAGGGCTATGCTTTCGGTATGGTGCCTCTATTTCACAACGACGATCTGGGAGGGCTTGTGATTTACGCGAGAAGCAATTTCATCGTTCCTGTTTGTGACTCCGAGAAGCCGAGCCTAAGGAGGAAAATCTAACTGCGTGTGACGAGTTTAGTTCCCTAGCTAATTCGATGGAACTTCATTTTTAGTGAATCTCAATTCATTGTTCAATCACTTTAGCTCAATGTTACATCGATTCCAGTCATTCTTGTTTATTTTATTTATCTCCAATTATTCTTGTCAGCAGCTATTTTTACTTGTTCGAAAGAACCTCAGACGGTTCCGATTTAGAAGAAGTTTAAGACTGATTTTAAATGTATAGTTAAACATGGATTTCTATTCGTTCTTTTCATTTGTTATTTATTGTTAATATTTATATACAATTCAGTTATATTTATACAAAACTGAGTTCAAATGCTCAATTTATTTATAAACTGTTTAAATAAACGTTTTGTTAATACACGGAATCATTTATTGCAGAAGAACTACGGTGTCGATCATAGGTGCAACCAAAAATTTGGCTGTCAAATACTGGGTCGAAAAAAATCATTTCGAAAAAACGAATTTGTGATGCTTTATGACTTGAATTAGTTATTTTTCCAATACTGAGCAGTTTGTGGACATCCCGATGCAGCAATAGATGTAAGTCTCAAGTTTGAACAAATGAAAAAACATAACTTAATTGTTTGTCAAAGTCGAAATTTCTCTTAAGGTGTCAAACACTGGTCCCTCCACCCTATTCCACTGCACCCTTTGAAGGCTTCCGAGAGGCTTCGTACCTAATTTTACCATCTCAAGTTTTTTGTTTTTTTTCTAGTTCGTCAATATGTACCTATATTTAAGATATAGACATATATACATGTATATATTTTTTCTCTTAAAGAAGGCACAAACTTCTTAAGTCTCGCCTAGTTCCCCGTATTCTCATGGCCACTGCTCGGATGATGGCAAATTAAACTTTAAACCTGGACCATCCTACCACTTGTGAAAAAGGTTTTGACCATTTGAGGGACGCTAACTGCCGAAGGAAACTGTCGAATTCCTTGTGCAGAAAACCTTCACATGACCAAATTAAAGGAGTAGATGTAGATGTATAGGAAAACTCTCAGGGTGAGGTTATTTTGGACCCCAAGCACGGAAGCCTGGTGGCTTATTGTATTTTTCTGAGAGTTTTGCGTTTAATGAAAGAGATTCAGCCCTCTGGTGAGGGATGTGAGTCCTTTGATTAATTATTCACTTTGAATAGACATCATAAGGGTTTGTGCCCCAAAGAGTTAAAATCTGCGATAGGTGAGTGCAGGGCACTCTAAGATTATGTGGGGTACTGTTTCGTCTGTCTCCTCGCATAGTCTGCACTGGGTTGAGTTTTCTGTGACCCCTATGCGGTGTAGGTGGAAACTAGGAGTTGTTTCAAGTTCCCTACGGTTTTTCCTGAGAAGTCCCTCAGTAAGTTTGGTGTTGGGTTCGGCCACTATGAGCTTGCTGTGGACATGTCCCTCAATATTGGACCATCTTCTTGTGGTCTGTTGGTCAACCCACATGTTGATGATCCTTCTGAAGGTAGGTTTTGGTAGGCCAACTGCTGGCCAAAAATCAAAGGAGTGAAAGAGCCTCTTAAGTCTTCTGCTGCTCTGTCATACTTAGAGAAGTTAGCTGTTGCAGCATTCTGGGCGGTGACAGTCCATTCTTGGTGAGAATAGGAGGCAGCATCTGCGTTCACAACGCGATTATCGAAAAATGTCAGCCTTCCCCTATGCCCCATGGATCTTGAGTTCTGCCACCACAACTGGACTCCCTGTACCACTTTCGCACAGAACTTGTTCGGTTGCCACACCTCCAGGCTGTCCCTACCATCTGAGCACATACATCCCTTATTGTGTCATGGACCCTTTTCACAAAACCTCATTTCTCGCAATTAAGAACGTGGTTGAGATCTACCGCCTCACCACAGCCATCACAATTTCTCGGCAGATTTGAAGGGTTCCACCCATATCAGATGGCCAGGGCGTTGGGAAACTGAGATTGCGTCAAGTCACAATCGTCTGCTACTAGAGGAACCACTGTGAACCACAGTGACGCATTATTAGCTCGCCGAACGACACGCTGTTGTTCAAGAGGTAACTGGGACAGAACATGATCGAGATCGTATCTGCTTTCTTTCTCCAGCCTTCTCTGACTTCGTGCTTGGCTTAGGATACGTGTTACATCATCTTCCCCTGTTTCAAACATCGTATATCACAACTAGAGAGGGTCCCGTTCTAAATGTCAACATCATGAGAAGAATGGGAACAAAATAAGTTACAGAGTTCATTCAGCTGATTAGTGGTTTTCCATTTGTAATTACCCTCCACCACACCCAGAAAGACCCTTATGTTGCAATCATACTCTATATCCAAAGAAGTCCCGTTCCAATATGGAACGTCTTAAGTTGGATTGAAACAAAATTAGGTACACATCTAACTCAGCATATTAGAGTCGTCTCCAGAGTTGCAATTTTAGGGCCCGTTCCACCATAGAGGACCTGGAACTAACCCGGAGTTAACCCAATTTAGTCATTGCCTTTTTGAGGTATAACTCCAGAGTCAGGATTAACCCCTTATGGTGGAATGCGCCCATAGTGTACCTCACACTCAGTTCAAAAGTACAGCAACTTGGATGAATAAGTACAAAGTTAGCAACGGAGCTCTCTTTGCTGATTAGTGGTTCCTCATGTTGCAATAATGTTCTGTAGTACACAAAGATGCACCATTCCAGAGTTGAAGATCTCAAGTTGAGTAAGAACGAAATTGGGTACATAGATCACTCTGCTGATTAGAGTGGTTCTTCAAGTTGTAATTATTATCTCCCTCTAACAGAGAGGACCCGTTCCAAATTTCAACATCTTGAGTAAAATGGGAACCAAATTAGCCACAGAGCTAACGCAACTGATAGTGGTTCCTCGTGCTGCAATAATGCTACCACATCCAGAGGGACCCCGTTCCAAACTTCATGGTTTTAAATTGGTAGGAACAAAATTAGTTATTCACTAGCTGGTTCGCTCGTGCGTCGCACAGGTTGACTTGAAATACGCAAGCCCCCCCTCACCCATCACATTTTGGGACACTCCTAGGGATCTGATTCAAAAAAGTCCTCACAAGAGTACTTTCTTAAACTACTTACTTATAAATTACCTATTAGGACCAAACTACTGAGATCAACCCCCACTCCCTCTCCACAAACACCCCCCATATTTCAGATTAAAAATATTCTTGATTGGTAACCCAAAAGAACGTTCAGACTAATCCAATTTCATTCGTCCGAACATCAGATCACCAGTTCGTTCGGTGATGACCAAATTATTCCATTTAACCACCCTCTCACCCTTCCCTTTTTTTCCTTACCACAAACATTTCCCTATGGTTGAGGATAGACAAAATGTTAATAGCCTGTGATTGAGGTTGACGTAATCTAAAGATAATCGCCCAATCAGATCCTCATGGGGGCCCAGTTTGTTCTGTGATGTCAAAGATACCCCTTTCCAAACCCCCTCCCCCAAAAACACCCCTATGGGTCGGAATTGAAAATTTCTAAGTAGGCTATGATTTTTTGGTGTTATCCAAACATATTTTATCAATCAGGTCCTCAGTTTATTCAGTGATGTCCAAGATACCCCCATTTCACCCCACCCCTCCCTCAAAATATCCGTTATGGTTCAGATTTGAACATTTCAAGTAGTTTGTGATTCAAGTTAGAGTATTCCAAACATATTTACTCAATCAGATCTTCAGTTTATTCAGTGATGTCCATGATACCTCATTTCACCCCCTCCTCCACCTCCCTTCTATAAGAGAACACCCCCTTTAAGTCAGATTGGAAAAATTTCAAGTAGCCTGTGATATGAGTTAGTATAATTCAAACATATTTTAGTAATCAGGTTCCCAGCTTATTCAGTGATGTCCATGTCCATGATACCCCATTTCACCCCCCTCCTCTCCCAAAACACCCCCTATGGGTCTAGATTTGGAAAATTTTAGGTTGCTTGTGGTTCAAGTTAGAATGATACAAACATATCCCCCCACTCAGATCCCCAGTTCGTTCACTGGTGTCCAAGACACCCCATTGAACCCTTCCCTCCCCCCTCCCCTAAAACACCCCCTCTGGCTCAAATTTTAAAAACTTCTTATCTTCCTAAAAATAGCCTATAATTTAAGTTGGACTGATACAGACATTTCCCCACACTCATATAAGTTGTCTAATGACCCTTGTAACCGTGAAAAGCGGACAAACATATTGACAGACAGACAGACAGAGAAAAATTGAGAAAATGGCACCAATCGTCTACAAAACGGAAAAAGACACGCATGAAACGGAAAACAAACGCAAAATTTCATGATTATAATCAATGTACAGACGGACATACTTACGATTTTATTAATACAGATATAGGTATGGAATATAGATATTGCAGTACGCGCTTGCTTCTATCGCTCGTCCTAAATTATGACTAACCAACCATCATAACTAAGTACACGTTTTAAATAGAATTTGTTAGCTCGGCAAGAAAAATATACCAACAGAAAGATCATAAAATTGTATCTGATGGTTGCATTCTATGCATAGAACATGGACTTGTTCTATGTTATGTGTTGTTTCTATGTTCCGTGATCCTATGACAGGTATATAAGTAGCATGCTCAATAGTAAAAAATATTCTAAATCAATCCTCTTACTAAAATATAGATTAGTTGGATAAATAAACCTCTATTTTGAGCATAGTCTGGTGTTCTGGATGCTCGCAAGCTCGCATCTCAAAAATAAAATAAAAATCCTAAATAAACCTTTTCAGTAAAATATAAATTATATGGGCAAATAGATTAGAATGATGTGAATAGTTTGGTGGTCTTGTATAGATGCGCAAAAAACAAAAAGGATGCGCGAAATGAGCACCAGCGCTTCCGTCCCACAAGAACAGGCGCTTTTGGGAAAAAGCACTGGCGCATTTGCCCCTTATCAGTCGTAAAATTGGGGCTTCTTCTGGCACCAGGCTATCCCATGAAGAAATAATAAACCTTTGTGTAATAACTTGCAGCGTTTTTTCAACCCATTCAGTCAATAAAAAATAATCATTTGCTTAGGTTTCAGTAGATTCCCTGGGTAGGTTTACAGTGTTGTATCCTGTACATTTAAATGACGTCTGTGGCGCAGTATAAGGTGACATGGAACGTTACGCAACGAAAATCCCATAATCCCCGTAGGGACGGCGGTCGGCACAGGTATCCGCTCAAATGTTGGTTTTCTCTAAATCGGATTCAGAGGGAAGCCGCAGAAAAGGACATCCGTTTCCATTAAAGATTAAAATCCTATCTTGTGCATTCAACGTTTTCCCTTCGATCATGACTCCTAGCACAAGAGCTGAAGTTAACAATGTGAATCGTTTGCTAAAGTTAACTAAGGGTTAAACTAAGTTAAACTCTTCACCAACAATCCCTAACCATCGTTGAGGTAGATCATTGTTTTACGAAACCAGAGTTTTGAACGTTGATTTAAAACAAACGGGTTCCGCCAACGTAATCAATGGTTACTCAGTTATCAGTAAACATCGATTTACAGCGTTTCCGTGAAACGTCGATTTAAAGTTTAAACGTTGATTTAGACGATATCAAGGAGGCATTTGCCCGCAAAATGAGGGTGATAACGAGATAATTGTGAGGGAACAGATGTCACCAACCTGAAATCTGCAATGCTTCTATCTCTTTTAATCCATTTTGATAGTACAATGTTTTACAAAAATGTAGGGGTAGTCCTTTTAAAGTGGATTGAGTTTACGCAGTAGATATTTTTAGGAAAAACTAGCAAAAGAATGTATTTTTTAGACAATTTACATCAATCCACTTTAGGTCATGGTACCCGTACGAAACGGATAGTCACGCAAGATTAAAAGAATTCAGAAAAATGGATTTCAAAATGGAACCACTGGAGGAATCTAATTTCGAGACGAGGAAAATACAAGTAAGGGCAATGCCTATCAAACTAGGTATGTTTGGATATGTTTCTGGAAAAATTAAAAAGCCGAAAATAAATTAAGAAATAGAAGAAACCGTTGATTTAACTAAGCAATGGGATATTTTGGATAATAAAGCCTGGGCTGAAATAATTTTGGCAATTTCGCCCAGTCAAAAACGAAAAATAAAAAACTGCAAAACTTCAAATGACGTGAGCATAAAGCTGCACCAAAACCATGGGTGCATGCTGCATGAAGACCCTTGTCAACATGAAAATCTTTCTCTGGTAACGTTACCAGTAGAAAATTTGAAAACAGAAAAAGCAGAAATACCCGAAGAGTAACATGACAAAAGTTAACAAGTTGGAAACTTGATGAAATGAATGGAGTAGAAAACGAAGAAGAGAAGAGAACTACTATCAAGAAATCCCCAGGAAACCAGATGAAGAAATCAAGAGATTTGCTATATCTCACCAAGATGTATTAAACATGCTTGAAGGAGTAAACGTCTGGAAACAACAGATGAAACAAAAGTGAAAACCAAAAATCCAAATTCCACAATCAAACACTTGACCGTAGCTGAATTTCAACGAAAAGAAAAAAAATTGTAGGTTCATAAACGTTCAGACAAACTTTCATGTCCATGCCTGGGATCATTCAGACGTTGACTGCGAATCAGTGCTGTTAAAATCAAATATGCCAACCATTAGAAACATTTTTCAACGTCTTAGATTGGTGGAGTGGAAGCGTGCTTCTTCTAGTAGACATGAATGGAAGAAGAACAAACCACAATCACTTGGTGTGTAGGATCCTGGAGGACCTATTCAATCAGCAGTGTTTCCTTGAGGGGGAGTTTTGGAGATTTGATGCTTTTTCCATTCATACATCAAGTGCTTAGTTACTTTGAATAAAAGTTCATTCCGTGTATTACCACTAATCCGTGTACATATTATATTTAATCATATTTCTAATACCTTTACTGCTCTATATAATTTCGAAACTAGTGCAGCGATGATAACACATGGGTTTCTTCATGGGTTCTGGATTTGAGTTTGAAGTAAAACCGCAAAATTTCGAACAACTGAAATACTCCATCCAAACACGATTTTGATTCGTCTCTATTGGAAATTTCGGGAATTCGGGAGTCGGTCTCCTAAAAAGCAGTGGTAGGTATTCGATGGATTTTATAATCGTAGCCCCTGAAGAATCCGAGATTCCAGAATTTTTTCGACTCAAAAAGCGCAGGAAACAGGTTATAATTGTCTCGTAATATATTATGGTAAAGTTGCATAACTAGGTATTTTTATGTTTGTATCTCCCATCATTTGGATGACAACAGCCTAAGACACCACTTGGGCACATTGTGTCATTGCAAATTGTGATGAGCCGTTGGCTATTTTATGACACTATTTTACAACTGTATCTATACATTCCATGTATGTACCTGCCACTTGTGTATTCGATGGTATAATCAATTAGTTCAAGGATTGACAAAACAGTAGTTTTTGAAAGTCTGTGCCTCTTTAGAAAATCGATTTCATTGAGATTGAAATACGCCGTACTCTCTAATCCAACGAGTAAAGTCTTTATACCATAAAGTGAAATTCGTCCACAAAAACCAATGCTCTGAACAATCCTCTGTGGCTTATTTTCGTGCATGTAGGAAAACGTAGGAAATAACTAGGAAAATGAGAATATAAGATGGGAAAACGTAGCAAAAAAGGATTTTGGTCATGTCAACAAAGATGGCGAAAAGAACAACCTACCTAGTAAATCGCTTATTTGAATGCTAACCACCTAAAGTCGGCTGGTTAGTTTTGATCGTTGATTTAGCACATTTGATCATTGATTTATCTGAACCGGAGTTGGTGAAACCGAATATCGTTGTTTAACAGCTGAGATCTTCGGTTTAATGAGTAAACGTTGATTAAAAACTTTGGTGAAACCGGCCCTAATTCTTCACCCTATTAAAAAATATACACTGAATAAGTTTTTGTATTTTCCCCCCAACAATATGGTCCAATACGTTCCTATTACATCAAACAATCTAAACACAATTGTTAAAAAAAAGATCCATTCAGCAGCATGATCGTATGAGCGAATTTTTGTAGATTATCATATTTAATTATTATGATGTATTGTTTTGGAATTTGAACATTTTAAAGGCAAAGAATTATTAATTAACCACCAACTTTATGGCAAATGAAATAGGTAGTTTTAAGTCATATTCTACGATTCAAAACAACTATTGGATTTTTGGAAAATTTTCTGTTTTTTAAACGATTCTTCAGCGAATATTCAAAACGGAAGTTAGTGAAAAAACGCTGTATAATATACACGAAAAATAAAGAGTTACAATGTTAAATCGATTTTGACGGTTAGGCCATCATCAGTAACAAACAATAACAGAACACACATTAGAAAGGACACAGCTTATATAGTCACAGGTGAAGGGAGATTGAATCCCATTGGTCGAGAGAAAGGAAAGGGGGCTGGAATCATCTACAGGAATTCAATCATAATCACAATTTTGATTTGACAGATAGACAGTTTGTAGAATTTCTGCATTTTTGTCCATAGGGAGGTATTTTGAATGTACTTGAACAATTCGAAAGTATCAAAAGTGACAGATCTGGTAAATGTTTAAATGAGGATATCCCTCAATATATTTCACCACTGATAGGTCCATTTCCATAAAAGCTTGGAATTATCCCTCCAAACCGTTGAAACCATTTATTCTTCCCCTCTTTTCACTTCATTCGCTATAATCCCCCTTACTTAGCTTGCAATAACAGTAAATAAGTCAGGGGTGCCCACAGGGGGGGGGGGGGTCACGACGCAAACTGCGTCGTTAAAATTTTTTTGGGGGGGGGGGGGGGTTAGAAAAATGAGTATTTTTTAAATTTTTTTATGAACAAGTAATAAGATTTATACTAACAATTTGCTAGCGTCAGCTGTTTTCAATTCGAATTACTTTATTGGATAACATGTTGTAGAAACAGGTATATACTTATTCTACTTGTTTTACTGTCAGATGAAAATTAATTACTTACATTTGTAAAACAAGAAATACAACATTCTTTATCACATCAGTGTTTCATTTACATTACCTATTTAATAAATATTTTAGTTGGGGTGGGGGGGGGGGGGGGGCTCGAGTCGTTGCGCTTGGAGGGGGTGGGCACCCCTGAATAAGTTATTGTTTGCTACTGATGATGGCCTAACCGTCGAAATCGATCTAACCTTGTAACTCTTTATTTTTCGTGGAAATAGACAACGTTTTTTTCACTAACTTCCGTTTTGAAATGGGTTTCCACAACTTCGTCGCGAGTGATTTAGTTCGTAGTAGGTACAGTTTTCTAAATTTGGCCAATTTAATGTGCTCAAAAAGTGTTGGCCAACGAACTCATCCTTTCGTTTAGAAAGCTTGATTTTTTGGCTCAAGAACGGAATTTTTATCTCAATCCTAAGGAGAGTTATCGTCTGGAAGGACATGTATATATATATATATATACACATATCAAAAAGTGCAATGACATATCTGGAATGGCATACATATATGCCACATACATATATATGTCTGGAATGACATATATATATATATATATATATATATATATATATATATATATATATATATATATATATATATATATATATATATATATATGTATATGGAAAAGCGTTAAACTCTAGGATTCGATTCAGAATGCCCCAAAACGGATTTCGATTAAGAAAATTTTTAAATTTTTTGGAGCTATTGCCATAGCTTATTTTCTACAAAATTCGCTAAAAAAGAAGAAATTTTTTTAAATTTAGAGTAAGGTAATAGTACAGAAGGACATAATTTGTTTTTGGTATTGTACAATATTACCTATAAATGTTATTTACATTCATCTATGTTTCTTTCGTTGATCTCATATTTTTTTCCAATTCAATATAGAACTCTTTGAAATATGTGAAACTCCATTACAAATAAACTCTGATAAACTCTGACTCGGCCTATGTTATATCAGTTTTGCAGTCTTCATAGTCTATATGCCAGACTGTACCATTTGTTATCCTCTGTTGTACTGTAGCCCTGAAGATGCTATACAAATATAGCGAAACGTCGGCGAAGAATTTTTGAATTATTGACCAACCCTCGCTAACCCTTAACTTCATTATTATACAAGTGGTCGAGAACACTAACATAATTGATAAATTAATAGTTGTAATAAAA
This sequence comes from Adelphocoris suturalis, assembly GCA_030762985.1. NCBI lineage: Eukaryota > Metazoa > Arthropoda > Insecta > Hemiptera > Miridae > Adelphocoris > Adelphocoris suturalis. Next base: position 159,853,078 of record CM061040.1, read on the forward strand.
TATTACTAGTAATGCTGTAATATCTGAAAGATTATTGTTATAGTACTGGATATTTCATTTCATATATTTTATTATAAAAAATTATAATAATGAAAAAATATAAAAATTAAAATTATTATTATTATTATTAAAATCTCGCATCACTAACATTAACTAGTTTCTGTTAATTATAATATCCATTCTAATTTTGGGGTCCTGGGACTTCCAGCCCGCTATAAGATGCCACTGGTAGTAAACTTTGACTATCCCGATAATAAATATAACGATCACCTACCTACCTTTATCTAAGTGCTTGTCGCAAAAGGGTGGATATTATTCCCAACCAATTCATTAGATTGCTTGCTATGCAGCCACATCGGTACCAATTAATATGTTCTTATAATATCCAAGTACTGCTCACCTACTGAAAGCGCTGTAATTAGGGTTTTGATACGTCCTCATTGCCAGAAAAATTTGTAATGGAATTAAAATTCCAAACATATTATGTGAAACTCTATTTTCAACCGAAAAAACGTTCGTTATGAATGGCAAAAGAGAAAAAAAATGAGCCACGCACGAGCTGCCTCCTGTGAGGATCGAACTCACGACCCCTGGTTTACAAGACCAGTGCTCTGCCACTGAGCTAAAGAGGCTTGTGACGGGCTGGCAGCGTACACATTACAAGGCTTCACCAACCTTGACCGTGAATCAAACGAGAGTGGTGTGGGGGGAAAGCGGGGCAGCCGAAGGATTTTCCAATAAAATACGCCAAATATTATCATCATATTAACATCATTGTACATTGTACAGGTATTTCGAAGATAGTTACTAATCATTATGTTGTTGAACCGTAGAATCAGTCTAGAAAATAGAGAGTTTTTGGTGACCACTAACGTAGGTAGGTACCCTTAACGTCACCCTACGTACCCAAGAGTACGTGACGTTGAGGGGATGTTACCAACGTAGTAGTACGTTGGCTCATTTAACGTCACCCGTTTGGGGATCTAAAGGCACAAGACTAACCTTCCTAAATGTAACACTGCAGGCACCTCAGAAATACTCGAATAGGTACTGGTGAAGTAAATAACAATAGTTTTTCTTTTCAAATGCCTCATTACCAACAAACTAATTATGTTGATGTAGCGGGTACCTAGATTTTTGAACACCCCTCAAACTTGGTTATTTTACGTTTCAAGTCGCGTAGAAACCAAATGTGCCATCTGAAGTCCGCCTCTGTTGTCTAGCTTTACTAGCCTTCCGTTCTTTTGCGCACAGGCTCTATTTGGTCGATTAAAAAATTGTTTCTGTTATTATTTCACATATTTTAAATGAGAAAACTAAGTTTTAAGGCACTACTTCTTCGCAATATTGTTCTTGGTTTGCCTGATCTCTGAGCTATTTTCTCGTGAACATTGCTTGAAGGGCAGCCTCCACTTATGATTGTGTCAGCTAAAATCCTGTTTCATTGTCATACCTTGAGATAAATGTACTTTTTCATACTTGTTGGTCATACTTACTCAACGGAAAACCCAAAAACATGAAGTTCGTAAAGACTAATGACCTATACCTAAGTGCAACTATACCGCGGTGTTCCACACTTGAGGCTTACCTACTACCTTTGCGTTCAATCCATGCCCTGTTTAAGAATTGAAAACTAAAAAAGTCCAGTCATGCAGCATGACCCCATGAGCGAATTTTTGGAGGAATCTTCGACATTTCAGTCGCTATTGATCGTGTAGAGAAATTTTAGTTTATGATTTTGATAGACAAACAGGGAATCAAATTATTAAAAATAATTAGGAGGTACTCATACTTTATTATTATTAAACTAATCTTGTAGATTTAAAGACAAATGTAGGTAAATATTCATAGATTTCGATGTCCAATGTGGTCAGTATTGAAGGCAGTTGAAATCTTAACAGTATCCTATCATAACATCATCAAATTTTGACATAAAGTTGGTTAAAATTGGTATTAAATTGGTTATACAGGGATACTTCCATAAGTGTAGTTCAATCTGAATTTGGACAATGTTTCATGCAAATATTACCGATTTTCAAAACTAGCGAACGGCATTATTTCGATTTTTGACTGATTTTTCAACTTTGAAATTTTTGAAAACTTGATACATATTCTTATAGGAAATTTTACGCTGATTCCGAATATACCACATGTTAGCATGCTGAAAAAATTATTTCGCACAACAAATCGCAAAAAACAGGCTATTTTGAAATTTTTGACTACATTTTTGAAAATTTCAACCCGAAGATGTAATCCGATCATGCTGGCCAACGAACTTGAACTTTCGTTTTGTGTCCTTAACATTTTAAAATTTGTTTGAAGTTTCTAGCACAATTCTACGGGCAGTTATCGTCTGGAATGACACATACATATATACATACATACATACATACATACATATATATATACATACATACATACATACATACATAAAAAAATGCGTTAAACTTCAGAATATGATTCAGAATAGCCTGAAACGGATTTCTGCATAAATGTTTTTCAAAAATTCACATTCTACAAATTTTGAGGCGAGAGCAATAGCTTAATTTTCTTCAAAAATTCGCTAAAAATGAGAAATTAGCCCGCATTTGTACTGAAACTAACATGAAATTCGAATTCAGGATTAAAAATCGGCATTTCATATCGAAATGAAGATATTGATTAGTCATCCAGTGGTAAGTTGACCTAGTAACTCGATAGGCACTACCTACACCTACGTGCGATTTGGATCGTTCCATCATGTACATGGAGTGTGTGGTTGGATCGGGGACGGAGAGAAAGCGGCATCGGCAAGTGCCTAGGTACCTAATATTCTAGACTATACATTACGGAGTTTTGTTCTTCCCGTAATTTTCTATCCATGTACTCAAAAAGACTGAAACATCAACTACGCATGCGCGAATCTTCGCGTCAACGCGTAGAACTAGAACTACACGTGTACGGGAAAAAGGCCAATCTAGGTGACCACAGTCTTAAGAACATCCATTGCTTCTCTCTCTGACTGCCGTCCAACCTAACTTTTGACATTTTATGTCTTTACTTTGGCACATAAACGAAAAAAGCGTTAACGAAAAGCGTTAAAAAAAGCGTTACGGTTGGTTTTCTGATGATTTCCGCTTACAACGGAGTCGTTGCTTGGGAAATGGTACTTCGTCGTTTTTCATCCCACAAAATTCGTTGACCGTTTGAAAGCTTTCGATTTATCCAACTATATTATGTCAACTACTGCGAAGTGCGTGACCAGGAAGCTGATTTATGAGCATGGTTATATGAATAATTGTTTACACACAGGTGATCATTCCCAATAATTGATATTGTGAACATGATTGCAACCGCTGGTTGATTTCTGATGATTTCATTGAGCTGGTGTTTCGATAATTTGATTCATGGCATTTAATATTGCGAGAACGGTTTGGTTTTTATTGACATTTTCATGTCTTTGCTTTGGCACATAAACTAAAAAAACGTCACGGAAAATAATTGCTCACGAAAATTGCTCACGAAAATTGTCCCAAGTGGCCACAACGATGATTATGACCATCAGAAATGACGTTTTTACCTAATGATCCCACGATTCTGAGATTTGGTATGTAGCCCCTTGAGGGACTTCTGAACACAACTGACCGATCCAAGATCAGCTGAGTGGCTCTAGAATCCAGTTTTTTCCCTAATGATCCCACGATTCTGAGATTTGGTTTGTGGGCCCTTGAGGGACTTCTGAACACAACTGACCGATCCCAGATCAGCTGAGTGGCTCTAGAAACCAGTTTTTTCCCTAATGATCCCACGATTCTGAGATTTGGTATGTAGCCCCTTGAGGGACTTCTGAACACAACTGACCGATCCCACATCAGCTGAGTGGCTCTTGAATCCAGTTTTTTCCCTAATGATCCCACGATTCTGAGATTTGGTATGTAGCCGCTTGAGGGACTTCTGAACGCAACTGACCGATCCCAGATCAGCTGAGTGGCTCTAGAATCCAGTTTTTTCCCTAATGATCCCACGAATCTGAGATTTGGTATGTAGCCCCTTGAGGGACTTCTGAACACAACTGACCGATTACAGATCAGCTGAGTGGCTCTAGAATCCAGTTTTTTCCCTAATGATCCCACGAATCTGAGATTTGGTATGTAGCCCCTTGAGGGACTTCTGAACACAACTGACCGATTACAGATCAGCTGAGTGGCTCTAGAATCCAGTTTTTTCCCTAATGATAAGAAAATATTAAGAAAACACACATGAAAATGTCCCAATGTGTTGCAGACTCGTATGCAAGCATTTCTGATGATTTCCGCTTTTTCCCTAATGATCCCACGAATCTGAGATTTGGTATGTAGCCCCTTGAGGGACTTCTGAACACAACTGACCGATTACAGATCAGCTGAGTGGCTCTTTTCCTTCTTTTTGATTTGAACGGTATGTAGCCTTTTTAGGACATTTACTTGACGATGCCCAGAGTCCGGATCAGCTTAGTGGCTCTTAGAGCTTGCATACGAGTCTGCAACTAAAGACATAAAATGTCCCAATGTGTTGCAGACTCGTATGCAAGCGTTTTTGATAGTCATCTTTCAAATGAAAGATGCGAAATGAACCATGACAGGTGACAAAATACACGCTACAGATGCGAAATGACCCGAGACAGGAGATAAATATCCATGTCAAAATGTATCTTTCTCTTTTCCACACATTTTATAAAATTTGACAAATTTATTCTCATTTTAAGTTAAACCTATGATGAATATAATTCTACTATTAAATCAAATTCCGTTTATCACGCGAACGGAGTACCTACCTACATAGTCCAACAGCCAGATATCCTGTTCACCTACTTGGAAGTGAATGCAGTTCAGCAGTTGTCGATATTATTTATTTATATTTAAAATGTCGATATATTTTAAAGTACGTACCTAGGGTCTGTTCTTTGTCCACTCCACCAATCGCAATATAATTCAAAGATAATTTTCCTGGAATATATACCCATCTACTCCCCGAGTTTAAACGAAATCGGACCAATACATGATGACCAATAATGATTGTATTATTGATAGCTACTGCGCATGCGCCGATGTGAAATACTTGTAATGCCCCCAATTTCCACAGTTTTCATCCGATTTTGATGAAATTGTCAGCGAATGCTCGGTTTAGGGTGTAGATGGTCCCGTACCTATTTCATTGTTTTCAACTCATCAGTTCATTCTGCGCTTGTACAAACGTAAATTACATTGAGTATCGTTTTTTCGTTTCTCAATTCGCCAATTGCGACATTTCACGCTACTTCTTGATTTACTCTTTTCCGCTATGGAATTTTACAAGATTATTTAAACCTTTTCCATGATCTATACATTCATGATGATAAGTAAACTAGGAAGCTATGTGCCACACCAAACTTGGCAGACTTTTTTTTTTTTTACTTTCAACGTTGTAGCCCACTTTTTCAACAACAAAACGAATGTACAACCAATTCAATGTTTGTACTGAGTACTAAACCGTTTTCACAATTAAAATCGGACGAAATCTAGAGCCGTAGTTTGTAATCTAAATTCTCCCCCGATGGTGTGGCCATCTATTGAAATTCCCTAAAAATGGGGATTCCTATTTTAAAAGAAGTTTCATTTCCCCAGCAACTGCTTGGTTGTACGTGAAAATCAAAAGAAACTTAGCAGTTTTTATCCGAAAGATACTAGAGAGTTTTTGTTCTTCCCGTAAGATTTTCTCTCGTTGACGCGTAGAGCAGCGTCTAGAGCAAGCAGCTGGAGATGCTAGCTCTTCACGTGATTTTTACGCGTATTTCTACACGTATACGTGAAAAACCAAACGCTAACGTCACGTTAACGTCTCTATAAGTGTTTCAGACGCTGTTTCGTATTCTTTTTGTACAACCTATTCTTATTTAAATAATTAATTGCTTTAGAATTATTTATAAATACCTACATAAATTATAAATAAATTTATTGCTTAGGTACCTTAAATGGCTGAATTTTGTAGCGGAGCATTTCATTATAACCTCTCGACTTGTTGACCAACCAACGTGTTGTTGGCAACCACACTGTGGTTACCTTTGCTGGTAACTGCGTAACTGCGGTTACCTTGGTCACAATGTGGTTACCGGAAGCTGTGGTTACCTTTGCGTCAGGCTATGACGACTACCCGTAGGCCTAAATTCCAACGAATGCATTTTCCCGTGCACGAGAAGATAGGCCTTTTTCCCGTGCACGCGTAGTTCTACGTTGACGCAAAAATTCGCGCATCGCAGTTGGTATTTCAGTCTTTTTGCGTACTCGGGTAGAAAATTATAGGACGAACAAAAACTCTCCACTACCTATTCAAAGAAACGCTAGCATACTTACGAGTCTGCAACACATTGAGACATTTTATGTCTTTAGTTGCAAACTCAAGCTCTAAGAGCCACTCAGCTGATCCGGACCCTGGGCATCGTCAAGTAAATGTCCCAAAGAGGCTACATACGAAATTACAGCTTCCTAGAGTGTAAAGCATAGAAATTACATATTAAAATGATTTAACCACCGCTTCACAAATCAAACCGTTCTCACAATATTCGGATCAACTGCTATGAATCAAATCATCGAAACACCAGCTCAATGAAATCATCGAAACACCAGCTCAATGAATTCATCAGAAATTAACAAGCGGTTGCAATCATGTTCTCAATATCAGTTATTGAGAATGATCACCTGAGTGTACACAATTATTCAAATAACCATGCTCATAACTCAGCTTGTTGGCCACGCACTTCGCAGTAGTCAACATAGTATGGTTGGATAAATCGAGAGCTTTCGAACGAATGGTCAACGAATTTTGTGGGATGAAGACGAAGTACCATTTCCCTAGCAACGACTCGGTTGTAAGCGGAAATCATCAGAAAACCAACCGTAACGCTTTTTGTTAACGCTTTTTTCGTTTATGTGCCAAAGTAAAGACATAAAATGTCAAAAAATTCTTAATAAAATTAGGTATAATTGGGCCATTCGCAAGCGGTGACAGAAGGCAGGTTTACGACTCCGTGACTGGAGTTGGGAGTCGGTAGACATTGTTTGAGTTGGCGGCTGAGGCTCGGACATGATGTAGTAAGTTGTTGCGGCCCTTTGAAGTCCTTGAGATGCGTTCGCCTTTGTCAGCCAGGCGAATGCCTTGCGGCTCCAAACTACTCACTGGGTCAGGTCGGAGCGTCGTAGTTTCGGCTGATGAGCCAGCGAAGGAGAAATTCCTGATCTACAAGTCACCAAGTTCCCGCCGCTGGAATTAGAATCCCGGAGCCGTGGCCGAAAATAGGTAGTAATTTGAAAAGAAGGTTTGAGATTAGATTTTGAAAATTTAGTCCTTTCTGAGTGAGAAAATCTTGGTCTGTAGTCTCAAAAAATTTTTTTAAAGTAATTTATTTTCCAATAAACAAAATTATCACAATATGTAGTATACATCGATAGGGTTAAATACAACTTAAATCATGTTGCTACTACTAAGTAGTTAAGTTAGACTTAACCCTTACAGTCCCGCCTGCAGAAATCGATATGACTGATAACACAATTGAAAAAGATTAAGCAATACATTAGAAAAATAGACTGCCAAGGAAATGGCACATGAGCTTCCTCGTGAACTTCACAGTCACCATTAAATTCCAGAAAACTAGAAACGACCGGTTCTGGCATCAGGGAATTAATAAGGTGAGAAATTGGAAGCTGAATGGTACATATAATAAATGAAATTAATAAGGAAAATTTTGATTTTAATATGGGACCATCCAGGATGTAGTCCGCATGTTCCCTGAAAATTTCGTCTAAATCGGATCAAAAGAGCGTACCGCTAATGCAATTATGATGATTGTCTTATGGGGCCTCAAGGGACCTTACCCACATCATCCCTGAAAATCTGACCGAAATCCGTTCAACATTGACCGAGTTATGACCGTCACAAGGAATTCACGTTAGCGCCTGCGCAGAAGCTACCGTTGATTCGATCATGATGAAGTTGATAGAGGACCATCTAAAGCTTAACCCGCACGATCCCTGAAAATTTGGTTAAAATCGGATCAAAATTGTGGAAGTTATGGCTGTTACAAGGAAATGTGAACGGACAGACAGACAGACACGGAACCAAATTTGTTCAGGAGGCTCTGAAACGCAAAATGCGAGTGGAAATTTTGATTTTGGAGCAAAAAAATTTTTTTCATTTCGAAAGTGTGAGGAGGAAGAATTGGATGAAAGGAAGTGCTCCTATAGAATGACCACCAGTTCAAGTACGAACCCCTTAGGACACGGGTGGTGATACCACGGAGCACTTCTGCCGAGAAGCCCAACTAGAGTAACTCCGTGGCTCTATTCCCGAACTACACCCAACACCATGACAGGTCGCGGGCATGACCTAGACGTTATTGGTTGCCACTCCTTTTAGCTCAGATATCGCTTGCCGCAGATCATTCCTATCATATTTACTTTTCTTTGGCCACCAGGTCTGCTCCATATCCACACTGCCACTGACAACCTGCACATCCACACACACGCAGACACACACGCAGACACACAATCACACACACACACACACATACACAGTCTCGAAACCAAAGTTGTTCAGAATGGTTGAAAACCTAAAATGGGAGTGGAAATTCTGATTTTGGAGACCAAAACTTTGTTTTCTCTCAAAAGTGAAAACAATGCTTCCGCTACCTTTAAGTAGACTCGGAAGCAAAATTAAACAATAAAAAAAGTCCAGTCATGCAGCATGACCCCATGAGCGAATTTTTGAAGAAATCTTCGACTTTGGGTCTGCGAGCTAGTACGTACATAAATAGAACTTCTTCATAATTTCATGGCTGATATTTTCTAAGCCACAGTCAGTATTAAAGCTACATCAAGTCCTAAAACAGTTGAGCGTAAAACATTAAAGAGACCGACCGAGAGAATCGGAGGACGGAATATTTCACAGAGTAAACTCATCAGTTGTGATTACATTTTTTTTTTTTTTTTTTTTTTTTTTTTTTTTTTTTTTTTTTTTTTTCAAATTTTTAACTACGTTTTTAAAATTCAACCCGAAGATGTAACCCGATCATGCTGGTCAACGAACTTGAACTTTCGTTTTGTGTCCTTAACATTTTAAAATTTGTTTGAAGTTTCTAGCACAATTCTACGGACAGTTATCGTCTGGAATGACACATACATACATACATACATACATACATACATACATACATACATAAAAAAGTTCCATTCATGCAGCATGATCGTATGAGCGAATTTTCGTAAATTATCGTATTGTATAATGTTGAATTGTTTTGAAATTTGAGCTTTTTGAGTGCAAGGAAATCGTTAACCATTATTTTATGGCAAAAAACGTATTTTAAATAATAACTTGCTATTCAAATAGAGGTTCTGAATTTTTAGCTTTTTTGCAGTTTTTATCGATTTTTTAGCAAATTTTGATGAATTTTAAGTACATTTTTCAGCATAATTGTGTACATACATTTTTGGATGTTCTATTTTATAGTTGATAAACTTTATTTGAGCAATATTCTACCAAAAAAATATAAATTGAACGATTTTTACCCGTTTATAGCCATTTTTAGAGATTTTTTTAGTACATTTTTTGAAATTTGACCAATTTAAAATCGGATCAAAATTGTGGAAGTTATGGCTATTACAAGGAAATGTGGACGGACAGAAAGACAGACAGACACGTAACCAAATGAAACGCAAAATGCGAGTGGAAATTTTGATTTTGGAGCAAAAAATTTTTTGCTCAAGCCTCCGCTGCCTTGCAGTCTCAGAAGCAAAAAAGTAAAAAAGAAAAAAGATTAAAAAGTAAAAAAGAAAAAAGAAAAAAAATACAAAAATAAGAATAAAATAAAAAATAAATAAATAAAAATTCTAAATGATGCTATTTTCGTTCTGTATTAATTTCATTTTAATAGTCCTTTAATAATTTGAATTCAAAACTATTATTACTAGAAGAATTTAACAGCTTAGTTCGTAAATCAGAGGAGAAAGTATTAATAATATGTATCGATTGATAAATAAAGAAGTTCTGTGCCAATGTGGTGCGGTACCTCGGAATTGATAAAGTGCTGGTTTGAGAATTACGAGTAAAAACATCATGTTCTGGAACTATGGGCTGGTAATTTTTTAAATAAAGTTTAACTGATCTCATTTTAAACAGGAGACCAGACGGTAGGATACATAATTTCTGAAAGAGGGGTCCTGCATGAGCAAGATAGTGAGATTTAGAAGCTAATCGAATTAGGGCTTTTTGCAGAATTTCAACTCTACCAAATACATTCTTGTATGCACTACCGTACAGCGGGAGGCCATACAGCAGTAGAGATTGTGCAAGCGCACAATACATGGTCCTCATTAACTCAAATGGTAGGTACATCTTGTAATCTTGTTAAAAATATATAGCATTTGCCGATTTAATTAAACCTTTTACCAAATGAATCAAACCTTTTGCCAAATGAGATAAACCTTTTTCCAAAATTATTCACCCTTTTCCCAAAATAATTAAACCTTTTCCCAGTACAATTAAACTTTTTTCCAAAATAATTAAACCTTTTCCCGAAACAATTAAACCTCTTGCGAGAAAGTATATGACGTATGTATATATACGAATTTCGAAAAGGTTTAATCGATTAGGAACTACAGAAAAACGTGAAAAAAGCGTGGTGTATTCCAAAAATTAAAGTGGATGGACGGGTTATATTTATATATGTACATATAAGGTATATATGTATACATTTTCTTAATTAGATTTTTGGAATCTACGTACCTTGAAATGTTAGCCAACAAATTGTGTGTGTGGGGGGGGGGGGGGGGGGGGGGGTAAAAATTTGGTGCATTATTCATTGAGTAGTTCCTATGCGATTAAACTTTTTCGAAATTCGTATCTATACATACGTCATAATTTCTCGCAAGGAGGAGGTTTAATTGTTTCGGGAAAAGGTTTAATTATTTTGGAAAAAAGTTTAATTGTACTGGGAAAAGGTTTAATTAATTTGGGAAAAGGGTGAATTATTTTGGAAAAAGGTTTAACTCATTTGGCAAAAGGTTTGATTCATTTGGTAAAAGGTTTAATTAAATCGGCAAATGCTATAAATCAATTTCCTTAATTTGGACGCCAGACTGGATATATGGTTTTCCCATTTCAAATGAGCATCTAGAATTAACCCTAAATATTTGGTCGTGCGTTTTCTTTCAATATATGGGCATAAATTGCATGGAAGATCTTTACAACCTGTCTGATGTAGTAACTCCTCCATTTGCGGGGCATGAGCACTCGTGAGAGAAAAGGGGATAAAGCAGGTTTTTGAGACATTTAGGGTTAGAAGATTCATGTTAAGCCACTCATAAATTTTTGCTATGCCTCGTTCTGATTTCTCTCGAGCCTCATCCCATTGGTGGAACACGAAATGGCGGCCTCATAAAGATGGTTTAATTTGCCCATTTTAAAGTGTTCTCTGTTAATTCCTAAACCGTGCATCCTACAGAAATGTTTATACGTAGCAAAGTTGTAGAGCATTAAAAAGAATATTTCGGATTTTTTTATAGACTCTTAAGTGAACACCACGTCAGTCCTCTGTGCAGTGCGATAAAAGTTATACAGGAAATTCTGGAAGCCGAAGGAGTACCTATGCTATCAAAATTTCAGATTTTTCTGACTGTGATAAGGTTCTCTTTTTGCGTATTTGCGTCAGTCAAATTAGAACGATTTTTGTTATTGTAATCGAAAATTGCACTATTAAATCAAATTCTGTTGATTTCGTGAACAAGGTACCTACATCGTCCAAAAACCAGATACCCTGTCCACCTACTTGGAAGTGAATGCAGTTGTCAATACCTACTTTTCCGTTTTTAATGTAGGTACCTAACTGTTCTTTGCAGGTATCTGCTTGTACATTTCGTACAACAAAGTTGTATCTGCCAACATAAAGATTCAGACAACGAGCAGGTCTGTGTTTAAATAGTACGATTTCATATGAAAACTGTTGTCAGTTTATAACTAATTGAGTAGGTTGGTAGAAGATTTTCAGCTGTACTCACTCAGATCATGGAAACGACGATTTGATAAAGCAAGAAAGGCACTGAAAACGAACTATTCCACAAGGCCGGAGTAAACTTGAAGTAGATAGATGAAAGTACCCCAGAGCAAAGACATATCCATGTCAAAATCAAGCATTTTAATTTCTCCCTTGATGGGAATAACAAAAGATCATGGATATGTCTAGTACCTACTGCTTACCAGTAGGTACCTACTACTCAATTGTATACCAACCATGTCGTGCCTTCTTTTCACAAGACTATTCCATTATGGTTACAAAACAATATTAGTTTATAACTTAGAGTAATAAATCAGCATTCCTTGACACTACAATGGCTTAGAGGTCATGAAATGTCGTGGTAAAATGAGAGCATTCCAAAAAGTGGCGAACGATTTTCCTACTATGAAAACTATGGGAGTTACTCTTCCCTAGTAACGCCTTGGTTGTACGTGAAAATCAATAGAAAATGTCCCGGTCGGGAAAAAAAGTGTCGGTCGGGAAAAAAAAAGTGTCGCGAAAAATTCCTTGACCCCCAGCCAAAAGACATATCCATGTCAAAAAAAAGATTCGATCCAAAATCACTGAATTATCTCTTGAAATAAGCGAATTACGAACAATTGAAAATCGGGCTCCCCACGTAGTAATTTGAGAAAACGGTTTGAGATTAGATTTGAAAATTTAGACCGTTCTGAGTGAGAAAGTCTTGGTCTGCCGTCTCAAAATTGATGGAATACAAAATGGCGGCCTCATCAAGATGGCTTAATTTGCCCATTGTAAAGTTTTTCTCCAATAATTCCTAAACCGAGCTTCCTACAGAAATTTTTATTAAAGTCGTTACAAAGATTTCTCATAGGCGCATGCGCAGTAGCTATTAATGATACAATCATGTTGAATTGATATGGGATGATCAAATCGTCATCCCTCGACTAGCATCCAATTTTGAGCTAGATCGGACGACTAGGGCGTGAAAAAATTGAGCATAATGGAATTTACGTTTACGCATGCGAAGAGTGAAGTATTGATTTGGTATTGGCAACAATGAAACTGACAGGAGACTGTCTACCCCCTAGCCCGCACATTCCCTGAAAATGTCATCCAGATCGGATGAAAACTGTGGAAAATAAGCTTGTTATAAGGATTTCATATTGGCGCATTCGCAGTAGCAATTAATGATACAATCACGTTGTATCAATTTCAACTCCACCCAGAGCTCCAGCTGATCGATTCGATTCGGCTTCCGCCATCACCCTCAAAATCCTGCCAATCCGTCACTGAGCGTCTCTGCGATATCATGGGACAAATGAAATAACGGGCTTCATCCTGATCAGCTGATAGAGCTAAGTTTTCCCCTGTTCACCCTAGGAAATTGAGATTCGATAGTGAGCCTTGTAACAGAGTTACCTCCTGAGAGGTCCATCAAGCTCCCGTCAGAGCACCAGAGATAGCGCCGTCGGCGTTCCGTTGATGACACAATGGGCGCCGCGGTCTGTCCTCGATCTTATTGACAGCTGAGTTTGGCGTTGGATGGAATTCCAGGCGACTGGAAAACTAACCTTCTCCGAACATGGCTCATTAAAAGCTATTAGTAGGGGTGGTATCTCTCTGACGGGATGCTGTTACTCTCCTCTACCTTTTTATGAGGATTTAGGCCCCCATTGCACCTCTGGGGGAGGGGGGGGGGCACCTAAATCCTTATATGGTAGCAGAGCGTGGTTTGGATTATGCATGGCTGACGCCTAGTAGTCCAATCCACTATTTTTTGGGGCGTTAATGTTTCAGAAGAAACATGGCCCGGGGTTCCAGAAGGAATTCCCATTATCACCCTTTGGTATATAAATAATTTAATTGGTCTTTGACTTATAATTTCTCATTTATTCCCCTTTTATATTTTATATACCATATTTTCTTTTAATTTTATGCCACCTGAGTATTGCTATAATGTCAATTACCAGGTTAGTGCACAATTTAAGTCCCCTAAGTTGGGCAGATTCATTTTATATTATTTAAATTTCATGCCACCAGAGTATTGCTATATGAATGAATGAATGCATTTTTTATTCAGCTCTCTCGGATAAAAATCCATGAGCAGAGGAGTTAGTACAAAGATTTACAATTCACAATTGTGATCATTAGCACTAGGCTGTAATAACATAAATAAACTTGCTCTAAGATAAACGTAACCCGTTCCACAGAAATTAAGGGGAAAAAAAGAAACATAATCGGATCTGAGGGTCATCTGAAGGACTGCATAACTTGAGATACCAACAACATCTTACTTTGAATTAAAATAAAAACGATCTAAGAAAGAAAGAATGAGTTGAGAAAAATTGCCGCTAGATCGAACTACGTGTAACAATACAATTAATAGAACAAGTTGCCAGGAAAAATTGTAGAAGAACATAATTTATTCTTACATGCCAAATATTGCAATAACTATATATATATATATATATATACTACTTTGTATTTTAATAGAAAAATAAACAAATCGAGGAGAAAAAAAAAGTGAAACATAATACATGGCATACCACATTGGGAACAAATTAGTTTATGGATCTAAATTAACAGAATTTACTCCAAAATCAAATTGAAAGAATTAATGCTCTCACTTCCGACACTTCTCTTAAATATTGATTAATCCTAAAAGCAATGTTTTTTGATGCTGAGTTTAAAATGCGGAGTAATTGAGCCTCTTCATTAAGGGGGAACTCAATTAGTGGGACGATAAATTTCAAGCGGGCAGTAGCATACATGGGACAAGAAAGCAAAAGATGCGCCAAGTCGTCCAGAACTCCCCAATTACAAACAGGGCACGCTGCCTCCGGGTTTAAGACAATTAATCCACCCCCTACGAGGATTCTGGCATTATGTTTACCCAGCAGTCTCAGCTGTGCGTGAACTCGGGTCAAATGTATTGGCCAGTCATTCAGGAGGTAACTCTGTGGAGTACCGGGAGATATGCTCTCCACAACCTTACTCAATACCAGGTATCTCGAATTCCGGCACTCATCAAGATCACGCTGATTAACCCTAGCCTCTATTTTGTGGGCAGCTTCATTTATATCCCAATGCCTAATCCAATCAAGTACATTATTGACATCCCCGGCTTCACCGACCTCACAACCAACCGACCTCAAAGCAAATACTAGTTGACAAAACCAGTTATATCGTATGTCACATCCACCGCGGCCACTTAGTATGATCATTCGCTCTAGACAGATCCTAACATAACGCTCCTTGGGCAACGAAGCAACGGCCTTGATCCAGCGCATAGCTCCCACAAGGACCCAGAAAAATAGAGGAGGCATTCCAGTCTCTGCCCTTAACAAGCAGTTAGGGGAGCGACTGCTAACCAATAGGAGTCTCTTAAATAGTTGAGTCTGAACAACCTCTATATCCCGTCCATATCTAAGTGCCCAAATGGGTGCACAATACAACAGAGTTGTGCGCACACAGGTTCCATAGAGTGTCATCCTGGCTTCCCAGGAATTCATGTTTGATTTAGACATAAGGCTTAGAGCAGCACCAGAGGCTCGAATAGCTTTTGTGACAAAATATTCACAAGCCTCACGAAACACACCAGAGCTACTGAAAGGCACCCCCAGGTATACATAGGACTTAACTTGTTCCACTGGCTGATTGTCGAAAATTACAGGCACCTTGAGGGGCTTCAAACCTCCACCACGCCTGAAGCAGATGAGCTTGGTTTTGTTAATGTTGACAGTGAGACCATTGTTGTAACAATATCTATTCAATGCTGAGAGCTTTGCATTAATACTACTCACAGAATCCCCCAGAAGCACCAAGTCATCCGCGAACAACAAAGATACCAGCTCATTGCTACCATCAATATTCAGGCCAGCACCCCCCTCCCTACGAATAAAAGCATCCATATCACTCACAAAAAGAATGAACAACAATGGAGAGAGAATCTCTCCCTGAAGCACCCCCTCCGTGAGCTCAATGGACGCAGAGAGTCCTCCATCCATACGGATCCGAAAATTCGCCCCATCATACAAGTTCCGCAGGAGTCTGACGAATTTACCACTGATTCCCAAACAATATAATTTTTCCCAAAGTTTGCCATGATGTATGCTATCAAATGCTCTACGAAAATCTATGAAGGTGCAAAATACAGTGCGTTTCTGAAGCCTTAAATGAAAATTTACTACTGCGTATAATACAAAAACCTGCTCCATACAACCCCTGCCCTCCCGAAAGCCGGCCTGACACTCAGGGAGGATTTCACTATCCTCGACCCACCTCCTCAATCTTGCATAAAGAACCTGGGTAAAGATTTTGAGTATACAGTTAGTCAATGCTATGCCCCTGTACTCAGCTGGATCCAGCCGATTACCCTTTTTGTGTAATAAGACAACCACCAACTCAGACCATCCTTTCGGGGTAATTTCCTCCTTCATAATTCTATTGAAAAGACAGACCAAGTAACAAACCCAGTTACGTGGGAGTGCCCGAAAAAATTCAGCTCTTATTGAATCTGCACCTGGTGCCTTACCTGCCTTGCACTTATGTATACTTACTAACACTTCCTCAACGGTAAAATCTGCATCTAATACGGGATGAGTTACACTAAAAAAATATGTATCAATTATAATACGGGGTGGGTAGATACTGGCATAAAAATCCAACCAAACTTGCTCAGGAATAGGCAATGAGACATGTGGCTTCGATTTGAAAAAATTCACCACAGCCCAAAACTGCTTAGAATTTTTAGCTTGGTTAACTCTACGAAATATATCTTTATAAAACATTTTCTTTTTGAAGCTGAGGAGATTGTTATAATGCTTTTTACAATAGAGGTAGTGGGAGAGTTCAGGATCACGAAACCTGAAACGCTTGCAGATTTTTTTTGGCTCTCTTGAGTTCCTTTAAAGCAGATCCACAGTCTCTATCAAACCATGGGGTGCTGAAACTAGCATCAGGGTTATAACTACTTTTCATACCCAATAGATCAATTTTTTCGAAAATGGCGTCTAACAGGTTTTGATTCAGAACATTTACATCGGCCTCTGAACCCACTAGGGCGACCCTGTCAGAGTACATCATTAAATCAGTGTAGGATGGCCCCAAATCCTCCCTCCACCTCACCCGAGGGGTAGCCACTTGGGGACTACTCCCTCCACAGCAAAAAAGAGATGCTACAATTGGAAAGTGGTCCGAATTTGATATCCACGAGTCCCTAACCTCAAAGTCAGCTACCCATTCCAGACTATTACACCATACCATATCCACAGTACTCTTGCCATTTGCAGAACAAAAGGTATAGTTGCCTGGTTTATCACTCTTAGAGCGACCATTTAGAAGGATCATTGACAGTATATCCAAAGTGGCCAACAACTCTCCTGCACAAGGGGAAACAAACAAATCCATAGGATCCCGCAGCACTGCAAAGTGACTAGGTATTTCATCAACACCCACTGACCCTAAACCACCAACTCTGCAGTTGAAATCCCCCCCAACCAACCAAACAGCATCCGGAGATGCCCTATAATATGACTCAATACAATTCAAAAAGTCCTCCAATAAAGCAACATTAACACCCGCATTAAAATAAACATTAACAATTACCAGTTTGAGAGTAGTCGAAATAAGCTCAAGAATAATCCACCTGTGTGCTGTACATATGACATTTACGCCAGTATATGAATCCTTTCTATAATAAATAGCGAGACCACCACTACCCCTACCCCTAGACCCACTTCTGATAGCCAGGGAATGAACTGATTCGAAACCCCTCAATCTGGTTGGGATAGATGTTGGCAGACACAAAAGATGAGTTTCCGAAAAACAAATTATATCGAACCTATCCAGCCTTTCTAAGCACAAATTAATATTATAGAATCCTTTACAGTTCCAGAACATTACTTGCAGGTATGTTGAACCTTTCCTCATCGATCCATCCTGGCGTCATGCAGGCTTCTTGGCAGGTGTCTGTACAACAGGGCTCCCCCCCGACGGACTGCGCTGTCTCTTCTTATTCTCCTCCCCTATCGAAGCAGCCACAATTGCAGCCTCTTGCATAGTTAAAGTGCGGTCTCTATACACAATGCTCCCACGTACTATCTTCACTGGTTCACCAGAAAGTTTCAAGGTTTTGACAAGTTCAAGCTGGGCCCCTCTTAATTCTCTCTCTTGTTTAGAACGATCAAAGGCTACTTTGATATTACTTTCAGCGAACTTACTTACTTGAGCAAACACTCGGTCCTTTATAATTCTTGAAGTGAACGATACCAAAAGAGGACGTGAGCTGCCCATCCCCGATCCAAGACGATAAATGTAATTAATTGACCGTTCATCAATACAAATATTTGGGTCTACCCTTGCTACAGTAGATCTGAAAACATCTAAGACGTCCTCAGGCGTTTTTTCTGGAATATTGTAGAAAACCAGATTATTCTGTCGCAATCGCCTCTCAGAAGCTGCCATAGTAGTCGCGAGTGACTTCACTTCCGTTGCTAAAGTGTTATGGTCGACAAGAATGCCTTCAAAACGAGGAAGAAAATCATCAAATCGTTGTCTGTAATCATTTATATCTTTACGCAAGTCCATGATCAGATCACGCAAATCTGCATTTGAAACCATTTTTATTTGATATTTAGAAAGGCACAGTTCCACAAAAAACAGCAAACTATTATCAGTAAATATGAAGGTGTATTAATGAATATACTTCTTATGAAGATTCATTGACAATCCTGTTTTAATTTCTATTCCCCCATCCTCAAAACGCCAATACAGCTGTTTATGATTGAATGAGCATCAGTTCTCAGCTATTAACTATTCCACCCAGTTAACATACTTGATCTTCAATCAAGTATGTCTTTAAGGGGAGGAGTGTAACAGAGTTACCTCCTGAGAGGTCCATCAAGCTCCCGTCAGAGCACCAGAGATAGCGCCGTCGGCGTTCCATTGTTGACACAATGGGCGCCGCGTTCTGTTCTCAATCTTATTGACAGCTGAGTTTGACGTTGGATGGAATCCCAGGCGACTGGAAAACGAACCTTCCCCGAACATGGCTGATTAAAAGCTATTAGTAGGGGTGGTATCTCTCTGCCTTTTAGTTAGTAAAAAAGGAACAACAAAATGATGGTAGGGAGCTAAAAAATGCATTGATTTGGCGCTCACTGGAGGTGTGGCCGCCAGCAAACAGGCGTATAAAAATCTCATAGAAGGTTAAACCTGTACACTTACATTTGAACGCTCATTAAAATTGACATCATCATCCTGGAGCTGTTTTTTCGCATAAAAACGCATGAAAATAACTGAGATAGGGTTGATTTTAAGCTCCAAACCGGCCTATCCTGAAATGTTTTGGCTTGGAAACGCACACACACAGTAAAATTACATGATGCTTGATTATAAATTAGTAAAAAAGGAACAATAAAACCATGGTCGGGAGTTAAAAAATGCAGATTTACCTTCAGTAAGTGTACAGGTTTACCCTAATATCGGCGTATTCGTGATCTAAATCGTTTCACTGTGGGGAGGGGAAAGGGATTCTAAATCGTTCCACAGAGGGGAATTGAGATTCGAGCTTTTTTCAGACCAAAGTGGTTCAGAAAGGATTTCTGTGATTCAACATAGTGTAAGGCGTCGACGTATATTACATCAAGTATAGGACTAACTCATTTAGCTGTAAGTAGTTTGAGGTATGGGGTATAACCCACCTAACCAATGAGTTTGAGGTTGGATGAATGCTGTCCCATCAACGAGGTCGTTAGGGGGCATCACCGATAAATTACCTGCGCCCGACTACCATTGTGGCGCCGCTAACACCTGCGGGCGGATGTTACTATTAAGCTAATCTGTCGGATCCAGAACCGTTCTGTTCCACTTCACCGTCGTCGATCGCTGAATTATCTCTCCGGCCCCACCATTACGGCAGCTCCCTCAGTAGGTCAAAGCCTTGCCGCATGCTTCTGTCAGCTTCAGGACTACCGCACATTTCGTGCTCTTCACTCCACTTCGGTGAAACAACATTTTTCATCTAGAACCTGCTTTTTGGTTTATTATTTTCATTCCAATAATGAACATTTACAATCGACAAGGAAAAAAAACATACATAGTTGTAAGTAATGCATGGATTACAGGGACGTCTCTATAAATGGATTGTAGATAACACTTCTTTTTAGAAGAAAAAAAGCAAAGATATCACTCAGCTGACCTGCGGGGCTCTAGACATTATTCGTTTCTTGGAGGTCTCAAGGGTTCTCCATTCCAAATTTTAGCTTCATAGATTGAATAGCAAAGAATGTAGGCCCGAATCTCACTCAGCTGTTCTGGGTGGCTCTGGACTTCATAATTCGTTCTAGACGACCCAAGTTCTATAGCCTCTATTTCAAATGTCAGCTTCATAAAATGAATAGCATAGTATAGTTATTCTATGGAGCTTATTCTATGAATAGCATAGACTATGGAGTTATTCAGGGGGGTACACTTAGTTCGACGTTGTTTCTGATTTATATAAATAGTTTACCCATTAATGTTCCAAATGCCACGTATCGAGACGTCTGCTCATGAAATCCAGATACCTACATTCCAGGAATGGATAGATGAACCCAATAGAAAATACGGGATTCTGAAGACCCAAAGATGGCGATTCGCTACGAGGATGCTGACGACCTGCGTGGCCAGAAAAGAAGGTTGAAGATAGAGACTGCTTCAGAGCGCATGAAGACGAGAGCTGATTGAGAATCCGATGGAAGGTCCCCCACTCTAAAAAAGTAGTTAGAAGATAAAGGGGAAAGGGTAGGAATCGGCCTGAACACCCTCATTGTTGAGCAGATGTTTGGGCAGATTCGAGGGAGCCATCAAATAATGGGAATTCGGGATTCGCGACCTATTGCAGCGCTCTCCCCATCCCCTGATGATATAGATGTTCTTACCCCCGGACTTATCTTTCCTTCCTATCCTTATCTTTCGGTCTATAACTGCTCCTCAGAACGATCCTGTATAAGACGAGAGACTAGCATTAAGATCAAGATGGTTTAAGATTCAACTTCGAGTGCAAGCATTTTTGGAAGACGTGGAAAGCAGAATACCTAACTGCCCTCCACCTCAGGTAGAAATGGAACATTCCCGACAATCCAGCCTCCTTAGGTACCATCGTCCTCCTTGATGATGACAACCATCCACCAAACCAATGGCAAATTGGAAAAATCTCACACTTATACGAAGGTTCTGAAGGTACCTTGCGGACAGCAGACGTACAAGTTAATGTGTACTCCGTCGAGATCTGAGAAAATTATACCCTTTCCCTACACAGTAAATTTTCCCGATTGCATTATTAATCCTTTATCAGTTATACCACAATGACCTCGACGTTCTCTTTTTAGAGTGAATTATATTTCTTTCTTTATTATTACCTATCACTATTATTATTATTTTTTTTCTTATATTGCCTTTTAAGTTTAATTTATGTTGCATGTTGTCAATGGCCGGGGAGTATGTTGCATCAGTTGATCAATTCTCCACTTTAACCAAAAATAACTAGGTACGTCGGTAGGCTTCTTAGCAGACAACTCACATGACAGATCCCATTCATACCTTTCCATACCTAAGGGTAAATTCCCTTTCAATAACTTCTAACGGTTGTCCTATTCACAATTCGTCCATTCCCTTCCTCCCCTATCAGCTTCCCACAGATATGTACCTTCCTAGTGTCAGTCTGTTTCGAATAGCTAGTCATTTCGATGTAAAGCATTTTAATGATTTATACATTCTACAAACAATGTAAATATGTTTATTCTCCGTAAATATACACATTATAAATCGCAATTGAATACCAATTCATTGCCCACTAACTCTGGGAGTGAACACTGGAATGTTGAAATAGACTAAAGGAAAGAGACTAAAAGAAAGTTTGTATCTTCTATATGACTGACTACCGGAATTGTGTTGATGTGTCATGATTTCAAAGGATTATCAATACAAAGGCGAGAAGAAAGGCGTTGTCTTCACCTTACGTTGTCTTTCTCGTACGTTACTCCTAGGTTAGTAGGTACGTTAATTATACTATTTTACCAAGGAAATACTTTTGTATTGGGGTAAAATGTTGGATTTTAAAAAACTCTTGTTTTTTAATTATTTTACCTATGAAATGACTTATATTAGAGATCATGTTTTACAAACCTGTAGACATAGAAATTGGGCTCCTATTAATAGGTTCGCTCATTTACTGATTTTTGATGCTCTCATCAAATTCTCCTTTGAGGGCATCAAGTACCTTCCCACCAATTGTATGTATGTATTAAGGTACAACATTTCTCTTACGTTAACTATTTAGGTAGGTACCTAGTTACAATACATTCTAATACAAATTGTACTGGTAGGTATTGCAATTGAGTTTCAAATCAAATAGTAGTGATGGTTTTTACACTATATTATAATTTTTGGCGCATTGTGAAGAATTAGAATGTAATATACAATGAGGATTCATATGATGTAAAAAACCAGGTGTGCTAAAGACCACACGGGAGAAGTATAAACTTCTTTGACGATTTTCATCTAAATATAATAAATATAAAATATATTATGGAAATGATTTTGGTTGCCGAACAAATCTTGTATAGACCAATAAAACAAGCGGTATTGTTTACTATATTCATTTATAACATAAATAAATATAAAACTACGACATGAATAGAAGAACAAGTACGAAAGAAATGCGTAATAAATCGAGAGCTTTCCAACGAGTGGAGAACGATTTTTGTCCGGTGAAAAATAAAGAAGTTTCATTTCCCCAGCAACGGCTTGGTTGTACGTGAAAAAAAAAAAAAAAAAAAAAAAAAAAAAGATGGAGAGAAACTCGGCGCTCCGCGCCTCGCCAGGGGGCAAGCCCCCTGGACCCCCGGTTACCTCTATTTACATACTTCGGACGAAATTATTGAAACACAGAATGTGTTTGCGTTGTCGCGCAACCAAGTGACAACCAAACAAGCGTCATTGTTTACTATTCATTTACTATTCATGCTCATAACTCAGGTTGATGGCCACGCACTTCACAGTAGTTAACATAATATGGTTGGATAAATCAGGAGCTTTCCAACAAATGGTGAACGATTTCTGTGCGATTAAAATTGCGGAAGTTCCATTTCCCTACCAACGGCTCGGTTGTACGTGAAAATCATAAGAAAATTTACAAGCGGTTGCAATCATGTTGACAATATCAATTATTGAGAATGATCATCTGTGTGTAAACAATTGATTCAAATAACCATGCTCATAACTCAGGTTGATGGCCACGCACTTCGCAGTAGTTAACATAATATGGTTGGATAAATCAGGAGCTTTCCAACGAATGGTGAACGATTTCTGTGCGATTAAAATTGCGGAAGTTCCATTTCCCTACCAACGGCTCGGTTGTACGTGAAAATCATAAGAAAATTTACAAGCGGTTGCAATCATGTTGACAATATCAATAATTATTGAGAATGATCATCTGTGTGTAAACAATTGATTCAAATAACCATGCTCATAACTCAGGTTGATGGCCACGCACTTCGCAGTAGTTAACATAATATGGTTGGATAAATCAGGAGCTTTCCAACGAATGGTGAACGATTTCTGTGCGATTAAAATTGCGGAAGTTCCATTTCCCTACCAACGGCTTGGTTGTACGTGAAAATCATTATAAAAGGCGCATAACGGTTTTTTCTGTCGGTTTTTTGTGACGATTGTTTTTCGGTAGGTCATCGCAAAAACACATTCTGTGTTAAAACAGCGTGACTGAAACGTGACGGTAAAATCGTATTCACACCCCGCTAAATTTTTCGACGCGGTGCGCCTATAGAAGTTTACACTTCAAAAACCCGGATATTTATGTTTAGGGATAAATGTCTGATTTGTGTATTTATGTGGATATTCATACTTTTCGTTAAAAAATCTGTTTGAAAATGAAAGAGTATTAATTCAGCGCTTGAGTAAGGATTGTGATTCAATTTAATCAAGTTCCACTCCCTCTGACACAATATTGGGACGGAGGTGACAAAGAGTGTTATTTTTCAGCTTTACTACCCACGTCTGTATCTTTGTCGATTCATTTTTATATAAATATGTAAATCAATATTGTGGAACTTTCCCACCCTGAACAAGCAATGCTGATTATTGCATGAAAATGACACTGTAAGTAATCATAATAATAATTGGGAGGGGGAATCAGTATGTTTTGCAAGCATATGCGATTTGTGAATTTAAGGCTTTACTCGTACACGGAAAATTTTACACAGAAGCAAGTGTATCTACTAATCCGATCGCCAGTCTTCTGAGGTATCCTGAGCTCGCTTCTTTGCTTTTTCGGGTTCATTAGAAAGACGCCAGTTGTGAGCTATGTATATGTGTGTTGTCAATCTGTTCCGTTACTTGCTGTGGATTCAGCAGAACGTGCTGGTCGCTGGCACTCGCTCTTTGGGGGGCTTTGGGCCATTGAGGTTCAGATCTCTTAATTGTCCGTGATCCCATTCAGAAGTTACTAGCAAGCCCCCCCCGGACCCCCCCTCCTGCGATTGAGGTATATTACAATTGAAACATGTAGGGGATGTTGCTCGCTTCGCTCGCAAACGGTACATCGCTAAGGGTAGGTATAACGTGAGTAGGGGATGTTGCTTGTACGTTGAAATCTGACGTGTGTATGGAATGTTGCTCACTTCGCTCGCTCAGTATGGCTGTATATGAGTAGGAAAAACATCGTTGAAATCCGACGTGTGTAGGTAATGTTGCTCGCTTCGCTCGCTCGGTGTGGTTGTAATAGATCTATGTTCTTTTACTGTCGAGTGGGGCTTGTAGAATGATTGGAAATGGTAGATCACTAAGGGTAGGTTCAAGTTTGTAGGAGATGTTGCTTGCTTCGCTCGCTCAGTATGGCTGTATATGAGTAGGAAAAACATCGTTGAAATCCGACGTGTGTAGGTAATGTTGCTCGCTTCGCTCGCTCGGTGTGGTTGTAATAGATCTATGTTCTTTTACTGTCGAGTGGGGCTTGTAGAATGATTGGAAATGGTAGATCACTAAGGGTAGGTTAAAGTCTGTAGGGGATGTTGCGCGTTTCGCTCGCTCGATTTGGGATGTATACATGTATAGATGCGATGGGATATAGTGGGGTGCCATCGAGACCTACGGCCCATGTTACAATATGTCAGGAAGTTATACTACTCCCCCAACTTGATAGACTTTTTTCTGTTGGAAATTCCTTGCAAACAAATTGAATCCTATAAAACTACGTGGAACCACGAAAAGATTGTTGGATTTAATAAAGATAGGCCACTATTTTATCTGAAGACTACTATTTTATCTGAAGACTACTAAAGACCACTATTTATTCTGTTGAAATGTCTTTTAAACGGAGAGGTTCCTTCCTTCAAGAGGTTCCGATACAAAGTTCAGAGCAACTACGTTTCAATGGGAAAAGGTATAAAAACCAACGTTTTCGTCTACATTTTCGTTCACTACAATCGGAAAAAAGAATTTCATGTCTCGAAACTCGCATGGGATTAAATTGGAACTTCATCGAACATTTTAAGACCAACTCGAGTAAAAACGTCGAAATTTACACGTTTAAGGCGGAAAAAACCATAGCGGTAAACCCATGTTTTTCGTTTTCTGCATTCTTTCGCTGATTTCTCCGGATAGACAGCATCTTTCAGCAATTTTGACGGTACCAGCGTGTTCCACGGTCCTGAAACTTAACTTGGTCGCTGACATACGAAGTGGTCTAAATCAAATTTTAATGTGGCAGCGGATAGAAGATCGGGCGCTCGGGGGAAAAACGCCCATTAAAAGGGGCTCCCACCGCCCACCAGCCCATGGTTCGGGTGGGATTGGAAAATTTTGAAATAACCCTTCGGATCCCGTCTTCTGTTCGGCCGTGAAAGCGACACTCACAGACAGACAGACTCTCAGAGTTTCATTCTTATAGTACTGCGCACGTTAACGTATACACCCTGTATAATAATAGGTAGGTATCAATAATGATGAAACCAGCGAAAAATAGTTTTGGAAATAATAAACCAAAACCGAAAAAAAATCACCACCTACCTCGCAAAACGTTTCTACGTTTTTTCTCCTGCCCTTTTTCACTTATCATCTTCCAGCTCCTCGTCTTAATATATAAAATAGAATCGTGATATAATAATATTTTCCCGCAGTTGAGGAAAATCAGTAATAAGAACGACGACCTATAGCTCCACAAGACGCAAGCACTTCGAAAGTACTTGACAAGTACAATTACATGTACTAGCGATCCCAAGTACATGTAGCAGTACATGAACCCTTACTTGTATTTGCGTGCTTTGAGTACAAGTACTTGTGTGATCCAAGTACAAGTACTTGTACTTCAAGTACAACAATCAAATTTTCTATTTTAACTAGCTATCTACCAAAACGACATTTTTGGGTATACTGAGAAAAAACTTTGGGGTATACTGAGAAAATTGTATTCAAGTTATACTAAATAGACTGAAATTGAAGTTATAAGAGGTGTATAAAGAGAATATGAATGTGTGTATATAAGAGGTGTATTATATACACCTTTATATTATATATTTTATATTTATATTATTATATTATTTATATATATTTATTTCAGTCTTTGTTTAGTTTAACTTAAATAATGCTTTCTCAGTATACCCCAAAGTGTTTTCTCAGTTTTCTCAGTATGCCCAAAGATGTTGTTTAAGTACCATTACACAAGCATAAATATTACAATCTAGATGATATTTCATTATTTACACGCATGGGTATTATTAATCATCTTGTGTTTTGAGAAACCAATTTATCAAAATTTCATGCACTTGATTAGGTTGATCTATTAACTTATTTATGACGATAGAAGGCAGATTATTAAATACTCTGATTCCAGCTAAAAAAATAGGAATTGAAAGAGGAAGTTGTACGCACATGTGATAAATAAAATTTGTATTGCGATTGAAACCTTGTT
The DNA here is from genome assembly GCA_030762985.1 of Adelphocoris suturalis. Classification (NCBI taxonomy): domain Eukaryota; kingdom Metazoa; phylum Arthropoda; class Insecta; order Hemiptera; family Miridae; genus Adelphocoris; species Adelphocoris suturalis. The sequence goes on from CM061040.1 coordinate 159,880,068, forward strand.
TTTATTTCATGAATGGGATACGCAAACCGCTTCTATTTCTTGTTTACATTATTAAGATCTATAAGATAACATAATTCTTGAATTTTGAGTTTTGAGTACAAGTACAAGTAAAAGTATTTGCGATCCCAAGTACATGTACCAGTGCATTCACCTCTACTTGTATTTGCGTGCTTTGAGTACAAGCACTTTTACTTGTGTGATCCAAGTACAAATACTTGTACTTTAAGTACCACAATCAAATTTTCTATTTTAATCTAAAATCAGGCTGGGTCTTCTCGACCACTGAGTTAAATGTAAAATGTTTCGGGTTTCTCGAGGGTTGGTCAATGAGGTGAGCGCTTGGCAGACATTTGGAATCGGCCTCAGACGGTTGTTCGAGGATGGCTAAGAGTCCGCATCACGATGACTATATTACGTGCATCCAGCATGTGTCTTAGAGGCGCAAGAAGATGGAGAAGTGCGGACCTTGGGTTTGGAGACGGAGCAGCACTTCAGTTAGGCTTATGAGGGATGAAGAGATGAAAGATGAAGAGATCAAAAGAACTAGAGCATCAATTTAGCCAACTAAAGAGTTCTTAGAAGTAATAATTCCTCTACGTTCCAGTAAATTGTTGAGAAAGTCAGAGGGAGAAAAAAATAATAATAATAAAAACCAAGAAATATAATTATTTTTGTATTAGGAATTAAAAAAAAAATGTAATATTTAAAAACCTACAGGCTCATTGCTAAAACTCGTTTTCCCTGTCGCGGGTATCACCCATTAGGAAGACTGTATTTCTTTATTTCATTGTAGGTGAATTGTTTTGTCATATTTTTAGAAATGAAATGCATTTTCTTTTTTTTTTTTGGTACATTTCCGTTATCCCCCCCCCCCCCCCCCCCCCCCAGCCAATTTGTTTTCAACACGCCCGCCCGATGTTTCTAGGCATTCCTTCTTACTTAGATTGCATATTTGCGTGGAATTTCAAGCTGTGAGAAGAAATCATATTATTTAAAAAAAAAAAAGAAGGAACAAAATAATTACTGTGTTTTCAGGAGTTGCCGATGTCGGTGAGGATTTGTTGAAACAAATTGGACTTGGGTTGTGGTTTGACTGCCTCCACATGAATTCGCACAAGTAGATCAGAATGCTGTGTATAGGTTGGTGGTCTGGATGCTCGCAAGCTCGCTTCTCAAAATTACATAACATCAAGTAGTCAATCCCTTAGTAAAAGTACAGATTAGTTAGACATGTAGGTCAGAATGATGTGTATAATTTGGCGGTCTGCATGCTCGAAACCTCACATCTCAAAGATACATAAACATAACCTAACATAACATAATCTAAGTAAGAAGGAATGCCTAGAAACATCGGGCGGGCGTGTTGAAGACAAATTGACTGGGGAGGAGGGGGGGGGGGGGGGGGGGGAGAAAATATCAAATTCAATTTTTTTTTTTTTTTTGTTTTCTCGTCTCGATGCTCAGGGTCCGGATCAGCTGAGTGGCTCTTAGAGCTTGCATACGAGTCTGCAACACATACGAGTCTGCAACTAAAGACAAAATGTCCCAATGTGTTGTCAGACTCGTTGCAAGCATTTCGTCTTTACGTTTGCTTTTTCTTTCTTTTGATTTTCAAGTACAACCAAGCCGTTGCTATTTTTCCTATACGATTACAAAGGCTTATTATTGGAAATGATAAACCAAAAACCGTTCGATTTTAGTGGGGATTGCGACTTCCCCATCTCTGAAAAGTGGAAAACAATGCTTCCGCTACCTATAGGTAGACTTGGGAGCAATTAAAGAGATGAAATGTAGCATTTAGGTACCAATACTTCACTAGTAGGTACTTCGCACGGAAAATAGTTAATAAACACGATTTCCCAAAGTTAGAAAAAATTCCATTGGAACTCATCACCTGATAATTCCATTATTGGCATTATTTTCATTCGTATAACTCACCTATGAAATAATATGTACCTAGTATGATAAAGTACGCTATTGAAGTTTGATTGTTAAGGAGTTATAATACAGTGAAACTTGGATATCTCGAACCTTAAGGGACCAGTCAAAAACTTCGAATTAACCAAAACTTCGAATTAAAGAAATTTTAATAAATTATAAGTTATATTTTAACAAACTACAGAACGAAGTTAAGTAGGTACATACAGTAACATTGAATATTGTATTGACCAACAGAATATTGAACAATAAATATAAAGAGACCTGGAATGGTACTGTATTTAACTGCAACCATAAAAAAACGCTGCAAATTATTTCACAAAGGTTTATTATTTTTTCAATTGAGTATGATCGTAGTTTTAGTTGGTTCGCGTACGTCATAAGGCCCGTCCAGACTCCTCGGCGTGTCCTATTTCGAGTTGCCACAACCTATACTTCTATAATTATATACGCATGTTTATATTTCTCGATTTGAGCTCCTATCTATTCAAATAATTATTGCCTTAATAATATCATTATCCAAGTACGTACGAAAAGTCGAGAGGATATGTTATTAAATATGTGTAGGCAAAGCATTGGTATTAACACACAAATATGACCTAGAAAAAAACATATATTCATGCCTCGAAAAAGACACTTTTTCACCTATTTTTGGCTCATAGCACCCATGGGTGTTGAGCGATCGAGCTGGCGAGAAGTTAGGACCAACTAGACCCCAAGTGGAGTCTATGTGCGAAAGAACGGATTTTTTAAGTCAATTCTTAGGCCTTTTATGGCCCGGACGGCGGACGGACATTGCAAATTTGGATTCTACACACTTTGAAACGTAAAATGACAAAGTTTGAGGGCGGGGTTATAAAAAATTGTTTCTATAAGATCACATAGGCTTATTATTGAAAATAATACACCAAAAACAATCTACTGTTTAAAAAAAAAACGATGATATTTTGGCCTGTTTCCTAGAATTAAGTCTCTCGGCCAGTGGCACGATGGCACTTACTTGCATGCATTTGGTCTAACGCAAACCTTTTGCCGAAGATCGTTACTAAAACGTATTTTCCGATAAATTTACAATTATTTTGAGTCGCAGCTTAAAATTTATACCTTAATTAGCACGCCGAAAATTCGAATTATCCACGATTTGTTAGCACTGTTTAAATACAAAATGCTAGGGATCAAGAGAAATATTCGAATTAAAGAAGATATCGATTTAAAAAAGTTCGAATTATCCAGATTCCACTGTATACCTAAAAAGTCCAGTCATGCAGCATGACCCCATGAGCGAATTTTTGAAGAAATCTTTGACATTTCAGTCGCTATTGATCGTGTAGAGAAATTTTAGTTTATGATTTTGATAGACAAACATGGAATCAAATTATTAAAAATAATTAGGAGGTACTCATACTTTATTATTATTAAACTAATCTTGTAGATTTAAAGACAAATGTAGGTAAATATTCATAGATTTCGATGTCCAATGTGGTCAGTATTGAAGGCAGTTGAAATCTTAACAGTATCCTATCATAACATCATCAATCTTGACATAAAATAAAATAACATACCGACGTCATATGAAAGAAACGTATTTCCACAGCCAATCGATGATGAGGCTTTATATTACGAGTGATATAAAGTCAGTTGCATTCGAATCTAGTATCCTACAGCAAGAAATTGACAGACAAACTGTAGTCTCTGTGCATCTATTGACAGCCTAAATTATGGGGAAGTGTCACTTGGCTTTTCAGTAGCAACAAGAAAGAAATTGAAAATATTTAATAGTAGCATTAAATCTCAATTATTGTTGATTTATCAACGATTCGATTAGGTAAATTCTTAAATTTTAACTGCTTCATGTTATTTTTTCACTCTACTATTTGATAATAATTATATCCAATGTCGAACATATTGGTTATTGAGGTACATACCTATCCCCATTACCGATTTTTACAACTAGCTAACGGCATTAGGTATTTCAATTTTTGACTGATTTTTCAACTTTGAAATTTTTGAAAACTTGATACATATTCTTATAGGAAATTTTACGCTGATTCCGAATATACCACATGTTAGTATGCTGAAAAAATTATTTCGCACAACAAATCGCAAAAAACAGGCTATTTTGAAATTTTTGACTACATTTTTGAAAATTTCAACCCGAAGATGTACCTAATCCGATCATGCTGGCCAACGAACTTGAACTTTCGTTTTGTGTCCTTAACATTTTAAAATTTGTTTGAAGTTTCTAGCACAATTCTACGGACAGTTATCATCTGGAATGACACATACATAAGTACATACATACATACATACATACATACATACATACATACATACATACATAAAGACATACATTTTAAAAAAACGTTAAACTTCAGAATATGATTCAGAATAGCCTGAAACGGATTTCTGCATAAAGTTTTTTCAAAAATTCAAATTCTACAAATTTTGAGGCGAAAGCAATAGCTTAATTTTCTTCAAAAATTCGCTAAAATGCTTTAAATTATTACAGTAAGTTTTCATTTTAAAAAATTCCCTGACATTTGGTGGTTTTTGCGAAATTCCCATATATTTCCCTGAATTTTCCCGACGCAAGAATCCCCTGACGATTCCAGGTTTTTCCTGACTTTTCCAATTGGGGGCTACTCTGTTTTAGTAGATTTTCTCAAGTACTTGAAGAAAGTACTTTAAGTACGGGTGTACTTGGGTATTTTAACTCTGATTCTCACAAACCTGCATTGTTTTCTTGGTTTAATTTCTAGTTTTCTTTGGCTATGAAGAACTGGTATGAAATAGGAATATTTACGTATGGATTATTAACGCTGCTTCTTGTTAATTGATGATTAGTAGTATAAATAATTAGACAGTGATTAATTTGATTTGAAATTAGTTACCTTGGCAGAGGCGGATCCAACGAAGATATCTGTAACAACCACTCGCGGCCTGGGCGGAATCGCGCACTAAACTGACTGGAGTCCGGCTCCCTTTTTCCAGCAACACCGACGTGCTGGGGGCGGACGGGAGCGGGAGGGAGGGAGGTTGCTAGGAGACTCAACGCGCAGACGCCGTCCCCGGGCCCCGCACCCCGAATTGATAAGGAGAGAAAGCCCCCGGGGCGCTGGGGACAGCCTCGCGGGGCGCCTCGCGGGGAGGTCGGCGGACCCCAGGCGGAAGCAGGAACTTGATCCGTATAACGATCGACGTGTAATCAAATGATCGTCACGAAATGTAACGATCGACGTGCAATGTAGGGATCGAACATCGACATCGATGTTTCATCTCTAGGGCTGTTGGAGTGTTTATTTAATTTCCACCAAACTACCTACGTCTTCTCAAATCAAGATTTGATTTGATTTATTTATCCTTTCGTGGATTTTCATAGTAAACTGTAATCTCTTATTAATTTCGAATGTTCTATAGATAAATCACTTTTAGTAAAACATTCTAACAATTTTCTCCAGATTCTATTATCTACCTATCAAATTTAGTTGAATTTAATCCTAAAAGGGGGCATAGCCACTCCTCCACCTGCCCTTTGCTATTGAGACAGGAAACTACTCGGTGATAAAGCTACCTACTCAGTTTAATTATAATTTTAAAGGGAACCATATTTCACCAATTCAGACTCAGTACCACCTTTTCATCAATAAAATTTCTTCATAAATGTTTATTTTAAAATGAATTTATGTCTCTGTTAAATTTGAAAGTTTTGACCTGCCAAATTCGTCTTAAGTTCATCAAACCATTGAGTTACTCACATGAAACTTATTATACTTTTAATGTAAGATGTAGATGTATTTTATGATTCCATTTATTTTAATTATTATAATTACTCTGAAAACCATAACATGTTGTGAAGTGAAATAGGCAAGTCAATAACCTTCAATGGTCTAGCTAATTCTCATATAAAATATGGAACTTTGTCTCATTCAAAATCTTGTGTTACCTTTTGAAATATTCTTTAATTTAATCAATTTTGTTTCTTAAAAAAAAATTAAATTTCTTTAAAATACTGTTTCTAGCAAAACTTAACACCTCACTGGAGAACTCACCTTAAAATGGTTTCTGTGAAAGGGAACTGCTCTGAAAACCCATAAATGAATTCCTAAATTATTCAGCCCTACCAGAATGAAATTCCTAACGTTCACCTACGTAATATCAACGAAATTTGATTAAAGATTAGTGAAACTATTTAGTGCTAGACATGAGTAAGTAGATGATAGTCATGGAAATATTGAGAATTGAAGATGTGAAACTGAAAACTATGGTTCAAATTGAAATATTCAACTTCGTAAATTGAGTATTTGAATAAATAAATTAACTTTTCTACATTCAACAAAAAGAGAGATTGGAATCAACAATGGGACAAGTTTGAGAATTCAAAATTGGAAATCTACTTAGTGATATATCTATTAATTTAAAAAATTGATTAAGAATCAATCATCAGTTCCTTTCGACAGAATTCTGGATGCATCCTCCGAAGCCTACCTATTACGTGAGGTGTGAGAAAATTCCAATAAAAAACTATTTACCAAATGGCATTCCTCCCACCTGTTTTTTACTCGTAAAAAAAGTATCGATACTTTTCAGCCGATATTGGGAAAGTATCGATACTTTTCTTTCGATAATATCGGGTATCGATACTGCTAGAAAAATATCGGATCGTATCGAGTATCGATACTTTGGTGGTATCGCAACGTCCCTTCATCTCCGATGTTCGATGTTGACAGCAACGATATTATCGAACATCGATGGTAAGGATTTTGATAAACATGGATCATCGATGGTGGCCCCACCGATTTTTTCCCACTTGCGCAGTAGGGTGGAGGGACCAGTAATTGACAGGGTCCCAGTGATTGACATCTCACCAAGAAGTTTTGATAATAAGGCATTCGAAAGTGTTTTGCGGACTTAATTAATTTGAATTTTGAGTCAAAATTACCTTCTCAGTAAAGTACAGGGTGGGGCAGTGAGGACGGACGGTTTTAAAAAAATCATAAAATAGTTAATTTTTACTCAAAAACAAATTTATTGATGCAATCAGGTTCGCAAGGAAATAGCATTTGAGACAGTCAAGTGTGAAAAATCACATCAGGCATGAGGTGGCCGAAATTGTTGATGCAGTGCTGGAGGGGAAGTCGCCCAAGTTGAGAGAGTATGTTGGAGATAACTCCCAAGAACACCTCCAGCACTGCTTAAACAATTTCGGCCACCACATGCCTGATGTGATTTTTCACACTTGACTGTCTCAAATGCTATTTCCTTGCGAACCTGATTGCATCAATAAATTTGTTTTTGAGTGAAAATGAACTATTTTATGATTTTTTTAAAACCGTCCGTCCTCACTGCCGCACCCTGTATAAAGGCGGGAAAAGGTTTCAGGCGTGTTCTTGTGAAATCTGGAGAAGTTTACCCAACACAACCTCGTGTTGTAATTTCTTTGGTGCTGTTTCTTGTGATTTTGCAAAGGAGGTAACCGTTTTATTTTGCTCCACCATGCCCTCCACGTGTTCAAATTCGATTGTTTCCATGGTTTTTATCAATCAGTTTTTCGTTTAAATTGCATTTATGCTATCATTTTTTGGAAATAACCAAAGATAACATGTGAAAATGCAAATGTCAATTACTAGTTCCCAAACTGATGCTCCCCTCAGTGATTGACAGATCTGTCAATATGGATCTCTATTCATTCTTGTCTTCGTAATTTTTTTTATATTTATATAAGTACATAGTAACTCACAACCTGCTAGTTTACCATTAGAATCGTATTGTGCCTATGGTATCAAGAAAACATCGTACCTATTTTGTGATGGAACATCCAGTGATATTTTCAACTTTTTCAATATGAATACTCATATTAATTTTATATTTAGATTAATAAAACTAAGTTAAAATGCTCAATTTATTTGTAAAATGTTGAAATAAATGTTTTTTTGATACACCGAATCATTTACTGCAGAAGAACTGCTGTGTCAATCATAGGGTGTCAATCACAGGTTCAACCAAAATTTTGGCTATCATATACTGGGTCAAAAAATTGATTTGGATAAAACGAATTTATGAAGTTTTATGGCTTAAATTAGTAATTTTTTCAATATCAAGCAGTTTGAGGACATCCTGATGCGGCAATATACGTAAGATTCAAGTTTGAATAAACGAAAAAACAAACTTGATTGCTTGTCTAAGTCAAAATATCTCTTAAGGTGTCAAACACTGACCCAACCACCCTAAATGTTTAAAATAAAAAGATAAAACTTTTAAAATACCGACCATTTGTTTGAATCCAATTTAATTTTTACCTAAATACCAACCACAGTTGGATAATACAGATTTAATATTATGTTACCTTAATTTACATTAAACTTTTCTTAAAGTTCTTCTTAATTCTCTTCTCAATTTTCTTCTACATTTTTGATTTAAAAAATTCCAAATTCAACTTCTTCCATTTGTATTCTCCTACTCCCTTTTAATAGGAGAACAAATTATTGTTCTAATTTACTACAATTTTTTTACAACAAGATACCGATATTTACCCACATCGATGGTCACTGATCGATGTTGTCATCGGATTTCCTTTCTTTCACAATGTCTTTGCACGGGTTGCTACTTACAAACACATTGTCACATTCGTCATTTTCCATTCCCTATAAAACTGTTCCACTATTTTTTACTAATTTCTTGCATTCCTTTCCAGCACCCCGACCTCCGCTACGCCGCTAACTTGGGTCACTAGATTGTGTTCTAGGACTTTCTTGTAATATCATATTGTACATATTTTCTTTATACTATTTACTTTATATAATCTTTTATATATCTCCTAAATCTTTTATATTCTACACTATTATATTATGATTATCCATTTTTATGCAATTTCTCCTTTTTATTATACATAATATTTCAATTTTCTACATTTTTACATTTGCAATTTTTACGTTATTCACAATTTTACATTCTTACGATTTTCTTTATTCTCGTTTTATTATATTCTCTTCCATTTTACATGCACTTACTTTTTGGCTTTTTAGCCGTTTGTAAAACCTTGTACATACCTATGTAACTATTTTGTACATTTTTCCCCACCCCTGGGTTTAACTCGCCCCTCTATGCGGCGACCTCCGCTGCCGAAATGGGATTTTAGCGAATTTTCTTAGAAAATAAAGCTATTGCAATGGCTCCAAAAATTTTTAAATAAAAATTTTCAAAAATTTTCTTAATCGAAATCTGTTTTGAGGCATTCTGAAATGATTCCTGGATTTTAACGCTTTTATATATATATATATATATATATATATATATATATATATATATATATATATATATATATATATATATATATATATATATATATGTATGTGTCATTCCAGACGATAACTATCGATAGAATTGAGATAAAAACTTCGTTCTTTCGCCAAAAAATCAAGCATTTCAAAAGAAAGGATGAGTTCGTTGGACAATTTTTGAGCACATTAAATTGGTCAAATTTCGAAAAATGTACCCAAAAAATCACTCAAAATGGCTACAAACGGCCAAAAATCGTTAAATTTCAATTTTTTGGTAGTATTTTAGTCAAAACTAAATTTTCAACGATTAACTAGGACATTAAAAATTTTTTCTCATAATTATGATGAAAAACGTACTTAAATGTCATTAAAATTTGCTAAAATATCTATAAAAACTGCACAAAAATTTAAAAATCAAAAATCCCTTTTGAATCAGTGGAATTTTATTTAGAATAAGTTGTTTGCCATAAAATTGGTTTTTAACCATTTCTGTCAACTAAAATTGCTCCAATTTCAATGCAATTTAACATACTATAGTACGATAGATAGTTCATGAAAATTCGCTCATACGATCATGCTGCATGACTGGAACTTTTTATTTATAGATCCTTTTGCTTGCTTTCGTAATCTGGTCTCATTTTGCGAGACCGTTGCTCTCACGTAGAGTTTTTTATACTTTTGCTTCCGAGACTGCAAGGCAGCGGAAGCTTTGTTTTCACTTTCGAAATGAAAAAAAATTTGTTGCTCCAAAATCAAAATTTCCACTCGCATTTTGCGTTTCAGAGCCTCCTGAACAAATTTGGTTCCGTGTCTGTCTGTCTGTCTGTCTGTCCGTCCACATTTCCTTGTAACAGCCATAACTTCCACAATTTTGATCCGATTTTAACCAAATTTTCAGGGATCGTGCGGGTTAAGCTCTAGATGGTCCCCTATCAACTTCATCATGATCGAATCAACGGTAGCTTCTGCGTAGGCGCTAACGTGAATTCCTTGTGACGGTCATAACTCGGTCAATGTTGAACGGATTTCGGTCAGATTTTCAGGGATGATGTGGGTAAGGTCCCTTGGAGGTGCCATAAGACATTCATCATAATTGCATTAGCGGTACGCTCTGCTCATGCGTGAACGAAATATTCTTGTTACGGTCCTTGCAACAGCCGTAATTTCCACAATTTTGATGCGATTTTATTCAAATTTTTAGGGATCGTGCGGGTATAGCTCTACATGGTCCCCTATCAGTTCCGTCATGATCGAATTAACGGTAGCCTCTGCGCAGGCGCAAACAAAATTTTCTTGTTAATTTTCCTTATTAATTTCATTTATTATATGTACCATTCAGCTTCCAATTTCCCACCTTATTAATTCCCTGATGCCAGAACCGGTCGTTTCTAGTTTTCTGGAATTTAATGGTGACGTACTGTGAAGGTCACGAGGAAGCCTCTGTGCCACGTCCTTGGCAGTGTATTCTTGGTTGTCTCTCTGCTGAAGGATCGATCACCTAGGTTGGGGTGCACACCATCCCGGGCGTTTCGGTTTACTTCTTTCAGGGCTTCCTCGTTAAAGTTTTTCTCTGCGTTTTCACGTAAATTCACGCTGGCACCTTCAGTTTCTCTCTAAATTATGTCCCGAATGTGACCAACACACGTCCCTGGGCTTCTTCGTCTGGGGACCAGCCGTTTCTGCCCGCCTCCCCCCTTTCATCAATGTGTATCGCCAATAATTAGTACTAATTTCACGTTCATTACTAAGGTCATCCATTACTGTACTTACCATTAATTACCATAGATTCTCGTACATCCATCTTAGAACTTACCTTATTTTCACAGCACGCATATTTAAACAAAAATTAAATATTCAACATAGAATTTAGTCAAAAATTACGAAATTTAGAAGGTATCTTTTCGAATCAACTGACGAAACAACATTTTTTCTATACAACTTCATACGAAAAACGAAAATGAGTTACAAGAAAAATTCATCTTCGATTGATTTCTCAGGCTTGGGGGTTCCTGGGGCCTATTTCATAAAGCAACAAGTGACAAGTTACAAACCGATTAGGTACAAGCTGTAGAAAGTTGCAGAAAAGGTACAAGTTGTAAAAAAGTCCAGTCATGCAGCATGACCCCATGAGCGAATTTTTGAAGAAATCTTCGACATTTCAGTCGCTATTGATCGTGTAGAGAAATTTTAGTTTATGATTTTGGTAGACAAACATGGAATCAAATTCTATCTACAGCATGGTTCTAGCCTTAAACAGCATGGTTCTAGGATTGGTTATACAGGGATACTTCCATAAGACTAGTTTAATCTGAATTTGGACAATGTTTCATGCAAATATTACCGATTTTTACAACTAGCGAACGGCATTATTTCGATTTTTGACTGATTTTTCAACTTTGAAATTTTTGAAAACTTGATACATATTCTTATAGGAAGTTTTACGCTGATTCCGAATATACCACATGTTGGTATGCTGAAAAAATTATTTCGCACAACAAATCGCAAAAAACAGGCTATTTTGAAATTTTTGACTACATTTTTGAAAATTTCAACCCGAAGATGTAATCCGATCATGCTGGCCAACGAACTTGAACTTTCGTTTTGTGTCCTTAACATTTTAAAATTTGTTTGAAGTTTCTAGCACAATTCTACGGACAGTTATCGTCTGGAATGACACATACATACATACATACATATATACATACATACATAAAAAAAAGCGTTTAACTTCAGAATATGATTCAGAATAGCCTGAAACGGATTTCTGCATAAAAATTTTTCAAAAATTCTCATTCTACAAATTTTGAGGCGAGAGCAATAGCTTAATTTTCTTCAAAAATTCGCTAACAATGATGCAAACGTTGCATAGAGGAACAAGTTAGTTTAGACTTGTAATGCACTGTGAAATTAACAAGTTTACCGGTGAATTTGGACAAGTTACAAGTGTTTCCTCATCATTTCGAACAATTCACTGTTTTACAGTTTTAAAAAATGGCCAATTTTTAACCACGTTCGTTCACCTGTAAACTTGTTATTATTATCCATCATTATATGAGTTGACAATTTTCCAGTGTTTAATATGTGGGAATCATCTTCTGCTGAAGAATACAGACAAGGAAGAAGCATTCAGCGTAGAAGACGCCAAAGATTTTTTCAGCCACGAATAAACGCTCATTTCGTGGGTATTTTTGAGTTTAACGAGAGATTTAGGATGTCTTTCGAGACCCTTGAAAGATTCTAATGCTGCGTGACCCAGTGCAATTTTTCCTGATCGGGTATTGAGGATCTCCCCATCATTGAAGAATAGAGTGAAGTGTGAAGATCATCTCGAAGTTACAGATGACATTCCTAACCCAGCAGCATTAAGACTTGATGAACTGATTAATCATTTCCGCTGAATGAAGGAGGAAAATCCGATTATTCCAGCCATCAGAATAAGTTGAAATCAAACACACACTTTTTCCACTTTTCAGTTTATAATTTGTCTGTCTTCCAATCATTAAAACTTGTCATGTAGGACAAATACCCTATCGTGTACTTATAACCGTTTTTATAATATACTAGCCGCTCCGGCTCGCTACGCTCGCCTCCACGTCCAGCCCGGGGGCAAGGCCCCCGCACCCCCATTAAGTTGCTCGCTTCGCTCGCAAAGTGTGGCATGTAGGGAATATTGCTCGCTTCGCTCGCAAAGTCTGGCATAAAGGGAATGTTGCTCGCTTCGCTCGCAAAGTCTGGCATGTAGAAAATGTTGCTCGCTTCGCTCGCAAACGGTAGATCTCTAAGGGTAGGTTTAACTTCTGTAGGGGATGCTGCTCGCTTCGCTCGCTTGAGGAAGTTATACTGCCCACCCAACTTGGCAGACGTTTTTTTCAGTTGGGAATTCTTACAAACAAATTAAATCTTATAAAACTACGTGGAACCACGAAAAGTTTATTCGGGGATGTTGCTCGCTTCGCTCGCAAGGTACCTATGTGTACCTGCTCGCCTCGCAACATTGTGAAACACCTGTGTCATCGAACCCCTTGACGTCTTCGTAGAGCCTTCTCGCGTCCGGGGCACAATTAATTTCCCATATTAATCGCTTCGCCTCGCTTCCGCTCGCAATTTGACCGAGTTCTCGTCACTTTTTTCGATATCCGATTTCGGATTCAGATTCGGTGGGATCAAAGCTGTATTTCGCCCGCGAAAACCGTTCCGAAAAACGTACCTTTACGGGGTATATTTTAATGGGAAAAAACGTAGTTTTTCGTCGGACTTTTCGAGAAAACGGGTCCGTACTCTCGCATTTTTTTGACGCATTTCCCGATACTTTTTTCGCGATCCGATCGCGCCGTCGTCTTCCTTGTTCAAAAACCTACGAAACCGGTATTTTTCCGGAATTTTCGACGGCCGTTTAGAGGGGTAGAGGAAGCGGGGAAGTGGAAAAAGCGCACATTAATTCTTACTTCGACCCCCCTCCCGCCCTACGGCCCATGGTTCGGGTGGGATTAGAAAATGGGAAATTCGCTCGTTCCCCCTTTCGGAAAATCCCAAGAAGATCCCCCCACTCGTACACTCCCCCCACTCAGCCGTTTGGCCGTGCATAGACACGACAGACAAACAAACAGACAAACGGAGTTTCATTCTTATAAATAGTAGAGATAGATATATTATGATTCGCTAACAAAACTTCAATTTCGGCATCCCGCTTAACGTTCATTTCGTTAGTTCCCACACACCATTTTTCTTTTCTGCTACACTTGTAAACTTAGCTTCTACAAGTGTAACTTTTCCTTACTTGTACTCTTTGTTGTGGTGAAACACTTGTTCTGGTTTACCGAGCATTACAAGAATTTGTACTTGTTAACTTGTAACTTGTTTTATGAAATGGGTTCCTGGTGGTTCGAGCTTGGATTGTAAATCGGTGAAAGTGGAAGAATAAACTAATGGTAGACATCATCATTTATAGCATATCACTGGTCGAAATTAAGTTCAAATAGATAGATAGATAGATAGATTTTATTTATTTCAATAGAGACACACATACATATGATGATAGTAGAGAAGTAGAACTAGGCTACTCGCCTAGCTTACTTTTCCAACGGTAGGCTTGGCCCGTGCTGTTGGTTAATAACGTCTAGGCCATTTGCCAATAATTTCAAACATAGCACGTTGACATAATATCGCATATATATACGTCTACATAATCTACACATAGCTTAAATAATATAACTACAATGGTATTAGAGATATCTTCTTATAAGTAGAACTACTTTCTATAGTAAAATTATTGTTTTATAATATATCTTTATATATAATTCCGAACGGTCTTTGAAATTGTGAAGAACTTCGCGGTCCGATTTTAGTGTTAGACAGCTTATTCGAATCAGCACGGCCCCAACTTTGTTGCAAAAGTGTCGCCGTTCGTCTATATACCCGCCTTGATCGTGTTCTAGGCGGTCCTTATCAACGAGAGTTGTTTATTAGGCTGTGGCGGTAACAACAGTTGCCATCAATTCACGGTAAGTAAGAAACGTATTGTAGTTACTAACATCTAGGAGAGTTATTTCTGAGCGAAGAAATTGAAACTGAAATTGTTCACTGTAGGAAGTTGAAATTTGGTAGGTAGATTCTCAGGGACATTAAGAGACGAGTGAAGTGATGGGGTCTTTTCTGATCAGCTGAGTGAGCTAAATCCTTTCCTGTTCACTGAAGAAAGTTGAAATTTGATAGGGAGACTCTCTGGGACATTAAGGGACGTAGTAAGTAAGAAACGTAGTGTAGTTACTAACATCTAGGAGAGTAAGTAAGAAACGTAGTGTAGTTACTAAAATCTAGGAGAGTTATTTCTGAACGAAGAAATTGAAACTGAAGAACTTAGCGGACTTAATATATAACTACGAAGTATTACGAACAGGCCTCTAGTTATACATAAATGCTGTTTAGCATAATTTCGCAATCCATTGCCCCATTTTTCACAAGCCATGTCAAAATTAGCTTTTTGTAGTGGTCTAGTATAATTTTGAGCTCTTTTCATATGGCTATCTAGCGCTCTGTGAATGATGTACATAATAAATTTTGGACTGTGTGTTGACAGCGTTAATCTTGGTCTTGGTGCAATTACATTCCCTGCGACTACATATCTTGTGGTATATGCTGGATTACGCTGTGAATTTATTATTTGTGGATACTTACGGAATTGAAAAAGTAAATGTTCAACATATAGTTGCCTTATGGTAAACAGCTTTGCTATATCATATACATTTGATGGCGTCCTAGGCGGTAATGACCACATTATTTTCATTATGATTTTCTGGCGTACGTGTAATTTATTTATATGTGAGGAGTATGTTTCCCTCCATGCTATTATTCCAAATTGAAGCACAGACTGTAGCATACTGTAATAAATCATTTTTATCGTATCTCTCGGAAGTGAGTGTCTAATGTTGTTAAAAATGTTCATAAATTTCTTAATCTTATCTTCTGCATATTCAATATGGGGTTTCCAATTTAGCTCTTCGTCCAAGACTATACCACGATACTTATGCATGGGAGCGTGCACGAGACCTTCTCGAGCGATCAAGTTTGTCCCCCACCCCGGCAACTACTTGGAACCGTTCCCTACAAGAAGAACTGTGAGTTCTTCAATTCCGTTCAACGCGGAGCAGCTCATGAGTCACAAATGAAAAGTCACATTTACGTTTCTAAACTGTTATGTGATAGTGTTTTGAGACCACGAAACTATACACTTCATTCTGATTTACATATCCAACTAATCTGCATTTTTACTAAGGGATTGACTACTTGATGTTATGTATTTTTGAGTTGCGAGCATCCAGACCACCAAACTATACACTTCATTCTGACCTACATGTCCACTAATCTGCATTTTTACTAAGGGATTGACTACTGCTCTCAACGAAACAGGTTGAACGGAATTGAAGAACTCAGAGTTCTTCTTGTAGGGAACGGTTCCGAGAAGTTGCCGGGGTGGGGGACAAACTTTATCGTTCGAGAAGGTCTCGTGGAACGTGCTCTATTGCGCCACATGAACAGATGATATTTGGTTTGCATGTATGTATTGTGGTGCATAAATCTTCCTCATCAACATTTGTTTTGTGTCCTCCATAAATAATCAATCTTGACTTTTTTGTCTTCAAAGTTAGGTAGTTTTTATAGAACCATTTTCTACCAGGTTGATCACTAGGTTTGCATTGGCAAGTACTTTTTCCCATGTATCACCTTCAACTAACACGGCAGTCTCATCCGCAAATAGATACATCTTAGTGTTTTGTAATTCTAGAAGGGCCACTTCGTTTATATACACCAAAAACAATAGTGGTCCTAATGTACTTCCTTGTACTACACCGAAGTCATTGTGACTATCTTCACTAGAGCACTCGCCTACAGACACTCTGTTTGTCAAGAAGCTCTTAAAACCATTCTAAGCTGGGGCCTATGATTCCTAGTTTCACTAACTTGTGCATCAAGTGTTCTCTGTTAATCGCATCAAAAATGCTTTTGCAATATCGAGTGGTATGAGTGCACCTTTCTTGTTCTTATCTCTAATATCATACAGGTCCGTTGTTAAAACAAAAACCGCATCATTTACCCCCTTATTTTTGCGGTAACCATATTAATTAAGGTTCATCAAGTTGTTTCTTTCAAGGTATGAATATAACAGATTTTAACGAATTCTTCTAGTATTTTGGACAAAGTGCTTAAAATTGAGATTGGCCTATAATTTCCGAGCTCACCTACCTCCCCACCTTTAAAAATTGGGATGACCTTGGCAGCTTTGAATGCTTCAGGGAATGTTACTGTGGAGAGACTAAGATCGCAAATTCGAAGAAGAGGTCTTTCGAGGCTCATAATATTATTTGTTACAAGTTGTAATTTGATGCCGTCTATGCCTGGTGACGAGAATCCCTTCATAGATTGTAATATTTTGTCGAGGTCTTCGTCCGTCATCACTCTTAAGTGAGAAAATTGTGTCCCCTACCGCATTTAACGTGGGAGAGTTCATATTATGTTTCTGCGTATTTGAGAATTTCGCCGAGAGCTTTTCACCTACTTGAGAAGAATACGAGTTTAGTGAGTCGCAAGCTTTTTTACGCGCTACACTGTAAGGGACGTGATCATTTAACATTATTTCTTTGACTAGTGGACATTCTGACCTATTCATTTCGTTTGTTCCCCGAATTGCTGTTTTAATCGTCTCCCAAGTTTTTTTTTCGAATTTCCTTTAGCTTTCTCTATTTTGTTGACAAAGTATATCTTCTTCGCTGCTCTGATTAACTCCTTTACTTTGTTCCTGTAACGATTGGATTTTTCCTTTAGATTAAGATCAAGTGGGCTTTTTATCGAGCGTTTTTTCAGTTTGTCTCTTATTCTTATTGATTTAATTAGACCTCTAGTTATCCAGGGGGTTAGTTTGACTTCCCTGCTGGTAGTCCTGATATGTTCCGTCCCCACTAACATGGACGTGTTCAAACTTTTACGAATTCAGTTGCAGCAATATTTACATCGTCGGTATCTGTGACAGATGACCAGTTTGTTTCACTAAGTAATAATTTAAGTTTGTGATTGTCTACTTTCTTCAAATGATAACTTTTCACTCTTCACTCTTGTCGGACGGGTATTGTCTTACTAAAGGATCATCGCAGTGGCGAATAGTTGTTCCACTATTTTGCCTGACTCATGTGATGGTTGCGGGGAGCACATGAATCTGAACCATGTCCTGAACTGTGAAAAAGGAGGACAGGTAAAGACAGGCCACGACTGTATTAGGGATGTGTGTGCAAATATGAAGTCTTGCGTGGAATGGAGTGCAAACTGAGCCAGTGATGCGAGAAAGAAATTCCGATAACTCAGCACTTATTTCAGACTTGGCAATTCCTAGCGGTGTGGCATAGGGAATGACTAGCGTTTTTTGACACCACGTTATCAACGTCGACGCTGTCTCCTGTGCCCGTCTAGGATGGTCCCAAGTAGCTCAAAATGCTGCAGCTTCCAAACACGTAAAATACGATACTAAAGCTGACGATTTGAGAGCTTCCTTCACAACACTTGTTTGTTCCTGTGACGGGTCCTCAAGGCAGAAATAAGAAAATTAAACGTTTTTAAATAGGTTTATTTAACCAAAAATTATAAAGAATTCAAGAGGGGGTTTTGATTGTGTTACTCAGGAGAGAGAAGTAAGAGAAAATATGGCGATTCTACAGGTGAGGATAGGTACAATGATACAGGGAGAGCATAGAGATGCTGACATTAAGATTACCTATATCCTCATTCAATACTTCCCTTAACAGATAAATTTCAAAATCATCAATAAATAAGTCATCATAAATGTATGAACAGAACATATTTCAAAACTTACTATACTATATAGACTAGCGAATTATAACCAATATATCATCAAAAATTATTACATAGATTATCAACATTATTATGGGTAATACGAAATTGGAAAATACAATAAAAAATTTAAATGATCAAATATAGCATCAGTCTGTAAATGTATTACAAATTTATATTATTATTTTTCAGTTCTGAAATGAACTGTATTATTTGATTATTTTACGTACCTCACACTCATAGCTTCACGAAAACGTGAAAATTTCGTAGCCCCTGGAGCCTTTGTAAACACATCAGCTACCTCCTGATCTGTAGGCACGTAAATAAGTTTAAATTTTCCATCCGCTACTAGACCTTTAACAAAACGATACTTAACTTCAATAAGTTTACTTATTTTCGTTTCAAACGATTGAGCCAGTTCAATGCATGATGGTTGTCCTCATAGACGTGCACTGGATAAACAATATACTGGAAAGCAATTACCTCCAACAAGTGACCTACAAATAAACATTCTGTAAAGCAACTGGCTAGAGATACGTACTTACTCAGCCCATATGCACAGACGGCTGCCTGGGTAAGAATAAAACCCCAGTTTTCGGTCATCTGTGCAGTGGCCATACGTTTGCGGGACACACGACGGAAATTCCGCTGCCTAGGTCTTGAGGATGGGGCAGGACTCCAGTTCTCGGACGACTAATAGGGTAATGCAAAAGAAGGGGCGAAAATTTTAACCTGATTCAATTAGTGGCTGTTGCGCATGCGCAAATGTGTTAGTTTCGTAAAAAGCTTAATTTCTACAGTTTTCATTGGATTTTGATGACATCCTCAAGAAATGTGCGGATTAGGATGCATATGGTCCACTACCAATTTCATTGTTCTCAAATC
The DNA here is from genome assembly GCA_030762985.1 of Adelphocoris suturalis. NCBI lineage: Eukaryota > Metazoa > Arthropoda > Insecta > Hemiptera > Miridae > Adelphocoris > Adelphocoris suturalis. Next base: position 159,899,504 of record CM061040.1, read on the forward strand.
AATGCTTCATTCTATATTGCGCGAACGTAAGTTCCATCAAGCATTATTTTCTCACGCCCTTGACGTCCGCATCAAATGTGATCTCGCTCACATTTGGTGGGTACTTAGTTGAGGAATGACAATTGAACCATTCTATAAATAAATTCAACCGGATTCAATAATTAGTAGTTGCTGCGCAAGCGCAAATGTGTTATCTTTGTAGCGAGTTTAACACCAACATTTTCCATCGGATTTTGATGACATCCTCAAGACATTTGCGGGTTAGGCTACAGATGATCCTCTACCAATTTCGTTGTTCTCAAATCAATGTTTCACTCTAAGCATGCGCAAACGAAAATTACACCAAAAATCAAGGAAGATAATGAGACAAATCTATTTGTAAAGTGTAAATCAAGCATTTTAATTTCTCCCTTGATGGAAAAAACAAAAGATCATGGATATGTCTAGTACCAGTTGGTACCTACTACTCAATTGTATACCAACTATGTAGTGCCTTCTTTTCACAAGAATATTCCATTATGGTTACAAAACAATATTAGTTTTTAACTTAGAGTAATAAATCAGCATTCCTTGACACTACAATGGCTTGAAGGTCATGAGATGTTGTGATAAAATGAGAGCGTTCCAAAAAGTGGCGAACGATTTTCCCACTATGAAAACTATGGGAGTTACTCTTCCCTAGTAACGCCTTGGTTGTACGTGAAAATCAATAGAAAAACTCGGCGCTCCGCGCCTCGCCAGGGGGCAAGCCCCCTGGACCCCCGGTTACCTCTATTTACATACTTCGGACGAAATTATTGAAACACAGAATGTGTTTGCGTTGTCGCGCAACCAAGTGACAACCAAACAAGCGTCATTGTTTACTATTCATTTATAACATCAATTTATATAGTTATAGTATGAAACTACGAAAATTGCGTTGTCGCGCAACCAAGTGACGACCAAACAAGCGTCATTGTTTACTATTCATTTATAACATCAATTTATATAGTTATAGTATAAAACTACGAAAAAAAATACGAAATAAATTCGTGATAAATCAAGAGCTTTCCAACGAATGGTGAACGATTTCTGTGCGATTAAAATGGCGGAAATTCCATTTCCCTACCAACGGCTCGGTTGTACGTGAAAATCATCCGTCACACATTTCGTTCCCATCCCGCGTTCCATTTTCGGCTAGTTAGTCCATGTCTAAAACACATTCTGTGTTAAAACATCCGGGGGCCGCATGTCAGCCCTCATCTGGGATTTCTATTGCTAGGACCCCAGGGCTAAACTTATTTCTGTTCTAGAACCAAAAATTTCAACCATGTATCATGTTTTCTCCTCGATATTGATTCGAAATTCTATGAAAACATCAGAAATTAACAAGCGGTTGCAATCATGTTCACAATATCAATTATTGAGAATGATCACCTGTGTGTAAACAATTATTTATATAACCATGCTCATAACTCAGTTTGTTGGACACGCACTTCGCCGTAGTTAACATAATATTGTTGGATAAATCGAGAGCTTTCGAACGAATGGTCAACGAATTTTGTGGGATGAAAAACGACGAAGTACCATTTCCCTAGCAACGACTCGGTTGTAGGCGGAAATCACTGTAACACTACTTATATGTTTCGTGCGCGGAAAAAATTGACTCGCAAAATTGACGCGCAAAAATTGCTAGGACCCCAGGGCTAAAACATGATACATGTTAATGTGCCGGTCGGGAAAAAAAGTGTCGGTCGGGAAAAAAAGTGTTGGTCGGGAAAAAAAAGTGTCGCGAAAAATTCCTTGACCCCCAGCCAAAAGACATATCCATGTCAAAAAAGTGTCGCGAAAAATTCCTTGACCCCCAGCCAAAAGACATATCCATGTCAAAACGTCGAAGCATAACCAAGAGAACGCACCAACCACCAAAAATATCATCCACAATATCAACCAAGCGATTTAACATCGTATTAGATCCATGTCTTGTCATTATTATAATAATACATTTTCTCTATTTATATTTATTTCTTATACTCAATTTGCGTTTGTTTTTGTTTATTTTTTCCTTTCTTTAATGTAAAGTAGAAAGGTTATGAAATTAACATCACATTTAGACCCCAGTTGGTCCTAAATCTTCGCACCTTAGAAACACATCAATACCCATGTGAAACGCAAAGCGACTCACGAAAGGAATAAACTGAAAATTTGCTGTTTTGACTCGATCTTATTCAGTCTTTTTTGTTATCACTGTCTATGTTCGTGTGATGACTGACTATAAGAGTAGAGACGCCATAATCTACTCAAAAGAGCAATCAAACACAAGGAAGACAGTTTTTATCGTGTGCCCGATAATTTCCCCTTTTTGAATGGCTCTTGGATTTTCGCCCCCTGGCCCAAATTTCCTCTCCACGGCCCTGGCGAATGCTCGTGGAGTCAGTGACGGATTAATAGAATTTCGTGGGTGGGGGCGGTCCTATACCGGGAGTACCCCCCCCCCCCCCCCCCCCCCCCCCGAGAAATTTTTTAAAAAAGACCTTGAAAAACTAGCAGTTTTATTGGTTATAGACCCACACTTTATATCAGGTATGTAAAAATTAACATGAAAAACATAATTATTATTTGCACAAATTTTAGCTTGGTTACCAAACATCCATGTACACTTGAAAAAATAAATAAATAAATAAAATAAATAAAAAAAAAATAAAATTAACAAAAAATAAAGTGATTGTAGGTAAGTAATTTTTTTGGCAAAATTAAGTATATCGAAAAACGCAGGGAATGAAACATAAAGCGCTGGAGAACTTTAGTCCTCGTGATGTGATATTACTGATAAATTAAACACTCATACACACAGACACATACACTCACACACCCATACATTCGTAGACTCATATTGTAAACACAGGATTAAATAATAATACACTCTTTACTTTTTAATTTACTTTGAAGTAAAAAACCATTTAATAAACACTAACGATGAAATTAAATGAATAAAGTACATTTTTGATTAAAGATGAAAACTCAAATAAAATATTACCTTGTTAAACATTTTTCGTCTATTATTGAAAATATAAAACAGTGAATAATTCACTTCAGTCGAAAAACACTGGTTGTAATTAGTTAAGAAAACACGATTCGTTTCTTTCTTTGTCGAAACAGTAGGTAGGTAGGTTGATTATGTATTATGGCAATTGATTATGTATTGTTACCGTAACCAAAACCGGTAAACGAGAGACAAATACAGTAGGTAGGTTCCTACCGTGACTTGTTAAATAAACTGATGAACACAAACTTATCCCTATTAATTAAAATTGTATTCTTTACTTGCTGCCTTATGTTTTTTAAAGAAGAAAGATGTTATCTTCCATGCTCGTTTCTTGACGGAGCTACACTCAAACACTAAAAAAAAAAACTTTATTTCGCATTTAACATGGTTTGGTTTCTACTGCTCTTCTACTAACAAAAGGGCGACGATGGACGACAGCACGACACGGACTCAACACCACCGTTGCCAACCTGCTTTGATGATTTTTCCCTCAAGCACTTCTGGAAATCTCAGAGTTTACCGACGAAAATTCTGACACTACCCACGTAAATCTCCGATTGCCCCATGGCACCTACGCAGTTTATGGGCCAAATAAAATTCACATGAACAAATTAGTAAATTGGCTGTGACAAATTACGGTACCTATCATACCAGTTTCCCTACAGTATAAAGTTCCTTCATCTATACTCGTTTTTATTGTCAACCTACAAGCGCGATGACATGATTCTATTCTGACTTTCCCTTGCAAGAATTTTTTTTCTTCTGCCTCTCGGGGGGGGGGGGCCCAACGCCCCCCCTTTAATCCGTCCCTGCGTGGAGTTTGGACGAACTTGCAAATATCAGCGAACGTTTTTGAATGCTCCATTCGTCTGGCGGATGTTCCCACATAAGGACGTTCAATACGTCTGAAGTAGGTACCTACTTGAGTTTAGTATTCGATACAACTCAAACCAAATGAAAAGTACCTATCGATATACACGAGTACTCGCAAAAAATAGGTACTCATAAGAAATTTCATTTTTAAAAATAGGCAAAGAATTGTTAATTAAATCAATACCTACTTACAAAAAAAATCTAAACGTATTTCACCGTCCTTCCTATAGAATTAGAAACAGTAAGATGAATCGTAGAAAATATTTTCGTAAAATTTGATTTCTATTCTTACCAAAGGCCCTTCCTACACATTGCAAGACTCCCACCTTTCTTCTCAAAATACGCCCAGACATGGCATTTATGAGGAAGCATTACTTACACTGACTAAAAAAAAAAATTGTGCCCTCACAAAACTTATCTTTTGGTCCTGGAGGTTTTCGAGGATGCTGAATCCGAAGCCCGTTTTTCACGTAGACGTCTGATTTTTGAGGTACGGCACCTGCATTTTTGAAAAAATCACTTAAATTCCAGGATAACATATGTTCAAAAGATGATATGCTTGTTGGAAATCTAATGCTGAACACGCCTATACCACATATGATGGGCCTAAAATGCCTCCTTAACATGTCTTTTGCCTGAAAACGCAAACGACGTGGTTTTTCACAGATTTTTGACGATTTTTCTATAGTTTAAAAAAACAGTTTTTGTACAAATTACACCACTTGGCGACCTGAAAAAAATTGTGCAAAGAGCAAATAGGAATCAGATAGGATTGTTACGGAAATAAACTCAAAATGTCAAAATTCTCTAACTGCCCACCCCATTGCGAAATTTTGACCTCGGCTCACGATTTACAACATTCTTGAAGACCTGACCAAGGAAAATGCGGCAGAAATTATTTGGAACCAGAATGAGGGATTAATTGGTAAAAAAAATTGTTTAGAGGAAAATTCTTTACTTACAAACCAAGTAAACCAATTCTGCCGAAGTCTTATTGTTGAAGTAGATCCCGAACTTTGCCAACAATGCTTAAAACAAAGATCAAAATGAAATTCTCTGTGCGCTATGGGTGATAATATAGGTATTTCTTCAAAGATGCTTTGAGTGTTCTTGTTTTCAACCTCGAAGATCCGAAAACTGCACTGGAAAATTAACATGTCTTGTATGTGCCGGCAGCCATAAATACTCTGAATGTATGAACAAAAACGATCCCAAGAAACACCAATGTATAAATTGTAGTAATTATAACTCGCGGGTAAGTACTCATCAAACTTGGACTTGAAATATGCACAGTTTGGGACCAAATTCAAGAGCAGAGTTACAATGCTCTTAAGCGGTACTCCCCCTACCAAGAACCAACCACTTTCCGGGGTAGCAACATAGCATTTTCTTCATCAGTCAATAAGTTTTATTTTTGGAAAAAAATTAAATAGGTATTGAAAAGTTGGAGAAACATCATTATTGGAAAAAAAAAAAAAAAAAAAAAAAAAAAAAACGAAATATCACATAGGTAGGTAAGTACTGAAAAACGAAATATCACATAGGTACTGAAAAACGAAATATATCACGCAAAAATCAGTCTGCGTATTTTTCTTTGCCGCCAACTGAGTGAAGGACATCTTTCTGCATTTTTATGTAGTTAAAAAACTCCGGAGATTCAACTACTTTAAAAATCGGGACGAAGTCGGGACAGCAAAAAAAAATAATCGGGACGCTTCAAAAATCATAACGGGACGCCCGGGATACCTCGAAAATCGGGACATGTCCCGATAAATCGGGACGGATGGCAGCCCTCACTAGTGTCTTCTTTTCAAAAGATTATTCCATTATGGTTACAAAACAATATTAGTTTTTAACTTAGAGTAATAAATCAGCATTCCTTGACACTACGGTGGCTTAGAGGTCATGAAATGTCGTGGTAAAATTCCAAAAAGTGGCGAACGATTTTCCTACTATGAAAACTATGGGAGTTACTCTTCCCTAGTAACGCCTTGGTTGTACGTGAAAATCAATAGAAAATGTGCCGGTCGGGAAAAAAAGTGTCGGTCGGGAAAAAAAAGTGTCGCGAAAAATTCCTTGACCCCCAGCCAAAAGACGTATCCATGTTAAAACCAAATCTAGGTCAACCTAATTTTGAGTACCTACTCAAATTTTGCTACTACTACTGGAGCCTATTTTATAAACCAACAAATGACAATTTACAAGCCTATTTTATGTACCTACAAGTTGTAAAAAATGAGTGTGCAAGCGTTTCATAAATGCACTGTGAAAATTAACAAGTTTACAGGCGAATTTGGACAAGTTACAAGTGTTTCCCCATCATTTTGAACAAGTTTTACAGTCCATCCACCTGTAAAAATGTTATTTTCCTGCATTGTGAGTGGACAATTTTTCGGGCTTTAATACGAGGGAATCATCTTCTGCTGAAGAAAACAGACAAGAAAGAGGCCAAAGATTTTTTTCAGTCACGAATGAACGCTCATTTCGTGGGTATTTTTGAGTTTAACGAGAGATTTAGGATGCCTTCCGAGATTCTTGAGAGATTCAAATGGTGCGTGACCCTCTGCAATTTTTCCTGATCGGGTATTGAGGATCTCCCCATAATTGAAAAACAAAGTAAAGTGTGAAGATTATCTCGAAGTTACTGATTATATTCCTAACTCAGCTGCATTAAGATTTGATGAACTGATTAATAATTTCCGCTGAATGAAGGAGAAAAATCCGATTTTGCCAGGTATCAGAATAAGTTGAAATCTTTCAACGCTCCACACACTTTCTCCACATTTCAGTTTATAATTTGTCTGTCTTCCAATCATTACACCTTGTACTGTAAACATCCTATCTTGTAATTAACACCGTTTTTATATTATGATTCGCTGACTTCAATTTCGGCATCTCGCTTGACGTTGTTCATTTCGTTTGTCCCCTCACGCCAATTTTCTTTTCTGCAACACTTGTAAACTTAGAAAAAACGGAAGTTAAAAAAACGTTGTCTATTTCCACGAAAAATAAAGAGTTACACTGTTAAATCGATTTCGACGGTTAGGCCATCATCAGTAACAAACAATACTGATGATGATCTAACCGTCGAAATCGACTCTTTATTTTTCGTGAAAATAGACAACGTAAACTTCCGTTTTGAAATGGGTTTCCACAACTTCGTCGCGAGTGATTTAGTTCGTGTAAACTTAGCTTCTACAAGTGTAACTTGTACTCTTTGTTTTGGTGAAACCCTTGTTCTAGTTACCGTGCATTACAAGTACCTGTACTTGTTAACTTATACACTTATAACTTGTTTTATGAAATAGGCGCCTGATCTAAAGAGAGACGTTGTTTTCTTCTCCTCACCTTCCAAGAGGTTGTGGAGGGTGAAGACATAAGGAAAAAAAATAAAGAAATATATTGGTGAATAATGCACGGGAAGTGATTGACTTTATACATTTTAGTAAGAGTTAAAATAAGAGAAAAAACAAAATATGAATTCTCGGACTTTACACTCCGCCACACTCATAAACCCCCTCCACCGACAGTAAATTTTGATCATAAGACTTCCATCATTAAATTTGGAACTCCTGACATATTTTCCAAAACAAGACTAAATTTATAGTTGAACAAAAAAATGATCACGAAAATCTAACGAGAACTATAAAACATTATGATTCATTATTATTACTATTGCCCCCCTCCATTGACCCCCTTTCATTATGAAATTTGAAACTCCTGATTTAAGATCCAAAATTAGACCTAATTCACAGCTGAACAAAAAAGTTCCAGTCATGCAGCATGATCGTATGAGCGCATTTTCTTAAGTTAGGTATCAAATTATATTAAATTAAATTGTTTTGAAATTTGAGCTTTTGGAATGAAAAGAGTCAAAAGTAGCCATACGTAGTAGTGCAAAGTTAGTCATAACGTTTATGGCAAAAACGTGTTTTAAATAGTAATATGCTATTCATAAATTGCTTTTAGATTTTCCGCTTTTCTGAAGTTTTTATCGATTGTACAGCAAATTTTAATGATATTTAAGAACATTTTTCAGCATTATTTTGTACATACATTTTTTATTTATCTATTATATATTTGATAAACTTTATTTCAGCAACATTCTGCTAAAAACTATGAATTTAACAATAATTTTTAGCCGTATTTAGCCATTTTCAGCACATTTTTTGAATTTTGATCAATTTAATGCGCTCAAAAAGTGATGGCCAACGAACTCATCCTTTCGTTTAGAAATCTTGATTTTTTGGCGCAAGAACGGAATTTTTATCTCAATCTTAAGGAGGGTTTATCGTCTGGAATGACACACACACACACACCTATATATATATATGAAAAACGCAAACTTCAGGAATAGTTTCAGAATGCCTCAAAACGGATTTCAATGAATAAATTTTTCAAAAATTTGATTTTAAAACTTTCCGAGCTATTGCAATAGCTTCATTTTCTACGAAAATTCGATAAAAGAATCACAAGAATTGTTTGTTAAAAGTTACAAAAGAAGTATTGTTAAAACAACATGATTCATCAGTATTATCTCCTATATTCACCCCCTCTCATGATGAAATTTGAAACTCATGACAGACATTCCAAAGCTATATCGAATTCGTGATGGAACAAAATATGAATAAAGAAAATCGGTTCAACATTTTTAGTTTGTGCAGCGCTTGTAAAGAATCGGTACCTAATTTATTATCGCCTTCAACCCCCCTCTCGACAGCCAATCCGAAATTCCCAAGGATTCGAATCGAACCAAATAAGGATCACGAAAATCATTCGAGAACTGGGTGACGTCGACAAAATTTGTCGGAAAAACCACATTTTTTCAGCTTTATCCCCTCAATTCCCCGTCTTTCATCATGGAATTAAAACCCACTCCTCTGGATCATTCCCTCTTCTTAAAGAAGCCTTGCCTATAAGGCATAGCTTCAGAGGGACGTCGCAAAAAGGGTGTCTGGTTGATAGAGCCTTCTGAAGATGAGTTATACATTCCGCATAGCTTTCATGTTCTGCGGGATCTTCGGAGGACCATAAAAAGGCTGCTTAGGTGGACGTGGTCAATAAATTTTCAATCCCCAAACCACATCATGACGATTGATGGATTTTACGTTTGTGCATACGCTGTGAAAACTATTAATTTTTGACTCGCGAAATTCACAGCGGACCATTCCCAGAAGCTTTCATCAAAATCAAATTAAAAGTTCGAAGAAAATAGAACCATTTAGATATGTTTGTATTAAATTAATTTCGCAATACAAACGAGAAAAAAAGACCAACTTACGCATTTACCCATAAATTTCCTTAACCCATTCGGTGCGGACCGTATTTGAGGAAATACTTTAGGATCATCCGACCATACTGGCTGTATTTCCAGAAAGACGCTAGCCAAGAGGGAAGTTTTTTCGTATGGGGGCTGCGAATGTGTGTCTTCAATATTATTGTTTCCCGTAAGGTGGGTTGGGTTTCTGTCAGTGTTCCTTTACTGAGTAATGACCTTCGGATCCGAAAAAATACATCCATAGTGGCCTTAAGTATCGATTTCACGTTTGATAATGAGATTTCTTTGTGTTTTCATACAATATTGTTATCAATTGTTGCATTCGATGCTATTATCGATAAAAGTGTGAAGTATGGAAGAATTTTCAATGTACCTAGGTCTTTTTGACATTGAAAATGTCTAGTCGACGGGTCAACCGAAATTTTGTTACGCAAAGAAAAACGTCACGCAACCTATAAACAAGTTAGGTGTTCTTTTCTTTTGATTTTCACGTACAACCAAGCCGTTGCTGTGGAAATGAAACTTCTGTAGTTTTCACTGGTCAAAAATCGTTCTCCAGTCGTTGGAAAGCTCTTGATTTGTCACGCATTTCTTTCGTACGTGTTCTTCTATTCATGTCGTAGTTTTATATTTATTTATGTTATAAATGGATCTAGTTAAAAATGCCGCTTGTTGTTGGTTGAGAAGTTAATCTTGGTTATAGTAATTGTAGACGCGCACCATAACAGAAAATTACCCACCTGTGAATTCATATTCGTGGAAGAATTGGGCATCGTCGAGACTGGCTTACAGCAAATTCAGTAATTGTGTGTCAATAATATTAACATGTATCATGTTTTAGCCCTGGGGTCCTAGCAAATTTTGCGAGTCAATTTTGCGAGTCAATTTTTTTCCGCGCACGAAACATATAGTGTTACAGTGATTTCCGCCTACAACCGAGTCGTTGCTAGGGAAATGGTACTTCGTCGTTTTTCATCCCACAAAATTCGTTGACCATTCGTTCGAAAGCTCTCGATTTATCCAACAATATTATGTTAACTACTGCGAAGTGCGTGTCCAACAAACTGAGTTATGAGCATGGTTATATAAATAATTGTTTACACACAGGTGATCATTCTCAATAATTGATATTGTGAACATGATTGCAACCGCTTGCTAATTTCTGATGATTTCATTGAGCTGGTGTTTCGATGATTTCAAACATGATACATGGTTGAAATTTTTGGTTCTAGAACAGAAATAAGGATTTAGGGATTTACGTCGTGAGTCTTGAATAGTTTTGTTTTTTTTTTATGTTTTCTAATTGTTATTTTATTTAAAACAATAAAAAACATTGAAATTACAGAGGCATTTTCAATGCTTATAGCTCTTCTCTCATAAGAGAGAAAGTACGAGCGGACAGCCGCGTTTTGTTTTTCACATTTTTACAGTCTGAGTAATGACTGAGGATGCTGGGGAAAATGAGGCCTGCACCGAATGGGGTAACAACCACCCAATGCGCTCAAACATTTCGTTTATTCGGTGTTTTTCCAAGTTGGTAGGTATTGGGAGTAACCATAAAAAAGTCCAGTCATGCAGCATGACCCCATGAGCGAATTTTTGAAGAAATCTTCGACATTTCAGTCGCTATTGATTGTGTAGAGAAATTTTAGTTTATGATTTTGGGTCTGCGTGCTAGTACGTACATAAATAGAACTTCTTCATAATTTCATGGCTGATATTTTCTAAGCCATAGTCAGTATTAAAGCTACATCAAGTCCTAAAACAGTTGAGCGTAAAACATTAAAGAGAGCGACCGAGAGAATCGGAGGACGGAATATTTCACAGAGTAAACTCATCAGTTGTGATTACTTTTTTTTTTTAAACAAGCACCTACTACATACGTTTTAAACAGCATGGTTCTAGGATTGGTTATACAGGGATACTTCCATAAGAGTAGTTCAATCTGAATTTGGACAATGTTTCATGCAAATATTACCGATTTTTACAACTAGCGAACGGCATTATTTCGATTTTTGACTGATTTTTCAACTTTAGAATTTTTGAAAACTTGATACATATTCTTATAGGAAATTTTACGCTGATTCCGAATATACCACATGTTAGTATGCTGAAAAAATTATTTCGCACAACAAATCGCAAAAAACAGGCTATTTTGAAATTTTTGACTACATTTTTGAAAATTTCAACCCGAAGATAATCCGATCATGCTGGCCAACGAACTTGAACTTTCGTTTTGTGTCCTTAATATTTTAAAATTTGTTTGAAGTTTCTAGCACAATTCTACGGACAGTTATCGTCTGGAATGACACATACATACATACATATATACATACATACATATATACATACATAAAAAAATGCGTTAAACTTCAGAATATGATTCAGAATAGCCTGAAACGGATTTCTGCATAAAAATTTTCCAAAAATTCACATTCTACAAATTTTGAGGCGAGAGCAATAGCTTAATTTTCTTCAAAAATTCGCTAAAAAGCATCAATAGGAATGTGATTCAGTTTCCAATGTGGCCATTGAATACATACCTGTAAAGCTCGATATTAGTGATGGAGTTGGTGCACATGTCATCCATGCGCTATTTTTGCGTTTTTTAATTTTACAGCTAAGTGAAGCGTAGGCTTTTTTCCCTGCTCCAATTTAGAGAAAATAAGTGAGGGTGCATTGCTGGCTGGACACTCCATATCAGGACGGTGAAACTCCCATAATTTGATGGTGAAAGAGTTTGAGCTTCACGCTAGCGCGAGGGTGAGATTCAGGTGAGCTTTCGATCTACTTGGTAATTTGCGTCTCCGTGGAACTCAAGTCCAGGGATCCTCCACTAAACAGTCTCGATAGTATCGATTCGGCATCCTAACGCATCGATGCATTCCAAAGACATTGTAATAGTAAACTAGACCCACTCGTAGCGCTAGTGACGCGTTGCAAATTGAATGGTCTATAGTCGGCCATATTGGGGGCAACATCGTTTATTTATGTGCAATGAAGATTGTATTATTATAGTTCATCTACTCATGAAATTTCTTTGATAATGCACAATGGTTAAAGTGCGTGCGGCATTTAACTGCATAAATCACAAAACTGAAGACTGCACACTCTCATTTCACAAGTAAGTATAGATTTTCACAATTTCCTAAAGATTGTTTTGGTCCGTTGTAGGCCTCTTGATGTGGTAACGCACGGTACTTATTGTAGTTGATGATAATTTTCTTTTTACTAACTTATCAATATGCATGAGCTACAAAGTTTCAAATTAATCTAAATTTTGTTTTGTTTTTTCCACAGATTTCCTATAAACAAGAAATTGAGAGAATTGTATGAAATTGTTTTTTGTATTGACATTGTATTGTACTATTGTATATTGTATTGTATTGACAGAATTGTATGAAATTGCATGTAAAATGAAAATAATATAATAACAGAAAGTGCCATGAAGTAGTTATTCATTTACTTATTCAATTGTTCAGCTCCTCTGATCATACTCCTTGCCCCATCCAGGTGAACCCATGGTGTTCGTAAAACTGTGTCTTATGTACAAGATGTTGTCTCAATATTGAAATGCAGAGCGATTCTTCTGTTACTTTGGAAGAATGGTTCTGAGATAATTGCTTTTGAATAATGGAAGGATCTTTCACTTTAAAATGCCTAACTAACTTATGCTCTTTTATAAGTACCTACAGTATGAAAAGTACAATATCGCCACTACGCAAAACTACATGAAATCATATTGGTAAGTAATGCATGCATTACACGGACGTCCCTATGGATGGATTTTATACATATTTGGTGAGTTAAAATAAGAGAAAAAACAAATATATCATGACTTCTCGACACCCCCCCCCCCCCCCATTAACTCCCTCCGCCGACAGCAAATTCAAATAATAAAACTTCCAGTATGAAATTTGAAGCTCCTGACATATTTTTATAACCTAGACCGAATTTATAATCGAATTTAAAAAATGATCTCGAAAATCTGACTTGAATAGTTAAAACATCATGATTTATTACTATTACCTCCTCCAATCTTCCTCGTCCATAATGAAATTTGAAACTCCTAATATAGGTACCTTCCAAAACTAGACAAAATTCTTAGTTGAACAAAAAAGAATCACAAACATCTGACGATATTAGTTGAAACATCATGATATTTTACTGTTACCCCCTCCATTCACCCTTTTTCATAATCCCTTTTTGAAATTCCTGATATAAGATCCAAAACTAGACCAAATTCATAGTTGAACAAAAAAAGAATCACGAAAATCGAACGAGAATTGTGGCCTAAATAAGTTTGTAAATCGTCATATTTGGTTAGATATTCCAAAGACAAGCAGCTCCCACAGTTTGTCTCTGTTGAAAATATTGCATAAAATTCATTTACAAACTGTGTTGTCATCATAATAATTGACGTTTTTAATGATTTTAGACTAATTTTCATCAAGATAATACAAAATATGTTTTCTACGAACACTTATACACAAACTAGCTAGCCTTACAATTCAAAAAGGGCGCGTGAAGTTGACCCCAATATGTCCGCCAATGCTCTCTTCAATTTGCATTAGGCGGCGTCTGAGATCCACGTACAGTTATAGGGGCTTGATGCATTCAGATGCAGTGATAAGAGTCGTTTCAGAGCGCTCTGGAGACCTCCCTCAAAAGCATTTCCTATTGAGAGGTGATGTACTGTGATTGTTTCCTGAAACGATAGCTGTGGCATAGTTCATTGGTTAGGATAACGGTCTCGTGAGACAAATGTCGTGGGATTGAGACCTGAAGAATGGTTATTTTTATTCTTTGCTTGTACAACTCCCGAAATATACTTCTAAAACGTCATTCTGACCAGCATGTTCAACTAATCTGAATTTTCGCTAAGGGATTGACTACTTTGTTATGTACCTATTTTTGAGATGCAAGCATCCAGACCACCTAATTATACACTTCATTCTGACCTACATGTCCACTAATCTGCATTTCTACTAAGGGATTGACTACTTCGCACTGTTGGTTCACAAGGGGCACAACTCAAAAAATGTAGTTTTTGGGAAAACGCTTTCAAAGTTTTTGCAATTCTTCTCACCTCAATTGTGTCGCTGCTATATAGGTTAGCTCTTTAATTATTTTTGCGTTTTGTGAGGAAACTACTGAACTTTTGATGGCACTAGGTCTTGTATGACTCATAACCAATTTTACTTTAAAAAAAAAAAAAAAAAACCGAAAAATGATTAAATTTGGAGTTGCGCCCATTGTATTTTGATCACTCCAGCTGTGGTTTTGAGTTGGGCCCATTACCTTCCCACTTTAGCATACAATAATTGGAAAACGAAAACAGTGAATTATTAAGTAATACATTAAATTGGCGCTGAAATCATGACAAATAATCTTTGAAAAATGTACTTACATACTTTTTTATTTAACAATGGAACATCCAAATCCTATTATGTACTGTCTAATGACTCTTGAGATCACAAAATTCCTAGTTCAAAGATTGAAGTGTCACAAAATTAGTTGTTCTATATTCTAATGACTTTTAAACCACGAAATTTCAAAATTGTCTGCTATATTGAACTAGAAAAATCACAATACACTTTTCAGACTTACATTGCATAGTACCATGAGCATGGAAGTACATGGAAATTATCCTGAAAACTTCGAAATCAACAACTGAGTCCATAACTCGAACTAAAATACTAAGGTTCATTATTGGAAATAATAAAACAAAAGAGAGAAGGTAAGTGAGTAATTAATGAACCATAAACAAACTAAAATGAAGTAAAGGACACATGCAATCAGCAACTCTAGCTGGAAGGGGTGGACACCTAGGTAGGCGCTTACAAACTGTCATAAAACCTTTTTGACTTGCGCCCCTTGTCCTTGAACAATCCCCTCCAACTCTAAAAATGCAACAGGGACTCTTTGTGCATTCTAGCGGCAATAGTTGGTACTATCAAAACGCCTCTTGTACCTGCATGTAGATCTCGTTCTGGTGGTTTTAACAGTGTAAATAACTCAAAAATGCCATTTTTTGAGTTGCGCCCCTTGTGAACCAACAGTGCGACTTGATGTTATGTATTTTTGAGATTCGAGCTTGCGAGCATCCAGACCACCAAACTATATACATCATTCTGATCTACATGTCCAACTAATCTGCATTTTTACAAAGGGATTTACTTACTGGAACTTTTTCAATTTTGGCGTTCAGAAGGTCAGTTGATTTCAAAATGAGCAAATTGATGTGTTGGGAGGCTGAATCGATACTATCGAGAAAGGCTATTCGATGGCAGTAAATAAGAGTGGGGTATCCCTAGATTTGAGTTGCACGGAGACGCATGTCTACTTGGTAACAGTCCGCTGTTTCCCCATCCTCTGCCACCATCTTCCACTCCCCCAAACTAAACGTTTCCTACAATTTTGGAACCAGTGGCGATATCTTGTCTGTTCAACCATACAGAGTTTTAAAACAATTGAAAGTAGCCCATTAGTGAGAATTATTGAAGAATACATTTTTCCCAAATGATGTTTTGTTATTGGGGTGAACTACTTTCCTCTTCTGGTACTGGATGTATTTTCTTTCACCTCTTCAGCAGCAATTTTCGAACCTAGAAACACCTCGACCATTGCTGCACCGTCGATTTGTTTTGTTAATACGAATATAAGGTATCAACCAAATTGATTACCATTATCTATTTCAAAATCAAATTTCATTGCCACTACAACCCTGCACCATGAACCTTCAACAATGGTAAGTTGTGTTCTAATTGTGTACCTACCTTACCTATTTGATTATAAAATGAAGCGAACCAACATCACCATCTTGATTTTTTCCTCTGTCGATTATTCCTTGTGATTATTTAGATGTTTCAAGCATGTATTTTCGGTTGTTGTGTTGTCTAAAAAGTTTGTTATGTGCTAAAAATATTTGATACCTCGACAGGAGTTCGAGCTCGTGTCCTTACAACTACGGGAAAATTTCCCCTTAGTTGCAACACTTCAACGGACTATGAGGTCGGTGTAATCAAACCTCTTCGATTGTGAGAGCTACTTTCCTGGAGCTTAACACTTCCCTGTAGTCAAATAGGTACGAACCGTCCCGGCTGATTTGGGGTCGGAAGAATGACGAAGTGAAACTGCAGGCCGCTGGCTAAGCAGATGCTCGCTGGAAGATCAGCAGTCGAGCGAGGTCACTGTCACGGTGTGTTTTGACTCAAATAGAGTAGAGAGTTTTTGGTGACCACTAACGTACCCTTAACGTCACCCTCACGTACCCAAGAGTACGTGACCTTGAGGGGACGTTAGCAACGTACTATGTTAGAATGGCTCATTTAACGTCACCCGTTTGGAGAACTAAAGGCACACGACACCAGCCTAACCTTCCTATAAATGTAACCCTACTGCTCACCTCAAAATCACTCGAATACTGCTGAAGTAAATATATAATAGTTTTTCTTTTCAAATGCCTCATTACCAACTAATTATGTTGATGTAGCGGGTAGGTTTTTGAACACCCCTCAAACTTGGTTATTTTACGTTTCAAGTCGTGTAGAAACCGAATGTGCCATCTGAAGTCCACCTCCGCTGTCCAGATTTACTAGCCTTCAACTCGATCGAAAAGTTCCGTTCTTTTGCGCTCAGGCTCTATTTGAGCTTTGTTTCTATTATTATTTCACATATTTTAAATGAGAAAACCGAGTTTTAAGACACTACTTCTTCGTAGTATTGTTCTTAGGTTAACTGATCTCTCAGCTATTTTCTCGTGTAAATTGTGTGAAGTACTGCCTTCACTGATGATTTTGTCAGGTAAAATCCTGTTTCATTGTCATAGAGATAAATACTTTTTCATACTTGTTGATAATTTGCCCAACGGAAAACCCAAAAACATGAAGTTCGTAACGACTAATGACCTATAAGTGCAACTAAACCACGGTGTTCCACACTTGAGGCTTACTATCCATCCCCTGTTTACGAATTGAAAACTAAAAATGAGAAATTAGCCCTTATTTGCACTGAAACACTATGAAATTAGAATTCAGGATTGAAAATCGGCGTTTCATATCGGAATGAAGAAATTGATCAGTCAACCAGTAGACAACAAGACAGCTGGGGGAAAATTATCGCGTTACCCAACCACCGTT
Organism: Adelphocoris suturalis; assembly: GCA_030762985.1. NCBI lineage: Eukaryota > Metazoa > Arthropoda > Insecta > Hemiptera > Miridae > Adelphocoris > Adelphocoris suturalis. Next base: position 159,916,821 of record CM061040.1, read on the forward strand.
AATGTGACATCAAAATTAAGGCAACCGTTCTCCCGGTTCCATTTGGGTTAGCATCTTCGTTTGCTCCCTCAAGACTACGGTAACGGGTGACGTTAAGTTGAAGTCGCCAAAAACTCTCTAGTGAGGAAGTGAAAGGTGCTGCGACAGGAAGTGTGATGTTTACGGGGTTAATTTCCTCTTAGTTGCAACACTAACAGCTGAGGCCGGTGTAATCAAACCTCTCCGACTCCGAGAGTTATTTTCTTGGAGCGTAACAACTTCAATGCTTCAAGAGAATACATTTTATCTCGCTCCATTGGTCTTTTATAATGTAATTTGACCATTTAGATTCCTATTATGGAGTAACAATGTTTAGGGAAGCGATTCATTAAGTTCTGGTGGTGATGTCTTGTTTTTAACCTAAGATGTGGTTCGCTTCATTTCATAATCAAATAGATAGTAGGTACCTACACAACAAGAATACAACTTATCATTTTTGAAGATTCAAAGTGCAGGGTTCTAGTAGCAATGAAATTTGATTTTGAAAAATTACAAAATACCTAGGAGAGAATAGGCCGAATAAGGGCCTGCCAGTGAGTAGGTTGGTTCTATGCAATCTAGCGGGATTAAGGAGAACCAGAGCCTCCCCCAGGCAGCAGTTTCCCACTGCTCCCCAGTTGGATCGCTAGTAGCCATGCCAGACTCTTTCTGTCTTGTCTCCCTAGTGCCTTAGTGCTTTCTTCTCTGTTTTTATTCCACTGCTTCGTACATACGAATTCAACATGGATACATTTTTTCATTATGAAAAATTTTGGTTCCATATAACACATGATCAATTTCGGAACCATGTCTATCTGTTTGTGGTAAATCCTTGTCACGCACATAACTATTCTAAGTTAAAAAACTCAAAACAGGATAGTTTGGTTTAGCTTCTAGACGGTGCCCAATAACTTTCGTTACCGTTGGATCAATGGTAGTCTGTGAGCATACTTGAACGTAATTTTAGCGTGGAACACACTTTTACTGGGACCTAAAAGTGAAAAATGTCACAAAATATTGTCTCGAAAAAAAGAGGCTAAAGTAGCGACGGATCTAATTTTTTTTACTATTTAACCTATGGCACTGAAATTTAAAATGGAGAACCCGTGGGACCTATAGAAACGAATCATGAAGTCTAGTGCCTTCCCCCAGATCAGCTGAGTGAGATCTGGAGTTAAGTTCTTTGATATTCAACACATAAAGCTGAAATTTGGAATGGAGGCCCCTTGGGGCGTCTAGAAACAAATCCTGAAGTCTAGAGGCCTCCCCCGGATCAGCTGAGTGAGATTCAGAGCAAAGTCTCTTACTTTTCAACCTATGAAGCTGAAATTTTGAATGGAGGCCCCTTGGGGCATGTAGAAACAATCATTAAGTCTAGATGCCCCCCAGATCAGCTGAATGAGATCCTGCATTAATTTCTTTTCTATTCTACCTAAGAAGCTGGATTTGGAATGGAGGCCCCTTTGGGATGTCTAGAAACGAATCATGAAGTCTAGAGCCGCCTAGATCAGCTGAATGAGATCTGGAGCTAAGTTCAACCTATGATGCTGAAATTTGAAATGGAGCATGTTCCTCCAATGTTTAGCCGAGGCTCAAGGTAAAAGCAAAAGGGGGTCTAGGGTCTCCCAAGCAGGGTCAAGGGGCGGAGCCCTTGCAAGGCATACAGCACCCAGTTTTCATCATCTATTGTCCGATTCAGTTCAAACTCAGGGGGGGGGGGGGGTTATGTTATGGAAAGATACCCTATGAATTATATCGCAATTCGTTGAGTTAATACCTAACTATTGTGCATGTACAAAACTAAAATTAGTTGGCACAGGCGAAACTCCGATACTAATTGGCCGATTTTTATGAAGATTTCAAGGATTGCGCAGGTTAGGTCCTAAATGATGACCTGTAAATTCCATTGCCATTGGATTCATAATAGTTTGATGCGGATGTGCATAATTCTGTAGAAACAGAATTTCGATCGCCAGATGAAGTCTTTACATCAAAAGCGCTCGCCACCTGTACTCAACTTGTTCCGACACCCGTGGGTACTTTATTGAATTCGAGCCAGGCTACATCACCTACCCCCCTGCTAGTGACATTATGGACACCTTATTGAGAATGATCACCTGGGTGTACACAATTATTCGAATAACCTTGCTCATAACTCAGCTTGTTGGCCAAGTTAACATAATATGGTTGGATAAATCGACGTATGGGATGAAAAACGACGAAGTACCATTTCCCTAGCAACGACTCGGTTGTATGCAAAGACATAAAGAAAACAGTTGATTGTTCTCTATTATTTCACTCTTACCACTAGCGAAAATAACCCTTTAGATTTAATACCATATTTGGGTTAGGTTTAAACATTTAATCAATTTATACTTCTTTTCACTTTATCTAGGGATTCACGTAGGTTGGTTTGAACTCACACAGTACCTCCTGCTCCCATTTTCATGCATTCATGAATCTAAGTTGTCAGGACAGGTAATGAAGTTATCAAAGTGCTGTTCAAATAACGGTTTTATTTTAGTAAAGAAAATATAATATCTTGGCGCAAGGTACAAAATAAAAATAGATTCTTAGCATAATGTAGTAGGTATCCGATGGTGACAAGAAGGAGTAGGTACCTATCACGTATCCTGAGTTGCCAAATACAAAATGAAAACATTAATACATGCAGCTCAAGATGGCATTTCTCATATTGTGAACCTCCACAATTTGGACCTATATAATCTGTTACATAAATAAATTGGTGTGCGAATAATAATTGACCATTGTCTTCCTCATAAGAATATGAAGTATCAAAATTTTTTTTGGTAGTCAACAGATCTGAGAGAATAGTTTATTTTAGTCAAATTCTTGATTTTTTAAGAACATCACGCTATAGTATATATATCAGAATTGAAAGGTGAAATAGTACATAAAACACGTTATGTCAATTTTAAAAAGAGTGGGTAATTGAAGAAGATATACAAAACGAATTATGCATTAAGTAGGCCGTGTGGAATAAGCTCTCGATTTATAATAAATTCCATAACTTGATTCATTCTAAAATTATGCCCAGTCTAGTGCCTCAACCAACAAAAGTATGTTTTTTCCAAATTATGAAAGGCGAATACTGTAGGTATTTTATAGAAAGGCATATAAAAATGTTGGCTTCCAATCATTTTCAAACTTCTAGGACTGTAAAATGTCTGTAGCTATACACAGGAGTTCAGAAATGTTCATTAGGATTGTTCGATAAATGCAAATCAGCGTCATTAGACATGTATGTTAGGAAAAATAAAAGAACTATGGAAGGTAAATAAATAAAAATCTTCATAGTACATCACTAATGGTCCAATCCACCACGGAGAAGTACTAATTACAGTTGATCCAGCTATCTCACTGTTGTTTTGAGGAATAACTCCCGACTATAGATTAAATCTCATTTAGCCCTCTGTGGTGGGACTGGTCCTAAGTAGTTAAATTAAATTGTTAAAAAAATTGCATTAACTTCAACATTCATCACAATATATATTACTAATAAAAATACCGACACGTTAGTCATTTTATTTGTAACATGTATTAAATACTTTAACACGTAACTATCACAACTAGTACAGCTGCCACTGAACGCGGCAGACTACTGTACCTACTTAATACTAAAATATCTTCTTGCCTGATAGCTAATGTGCCACTAAACACACCCTCTACTCCAAACAATCTGACATAACTAAATCGTCTGGTCAGTTGAAAGACATCAGAGACCGTGAGGTTCGGTACCAATTATAAAAACATTGCACATCAACCATTTTAACCAAATATTAAATGTAGGGGTGTATGTATATATCAGCTTTCTTTACAAATAAGTTATCTTACTACTAGCTTATAAATAATAGTAATAATAATTCTATTAGTGATTAACAGCGCATGAACGTGTTGGACATGTTCTATAGGATTTAAGAGAAAAAAAGGAGCGGACTCATATCAGAGATAAATATAACCCACATGAAATCAGAAAGGAGAACTTCCAATGGATACGTTACCAGTTCTAGTATAGTAGTTATCATGCACAACAGAAATAAGACAAACATACAGATTATGGGCAGAGTAGAATGCTTGTCACATCTCTCAACACTAAACAAGCATCCTGGTTTTTAAAAAATAAAAGCAGAAATTCAGTTAGAACTATGATATACATCCCTACTGGACATTATGATTTTCATAGGACATCATGAATAACAATATTTCACCAATGTTCCCTTACGGCCTCGAAGAAGATTCCACTGAGCATTTTCTTTTCAGATGCGACCGTTACTGGAGATCTAGAAAGGGAGCACTTGTTCATCACACTATTGAATGTGCTTCTCTCAGATGCTTTTAGTGGAAGAGATTTAAAGGCGGCGTTACACATTCGCACGAGTGTTACGAATGACGAGGCAAACGGACAACGCGAGTGCCAAGGGCGAATGTGTAATTGGCCACTCGTAGCTCGTCTCGTCCGATCGCCTGGTCATTCGTGGCGCTCACGCTAGGAGCAGTTTTCTGGCAAAAATCAAAGGAGGACGAGCTTCCCAAAACAGGAAGCGGGAGGTGTATACACATTCGCACAAAATTTTTCAGAAACAGGGTATTTCCAAATTGAGAAGATACAAATTTTACAAAACTAATTATTGTCTCGACAAAATCCATAAAATCCACGGAATCGCATGGGAAAAGCGGAGGTTTTTGGTCAATGCGGAGGTAAGTATTCTTTTGCTGATTGACTGGTGCAGTGCTATTAAGTAAGTGTTATAAGTTGTTACTCGCGGCAAGAGCTTCCTTGAACTGAGGCGAATGTGTAAACGGTTCACTCGCATTGGATATCAACAAGAGGCTCGTAGCAGCGCCTTGTGCTAGCACCACGAATGGCGAACGCGAGGCACGAACGCGAATGTGTAACTGCGGTTTAACAATTTGCTGACTTGAGCAAAAGAAACACACATGATGTGTCCAGCTCAGGGCAGCCAGTGGAATCCTCTTTCATGTTGAATGGGCCTCAGCTTGAGGGTGAATATAAGCTGTTTCAAAGGAAACACCAAGAAGTGAAGTGAAGATGCAGATTGATACAGTGGAAGATGTGATATACACTAAATTCATGGGGATTGGCCAATCGCCACTATTTCATGGTAATGTTATTTGATTATAAATTTGGTAATAATTTGAGAAATTGGTGATCAAATAGATGTGTGAACTAATTAGGACATAGTAGTAGTATTTTCTCTAGACATGACACGTAATTTTATTGTTCTACCTCATTAATATTTTATTTATTATTTTAAAATAATTAAGTAGAATAATAGAATTACGTGTCATGCTTTGAGAAAATGGAGGCTCAAAAAGCAATGAAATGATCTCCATCATGTGTTGACGGGTAATGGAAAAACAGTTCAAAGACACTTGGAAAATGTTTACTACCTACTATTTAGTATTTATCCATTCACCAATCTATTACATGCGACGAATTTGCTAACAATAAATATGTCCAGCTAAATTGCTATACCCAATTTTAATAGCTAAATCTTGTGATTATACCAGAAGAATTTTCACTACAAAATGTAAAAAACTCTTGGAAAATAACTCCTCGCTTTCAGACGAAATGACAGATCTCCAAGTGGGTACAAGTTCAATATAACTTTGGTGAGTTCTTTTCAAGCTACAAACATGTTTTTTGTTGCACAAAAAGTTTCACTTTAGCCAAACCCACTCACTTTAGCTTACTTTCAACGGTATTGTGGTTACATACTTTCTATGTGGAATCAATTACGTGTAGAATAATAAAATAAAATAGGTACAGAGAAAATGAAAGAGGAACAGCAACTGGCAGGTTATTTAGGCGACATACCAATTGAACGTTCGTGGATAATTCCGAAAATGATTTGATTTAAATCAAAGGGTATGAATTTTTAAATTTCAACAGCACTTGTTTTATCACAATATTATTTATTTTTCAGTAATCACGACAATTAGTGCTCTTTAGAGGAACGATTCTGTCAGAATTAAAATTAAATCTAAATATCAATAACTATAAATTATACCTGCACATGAAATTAGACAAAAAAGATAATATATTTGTACAAATAAACACAAACAAAACAGGATGAAAAATAATCCTAAAAATACTGGTCCTGTTCCTAATAATACTGGTGTACTAATATCAAAGATGAAAAATTTATCGAGTACACTAGGTGCACATAATTCCAACAAATTACAAACACGAATAATAAATAACATATACACATGAGTTGGATGGTAAGTGCCTGAGCAGCAACCGATTAATTAAATATAAAAACGTGATTATAATTCAAATATCACACCTATTCAAAAAAATAACCGTGTTTCCAGTACAAAATATTCATTTTACACGAACCAGTCCTCATAATCATACAAAGTCGTACAATTGTTTCAGTCCCTCTTAAATCTATTGAAACATTTCAACCAAAAGATGCATTTTTCTACGCTATTCTGATTCAGAAGTATACAGGTGAAATCTCCACTTTACTATTGGTAGGATAATGTGAGGTCTTCAGTATTTTTTGTTCACCAGTTACTGGATAATTTTCATTTCAAATCTACTGCAATCAAAACTACAGCAGGGCATCTAGACAGCAACCCTCAACTGTCCCATCGTGTGTACCTAATCGTATTGTCACACATGAAATGCTGAATACATATGTAATGAAGACCAACCTACATGTATATGTGCAACTCTCTTTGACAAGAAACTCGTCTAAATTGATTTCTCTCTCTCTCTCTCTCTATATATATATATATATATATATATATATTTTCCTCGTTGGGGTCCCCCCTGCCATAACGGTACACCCAGAGGAAATAAGTAGTCAGGTTAGGCAGCGTACGATTACCATCAGTATTGTATTATCCCTCCTGTTATCTGGATCTGAAAGAGCAGGAAGCCGTTTTTAGTTCAGTGTAGGTTTGGTAGTTCCTGGTTCAAAGACTTTCCATATTTCGTCATTTTGAATCAACAATTCGAGGACTCCAAACAAAATACTTGTCCAAACTAAACCTCCCTGTGGGCCTCCAGACGAAATATTCGTTCCCAAGCGGCTGGTCTCTCAGAACTCCAGTCGAACATTTGCGGCAGGGCAATACTCTCTTGGCGCTTTCTACCGGCAATCTTACTAAACTGCTTGATTCTAACAACAACCGCTAGAGGTTTTATCATCAGTAGAAGTGTATTTATACCTATTTGACAACCAGCTTTGATTCTCAACTGGTTTTTGTGATTCTTATCTCATTCACTAAAGAATTCGGTCAAGGTTTGAAAACTGTAGAGCCCGGGGGGGGGGGGGATTCGTATAATTCATCTTTACATTTTCACTTTTCTCAGTTTTTTGTTCAATCCAGATTTTAGTCCAGTGTCAATAAAACTTAGGAGATTCAAATTACGCAATAGTTTTGAGTAGCGGTAGTATGTACGTTTTCATTCATTCACTAGCTGGTTCACCCGTGCGTTGCTCTGGTTGACTTGAATGCAAGCCTCCCCTCACCAATCACATTTTGGGACACCTCTATGGATCTGGTTCAAAAAAGTCCTTACTTAAAGTACTTACTTATAAATTATCCATTAGGACCAAACTTCTGATATCAACCCCAATTCCCTCTCCACAAACTCCCCCCATATTTCAGATTAAAAATATTCTTGATAGGAAACCCAAAAAAACGTTCAGACTAATCCAATTTCACCCCCCTCCTCTCCCAAAACACCCCCTATGTGTCAGATTTGGAAATTTTTAAGTAGCTTGTGGATCAAGTTAGAGTGATCCAAATATATTCCCCCACTCAGACCCCCGGTTCGTTCAGTGTGACCCCCAGTTCGATGCGCTGAGTCCAAATTTGAAGTCCATTTTGTTCTCAGAAGCTGCGTTCGCTAGATTCCACAATTTCATGAAAATTCAAAAAATAATTCTTTACGCCATTTTTGTAGAGTATTTGAAGGGTACATACAAAATTTGGAGGCCCCAGCTTACATAGGGGCTTCGGATAGTTTAAAAAAGAATCCAACAATTTTGTATAGGGCCCCTCTGGTCATTCATTAAAATTCAACAAAATGTGTTCTATTATGTTAAATGGGGCGCTAAATTCGAATTCGATATTCGTTTCTTTTTATGATGTGCCGTTCAAGAGAAATTGACGAATTTCCACATTTTCTACATATGTCAACATTATAAATATATTTTTTATAATAATTAATTAATTATCGTATATGTGTCCGATAAACCAAGACACATTATGTCCAATAATCCTGGACACATATTCCCAATGAGTCCAGCATAATCAGACACAATCCCTATGTGTCCTAATTTGTAGGACACATCTTAATTTGTGTCCCAGATCATTGCACACATTGTGCCCAGTGAACAAGGACACATTTCCCGTCGTGTCCAATAAACAGGGACACATTTCCCGCCGTGTCCTATCTTCTAAGACACATTATGACAAAGTATAAAAAGTATAAATACTTCAACTCTGGATTATGCAAGACGGGTAAAAGTTTTCTGCCCCCACCAAGGCCCTGGAATTTGATTAAAATTCATCAAAATGTGTTCTAGTAGGTAAATTAATTCTCTGAATCCGAATTTGAAATCCGTTTTGTTCTACGACGTTTAGTTTATCGGATATATTGAATTTCCTTGGACGGTTTTAGGACGATTTTGATAGTTTATTTAAGGGTATAATTGATAAATGTTAATTAAAAAATGAAATTTTCAAATAAAATGTGTTTGAAAAATGAAACCCGAGCAGTTTCCGTAGGTGTTTGCTCGACTTTGTTAGACAGTTCAGTCTCACTAAAAAAATTTTCTTCATCTAGGTTGGTTATCTCCATATATAGTAGAATACGTCTACTGGGTTTCAACCACCATACAGGGGTCTGTCGGCGGGTGGGGAGGGGGGGGGGGGGAGGTATTATCGAACATTTTATTATTATTCTTGTTAATTATAGAGCACCATATTCTGTTGCGGGATTAAAATTTAGTATAACCACGTCAAATTATGCAAAAAATAGTAATAAGGAGGAATTTTGAAAAATTCATGAAATTGTGAATTTTTCTGATTTTTCTGGGAACAAAAAATCCTTGAGCAAAACGGATTTCGAAATGGGATTCAGCATCTGAAGTTAATATACACGACAAATTTGGCGAATTTTAATCAAATTTGAAGGGCTGGCGGGGGGATGCGAACTTATGTCTGTTTTTATTGAACGTACATAAGGTGCATGGAGGTTGATGTAATTTACGGGAACATTAGGACAGTAGCGGCACCTATGGTTTGATAACTCCACTACCACTAATAGCAATCCATATTATTTATACCGAAGGTGATGGCAACACTGAGCCCTTGCCGCCAAAAGTCCTTTTGTACTACACAGTACTCGGATGCCGTTTTATTTTATCTTTCTGTTTCTGCCATGCGGTGACGACGCATTTCCTAGTTGAAATAAAGTTATATAACGTACAGTGAATTTCATAGTTCTACGTGTTGTGTTCTTTTGCGAATTTCATTGTTCTATGTGTTGTGTTATTTTGCTGTCGAGTTTTTCAATAATTGGTGAATTAGGAATGCATCCACGCACAAAATATATGTTGCAGCAAGTAACATCGCGTCACATTTCCAACAGCAGTACTGAAGGCAGCTTTCACAAGTAAGTACCCATGTTTTAATTAACAGCTTTATTGTAAGAGTAGTGTAGAGTAGTTGAGCTATATTCAGTAGAAACATGCTCAGGGCTGGCGAGAAGTCGGAACAGGGTTTACAATCTAGGTACCCATACTCTGTTTGATTTGAGCCCAGCGTCGCACAATCAGGGGTAACTGTGAAAACCGCGGGCATCGTATTTTGAGCTCGGTTGCTCTTTCGGGACGTGACCTTGGACTAACCTGTTTGTTATGTAACCGAATCTGAAGGCTATTTTTTTTTAAACAGAAATTCACTTTTTTGAGATATACTTAGGCAGTAAATCATAAGTTCTCAACTTCCAATTTGGCTGATCCAAGAGTTAATACCTACATGCTACACTTAAAATTCAATGCTGAAAAGGAATATTCCCCACATTACAGGGCTGGAATTTCATCTTTTACATGAGCTTTACCAGGAATAAATAAATTAGTTTATTAAAAACGCTGCAATTTCTATGTTAGAGGTTCATTATTTCTATGTTAGATAGCCCTTCTACGCTGAAAATTGGTCTATAATTATGGAAACTCTGGTAGTATATATGATCAGAACATGGCGCACCTTGTATCCCAAAAGGGCAATGGCGGCTACTGATAGGAGCATAGGTGCATGTGCACCCCCAGTCAAACCAAAATAATAATAATGTTTCAAAATTTCTCCACTCTCATTTGAAGTTAGCTAGTGACAGAAGACGGGAAATCTAAATCTATGCGTGAAACAGAGAAGGTGGCGGTAGGGAGGGGCTGAAGGGGGAAGCTCACCCAACCTGACCAATCAGAAGCGAGCGGGAGGAACAACTCCTAAAGCCTAGTACGCACTGGGATTCTTTATTCGGACTCTTTGTAGCGGAGCTGCGTCTCGGACTCATTTTCTTGCATCCGGGACGCTCCGCGACATTGAGTCTTGCATCTCGTGTGTTACATTTTAGTATTTTTTGAGTCCCATACGGAATGGGATTCTTTACACAATGTCGCGCAACATTGAGTCAGTGCGTACGTGACTAATGAACAAAGTGGGCCTTTCACCAGTGTATCTTCGTTGTTATCGCTTTGTAGTTATCGCGCTGTTGATAATGTGGACTACAGACTCAACATTACACTTGATTGAGGATTTACAAATGCGGCGATGCTTGTGGGATGTTTCGGCTGCTGAATATAAAGACAGCGGGGGAAAAAGCACAAGCTGTGGCTGAGTTGGCCCAAAAATATCAAGTTTCATCATCGGAGATGGATAAAAAACTGCACACCTTAAAAGGTAAATAATTTGGTGCTGTTTTGATATGCGCTCTACCGAGTTCCGTGCTCTAGGTCAGCCCGACTGTGATCTACCGAGCTGTATCGTGATCTACATGACTTGAAATGATGATTCGAAAATCGGAATCCGTTTGTTTTTAATGAAGGATGGTTGTTATTGAATGAAGGATTTTTTATGTAGATTATGCCCCCTGGTATCATCACGGTGTTCGACGCATTGTTGACTCTTGCTGGAGATTAAACGTTCAAAGGGTCGTTTTGTCCAAGTCGTTCTCTCATCGAAGCTAGTCACCTCAGTTTGCTGTGATACTTCTGGCTGTGATATTCCCGTGTTAAGTGTTCATTGTTACAGTTCGCGTTCATAATGTTATTAAAAGAATTTTATACGACGGTAGTTTTATGTGAGGATACTTGTGTGGGGTTTTTACGTAGGCATGGATTGTTAGACCCAGAGGCTTCCGATAATGGGAATGAATGTCAAAAGTGTGGCACGGAAATGCAGGAGAAAAGAAGGAAGGGTCGCAGCGGGGAGTGGATACCGGTTTTGCGATGCCCACGGAAGGGTTGTCAGACAATGAGGTCAGTCAGATCTGGCAACAAATTTTTCCACTATACTGATCTGAATGGTCGTATCAATTCGAAACTGTCTCTTTGCCAGATCTTGGAACTTATCTATCTTTTTGTAAAAAAAAAAAAAAAAAAAAAAAAAAAAAAACTCTAACGACACATATAGAACATGAGGTAAGATGTTTTATTAATGTCTGTTGGTTTCTGGTGGGAATTAGTCGGTAGATCGCATATCGAAATGGTGATTGGTCGGTAGAGCGCATACCGAAACAGTTACTGATAGGTAGAGCGCGTGCCCGCTTCGGTAGAGCGCATATCGAAACAGCACCAATAATTTATTATTGTAAATATGAATTAACTATTATAAATTATGTATTGTGCAAATTCGTTTCTTATTGATTGAATGTCAGTTTCGGCGGGAGCAAAGAAGGCTCACTGATGCCAAAAAGAGTGGTGGTTCCCCAACAAAGTTGACTTGGTTTGGATATGAAGGTCTGTTGTTCCTGCATCCAGTGACCGAATCAAGAGGCAGCACAAGCACAGACGCTGAAGTACGTAGCTTTTTTAGTAAAAATTAATAATTGTTTAAATCATATGACGTTTATATCCCTAGCTTCTCGTGGGGAACAATAATGAACCACCTAGAAATCTACCCTAAAAAGGGAAAAAACCCGAAGCCAGGGATGGGGAACTCTATATTGGCAGCCGTGGGGGCTGGGGCTCGGGGTGGGGCTACCTGTCTTCGAGGGGCAAAGACACACACGTCAGCTCGACCTGAAACCTCTAGCTCTGGCTGGAGTCAGGGTGAGTATAGTGGTGCACTCACCACCACCAAGATCGTCATAGTACATGGTACCCACTCCGTGGAAAGACTGTCTGACGTGGAGACTGATTTGGTCTATGCTGAGCTCCTCTCACCACCTAAAAATGCTGCAGATTCTTCAAATTAATCTGCAGCAACAACAAGGTGGCTACAGCAAATCTATGCCAACTGCTTGCCAGGGAACTGAATCTTTACTGGACATAAAGTGATCACGAAATTCGATTCAGATTTCTTTTGCATCGGTTGGTGCTCTTCTTGGAATATGCTGTAAGCCAGTCAAAGACTGTGAACATTGAACATCTGATCTCCATGCTCCAGGTACCAAATTCCCATCTGGATCTTCCACGTCAAACGATCCAGATGGAGTGTAATAACTTCGTGAAACCCATTCAATCCTCCAATCTCAGTGTGTCGAGAAGATTGTGCCCATAGTTATTCCGATCCTTGAATAAATCACGCATCCACCAACGCAGTGGCTTTTTTTTTTTTTAGCAGAATTTTTTTTACTCCGTAGAGCTATGTAAAGTGCTACTGGAATCCCCGAAAGCGCGACCTCGTTCGATGTGGCTCAGGTTCAAACAAGATGCGTACACGATTTGCAGAGCGACAATGTCGCGGGACAAAGAATCTGAGACATGAATCCAAGCGTCTGCAACAAAGAGGCCAAACAATGAATCCCAGTGCGTACTAGCCTTAGGTGCTCAACCTGAGACTTGACCGCCTATCTCTGGACTGAGGATTTTCAGTTTGAATTGAAGCGGGCATGTGAGATTGACCAATCAGAGAGCCCGTAACATCCAGAGATGAGCATACTTAGGGGCATGCCCTTCCGCTAGGTAGCGACACCAAGAGTACTTTCCGTTCTCCTTATCATTTTCATCAGTCACACTTCTTCTATTTTTCCCGGTGTTATTTCATTTACGATTTTTTGAAGTTATTGAGTAGAGAAAAGTTATAGTAAGAGTTAAGTTAAGTTTGAGTTATTGAAATGTAGGGTTGGGGGTTGTGTTGGGTTTTGAGTTATTGAGTAGATATACTTTTACGATGAATAATTCAGTTGAGTTCATCAAGTTGAACTGGTCCCATTTGTCAATCGAAGAAATGTGCAGGATTCGCGATGCTGGCCGCCCCTTGCCATAACTACTGGGACTAACGCAAACTTTGAAAATCAAAAATCGTTCTGATTCGGTCCGTAAGTTCAACCCCTATAATGTGATATGTGATAGATTTTATTTTTATATTCCCCATTATTTATCTAGATGATGACTAACCCTTCTCTTTCCCCATGAACCTCTCCTCTCCCTTTCCTTCCCCTCCATGGCAACATTTGCTTTCACCTCCACGATGGTTCTTGCTGGGCTGGTATACATTTCAGCTATTGCAATCATTCCTTGGGTAAACTCCTCTGATGGTTAAGTATTTCAGAATTTCTGTCTTCCATTTGAGAACATTTCTCGCGTCTGGTGTACGTATTTAGTATAAAAGCACCTCTACCGTCCCCCCGAAAGCCCTTGTTGATCTCTGTGCGCCCTTTGAGTTTCAAGACAGGAGCCACCACTGCCAAAGAGTTCACGCCTTTACAGCTCCAGGACTCCGCAATTTTTCGCTTTACTGTAAATGTAAAAAACAAGGTTGGTGGGTAAGGAAAGAGGCCCCGCAGATCAGTGCGTCTCCGTATCTCGTAATTGTTTTCGAGGTGTCACAAAGGAGCTCCATCTAAATTACATCAACATTAGTCGATTAGGAAAGAAATTAGCGCCTAGGTCCACAATCACAATCGTCCTTCGTATTATTGTGGAAATGATGAAAATTGATGGCAAGTTGAATGACTCTGTTAGCTGTGTCGTGTACAGAGCGTTCCCAACATTCATTCAAGCCATTGGACAAACGTGTGGGCGAGAAGGACAAAAGTGTCAGAAAGCATCTGTGGTTAATCAGTACGGGCTGGATTTCAAAATATTCGCCAAAGCTGTTGAATTCTCCCTCATTTGTGATGAACAGATTGAAAAATCTACATATATTACTCGTTTCCTGCAATTGTTCAACAACAGGTTTGCTGTGGAAATTGGTTCAAGCTCCAAACAGCAATATGAAATCGCATCCCACGCTAAAAAGCAAGAAATCCCCCTGATGGAGGACGTTGTAAAACTCAAGGATCATGTTATTTCTGTGCTCACACGTTCTAAGAATTCACTGAAAAAAATATTTTCCCTACATGCTTACATTCAATTGGTGCATTCTCTTTTCATACGGTGGTGGATTTTCAACCGCCGAAGAGTAACGGAAATTGAATATCTTACCATCAATCACTGGACATGAGCAGTTGAGCTTAAACCAAGTAGTGAAGGTTCCAAGTTATTATCGACAGCTGAACAATTAATGTCATCGTATTTCAGGAGGTTGTCCATATGTGGAAAATGCCGATATACCATTGTCGAACAGGTACCTATTTACCACTGGTGTTGCACAGGTCAATGGTTCATCCATTATGAGGAAGTTTGCCGAAAACTGTGGAGCAGCAGCTCCTCGATTGCTAAGAGGCACACTGCTTCGGCGGCATGCAGCTGTTTGCGCACAATATATTAACCTTGGACCCGAAGATTTGAGACAGTTTTCACAAGCCCGTGGTCACACCACTCAGACCCGTTTGGAGCACTACCGAAAGCCAGAGGGCGCCCTACATTTAGGAAGGATGAGTATCCTACTGTGCACCCTGAACAGTGGAAACTTGGCCAGATACAAAAACAAGGAATTAGAAGAGATAGATATAAGCGACTTCCAAGACTACAATGACGAAGAACCAACTTTTTTAAACTCTAACATAAGCTCCATTGACATGTCACTTCCCTCCACCTCACACTTCTTGCAGCAAAAAAAGGTAACAGTTGAAGATAAAAGTGCGAAAAAGAAACAAAAAAGAAGAATATATTCTGATGAAGACGACACCATCTCACTACCTTCCATTCCACCGAAACGAACTAGGAAGTTTGCTCCCAAACTAAGGTGGCAGACGCCAGAGAAAAAGGCGCTACGAAACCATTTTGGCATAAAAGTGCTTTCACCCAACAGCAAGGTGCCGAATTTGTCACAGATTTATGAGGCAATTCAAAATTTCTCATGTTTGAGGAATAGAACACCCCAGCAAGTTCATGCGTTCATTGTTAATACGAAGAAAAGACCTCATCAATAATGCAAAACTTGTAATAAACTGATGCTTTTCACAGAACATGTTTGATAAGTAAAATGGTTCCAGTTTTCATGTGGATATTTTTATGAAATCCCTTTCTTCAATTTTCGGACCTGTTGCAATGGCTCAATTTTCCAAGAAAATTCTGTTATGGAAAATTATTGATATCTACCCCATTGATTTGTGTGCCATATTCGTACAAAACAGAAAATACCATTTCGTTTAATATTTCAACGAGAATAATTATGAATGCTTTGGAGAATATATTATTCACCCTCCCCTCAAAATTTCAAGGTACTTGGAATAGGGTCGTTCTGAAATTATCTGGTGATTCCCCTTCAATCAGGTCGACAATTTACCCTAATAAAATTGATTTAAATTTATTGAAATAATATTTTTTGCAATATTGGAACAATCCCTTCAAACTAATATGACTGATATTAGCGAGTTTGAAAATATCAATTGGCCCCTCGTCAACATAATTTTTCTCGACCTTATCGTCAAGAAACACACCCCCGGAGGACAACACAGCACTCCAAGAAATCAGGACGTCGACACTAGACACTGCCGTAGATGTAAGTTAGCAAGCTGGAGATTAGACCATTATTATGAATTTAACTTTCATACAGCATCCTATTCAAACAACTCTACCCATCACCCCACAATGGTCTAGGACTGAACAACAGGCGTTGTCAGAGGAAATTGATTGGCCTTCATCAATAGGAGCCATTGCGAAAGTTAAACCCTCTAAAGATCAATATATATCTAACATTTTCTTGGTTCCCAAAAAAGATGGCTCAAATCGTCTAGTGATTAACTTAAAGTCCCTAAATGCATGCCATTCATCCTGTCGTTTTAAAATTGAGGACGATAAGATGGTTGCAAGATTACTTTCTGCTAATGCTTACATAGGAACATTAGATCTTAAGGATGCTTATTTATTGGTACCAATTCACAAAGCTCACATGAAATACTTATGCTTTTGTTTCTATGGGCCCACTTATCAGTTTACAGCCTTACCAGATCAAACTTCACAGGTAAGCTCGTTTGATCACTAAATTATAGCACGTCTGACTCTTCAGGGACTACATGTGAATCCTACTCTTCAGACTCCTCTTTTAAAAGCAAGAAAAAAAACTTCCAAAAAAATCCCCAAAAAACGAGTAAGTGAGACTCGACACTTGCCTACTGTACCAGTCAACTCTTCAGAGATAAGAACATCTTGTGATGAGTCAGAAACCAACTCTGATCTGGAGGAAGGCGAATCTCACAAAACCAGGTAACGGCGATGAAACTCACCCTCTTGGAAGAGGAGAGTTTGCAAGAGTCTGCAAATTCTGGCGAGGAGTACCACACTCTCAAGTCGAAGAAGGCTGTTCCTAAAAGGTATTTGCGCCCTCCGTGCAACGAGAAATGCAAAATAAAATGCATTTAACAATTTACTGAAGAAGAAAGACAGATTATCGTGGTTATAATTTCTGGAAACTGGGAGACTTACAAAATCAAGAAATTACATACTGGCCAACATATCATTTGTACCAAAGAAAAACCAGAAAGTGGACAATAATCCCATAAGAAGCCGTGGATACAACAAAGCATACCATATTAAAAAAGGAACCAACTCTATCAGAGTGTCAGCGGTTTTTCTAGGCCACCTTGGGAATAACAGAAAGATACGTACGAACTGTGGTCTCGAAGAACAAGGATGGTTTCCTTGAAACTACATGAAGGGTAAAAAAAGCTCCCTGAAAGTTTCTGAAAACATAAAAACCGATATAAGGAATCACCTAAACAACATGGAGGACTTCAGAATCAGGACACGAGAGCCAATTCAAAAATGAAATACATTGATGGTGGTCTGATTGTCATTCAAATATATCGAGATTATGTAAGAAAAAAAAGAGTATGAGACAATATCTCCTTTCCGGCGAATTTTCAACTTTAATTTTTCTTTCAAGGTATCGTACAAACGTCAAACTTTACCCCACCGGAGGTAACTTTACTCCAAAAAGTGATAAAGTTTGTAAGCACAGTGGAAGAATATTATCAGCTAGCTGTTGGCGCCAACTTGGACTCTACATCACTGGGGATCAGCTGACTTGCGCGGGAGCGGGTAGAAACTCGTTATCAGTGTTATCACGACTTATCAACAACAGAGATAAAAGTCACCTGTTTTTGTGTCACAAAATTGTTAGGATATCAGTTGTTTGGGAAGGATTTAGCAGGTACCACTAAGCCTATTGTACCACTTAGCCTATTTAGTTGTGAACAAAATGCACTAATTAGATTTTAAAATAAATTTTTTCTTTTAGTAGTTTTTCTAAAAATAAAATATGAGGATAACTTTACTCCAAAACCCGGGAATCTTTACTCCCACAATGAAGGTTGGAGTAAAGTTACCCGCAGACGTTTTTTTCCTGGATTAAGGACGATAGCTTTTGCATTTAGATATTATTTTTGTTGATCCAAAGTTCTATTAGTGTTCCTTTATGTTGTAGAATTGAAGAATGGGGAGGACAAAGCAGAAAAGGCTGGGTATCGACCCTATCGAAACTATGATGACACCAAACTGCAATTGTGTTTAGAGGCAGTACGTAGTGGCAATATGACCCATCGTCAGGCGGAAGAAGCTTTCAAAATACCACGGAAGACCATCTTCAACAAACTTAAGCAGCGACATGCAAAGCAGCCTGGATGCCCTCCTGTATTTTCAGCTGATGAGGAGAAGTCAGTTGTATGGTGTCTCACGAAAATGGCTGAGTATGGGTTCCCAGTAACAGAGAGGGATTTGCGCTGGATTGTTGGTGATTACCTACGCCAACTGGGTAAGGAGGAGCCGAAATTCTCCAACAACATACCAGGTAAAGACTGGCTGGAGGGATTTAAAAAACGAAACCCTGAAGTCACACTAAGGTGGGCGTCTAATATAAAAAGAAACAGAGCTGCAGTGAGCGTTTCTGATTTGAAGGATTTCATCAACCATTTGACCTTGGAGCTAGAAGGAGTCCCCCCTTGCAATATATTCACTTTCGATGAGACGTGCCTTGTCGACGACCCAGGCAAGAAGAAAGTGGTTGTCAGGAGGGGAACAAAATATGTTGATAAGATCTGTAACACTTCCAAATGTGGAACGTCCATAATGTTTTGTGGCAGTGCTTCAGGTGAACTTTTGCCTCCCTACGTGCTCTACAAATCAACATGCATGTGGACAACCTGGACCGAGGATGGCCCACCCAATACCTGCTACAACAATAGCCCCAGTGGGTGGTTTGATGCCGCTATATTTCTTGACTGGTTCCAGTCACTTTTTCTCCCATTTGTTCGTCATCTTGATGGGAAAAAAGTGGTTATTTGTGACAATTTGAGCTCACACATTTCTGTCAAAGTTTTGAAAGAGTGCGAGAAAAATAACATCTCCTTTATATGCCTCCCCCCAACAGTACACACTTAACACAACCTCTAGACGTTTCTGTGTTCAGAGGAGTGAAGGCAGAATGGAGGAAACTGTTGGGTCAGTGGAAGGAAAATATTGGCAATATAACTCTCCGTAAGAAAGATCAATGATTACTTTGCCACTCATACAGGCACTCAGATCCGGAAGAACAATCAAAATCATCTAATTGAGAAAACGTTATCCAAAAAGAAGAAAGATAAGGAAACAATTTAAAGTAATGCACATTCTAAGGTTGCATGTTTTGACCTGCAAGCAGCCCTTCCAGTCCCAAGAGGAGATGTCTCAGCATTTTACTACAGATCACGTCTCAACTGCTATAATTTTACAGTATGTGAACTTACACCTCATAAGAAATTGGGTGACGTTCATTGTTTCTTTTGGCATGAGGGTGACTCTTCTGAAGTTTCTCCAACAGAAGGCAGATAAAGCTGATTCTGATGAGTTGGAGATTGTGCTGTACTCTGACAACTGAGGAGGCCAAAGCAAAAAGAAGTTCGTGATCACTGCTCATTTGTACGCTGTGGCCAAGTACAAAATCAAGAGTATCGAACATAAGTTTTTCGTAGTTGGACATGGGCAAAATGAAGGAGATGGTAGTCACTCGACTATTGAGAATAACATCAAGAGATCATTAAAATCTGGTCCAATACTCGTACCTGCTCACTATGCAGGTTCAATTAGAACTGCTAGAAAGTCGAATCCTCCTTTCAAACTTTACGAAATGGGACATGAAGATTTCTACAATATGAAAAGAGCACAAAGCTCACTTACATCAAACACTTTCAATGAAAATAGTGATGGGGAAAAATTCAATGTTAACGATATTTCTGTGATTAACGTGGACAAATCAGATTTGGATTCTTTTCTTTATAAGACATCCTTTGCGCAAATGGAATTCAAGGGCCTTCCTAAGTCATAGGGTAAAATAGCGCTTTTTTGGGTACCGTTTTCTCAGTAATAGCATGTGATACGAACCTAAATTTTTTTTTATTAGTTAGATCTACATTTGAACTGTACATTGACATTTTTTTAGCTTTGTAAAATGAAAATTTATATTTTTTATGTTGATTTCCCCAAACTCTTATTTTCATTTCAGGTTTTCATTTTTTTAACCCCATTGGCATTTCACTGATTTGGCTGAAAAAATGTCGGTATATACTGTATCTATTCCAAAACAAAACAAACAAAAAATTAGCTCGATATGTCTAGAAGTTGCTGAGAAAAGTGTACCAACATGTTCAAAACCGTTACCTACCTATTTTGAGAAATAAGTGAAAACGCAAACCAGCTCTCGCCTCGCGCGTTCTCACAGAGAGTCGGGGCGTTTCCCCTTTCGAATTCAACAACGGGTCCAAAAAGTACTTGCCTAGCTCCAACAAAGAGTTCAGATGCTTATGGAAGCATTTATATGGAAAAATATAGTATCCATGCTCATTGAAACAGTGGAAGAAGTTCTTATTAATCTGCTTGTTTACAGTTGAATAGTTCCCTAATCTGAGATAGTTTTTCTCCGTTTACTGTGCTGCAGTTTTTCTCCGTTGTGTTACATTGTCTTTTGTGGGGGTAGACTCAAATGGGTAGACCTCAAGTCTTCAAAAAACGGAAGGGAGGTGCTGGAAGAAAACGTAAAGCTCCAGAATATGTGAACTCCAACATCTTTCCTGTTGTCCAGACTGCCGACGAACTTGCTGCTCCGAGTTGTGAGCAAATTGAAACCCCTTTACGGAATTCGACTAGAATGAGTACACCACCATCACGATCGTCATCTGTCAGTTCATCCAAATCCAAAATCGAAGGTAACCTAACACAGTAGGAAATGTTTGACGATACTCATAGGTAGATATAGTATACGTAGAGGCCTTCTCCAGAATTCTTTCTGAAATAGCCATTTGCGTGAAATGCTCTAGCCCAGCGATTCCCAAACTGTGGTACGCGTACCACTGGTGGTACGCGGGAACGTTGCTGGTGGTACGCGAGTGAAGTTCGAAAATTGGTATACTCTACTAGTAGCGTGAGGGTGAGCGAGCAGCGGATGGAGGGGTGACAGTCGGAGTGGGAAAGATTGTGAGGGCGTGGAGGGGAGTAGCGCCGTTCAAGGCCGCGCGCTTTGTTATTGTGTTGTGCCAGATGCCAGTCAGCCAGTCCCAGTCGCCTGTCTGTCATCTCAGCGAGCACTATCTACTACGTAGCTCCGTAGAAACCTAACCTGCAGTTTGACGTGTTGTTGTTTATATAGAGTTTGTGTCTATCAGTCAGTGAGAATAACATTGTTGGTAAGTGTTAGCTGTCGAATTGAAATGGATAAGTTTTTGGTAAGATCTACGTGTAGTAGTTCTAAAAAGCAAAGAACTTTGTCACCGGAACAAGAAAAGCCTATTGCAGCAGGAACAGATGCTGAGCAACCAAGCTGTTCCTCTACTTCTACGCCTTTGTTACGAACTTGTGAAAACAAAAAGAAATCAGGTAAACGTAAATATGATGAGAAGTATTTATCGTTTGGTTTTACTTATACTGGAAATTTCAGTGAACCTGTTCCACAATGTGTCATTTGTTTAGAAACTTTGTCAAATCATTCGATGAAACCATCACTTTTATTGCGTCATTTTAATACAAAGCATATCAATCTCATAAACAAGCCATTAGAGTTTTTTAAACGGAAGGAGTCTGAGTTAAAAGTGAATAAAGGAGCAATCACTTCATTTACGGGGTTAAACACTAGGGCTGTTGAAGCTTCATACAAGGTTAGTCTGAGAATAGCACAAGAACTAAAACCTCATACTATTGGAGAGACTCTAATTTTGCCAGCAGCTAAAGACCTTGTTTCCACAATTATAGGTGATAAAGAGGGAAAACAGCTCGATGTGGTTTCCTTGTCTGATAATACTGTTTCAAGAAGAATATCTAATATGGCTTTAAATGTAAAAGACATTTTACTCAAGAAAGTGAACAGTAGTAAATACTTTGCGATACAAGTGGACGAAACAACAGATGTCGCAAATTTGGCTCAACTGTTATGTTATGTTCGCTATGAAGAAAAATACTCAGTTGGTGAAGATATGTTATTTTGTGAAACTCTTTCAGCTCATACTACTGGAGAAGACATATTTTATAAAGTAAATGAATTTGTGCTCAGGAATGGAATGGATTGGAAGAAATGTGTTGGTATATGTGTAGTATTTTTAATGTACCTAATTATTTATAATAATATTTTATAAATAAGGTTGACTCGTTGATATCTAACTCCGAACTGACATTTTATTGGAAACGAAACTTTCAAAGTAAACAAGTTGTAACAGGTGTCAATAGGATCAACAACAAATAATAAAATTAACTGCAGAAACCGCTACAAACCACCCCCCTCCCTAATAACAATGATAACAGTCAAACTTTGCTGGAAACTTAACCGTCCTGCCTGATCTTGTCTTGTTATTGAAGCTGTCCTGGAGGATACTGAGAAGAATTCTGAAGATCGATTGTTCGGTGTTGTGTCTGTAGACCTTGAGAGTCGGAAGGGTGTGAATTCGATTCTGTAGGAGATGCTGGAGGGTGTGGTCTTGATGTATTAGGGGTGTGATACTCTTCTGGTGGTTCCGGGCTGACATCTTTTGAAGGAGCGTCATTTACAACGAAAGTAGGCTTAAGTCGGTCTATAGAGACTGATATTTCTTTACCTTTAACCAGGATCGTGAATGTTTTTTCTTTGCGATTCTTAACCTCGTATGGGCCATCATATGGCGGCTTGAGAGCAGTCCTTAGGGCATCGTGTCGGAGAAATACGTGGGAACACGTCTGCAGATCCTTATGGACGAAAACTGCTGCTTTGGAGTGCCATCGAATCGGCTGGGCTCTCAGCTTGTCCATTGCCCTCCTCAGATTAGCCACAAACTCATGAGAGGGGAAAGAGTCAATTTTGGTTTCAAAGAATTCGTTAGGGAGTCTCAAGGTGGTACCATATACCAATTCTGCAGGAGTACAGTTCAGGTCTTCTTTGAGAGATGTACGAAGACCTAACAGCACAAATGGCAAAACTTCTGTCCATCTTTCTGTCTCGTGACAACGAATCGCAGCCTTGAGTTGTCGATGCATGCGTTCTACCAATCCATTCGCTTTTGGATTGTATGACGAGGTGAAATTGTGTGAGACACCTAACATTGCTGTTAACTGGTGAAAGAGTGAACTGTCAAACTGTCGACCTCTGTCGGACACGATTTTATTTGGAACACCAAACCTACCAGCTATAAAGTGTTTACTCCTTTCTTTGTCTGGCACGTGAGTAATCTTCGAGATCCAAAATGGCAAACCAATTTGAGGATACAATCTTCTTCTCGCCGGGGATCAGTCAGAGGCAGTTCGAGGCAATGTATATTCCAACAACCTTGACGACCAACTTCTGCTTGAGGAGCCTCAACGAAGAACCCTTCATACGCAAAACCATTGTGCCTCCAGCGTCCTCATTGGCAAGGGCATACGCTCAGATGAGGATTGCTGTCGAGCGACCTGCCAACAAGGCTATGAAGTTCGTTGAAGCCATCACCGTGGGGGAACTATGTACGTTCATTTGTGGAACTGAGCAGGTACATCTTGGAGAGGACGCGCGTCTGTACTTTGTGAACACAGTACTGGCTTATCTGGACTTGCCTGTAGAGGTGTTCAACAGCCACCAAATTACGGGCTTTGACCTAGATGCAGGCAATGCTAGAGTGGCTACCGTGCAGAACAACCCACCAGTTCTTCCTGACCCTTACAACGACAAGCCGAGATTTCTGTTGGCAGCTTTCCCAGGAAGAGCCGCACAAGGTAATAGACCAGCAATTGACCCCGGCCTTCCCGAATTGCCTGTAGAAGAGGTCAATGATGGACTTGTTCGGGTATGCATTCGTTTACTATGGTTCTTCGCAGCAGGTCACATGGTTAGGTTTCCTGCATACTGGGAATCACTCATGATTCATTCATTCCTCGGGATATCACAAACCGGAACAATTACTGCCCAGAAACTGAACCGACTCCGGGACCAGTATAAGGAAGAACTTGGGGTAAACATTATCCTCGACCGTCATGCAGTTAATGAGATTTACCACACATTCAGAACCATCATCACAGAGGCCAAAGTGATCCGCCTTATTGCTCAATTCTCTGCTATGATTCCGGATGAAGGACTGAGATGGAGATTGCTGCTAGAACAAATGAAATGGCACAATCTCACTAACTTCACTGTGATACGACGTGCTTTGTGCCGGGCTACAACTTTTCCCTGGGAACTTCTGTTCTCAATGCCTCAATATCATGCAGAATTTGAGGCCTACAGGACAGCATACGCAGTCGCTCACAACAGGCCTTACTATGGATTCAACCAGGATTTGGGAGTCTGTAGATCATCCGAGTATAAGAACTTAGGAGGTGTTTGTACGGCTATCTGCAAGAACGTGCTTGGTGATGACAGCCTGGATGCAGCAGAAGGGATCAGCCGAAACTTCCCATCACGTCGGGGTCACCAATCTTGTAGTATTTTTAATGTACCTAATTATTTATAATCATATTTTATAAATAAGGTTGACTCGTTGATATCTAACTCCGAACTGACATTTTATTGGAAACGAAACTTTCAAAGTAAACAAGTTGTAACAGGTGTCAATAGGATCAACAACAAATAATAAAATTAACTGCAGAAACCGCTACATATGCACGGATGGTGCGAGAGCCATGACAGGAGCTCATAGTGGATTGGTAACTAAAATAAAAAAAGAAGCTCCGGAGGCACAACATATTCACTGCAGCCTTCACAGAGAAGCACTTGTAACAAAACGCTGTCCAGCACAACTAAAAACTGTTTTGAACGAGGCTGTAAAGACAGAGAATTTTATTAAGAGCAGAGCCTTGAATTCACGCCTTTTTCACAACTTATGTCAAGAAATGGACAGTATTCATAAACAACTACTGCTCCACACAGAAGTTAGGTGGCTTTCGAGAGGAAAGATGCTGACTCGCGTTTTTGAGTTACGTCACGAGATATTGATTTTGAGCTACGAAGTCGTTTTACTGATGAACTACGGCTGTGTCGACTGGCTTACTTAGCTGACATTTTTTCAAAACTCAATGATGTGAACATGAGTTTTCAAGGTACTTCTAATACCCCGTTTCGAGTGTGTGACAAAATTAATGCCTTGAAACAAAAAATCACCTTTGCAGATGATGAAGCCAAGAAAAGCAAGGTTTCGTTTTTTCCTTCTCTCAGCACTTTTGTTGAAGAAAATGAGCTTTCACTTAGTAAGACAGTTCTTAGTGATATCAGTGACCATTGTAACATTTTGAAGGAAAACTTGAGCATTTACTTCCCAGAAAACTATAAAGAACATTTGTGGATGAAAACCCCGTTTAGTGACATTAAGAAAATGACAATCCCAGAGAATCTCTCATTAGCCGAAAAAGATCAACTGTTCGACTTAAATTGTGACTCAGATTTGAAGGAAGTTTTTGATAAAGCTACCCTGATTGACTTTTGGATTCAACGACGCCAAGACTACGGTGAAATCGCCAACCGAGCAGTCAAGTTTTTACTCCCATTTTCAACATCCTACTTATGTGAAGCTGCGTTTTCTTCTCTTTGTTACCTTAAAAACAAATACAGAAATAGGCTGGCTTGTGTTGAAAATGACTTGCGTTTGAAGCTAAGCCCAATAAAACCAGACATTGCAACTTTAAGCAAATCGCTACAAGCTCATCCTTCTCATTAACTTGTGTGTACTTATGTTTGAATTTGTTGTATTGTTTTCCAAATACAGTTTTGTTCTACACCTTAAAGTTTATTTATATTCTTTCATCCTAATTTTTATTTCAAAATAAGCATTGGTTATAACTATGAAAAGTTTAATTTTAACTAATTTATTTACAACTAACTGCAAAGAACTAAATAAACATTGTTTTAAAGTAAAGTACTTAAAAGGCTAAATGTTATTTTTTAATTGTTATTTACAAACTTTACTATGTTGGCAATGGAATGATGATTAATCATTTTTATACTGGTGGTACATGAAAGGAGGACTTCATATTAGGTGGTACGCCATCAAAAGTTTGGGAACCGCTGCTCTAGCCCTATAAGCTTGGACGTTAGAAAAAGAATTGGGTTGGCTGTGGAAGTAAATATTATTTGTAGCTGTAGTGACCAAGAAAAGTACCGTAACTCTGAATGCGTTTCAGTTGAAACTTCACACAAAATCAACGCTTTTTTTGGCATCAATCTGAGACTCGCTTATGCTATGATAACCATAGGGAAGGGCGAAACTGGAGCTAAAATGATGTGTTCCATGATGAATTTGCCCCCGCCAAGTACATATCATGGTACATACGAGGGAGTAATTGCTGAAAAGGCCAAAATTGTTGCAGAAACATCCATAGCAAAAGCTGTACAAGTGAGTGGCTCTTCAGATTTGGCTATCGCTATGGATGGTTCCTGGCAAAAACGAGGGTACACCTCTCTCAATGGTGTAATGACAGCCACTACTGTCGATACTGGGAAGGTACTAGATGTTTCAGTTCTTTCAAAATATTGCCGCTGCCCTCAAAAATTGAAAAACCTTCATCTAACGAGGTGCACAGCCAACTATCAAGGTATTAGTGGGGGCATGGAAGTAAAGGGTGCACTTGAGATTTATGAGAGGTTCAAGACAATTCATAATGTCCGATATACCAAATATCCAGGGGATGGTGACAGCAAAGCATTTGCCGAATTCGTGAAAAGCAAGCCCTATGGAGATGACTGTCCCATTAGCAAACTGGAATGTACAGGACATATCCAGAAACGAATGGGAAGTAGGGTACGGAAATTGAAGTCGGCTTATAAAGGTAAATTGTTGAAAGATGGGAAAGGTATAGGTGGTAAAAATCGACTAACTGATGCGAGAATTGATGATATCCAAAAATATTTTGGTAACGCAATTCGTCAAAACTCATCGTCCTTACCAAAAATGATCCAAGCAGTATGGGCAATATTTTTCCATCTATTGTCAACTAACAAAAAACCGCAGCACGAATTTTGCGATGTTTCTTGGTGCAAGTACAAGAAAAATCCGAAATACTTAGATCATGAAAAACACTTTCACATCGATCCACTTCGCCCCCCTGGACCCCCCGGATCTTTCCTCTTTTGTACTGCGTAGAAAACGAGGATAATTTGTTATGCAAATTTCGGGAGTTGTACGACCAAAAAAAATTTGACCAGTCAACAGGATTTGAACCCACAACCTTCGTCTCACGAGACAAATTTCGTTACGGACATTACAAAAAAAATTATTGGGGGTCGGCCTAAGAATTGCATAGCAATTAATATATATATATATATATATATATATATATATATATATATATAAAAATCTTATGCATCATTACCCTGGTGTGAAATAGTCAAATCCCTACAATCAGTTCACAAAAATCCGTTTAATGGAGCATAGCTCACAGGGACACGTTTCAAAACTTCTGTTGCCAAAGCTTGGCTAGAAAAATAGAAAACATGGAAATCGTCATATCCCCTGCTGTCATCTCCCTTGTACATACTTGTTGAGCTGAGACAGGGGAACTGACAATGCGACAGGGGATATGACGTATTCATCATAATTATTTTCATTATCCTTGTCATTTATTAATGCCTACTTGAGTATTCTGTAGCGTCCTCCCTGTTTCATGTCCTTATTATGTTTTTATAGATAATACTATATATATATATATATATATATATACGAGACAGACACGTATCAACCCGTAGAAACCGAAAAAGAATTTGCTAACTACCATTTTTTAGAGCAAAGCAATCCGGAATCCCCCAATGTGACTCAATGAATTTAAATAAGAGAAAAATCAGCGAACTCCCGTACATTGACCTACATATCAAAGTAAGCTTTCGACATACAACCTGACAGTGTATGATTTGAAAGAAAACGTTGCTACCTGCAATGTATGGCACGAAGGGGAAGGGAATCAAGGTGCAATTCAAATTGCTACTTCAATCTTTACAACAAAAAAACCAATTTATGATAATGATGTACATGTTAGTTACGTATTACTACACCTCACTCCCTCCAAAAATAATTAAAATTGCTGACCTAGCACTTAGATTTATATAAAAGCCACGAGCTTCCCGTGCTAGGCCAGTCCAGTCTTGCTCCGCCACTTGATCCTGTCACATCTCAAGCATCATCATCCGTGTCTGTATTGTAAAATCAAAAGTGAATAAAAGTGCTTTTTAAAAACTCAATTATCGACTACATACTCATTTCTGGCGCAGTCTTCAGATCGGTAGTGATTTATCGACGGATACAAAATAACTCTACCAGAACCCATAACTTCAAGTAACGCGATCGCACTTCGTGGCCACACTATTTGGGATTAAGTGTGACTCCTCCACCAAGCAGACTCCTTGCAGCATGCTGAAGCTACTGTAAGTAAAACTCCAATCAATACGGCACGTGAACAAAATTCAAGCTTCAACATTTTTTCATCAAATACTACCAATCTCTACATACACCTAGTTCACCTCTCCAAGCAACTTTTCTCCAGCAAATTTTTCCAAGGAATTTTTGCACACACCTAGTGCTCACGCTCGCGCTTACCCAGTGCACATTTGTTCCACACACCTAGTGCTCACGCATACCTA
Source organism: Adelphocoris suturalis (assembly GCA_030762985.1). Classification (NCBI taxonomy): domain Eukaryota; kingdom Metazoa; phylum Arthropoda; class Insecta; order Hemiptera; family Miridae; genus Adelphocoris; species Adelphocoris suturalis. The sequence continues at coordinate 159,945,480 of CM061040.1, forward strand.
GCACATATTTTGCCCACACCCAGGTGGAAATACAATATTAATTATTTTTACGTGACTGACACACACCCAAGTGCACCACGTGTTTGTTTGACAGAGTCATTCAAACCTCCAGCTCTTCTTGTTAAGCCCATCCCGGGGCCTGCAAACTCGAGAGATTACCTCAGCTAGTGATAACCACATTCCTTCGTTATCTCTCGCACTTGCGGAGGGACGGGGTCGCTTCAAAGCCCTATCTCCACTCTTCCGAGACCCCCAGCCCAGTCTCATCGTAACATTTAAATACCTACGTCAAACGGGTCAACTATGTGCCAGGGGGTATTGATATGGGCCACTAGGTACCTCCTACCTATTCAGCACTCCTGCGACCCTCACGGGAAGTTTGAATGTCTGGCAAAAATTCACGGCATTTCTGAAGGATGTTGAAAGCGAAATCAAACAAGAAGAAATTGGTTCTTCGTTATCTCCGCTTATCAAAAAATTGAACATGTGATACCGGTTTTGTTGTTTCCACCGGAAAGAGAAGTTGTCTCCTCTGGGGCTTGTTTCGTGAGGCTACACGGCGTTTTGGTAAGTGAAAATCTGGTAACATGTTTCCTTAGCAACAAATCAAGCTTTCCGGCGTCTCAAAATGTTTGGTTTGGGAGCTGCATGGATGTAAACAAAAATTCGGAAATTTGAAGGGCAACTATGTGCCACTCGCTTAAGCTAAATTTTCGCCTGAAAAGTGCCTCGTACGTTCACTTACTTGTTTTTATGGTTACTTAAGTTGTATTTTCTGTTTTAATTGTTTCAGACATCATGCCGTCAAGCAATCAGAGGCGAATTGGTGGCCGGGACTACCGAAATTACTCGGACGAACTACTGAACCAGGTCATAAGAGACATCAAACTGAAAAAGATATCCATGTGCGAAGCTCATAAACGATATGGCATCCATCGAAATTCTCTCACATTGAAAATTAAGCAGATGGAAGAAGCAGAGGCAAGTGGGACAACCTGTCGGAAGCCTGGAAGGCCAACTGTTCTTTCGGAAGAAGAGGAAGAATCAATTTGTGCCCACGTTGTGTGTTTGGCAACATACGGATTCCCAGTAACTAAACTTGAACTGCGACTTTTAGTCAAACAGTATCTTGAGAGGATCGGACGTCCTATTCCTGGTTTCCTGCACGGTGGATATCTCCCTGGGAAAGAATGGGAATCGTCATTTTTGAGACGGCATTGAAAAAAGTTAACTGGGAGACTGTCTCAAAGTGTTTCGCGCTACCGAGCAGGAATTAATTCTGAAACTGTTAACTCCTTCTTCGACAACCTAACTAACGAACTTCAGGACATTCCACCGGAAGATCTGTCGAATTAGGATGAAAGTAATTTAGCCGAAGATCCCGATGCAGAAAAAGTTATCGTGAGGAGAGGATGCAAGCATCCTGAGGTTATCAAAAACTCAACAAAGGCCTCCACGTCCATCATGGTGTGTGTAAACGCCGCCGGTGATCTTGCTTCCCTGCATGTAGTTTACCGTGCGCAGAATGTGTATCCTGAATGGGTAGGAGGCCCAGAACGTGCTGGGTATAACAGGTCAAAAAGTGGATGGTTTAACGTGGTTACTTTCGACGACTGGTTTGAGTTTTTGATGCTACCGATTCTTAAGAGGCAAGAAGGAACAAAAACACTTATCGGAGACAATCTCAGCAGTCACTTGAGTCCACACGTTATCAATCTGTGCCAGCAGAATAATATAAAGTTTATCGCCCTCCCTCCAAACGCAACACATCTCCTCCAGCCTTTGGACCTGACATTTTTTGGCCCGTTCAAAAAAGTGTGGAGGAAAGTTCTCAACGATTGGAAAATGACACCCCGAGGTCGCCAGCTCAGCTCTCTCCCAAAGCAAATGTTTCCAGTATTGCTGAAACGAGCTGTTGAGGAAATGCATCCTAAAACAGCGGACAAATTGAAATGAGGTTTCAGAGGAAGTGGAATTTACCCTCTCGATAGACTGCAAGTTTTCAGGGTCTCCTGAAAATGGGGGAATCATCAAAGTGTCTTAATCTCGGAATCGCGGCCTCAGGGTAATCTTCAGTTCCTCTATTACTGATTCTACCTAAATTGAAAACTTAAGGCAGTTTCGAGGCAGGGCAGCCTAGTTTCTTGCCTAGACAGTACTTGATTTTGTTCTGCAATCAAATGTCGGGCTGTAATTAGGGCTTCCCGAAGTTGAGATAATTTTGATTGTTGTTGCCCTTCGACTTCGACCTCTACAAATGGTTCCAAGGATCTCTCTCCTGTCCATTATGGGTGCGTTTGTTGGATTTGGTGAAAGGTTTTCTAAAGGTAAGTTTTGATCTCTGTTTAGGTACCAAGTACTTAGGTAATACTTTGGGTTATCACATAGGATAAGGAACTCAAAATGTAAGGATCAACGCTTAAAACTCTACATGAAATAAATTTTCTGAAATTTTACTCGGGGGATTTATGTCTTTTTTTATTTGATGATGGCGATACCAGACGATGTCTAAGTAAGGCTGGCCACTCCCGAAACTCCCCTTTCTTGGCCATAGCTGACACCTGGGTTTCTCCGTTGTCGGCTATTTCCATCACCCGTCCTGGGTAAAGCTTCCCGTAGTATTGGACGAGAACGAATCGTTCTCCGTCTTCTTCCTGATGTTGGGTCTCAACAGAAGTGGCTGATTTTTGGGAAATACTTGGCGTGGCTGATTTTTGGGGAATACTTGGCGTGGCGAGCTCATCCCCAGGGAATCCAGGATCACAGTCCTAATCTTCACTTTCTACTCCAGCTCTCATGTAAGTCTCAAGAGGTGGTGTACTCTCCTCAGATGTCAAAGAGAGATCGCTTTTGCTTAGATCGTCTTCAGTCTCACTAAAACTCTCTTCCCGGCGCTTCCTTTTCACAGTTGTGTTTTTCTTTTTAGGAACAGGTTGTGATTTCATCCTACGAGAATGAGTCGCACCTGACGACGTCGATGGAAGTTCCAAAGTTGGTTCAGTATTTTCTGATGCATCTCGTGGGGGTGACTCCAAATCTTGGACAGTGATTCCCCTTCCAGGTGGCACGTTGATCTTCGATTTTCTATTAGGACGCTAAACCTTGGTGATTTGGGCCCTGGAGGATCGAATTTCTTCGAGGAATGACTCCGACACTTTTTCAACGACATTCTCTTCCAGTCTGTTATCACAGATTCCCGGATCTCACTCACCTGATCTGGGGAACTATAGACTTCATGATTCGCTTCTAGACAACCCAAGGGTTCTCGATTTCAAATTTTAGATTCATAGTTTGAATAGCGAAGGATTTAGCACAGGATCTTACTCAGCTGACCTGGGTTTTTTTAGACTTTATGATCCGTTTCTAGACGTCCCAAAGGGTTCTCCATTTCAAATTTTAGTTTTATAGACTGAATAGCAAAGAAATTAGCTCCAGAGCTCACTCAGTTGATCTAGGGAGCTTCAGACTTATCAAAGTTCACTTTCATAGGTTTGATAGCAAAGGAATTTGCTCAGGATCTCACTCTGCTTATTTTGGGGGCTCTAGACTTCAGGATTCGTTTCTAGACGTCCAAAGGGTTCTCCATGTCAACTTTTAGTTTCATACGTTTACTAGCGAAGGATTTAGCAAAGGATATTACTCAGCTGACGTGGGGGGCTTTAGACTTTAGGATTCATTTCTCGACGTCCAAAGGGTTCTCCATTTCAAATTGTAGCTTCATAGACTGAATAGCAAAGAAATTAGCACCGGAGCTCACTCAGTTGATGTACGGAGCTTCAGACTTTATAATTATTTTCTAGATGTCCCAACAGGTTTCCAAATCAAATTTCACTTTCATAGGTTTAATAGCAAAGGAATTTGCTCTGGATCTCACTCTGCATATTCTGGGGGCTCTAGACTTCAGGATTCGTTTCTAGACGTCCGAAGGGTTCTCCATGTCAAATTTTAATTTTAGCTTCATAGGTTAACTAGCGAAGGATTTAGCACAGGATCTTACTCAGCTGACCTGGGTTTTTTTAGACTTTATGATCCGTTTCTAGACGTCCCAAAGGGTTCTCCATTTCAAATTTTAGCTTCATAGACTGAATAGCAAAGAAATTAGCTCCAGAGCTCACTCAGTTGATCTAGGGAGCTTCAGACTTATCAAAGTTCACTTTCATAGGTTTGATAGCAATGGAATTTGCTCAGGATCTCACTCTGCTTATTTTGGGGGCTCTAGACTTCAGGATTCGTTTCTAGACGCCCAAAGGGTTCTCCATATCAACTTTCAGTTTCACAGGTTTACTAGCGAAGGATATAGCAAAGGATATTACTCAGCTGACCTGGGGGGCTTTAGACTTTAGGATTCATTTCTTGACGTCCAAAGGGTACTCCATTTCAAATTTTAGCTTCATAGACTGAAAAGCAAAGAAATTAGCACCGGAGCTCACTCAGTTGATCTACAGAGCTTCAGACTTTATAATTATTTTCTGGATGTCCCAACAGGTTTCCAAATCAAATTTCACTTTCATAGGTTTAATAGCAAAGGAATTTGCTCTGGATCTCACTCTGCATATTCTGGGGGCTCTAGACTTCAGGATTCGTTTCTAGACGTCCGAAGGGTTCTCCATGTCAAATTTTAATTTTAGCTTCATAGATTAACTAGCAAAGAATTTAGCACAGGATCTTACTCAGCTGACCTGGGGTTTTTTTTTAGACTTTATGATCCGTTTCTAGACGTCCCAAAGGGTTCTCCATTTCAAAATTTAGCTTCATAGACTGAATAACAAAGAAATTAGCTCCAGAGCTCACTCAGTTGATCTAGGGAGCTTCAGACTTATCAAAGTTCACTTTCATAGGTTTGATAGCAATGGAATTTGCTCAGGATCTCACTCTGCTTATTTTGGGGGCTCTAGACTTCAGGATTCGTTTCTAGACGCCCAAAGGGTTCTCCATGTCAACTTTCAGTTTCACAGGTTTACTAGCGAAGGATTTAGCAAACGATATTACTCAGCTGACCTGGGGGGCTTTAGACTTTAGGATTCATTTCTTCGCATCATGGCCTCCCCCAACAGATTTCTAACCTCATTATGTCTTCGTGTAACCAACCCGCCCATTTTGCAGCTAAGGGCATGTTCGATGGTGAATGGCCTGGTTCCACAACCATCACACGCAAGAGGCAAGTCGTTGGCTTTTCTTTTGTACCGTACTGCCAGTGCATCACGAAATTCTGACGGGCTGAGGTCAAAGTTGTGTTTTGACAACCAACCTGAGGACTTCGATCCTGAGGTATGAAACACGGAACGATTTACTGCCCTTCTGCGATCCTCTGGCAGCCTTTCTAGAGCGTTTTTCAATTTTCTGTCCTCTATTTCAGATCTCCGTCCACGTGCTGCTCGCTTCGCTTCTGCCACATTCCTCCTGTGTTCATGGACATCAAAGTCCCTTTTTTCTAGGAATGCTGAAACAAGCTCTCTTGACCCTTCTTTGGATACCTCATGGGTCATCATCACACCTACTGTTGGATCTTTTACCGCTATGCCACCTTTGTTTACAGGAAGTGAAAAAATTTCAAGTTCATCTTCTGAGACGTTACCCCCCACTATGGCTGGGATAAACTTGCTTCTTATGACTGACCTCAAGGGGTAGTAATCCTCTTCGCTACTTGCAAGGACGCGTTGTAGGTACTGCCATCTAAACTGTGCCGACTTACAGAAAACTGCGTGAGCGGACTGTGGTTGATGCATTCCTGCCTCTGACAGTTTTTCCATTTGTCGAATCCAGTACTGTACTTAAGCCTCAACAAACTGTTGCTTCCCTTCATGTTGTCCTACATAGCCTCCCAGGAATGCATGCCCTGACACGACTGTGATCCCGGTCTCACGAAACATGTCCCTTGCTTCATCCATCTCCGCTGGATGTACTACCAAGAAGATCTTTTTGCCTTGGGAGAAGTAACCGTAATCTGGGCCCATCTGATTCAACTTGTCCCACCATAATTTTAAACTTTGAAACGTACCTTGTGCTGAAGAATCGTCTGCATACCAACACTGGGTTATTTCAGGAGTTTCCAACATGTTGATTAGAGGAATGGTCGAAAGGGCATATACTAGCATTGATAATTGATCTCCTTGTATCACACCCTCCTTGCTGAACAAGCTCTCTTGATCTCCTCTCATCACCAACTCTGTATGTCCACGATAGGTGTTGTAGATGAAACGAGCACATCTTGGCCAGTAGACCCTTACCTGCCATAGTGCTAACTGCCTGTTTATAGTGTTGAAAGCATTTTTAGCATCTACCATGAGAAATCCCCATTTTGAACTTCCTGTGGCTTTTTGTTCAAAAACGGTGCTCATGGCATGCACAGCACCTTCAACGCCTGCGCTCAGTCCTCCTGCTAGTTGTCTTGCTCCACAAGCCATTGTTACATCTTCTCCTGTCACCAGCGCCATACACTTACCTAGGATTCTCCGTAGGCATTCACCTATTCCAACAGGCCGTACCCCAGGAGACTTATATATATAACTTGATGTTATATATTCTTGTGATGCGAGCTTCCAAGCATTCAGACCACCAAACTATACACATCATTCTGATCTATGTGTCCAGATACTCTGAATTTTTACTACTTGATGTTACGTACTCTTGAGATGCGAGCTTCTTTTTTTTAAAATAATTATTTTTATTATATTTTATTTATTTATTTTAACGTGATTCTGTTCATTACTATGGTGAAATTAATTTCAGATTCTGAAGATTCCGAAAATGGCTGAATCAAGACTTTGGGCAAAAATGGAGACAGAAAAATGGAGGCAGAAATGGAAGACTTAGTGAAAAACGTAAATAACAAAAAACGGAAATAGACATATTTCCACGAAAAACATAGAGTTACAATGGTAAATCGATTTCGTACATAAGTACGTATTTTAGGACAACCTGCCATAGTGCTAACTGCCTGTTTATAGTGTTGAAAGCATTTTTAGCATCTACCATGAGAAATCCCCATTTTGAACTTCCTGTGGCTTTTTGTTCAAAAACGGTGCTCATGGCATGCACAGCACCTTCAACGCCTGCGCTCAGTCCTCCTGCTAGTTGTCTTGCTCCACAAGCCATTGTTACATCTTCTCCTGTCACCAGCGCCATACACTTACCTAGGATTCTCCGTAGGCATTCACCTATTCCAACAGGCCGTACCCCAGGAGACTTATATATATAACTTGATGTTATATATTCTTGTGATGCGAGCTTCCAAGCATTCAGACCACCAAACTATACACATCATTCTGATCTATGTGTCCAGATACTCTGAATTTTTACTACTTGATGTTACGTACTCTTGAGATGCGAGCTTCTTTTTTTAAAATAATTATTTTTATTATATTTTATTTATTTATTTTAACGTGATTCTGTTCATTACTATGGTGAAATTAATTTCAGATTCTGAAGATTCCGAAGATTCCGAAAATGGCTGAATCAAGACTTTGGGCAAAAATGGAGACAGAAAAATGGAGGCAGAAATGGAAGACTTAGTGAAAAACGTAAATAACAAAAAACGGAAATAGACATATTTCCACGAAAAACATAGAGTTACAATGTTAAATCGATTTCGTACATAAGTACGTATTTTAGGACAACCTGCCATAGTGCTAACTGCCTGTTTATAGTGTTGAAAGCATTTTTAGCATCTACCATGAGAAATCCCCATTTTGAACTTCCTGTGGCTTTTTGTTCAAAAACGGTGCTCATGGCATGCACAGCACCTTCAACGCCTGCGCTCAGTCCTCCTGCTAGTTGTCTTGCTCCACAAGCCATTGTTACATCTTCTCCTGTCACCAGCGCCATACACTTACCTAGGATTCTCCGTAGGCATTCACCTATTCCAACAGGCCGTACCCCAGGAGACTTATATATATAACTTGATGTTATATATTCTTGTGATGCGAGCTTCCAAGCATTCAGACCACCAAACTATACACATCATTCTGATCTATGTGTCCAGATACTCTGAATTTTTACTACTTGATGTTACGTACTCTTGAGATGCGAGCTTCTTTTTTTTAAAATAATTATTTTTATTATATTTTATTTATTTATTTTAACGTGATTCTGTTCATTACTATGGTGAAATTAATTTCAGATTCTGAAGATTCCGAAGATTCCGAAAATGGCTGAATCAAGACTTTGGGCAAAAATGGAGACAGAAAAATGGAGGCAGAAATGGAAGACTTAGTGAAAAACGTAAATAACAAAAAACGGAAATAGACATATTTCCACGAAAAACATAGAGTTACAATGTTAAATCGATTTCGACGGTTAGGCCATCATCAGTAACAAACAATAACTTTAGTTATACGTACAATAACTTAATTATTCATACAATAACTTACAAATTCATACAACAACTTAAGTTACTCGTAAAATTTCCTATAAGAATATGTATCAAGTTTTCAAAAATTTCAAAGTTGAAAAATCAGTCAAAAATCGAAATAATGCCGTTCGCTAGTTCTAAAAATCGGTAATATTTGCATGAAACATTGTCCAAATTCAGATTGAACTACTCTTATGGAAGTATCCCTGTATAACCAATCCTAGAACCATGCTGTAGGTAGTAGGTGGTAGTAACGTAGGTAGTAGGTGCTTGTTAAAAAAAAAAAAAAAAAAAAAAAAAAAAAAAAAAAATAATAATAATAATAATTTAATCACAACTGATGAGTTTACTCTGTGAAATATTCCGTCCTCCGACTTCTCGGTCGCTCTCTTTAATGTTTTACGCTCAACTGTTTTAGGACTTGATGTAGCTTTAATACTGACTGTGGCTTAGAAAATATCAGCCATGAAATTATGAAGAAGTTCTATTTATGTACGTACTAGCACGCAGACCCAAGGCCTCGCTCCGCTCGAAATGTCGAAGATTTCTTCAAAAATTCGCTCATGGGGTCATGCTGCATGACTGGACTTTTTTTATTCATTTTTATACCCTCTCTTAGAAAAATATGGATACGACCGGGTGAGAAATTTTACCCAACGGACCGATTTATTTTCTAAAGATTTAATCATTTTCCCTATCCACATGAACAATCATTGGAGCCTCACAGTTGTCGATATCAGGAAAAAGGAAATTATGTACCTAGATTCATATTCCAAACAGAAGGTAAAGAACGGAACGGCCATTAGGGACGCAACCACAATTCTAGACAATATACAAACATACTTAGCATACGAATACTTAGAGAAAAGACGAATACTATTAGATTCCGAAAATCGGAAAACCGTACACTTATTAACAGTACCCCGACAGACTAACTCTGACGACTTTGGAGTCTTTATGTGTCAGTTCGCGAAACTGATAACACAAAGAAAACCACTGAATCTGGGGATTGAACTCAGGCTGCTGTGGGGATGATTCATGAATGTACATAGACCACACATTGGCAAGCATGAAGCTACGTTCTTTTTCGAGGTGTGGTGGGAACCTCGGTGGAACGTATCGACGTTTTTCGAGGTTCAGTGGGTAGGTTTGGTGGTATAGATACAATTAAGTAACCAATTATTATCTTATCTTATAAGAGTGTCTTATTTTATTTTGAACACAATTGTCCAGTCTCTATGAATTTACCGTTTCATAACTACCTTGGACTGGGAAGCGATTTACGTGACAATGCAGACCCATATGATATAGATGATACGATCAAGGAGCACGACTTTGCCTATCAACACGGAACATCACCTAACGATATCCGTCTATCTGATAAACACGGAATTGATGATTTTTACTCTTGACTTTATTCATACTGGGAATCAACATTCCACTGTATCTACATTGGGGCTTGGTACGAAATATCTTAGAGAAAGCCTTACTGGCGTTATCTACCCGTTGGGGGTTTGAAATAGAAGAACCAGTGAGTCAAAGTCTCTCACCATGAGCGAAGACGATGGACAAGGAGGCTCTCCTAAGAAACGAATGAAGAGGGCTGATTCCGATCTGGGAAGTGGTGGAAAGTCTTTGGAAATGCACATGGAACAGGAGGGATTGGCGGTGCGGGATCATCCGATGGTGGACTTGGTAGTAACTATCAAAAATCGAATATTACTATCCATCATAAATATATTATATCAAGTAGATCATGGGTTGGTAGCGAATTCAATATAAAATGACTAGAGACAACCTCCTCACACTTGAACCAAATAACTGGCTAAATGACATGGTCGTAAACTTCTACATGGAAGTAATAGATGAAAGGAACAGAATGGACAATTCTCTCCCTGTCTCTTTCTGTTTTAATACGTTTTTATACCCTCTCTTAGAAAAATGTGGATACGACCGGGGGAAATTTTACCCGATGGACCGATTCATTTTCCCTATCCACACGAACAATCATTGGAGCCTCACAGTTGTCGATATCAGGAAAAAACAAATGACGTAACTAGATTCATATTCCGGACAGAAGATAAACAACGGAACAGCCGTTAGGGACGCAACCACAATTCTAGACAATATACAAACGTACTTAGTATACGAATACTTAGAGAAAATACGAATACTACGGGATTCCGAATATTGGAAAACCGTACACTTATTAACAGTACCCCGACAGACTAACTCTGACGACTGTGGAGTCTTTATGTGTCAATCGCGAAACTGATAACACAAAGAAAACCACTGAATCTCGGGATTGAACTCAGGCTGCTGTGGGGATGATTCATGAATGTACATAGACCACACATTGGCAAGCATGAAGCTACGTCCTTTTTCGAGGTGTGATGGGAACCTCGGTGGAACGTATCGACGTTTTTCGAGGTTCAGTGGGTAGGTTTGGTGGTATAGATACAATGTATTGGCCCAAGGCCAATTAAGTAACCAATTATTATCTTATCTTATAAGAGTGTCTTATTGTCTTTTGAACACAATTGTCCAGTCTCTATGCATTTACCGTTTCATAACTACCTTGGACTGGGAAGCAATTTACGTGACAACGCAGACCCATATGATATAGATGATATGATCGCCAAGGAGCACGACTTTGCCTATCAACACGGAACATCACCTAACGATATCCGTCTATCTGATAAACACGGGATTGGTGATTTTTACTCTTGACTTTATTCATACTGGGAATCAACATTCCTCTGTAGCTGTATTGGGGCTTGGTACGAAATATCTTAGAGAAAGCCTTACTGGCGTTATCTACCCGTTGGGGGTTAGAAATAGAAGAACCAGTGAGTCAAAGTCTCTCACCATGAGCGAAAACGATGGACAAGGAGGCTCTCCTAAGAAAAGAATGAAGAGGGCTGATTCCGATCTGGGAAGTGGTGGAAAGTCTTTGGAAATGCACATGGAACAGGAGGGATTGGCGGTGCGGGATCATCCGATGGTGGACTTGGTAGTAACTATCAAAAATCGAATATTACTATCCATCATAAATATATTATATCAAGTAGATCATGGGTTGGTAGCGAATTCAATATAAAATGACTAGAGACAACCTCCTCACACTTAAACCAAATAACTGGCTAGATGACATGGTCGTAAACTTCTACATGGAATTAATAGATGAAAGGAACAGAATGGACAATTCTCTCCCTGTCTCTTTCTGTTTTAATACGTTTTTATACCCTCTCTTAGAAAAATATGGATACGACCGGGAGAAATTTTACTCGATGGACCGATTTATTTTCTAAAGATTTAATTATTTTCCCTATCCACATGAACAATCATTGGAGCCTCACAGTTGTCGATATCAGGAAAAAACAAATGATATCACTAGATTCATATTCCGGACAGAAGATAAACAACGGAACAGCCGTTAGGGACGCAACCACAATTCTAGACAATATACAAACGTACTTAGTATACGAATACTTAGAGAAAATACGAATACTACGGGATTCCGAATATTGGAAAACCGTACACTTATTAACAGTACCCCGACAGACTAACTCTGACGACTGTGGAGTCTTTATGTGTCAATCGCGAAACTGATAACACAAAGAAAACCACTGAATCTGGGGATTGAACTCAGGCTTCTGTGGGGATGATTCCTACGGACCACATCTGCGAAGTTGTGGGCTCGTTCTTGTTCATCCGAGTTTGTTTCGAAACCCGATCAAAATCAAATTAGATTCCTCCAGATACGAGGAAAGTGGGGTTTCATGGATTTTCGTGTTGCGTGTTCATGTGATTATTTGAACATTTGAATAGGCAGTTCGACCGACCGCACCCCATTACGTTCTGATACTCCGTCGCGTTTGCGTTCAATACTTTCTACCCACGTTTTTCGAGTGCATATGAGTGATAGTTGTGATGGCGAGTCTACACTGTCTTATTGCTACCCACGAAATGGAGGCCGAAGTGGATCAATAATCCAAATCTCAATTCGTAGGAACAGAGGTCAGCTCGCAACCGCATTCCAACGTACGACTTAGAACCCTCATCCGAAGTAGGTGTCCCCGGAATAGAAGAACCCATCGCTGGTCCAATCGCTCGGCAAAAACGGAAAATTCCTCTGTTGGAAGCCCGTTGCAAGCAGCGAAAAGGACTTTGGAAGAAAGTTCCTCCAGCAAAGAAGAGTCGTCTGACTTCTCAGTATGATCAAAGGTTAGTCATCAAACGGTAGATCAACAATCCAAAACTCAATTCGTAGTAAGCGTCCAATCGAGGTTTTGGAAGAAGCTCATCTCAAGTACGACAAGATGGACAACAATCAACGCTCGACGATGATTTACGGACAAATGAGCTTGTTAGAATTATTGACCAAGGTATCTGACATCCTTATTATTATATAATATAAAATATGCCAATCACGAGATGGAGTTGCTCAACGTGGATCCCGAATCCAAGTCTTCATTCGTAGAAATCGTAGTGAGGTCTCAACCGCATTCCAACCTAGATCTGAAACCATCACTTCAATCAGAGAATAATGTCGTCAAGAACGAAGGGCCCGTCGTCAGTCCCGTCGCACTCCAGAAAAGGAAGATCCCATTGTAGGAAGCCCGATGCAAACAAAGAAAAGGCGGTACCAAGAAACAACCGCCAGCGAAGAAGAGTCGACTGACGTCTCAATACGAGGCAAAATTAGTCGAGTGTCATATCCATACCTTTTGACAACAACAACCGCAACAGTGTTTTAATATCCATACGTTGATAATCCGGTATCCAGCTATTCGTTTTCCAACGCTCTGATGTATTGAATGTCATCTTAACTATTCTCTTCTGAAAAGTATTCGTAATTAATTGGCCTCTTCTCAGAGGAGGATCGAAAACTGTACCGATTGATTCGTGAATGGGTAGTCGAAATAAATACCTTTCTCGCACTCAGAGATGCAAATCCTGACTTCGCTACTCATTTCAAAGTTTTGTACGATCATAGTTCTTTCCTAATGACGCAAATTGTAAATTCAGTCCTACCAGAGGAAGCGATGGATCAACTAGTTCGGTTCATAACTTCAACTCGGGTTGAGTTGAATAGATTGGGAGCTAATCGTGTTGAACCTCCCGTTCATGTACCTCGATGTATGACAGTGATAGATGCAGTCAAATCTATGCGAGTTTTGTTGTCATCAGTCCCAGAATATGACGGTGATGTCACCCAGTTCGCTGCATTCAAGGCCTTTTTTGTCGATAATTTGTCTATACCAAAAGACAACAAAGAGAGGTTTTTCAAGGTCAGACCTTTATATGAGTGTATTCGTAAGAGATGTTTGGAATTGAATTTGGAGGAATCTGTTTGTGTTGACGAACAGATGATCCCTTCCAAGGGAACTCTGAATGCAGAGCAATATATGAAGAATAAACCACTCAAGTTTGGCTTAAAAAATTATATGCTATGCGGTAGAAGTGGTATAATTTACAATTTTATTCTATATCAGGGTTCAAATACTGAATTCGACCAGGACCTTTTGAGTGAATTTGGTATGTCCTCTTCTGTGGTACTGCATTTATCAAAGCACCTAAGCCAACCTGGACACAAGTTATACTTTGATAATTTCTTCAATTCCTACAAATTATTGTCGAAACTCACAGAAATGAAAATATATGGAGCCGGAACAATGCGTCAAAATAGATTCCCTGGAGCAGCAGATGCTATCCCAAAGACCGCTTTGGGAAAAAAAAAAAAAAAAAAAAAAACCGTGGTACTATGCTTGAGAAGATTTCAAACCATGGTGTTTTCATATTGAAATGGGTAGATAATAAAATTGTCCCAACCATTCGGACACAGCATACACTACCATGTACGCTCATTTTTCAGCTCTTCTCACAACGCCTAGTTTGATTTTCCTCCAACAGGGACGGTTTTGAGGTCGTATAGATATAATTCTTGTGGGAGTTTCAAAGTTTTCTCAGTGGAATGTTGGCAATATTGCAAAGGAAAAGGGTTTTCAGTTATCAGTTGTGAAAGTGATTGCCAGCTGCAAGTGAGGCGACAGTTCAAAAGGAACATTTCGAAATATTTTCAACATTTATTCCTATAAAATCAGTAAGTAAGTATCCTTCCATTACATCCTAATAAATGAAAATAATACAGAGAGACCAAGATGGAATTGGAAATTAGCTATTTGTGAACACCCAGGTTTTGATGTACATTATTGTGTACGGTTGTACTCAAAGGGTGCTAACCTTCTATTTGTGTTGTACACTGTTATGTACAAACGTACTGGCCAGCAACTTTATACTATTCTTTAACATCACTGTTCTACCGAGGTTTTGTACCTAGACTAGATTGATCTGCAAGTCACCTTATTTTGTTGACAGGAATGGATGGAAAAAGAAATATAGAATATTGGTCGACAGAGGAGATTATGAAAGCTTTGGATGAGCAATTGTTGGATATTGAACGGCTGGATGATGAGGACGATATGGATATTGCTCAGATACGAGTAGAATCAATTTTAGAAGACATGCAGTCTGAAAGGGATAATTTGGATGAATTCCACAACGAATTCAACCAGGACAATAATGCTGAGGAAGTGAATAAAGATGAAGAGCTTGAACCCACTAACAGAAGTACAAACAAGAAGCCACAGAGGAAACCTAAGAAGAAAGTAAGTTCGAGTTATTCCTTCCAAGTTGCAGACATTTGAAACACACACGGTCTTGATGAACTAGATGAAGAGACCCTGCCCCAATATCGAACTTTGAAAAATATATGACACCTGACTTGATTGATGATATGGTTATGTACACTAACATGTATGCAATGCAGAAAGAGGTACAACGATTCCCACCCACTCTCGCCACTGAAATGAGAGCATTTATTTATCTACATATTATGATTGGATGTTTGAAGTATACGAGAGTGAGGCTATATTGGGACAGTCTCTTAGGTATACCAATATTTGCAACAAACATGTTAGTGAACCGTTTCTTCCAACTAAGGAATAACCTACATTTCGTTGATAATTTATTGATTCCTAGGGACAACAAAGATGTTTTTACAAAGTTCGCCCACTGTATGACGCATTTAGAGCAAGATGCCTTGAACTTGAATCGGAAGAATCAGTTTGTGTCGATGAACAAATGATTCCACTCAAGGGGAACATCAACGTGAAACAGTTTGTGAAAAACAAACCCATTCGCTGGGGAATAACAAACTTCATGCTTTGTGGCCAGAGTGGCATTTGCTATGATTTTGTACTATACCAAAGGTCTTACACTGAAATTACTTGTTTTCTCAGCCTTTTCGTGCATTTTCGAACTTTTTCGATTCTTGTGATTGAATATTTGGATTATCCCTTGTGTTTAGATGCCGAGTCGAGTCAGAAAGAAGTTGGGGGCCCGCAGATACCAAAATTATGACCCACAAGTTCTGCAACGCGCAACAGAAGCTGTCGCCAATGGAGAGATGAGCAGTGGTAGAGCATCAGATACGTTCAATATCCCTCGAAGAACCATCGAAAACAAGGTTAAAAAACTCCATATTAATAAGCCAGGACGCCCGATTGTGTTGAGTGCTGTCGAAGAAGAAGAAATCCTAGAACAAATGTTGGTGTGTGCAGAGTGGGGGATGCCCCTTGATGGCCTTGAGCTTCGGATCGTTGTCAAGAATTATTTGAATTCTTTAGGGAAGAACGTTCTTCAATTCAGGAACTATCAGCCAGGAGAGGACTGGTATCAGTGTTTTTTTTAAAACGGCACAGGCCTAAACTATCTTCACGATCATGTCAAAATATATCTATAGTGTTGGGGTGGACCAGTTAAAAGCATATTTTGGTAATCTAAAAGCGTCCTTGGAAGGGAATTCAGCAAAAAATATTCTCAACTACGACGAGACTAATCTAACTGATGATCCAGGGTCAAAGAAAATGTTGTTTCGAAGGGGATACAAGTACCCTGAGAGGCTAATGAATGCAACAAAAGCCAGCGTTTCACTAATGTTTTCTGCATCGGCATCTGGAGAAATGCTCCCGTGCTTCTTGGTTTACAGATCCAAGCAACTTTAGGGCACCTGGATCACGGGAGGACCGAAAGGGACAAAATATGACAACACGCCGAGTGGTAAAATACAGTAAACACCAAGTGGTAAAACTACAGCTTCAGTACTAGTATCATAGGTTCCCAGTTTACCATTGGCCGCTGACGGCGTAACAACGGGAGGACGGCTAGTGCGTGTTTTTATTAAAACCACTACTTCACCACCGTTTCCCAGGTAAGTTTCCCAAGATTTATTCGTAATTACTTTTGTCTCATATAACTTAGACATAGAGTACCTAAAGAGAAAATATGGAACTACGACGAGACCAATTGGGTTGACGACCCTGGGGCAAAAAAAGTTATAACGCAAAGAGGAGCGAAGTATCCTGAGCGAATTAGAAACACATCCAAAGCCTGCACTTCAATAATGATGAGTGGCAGTGCTGGAGGTGTGTTAGCCCCAGTGTTTGTGAACTATAAAGCGGAAAACATGTGGTCTACTTGGAGGGGAAAATGGACCGCCTGGGGCTAGATATAGTCGTACACCCTCAGGCTGGTTTTACTACTCAACGTTTGAGGAATGGTTTGTCAGCCTTATGTTGCTGCCTCAATACAGCTGTCATTAAACTGTGTGAGGAAAATAACAGGATTTGTTGCCTTGCCACCTATTGCTACCCATTTGTTGCAACCTTTAGATGTGGCATTCTTTCGTCCTCTCAAAGAAGCATGGCGCAACGTTCTGAGCAAGTGGAAAGAATCGGCAGGTGGGAGCAAGTGCTCATCAGTACCAAAAGATACTTTCCCAACCCTTCTGAAAGCTCTATTGGAGAGAATGGAGCCAAACTGCGCTGCAAATTTGAAATCTGGTTTTGCCAAGTGTGCGATTCAGCCACTGAATCCAGCAAAACCACTTTCAACCATTCCTGCTAATGTTATGGCTGAGGATAGTGTCTTCAGAGAGGTAATTTCTACCTCATTTCTTGAACATCTGGACACCAAGCGAAAACAGGTCACACATATCATGAGAAAAAAACGTAAACGCGTGAATGTCATCCCTGGAAAGAGTGTGACCTCATCACAATTCAGACGATCCTCTTGGACGTGGAAGGCGATCCTCCTGTTGGCCCCAATGACGAATCTGACGTGGCTCATCTTGAAGCGCCAAACCCTCAGCCCAGCACTAGCCGTTCATCTGGCTCTAGCACCATTGCTGTGAATTGTGAATGGGGAAAATGAAGTTGTGAGAGAAGTACTGAGTTTTCCTTAAATCAAGTCAATTTATCAAGCTTTCTGTTTAAAGATGAATCCATGTAGTCATTAACATTTCATTATTGTGAGCACACACTAATTTAAAGTAAATTAACATCAAATTTTTGGGCACTCTTGAAAGAAATAGGAAGAGAAGTACTGCGATGGGTTGGTTTTTGTACATGATGACTATAAGTCCTGATTTCTACGACCTATTTGGGATTCAGGGGTGTAAAAAAGGCCTGATGGATTCCGAAAGAAAGGTGGAAATCTCTGGATTTTGGAGGGAGACTATGGCTAATCTCGAAGCTCTTGAGAAGTATTCGTTTTCAGACCGTAATGTCTATAATCTTGAGTCTTTTTTTTGTTCTCTGTGCAGACCGTTTGACCACGCGTTTTGAAACATGGCTGAAGATGAAAAGAATTCGCGGGAAAAGAAGAAGGAACGAGGAAATGTGACTAAGAAGGAACGAGAGAGGTTGGCGGAGAAGAATGAGCAAAAGAAATTGACAAAGAAGATATATGACAAGGAACGATACCAACAAATGAAACATGACCCCGAGTCTCCCAAGCTGCTCAGGATCAAGCAACACGAGAACTATTTAATGAAGAAACAGAAAGGACAAGTGAAAACTGTTTCACAGATGAACAGACGAGAGAAGAAGGCCGTACGAGCCGGATGGAGGAGGAGAGCTGCTGCTTCTCGTCAAAGAAAGAAATCAGCAAGCCGTGTGACAGTTGCCGATAAAAATAACGCATCAGTGGATGATCACACAGTTTCGAGTACATCAAGTTCAGTGTACACAGTGCTAAGTACACCAGTGGGAGTTCATCTTTTTCCACCCCTGCCTCGTCAAAACAAGCAAGAGTAGGAAGGAAAAAGGTGCCAAGGCAAAGATCTGTTACGTACAGACACAACTTGAAGTTGAGGGAACTTGTGCAAAATCTCTCAAAAGAAAACAAGAAATTAAAGAAGCAGATCACAAAAAAATAAATAATAATAATAATAATAATAATAAAATTACTGAAACACCAGCGAATATTTCTTAATCCCCTGGGAAGATGGTATCTCTTCTGATCGCAGAAAACGACGAACAAGAAATGAAAAAACGTCTGCTGTTTCATCAGGTCATGTGAAACAGCAAACCTGAGGGACCAATGAGGTGAAAATGAACACACGAAACCTTGACTCCCGACAATCAAAGCAAGAAATAACAGACGTCATTGTTGGAGATGGAACCAACTATAAGAAGTACGGGACCCTCCACATGTGCGAGGAAATTATTTCCCCAAGATTGATAAATAATGCAGTCACTGACCAACCCAACAATCTTCCTAGCCTTGGAGAGCTTGCTCGAACAAAATTGAAGCAGTCAATGATTGATTTCCTTGAAGATGACGAAAATACCAAGTGCCTTCCAGGTAAAAAATATTGTACGAGAAACCGCGTGAAAAAGCGGAAGCGATTACTTTAAGGGGACCTGACTTATCTTCACAAACATTTCCCTGAGACGACCGGGGTCGAAATGAGTTATTCGTCGTTTTGTCGGTTTCGGCCTTTTCGGGTTGTTGTTCCTAAAGTATGAGGGTTGAGGGGGAGGGGGGGATTTCGTATCTTGATAAAAATAAGGTACATGCAGTTGTGACGGATGGAGTAGCGAATATCACAAAAGCCATTGACTTAGCTTTAGGATAAGGTGTGTAAAGTTTAAACATTGCTGGTTAGCTTTCACTGAGACAAACCGCCTGAATGAGTCATCCTTCTAGCAGTGTTATCTTTGGTTAGTAGTGTGCCAGACGTCGGCTGGGCAGCGTGACCACGTGGTGGACCTTCCCCAGGTAAGTTTAGAGAACCCTATGTGTAAAAATTACTCAACATTATGCTTCCACGTAAATTTTAATGTGTAATATAAACTCAACATTATCCTAGAATGCCTTTCTTCGATGTGTAATTTTTACACATCAATACCTTTCATGCCCCTATCTTGTGAGTAATTATTACTCAACATTATCCTTCCATGCCTTTCTTCAATGCGAAAATTTTACTCATGAATATCTTTACACCCCCATCTTCTGTTTCTAAATTTTATTCAATATCCTTCTTCTTTTATTCAATATCTGACTTCTTTTTATAAGCCGTTTCCAAATTATAATTAAAGTCATTCTTTTTTCAGAATATGTCGTGCAAAAGAGTACACTATGAAGTATGACGACGAAGAGTATGACGATGAAGAACTTGCCGCTATGGCAACAGTCTCTCCATCTTCAGCAAGGGATGAAGACGATTTTTCAGAGGTCGACAGTGACTTGGATGAGGGAGAAGGTGTCCCAGAAATTGCTAAAGGACCCCGCACGTACTGTTCCTTGTGCCCATCTTCTAAACATCGTTACACAACAACTTACTGTCAAAAATGTAGACGTCCAGTGTGTGGGGACCATCAAAGGAAGTTCTGCCCAATATGCGATGATCAGCATTTCAAGTTGTTTCAGTACTTAATTTACAGACAAATTTCGTGATTTTGGTAAAGTATGATTTTGATTTGAAAGTTTTGAAGTTACTTCTTATTTCATTTTGTTCATTCCTTTTTAGTCACTTTTTGTAAGTCATTTTATAAGTTTCATGATTATGGTTTCCTTGTTACCAACTTATAAAATAAGTTTCCTACTAAAATAAGTACCTAGGTAGATATTGAGTCATTTCAAAACAAGAAAAAGAGAACATTCAATTTTAGTACAGTTAAGATTGTAATTTAATCGATTTTGTTTGATAGTATGATGTTTTTATGTGATACTAAAATACTGTTGACGTTATTTCGAATCTACAAAAGTCAGATGAGGGCTGTGAAATGATGAAAGTCTGATTACGTTACCTACCATTGTGCTATTGATGTCGCTCCTAGATTTATATTTTGACTGAATTTACTATTAATAAAGTGACAATTTTCCATGAAAAACATTTGTGATTACATCATAACCTTCTAAAATACGTTTATAATCAATAGGAATAAGAATTACCCAGAAGAAGTGCAGTTTTTAAAGAATGTGTAAAATTTACCCAACGATACCCTAAAGCGCCAGAAAAAACACCTTATCTTACTAGGGTTAACTAGCTGTGTTCCCACTTCACAGTTTTATTTTGAGGACTAACTAATTTTTAGGTAAGATTTAAAAAAAATTTTTTTTTTTTTAGACCTTCGAGCTTGTTCTGGGACCATGAAAAAGTGGTTCAAAAAACATGGAAAGCCAAAGCTCCGCATTCGAGTGTCAACATGCCTGGCGAACTCGCCCTTTACCTCTGTTCTCCGACTGAATCCTGGATTCCGTTGAACCCCCTCAAATATTGGTGAGACCCAGCAAAGTCATACCCGAATCTTAGCATGATAGCTACTCGCTATTTAAGCTCTGTATCTACTTCAGTACCTGCTGAGAGGGTATTCTCAAAAGCTGGGAATATTTTTTCACAGGAGAGGAACAGGTTGAGGGGGAAAACCTTGTGCAAACTCATCTTTTTACAGAGTTTGGATAATGGATACTTTTTTGATAATATATTACTGATTTGGAGTTTTTTAAAATTTTGTTTCAATGATATAAGTTTTCACAATATTTTTGTATTTTTCCAAACCTTAATCACGAATAAATATGTTCGATATTTACTAGAAAAAAAAGGTAGCTACTTATTTATTAGTATTTGGTACCTACCCGAGACCCGACCATGGATCTGTGATTATTTAGACATCGATGTTAACATCGATGTTGTGCACTAGAACACCAACATCGAAAAACATCGATGTCACACTACCGATGTTGCAATCGATGTTAAACATCAATGTTTTCACTTCGATGTCCCATCCCAACCTTGAAAGTTGGTAGAGTAAAAAGGAGAGTACGGCGACATTTGGCCCTTCGAGCCCTTCAAGAGGGCTGCAATTCGGGATTTTATAAGAGGATGCCCTTCTTTATCAGGGTAGACGAAAAATGTGGGTGGTCCGACATAATATAGGGTAGGAGTGTGAGGGTTTTCAAAAGTGTGGATATTACACAACGGCAAGTTGAGGTAGTGATGGTGGACAGGTAGGGATGGGGACAGCTGAGGGGGGGGGGGGGGGGGGGGGGGGGGGGGGGGGGGTTCGGATAGGTACATTCAAGTGAACAATCCTGAAAAAGTTCAGGTCACACTGGGGTCAGTTCTGATCCCAGTGATTTGATTTTGCTGAGCAACTTCTAGAATAATAATTTCCCACCCAAATGAAGCCCGTAAATTAAGTTGGTACCCTTGCTAATGTGAGTCAGCTGGGTTTTCAGCCAGTCGTGCTCGAGATTTCAAAGGGGAAGGCTGCAAACTCTCTCTGGGACGTTTTTGACCCCACAGTTACCTTCAGAAGTGAAAATTTTCTCCAGGGGGAGCAAATGACCCCAGTGTTATTTTCAACTTTTGAGCAAGGTGAGTCTCAATGTTTCTGTATTTTTCCTTTTCCTTGCATTTTCTTTTCTATTGAAGCATGATTGAAACTATTTGGCATGCCCTCATTCCCGGCTGCGAGAATATTGCAGTGGTTTTTTTGCTAGTTTCGAGCATCCTTCGGTGAGACCTGTTTAGAAATCTGTTGCCTGTAGCTAATGTTTTCGTTGTTTACAGGGTGAATATAATTTTCTAAGCCCTATTTCAGTAGATAAATGCCAGGTTATATATGGCATAAGGAATAAGATGCTTAGTAAGAGCTGTCTATTTTCAAAACGAAGCACGGTATGACTCACTTTTCATTCCTAACTGCTTTTCCTTTCTAACTTCTTTTGCCTACTTTGGATACCAACCTTTAGAAACATGGACTTCTTTGTTGATGGAAGGAAGTGTTCAGTAGAAAGATAATGCATGTAATTGTAGACCCCAGTAGTGATGATAATCTAGAAGAAATTCTTAATGATATGGAGGAGTCTGGTGATGAAGAAGCAGTGCCTTTAGGGGAAGAAGAAGTGGAAATTCCCTCTGACAGTGAGCAAAGTGCTGACGAGATTGATTGCATGCAGGATAAGAGAAACGTCATTCTTGAAGAGGAAGCTGCAGGAACCTCAACTTCTGGTGGTAATGAACCAAATGGAAGCAGAAGTGAACAAAGTGCCAACCTTGTAACCTTAGGGTGTTCAGGCGCACCCAGAAAGAAAAATACATCTATGACAATACAAAGCAGAAAAAAAAAAAAAAGTCTGGTCAACAGAACAACCTGAAAAGCGCGGGCGAACTTCTACAAAGAACCTTGTGACTCACATGCCTGGTCCCAAAGTCCTAGGTAAAAACGCAAAAACGCCCCTTGATGCATGGAATCTACTGTTTTCCCAAACCATGGTGGATACGATTGTGATATACAATGAAATGATCGGTCGTTGCACAGAAAACTTGACAATGCGCCGAACTTATCACAAGAAGACCGATGAACTCGAAATCCAAGCTCTGACAGGGATTTTCTATTTGATGGGCGTTCAGAAGTCCTCTGGTGCTAGTCTTGAAGAGGTTTGGTCTCCAAAATATGGGCTCTCAATTTACCGAGCGACTATGTCAATGCCTCGCTTCAAATTCTTATGCTGGTGCCTACGGTTCGATGACAAGACTTCCAGACAAGAGAGAAGAAAAGCTGATCCAATTGCTCCTGTACGAAACGTGTGGGATTGCTTCATTTCAAACTGCACATCTGTTTATACTCCATTTGAATATTCTACTGTGGATGAGCAGTTACTTGGCTTTAGGGGAAGATGTATTTTTCGCATTTATTTGGGTGCAAAACCAGACAAATATGGGATAAAAGTGGTGATGATGAACGATTCCAAAACTTGTTACATGATCAGTGTCATTCCATACGTTGGAAAAGTAAAAACTCGAAAAAATGAACCAGTTCCCACATACTATGTACGAACTCTGACGGAGAGCATTCACCATTCTGGACGAAATGTAACCAGTGACAATTGGTTCAATTCAATCCCTCTTTTCGACCTCATGCAAAGGGATTACAATATCACCATGCTCGGCACCCTAAAAAGAATAAGAGGGAAATACCCCCAAGTTTTATTCACAGCGCACAACCAGGAACCGTGAAATCTGCTTTTTCAGGAAATAAGGTCCTCGTTTCTTACGCTCCAAAGAAGAACAAAGTAGTGCTAGTCCTATCCACCATGCACGATTTTGTGGAAATCGAGGAGGAGACGAGGAAACCAAACCTTGTTCTTGATTATAACCGTACCGAGGGAGGAACAGACACTTTCGACCAGCTTTGCCTCGAATATACCACCGCCCGTGGTACGCGCTGTTGGCCCATGAGAGTTTTCTATTGTATGCTGGATCAGGGTGGAATAAATGCAATGGTTCTTGTAAAGCTGAACAACCCGAACTCAAACATGAAACGGCGCCATGTTCTGAATGACTTGAGTTACGACTTGATGAAACCTCATCTCTCACGTCGATTTGAAACCGAGACGCTCAGGCGTGGTTTGAAGGAGATCTATAGAGGTAGATATATTCTTTTGAAAATACATAAATTTTCTTTTGGCCAATCTGGTGATTTGTTTATCTAATAGCTTTCTCTATTGACTTCAGGCATTCTTGGGTATCCAAAGCCCACTGGCCCTGAGAATTCTGGGCAAAAATTGCTAAAAGGGGCTCGCTGCTCCCTCTGCCCAAGGACAGCA